>JAUIMM010000424.1:3345000-4029869 GCA_031769625.1 Taudactylus pleione | reverse complement strand
GTATGGTGCTTATATAATACTGACTGTATGGTGCCTATATATTACTGACTGTATGGTGTTTATATATTACTGACTGTATGGTGCTTATATAATACTGACTGTATGGTGCTTATATAATACTGACTGTATGGTGATTATATATTACTGACTGTATGGTGCTTATATAATACTGACTGTATGGTGCTTATATAATACTGACTGTATGGTGTTTATATATATACTGACTGTATGGTGCTTATATAATACTGACTGTATGGTGCTTATATAATACTGACTGTATGGTGTTTATATATTACTGACTGTATGGTGCTTATATAATACTGACTGTATGGTGCTTATAATACTGACTGTATGGTGTTTATATATTACTGACTGTATGGTGCTTATATAATACTGACTGTATGGTGCTTATATAATACTGACTGTATGGTGCTTATAATACTAACTGTATGGTGCTTATATAATACTGACTGTATGGTGCTTATATAATACTGACTGTATGGTGCTTATATAATACTGACTGTATGGTGCTTATATAATATACTGACTGTATGGTGCTTATAATACTGACTGTATGGTGCTTATATAATACTGACTGTATGGTGCTTATATAATACTGACTGTATGGTGCTTATATAATACTGACTGTATGGTGCTTATATAATACTGACTGTATGGTGCTTATATAATACTGACTGTATGATGCTTATATAATTCTGACTGTATGGTGCTTATATAATATACTGACTGTATGGTGCTTATAGAATATACTGACTGTATGGTGCTTATATAATACTGACTGTATGGTGCTTATAATACTGACTGTATGATGCTTATATAATATACTGACTGTATGGTGCTTATATAATACTGACTGTATGGTGCTTATATAATATACTGACTGTATGGTGCTTATATATTACTGACTGTATGGTGCTTATATAATATACTGACTGTATGGTGCTTATATAATACTGACTGTATGGTGCTTATAATACTGACTGTATGGTGCTTATAATACTGACTGTATGGTGCTTATATAATACTGACTGTATGGTGCTTATAATATACTGACTGTATGGTGCTTATATATTACTGACTGTATGGTGCTTATAATACTGACTGTATGGTGTTTATATAATACTGACTGTATGGTGCATATATAATACTGACTGTATGGTGCTTATATAATATACTGACTGTATGGTGCTTATATATTACTGACTGTATGGTGCTTATAATACTGACTGTATGGTGCTTATATAATACTGACTGTATGGTGCTTATATAATACTGACTGTATGGTGCTTATATAATATAGTGACTGTATGGTGCTTATATAATACTGACTGTATGGTGCTTATATAATATACTGACTGTATGGTGCTTATAATACTGACTGTATGGTGCTTATATATTACTGATTGTATGGTGCTTATATTACTGACTCTATGGTGGTTATATAATACTGACTGTATGGTGCTTATAATACTGACTGTATGGTGCTTATATAATACTGACTGTATGGTGCTTATAATATACTGACTGTATGGTGCTTATATAATACTGACTGTATGGTGCTTATATAATACTGTCTGTATGGTGCTTATATAATACTGACTGTATGGTGCTTATATAATACTGACTGTATGGTGCTTATAATACTGACTGTATGGTGCTTATATAATACTGACTGTATGGTGTTTATATAATACTGACTGTATGGTGCTTATATAATACTGACTGTATGGTGCTTATATAATACAGACTGTATGGTGTTTATATAATATACTGACTGTATGGTGCTTATATAATATACTGACTGTATGGTGCTTATATAATACTGACTGTATGGTGCTTATAATACTGACTGTATGGTGCTTATATAATACTGACTGTATGGTGCTTATATAATACTGACTGTATGGTGCTTATATATTACTGACTGTATGGTGCTTATATAATAATACTGACTGTATGGTGCTTATATAATAATACTGACTGTATGGTGTTTATATAATATACTGACTGTATGGTGCTTATATATTACTGACTGTATGGTGCTTATATAATACTGACTGTATGGTGCTTATATAATAGTGACTGTATGGTGCTTATATAATACTGACTGTATGGTGCTTATATAATAGTGACTGTATGGTGTTTATATAATACTGACTGTATGGTGCTTATATAATACTGACTGTATGGTGCTTATATAATACAGACTGTATGGTGCTTATATAATATACTGACTGTATGGTGCTTATATATTACTGACTGTATGGTGTTTATATAATATACTGACTGTATGGTGCTTATATAATATACTGACTGTATGGTGCTTATATAATACTGACTGTATGGTGCTTATAATACTTACTGTATGGTGCTTATATAATACTGACTGTATGGTGCTTATATAATACTGACTGTATGGTGCTTATATATTACTGACTGTATGGTGCTTATATAATAATACTGACTGTATGGTGCTTATATAATAATACTGACTGTATGGTGCTTATATATTACTGACTGTATGGTGTTTATATAATATACTGACTGTATGGTGCTTATATAATACTGACTGTATGGTGCTTATATAATACTGACTGTATGGTGCTTATATAATAGTGACTGTATGGTGCTTATATAATACTGACTGTATGGTGCTTATATAATAGTGACTGTATGGTGTTTATATAATATACTGACTGTATGGTGCTTATATAATACTGACTGTATGGTGCTTATATAATACTGACTGTATGGTGCTTATATAATAGTGACTGTATGGTGCTTATATAATACTGACTGTATGGTGCTTATATAATACTGACTGTATGGTGCTTATATAATATACTGACTGTATGGTGCTTATAATACTGACTGTATGGTGCTTATATAAGACTGAATGTATGGTGCTTATATAATACTGTATGGTGCTAATATATTACTGACTGTATGGTGCTTATATAATATACTGACTGTATGGTGCTTATATAATACTGGCTGTATGGTGCTTATATAATACTGACTGTATGGTTCTTATATAATACTGACTGTATGGTGCTTATATAATACTGACTGTATGGTGCCTATATATTACTGACTGTATGGTGTTTATATATTACTGACTGTATGGTGCTTATATAATACTGACTGTATGGTGCTTATATAATACTGACTGTATGGTGATTATATATTACTGACTGTATGGTGCTTATATAATACTGACTGTATGGTGCTTATATACTACTGACTGTATGGTGTTTATATAATATACTGACTGTATGGTGCTTATATAATACTGACTGTATGGTGTTTATATATTACTGACTGTATGGTGTTTATATATTACTGACTGTATGGTGCTTATATAATACTGACTGTATGGTGCTTATATAATACTGACTGTATGGTGTTTATATATTACTGACTGTATGGTGCTTATATAATACTGACTGTATGGTGCTTATATAATACTGACTGTATGGTGCTGATAATACTAACTGTATGGTGCTTATATAATACTGACTGTATGGTGCTTATATAATACTGACTGTATGGTGCTTATATAATATACTGACTGTATGGTGCTTATAATACTGACTGTATGGTGCTTATATAATACTGACTGTATGGTGCTTATATAATACTGACTGTATGGTGCTTATATAATACTGACTGTATAGTGCTTATATAATACTGACTGTATGGTGCTTATATAATACTGACTGTATGATGCTTATATAATTCTGACTGTATGGTGCTTATATAATATACTGACTGTATGGTGCTTATAGAATATACTGACTGTATGGTGCTTATATAATACTGACTGTATGGTGCTTATAATACTGACTGTATGATGCTTATATAATATACTGACTGTATGGTGCTTATATAATACTGACTGTATGGTGCTTATATAATATACTGACTGTATGGTGCTTATATATTACTGACTGTATGGTGCTTATTTAATATACTGACTGTATGGTGCTTATATAATACTGACTGTATGGTGCTTATAATACTGACTGTATGGTGCTTATAATACTGACTGTATGGTGCTTATATAATACTGACTGTATGGTGCTTATATAATATACTGACTGTATGGTGCTTATATATTACTGACTGTATGGTGCTTATAATACTGACTGTATGGTGTTTATATAATACTGACTGTATGGTGCATATATAATACTGACTGTATGGTGCTTATATAATATACTGACTGTATGGTGCTTATATATTACTGACTGTATGGTGCTTATAATACTGACTGTATGGTGCTTATATAATACTGACTGTATGGTGCTTATATAATACTGACTGTATGGTGCTTATATAATATAGTGACTGTATGGTGCTTATATAATACTGACTGTATGGTGCTTATATAATATACTGACTGTATGGTGCTTATAATACTGACTGTATGGTGCTTATATATTACTGACTGTATGGTGCTGATATTACTGACTCTATGGTGGTTATATAATACTGACTGTATGGTGCTTATAATACTGACTGTATGGTGCTTATATAATACTGACTGTATGGTGCTTATATAATATACTGACTGTATGGTGCTTATATAATACTGACTGTATGGTGCTTATATAATACTGTCTGTATGGTGCTTATATAATACTGACTGTATGGTGCTTATATAATACTGACTGTATGGTGCTTATATAATATACTGACTGTATGGTGCTTATATAATACTGACTGTATGGTGCTTATATAATACTGACTGTATGGTGCTTATATAATATACTGACTGTATGGTGCTTATATAATATACTGACTGTATGGTGCTTATATAATACTGACTGTATGGTGCTTATTTAATACTGACTGTATGGTGCTTATATAATACTGACTGTATGGTGCTTATATAATACTGACTGTATGGTGCTTATATATTACTGACTGTATGGTGCTTATATAATACTGACTGTATGGTGCTTATAATACTGACTCTATGGTGCTTATATAATACTGACTGTATGGTGCTTATAATACTGACTGTATGGTGCTTATATAATACTGACTGTATGGTGCTTATATAATACTGACTGTATGGTGCTTATATAATATACTGACTGTATGGTGCTTATATAATACTGACTGTATGGTGCTTATATAATACTGACTGTATGGTGCTTATAATACTGACTGTATGGTGCTTATAATTCTGACTGTATGGTACTTATATATTACTGACTGTATGGTGCTTATATAATACTGACTGTATAGTGCTTATATATTACTGACTGTATGGTGCTTATATAATACTGTCTGTATGGTGCTTATATAATACTGACTGTATGGTGCTTATATAATACTGACTGTATGGTGCTTATATAATATACTGACTGTATGGTGCTTATATATTACTGACTGTATGGTGCTTATATAATTTACTGACTGTATGTGCTTATATAATACTGACTGTATGGTGCTTATATAATACTGACTGTATGGTGCTTATATAATACTGACTGTATGGTGCTTATAATACTGACTGTATGGTGCTTATATAATACTGACTGTATGGTGCCTATATAATACAGACTGTATGGTGCTTATATAATACTGACTGTATGGTGCTTATATAATGCTGACTGTATGGTGCTTATATAATGCTGACTGTATGGTGCTTATATAATACTGACTGTATGGTGCTTATAATACTTACTGTATGGTGCTTATATTATACTGACTGTATGGTGCTTATATAATACTGACTGTATGGTGCTTATATAATACTGACTGTATGGTGTTTATATAATACTGACTGTATGGTGCTTATATAATACTGACTGTATGGTGCTTATATAATATACTGACTGTATGGTGCTTATATAATATTTACTGTATGGTGCTTATATAATACTGACTGTATGGTGCTTATATAATATACTGACTGTATGGTGCTTATAATACTTACTGTATGGTGCTTATATAATACTGACTGTATGGTGCTTATATAATACTGACTGTATGGTGTTTATATAATACTGACTCTATGGTGCTTATATATTATTACTGACTCTATAGTGCTTATATAATACTGACTCTATGGTGCTTATATAATACCGACTGTATGGTGCTTATAATACTGACTGTATGGTGCTTATAATACTGACTGTATGGTGCTCATATATTATACTGACTGTATGGTGCTTATAATACTGACTGTATGGTGCTTATATAATACTGACTGTATGGTGCTTATATAATACTGACTGTATGGTGCTTATATAATATACTGACTGTATGGTGCTTATATAATACTGACTGTATGGTGCTTATATAATAATGTCTGTATGGTGCTTATATAATACTGACTGTATGGTGCTTATATAATACTGACTGTATGGTGCTTATATAATATACTGACTGTATGGTGCTTATATAATACTGACTGTATGGTGCTTATATAATACTGACTGTATGGTGCTTATATAATACTGACTGTATGGTGCTTATATAATATACTGACTGTATGGTGCTTATATAATATACTGACTGTATGGTGCTTATATAATACTGACTGTATGGTGCTTATATAATACTGACTGTATGGTGCTTATATAATATACTGACTGTATGGTGCTTATATAATACTGACTGTATGGTGCTTATATAATACTGACTGTATGGTGCTTATATATTACTGACTGTATGGTGCTTATATAATACTGACTGTATGGTGCTTATAATACTGACTCTATGGTGCTTATATAATACTGACTGTATGGTGCTTATAATACTGACTGTATGGTGCTTATATAATACTGACTGTATGGTGCTTATATAATATACTGACTGTATGGTGCTTATATAATACTGACTGTATGGTGCTTATATAATACTGACTGTATGGTGCTTATAATACTGACTGTATGGTGCTTATAATTCTGACTGTATGGTACTTATATATTACTGACTGTATGGTGCTTATATAATACTGACTGTATAGTGCTTATATATTACTGACTGTATGGTGCTTATATAATACTGTCTGTATGGTGCTTATATAATACTGACTGTATTGTGCTTATATAATACTGACTGTATGGTGCTTATATAATATACTGACTGTATGGTGCTTATATATTACTGACTGTATGGTGCTTATATAATTTACTGACTGTATGTGCTTATATAATACTGACTGTATGGTGCTTATATAATACTGACTGTATGGTGCTTATATAATACTGACTGTATGGTGCTTATAATACTGACTGTATGGTGCTTATATAATACTGACTGTATGGTGCTTATATAATACTGACTGTATGCTGCTTATATAATACTGACTGTATGGTGCTTATATAATACTGACTGTATGGTGCTTATATAATACTGACTGTATGGTGCTTATATATTACTGACTGTATGGTGCTTATATAATGCTGACTGTATGGTGCTTATATAATGCTGACTGTATGGTGCTTATATAATACTGACTGTATGGTGCTTATAATACTTACTGTATGGTGCTTATAATACTGACTGTATGGTGCTTATATAATATTTACTGTATGGTGCTTATATAATACTGACTGTATGGTGCTTATATAATATACTGACTGTATGGTGCTTATAATACTTACTGTATGGTGCTTATATAATACTGACTGTATGGTGCTTATATAATACTGACTGTATGGTGCTTATATATTACTGACTGTATGTGCTTATATAATACTGACTGTATGGTGCTTATATAATACTGACTGTATGGTGCTTATATAATACTGACTGTATGGTGCTTATATAATACTGACTGTATGGTGCTTATATAATATACTGACTGTATGGTGCTTATATAATATTTACTGTATGGTGCTTATATAATACTGACTGTATGGTGCTTATATAATATACTGACTGTATGGTGCTTATAATACTTACTGTATGGTGCTTATATAATACTGACTGTATGGTGCTTATATAATACTGACTGTATGGTGCTTATATAATTTACTGACTGTATGTGCTTATATAATACTGACTGTATGGTGCTTATATAATACTGACTGTATGGTGCTTATATAATACTGACTGTATGGTGCTTATAATACTGACTGTATGGTGCTTATATAATACTGACTGTATGGTGTTTATATAATACTGACTGTATGGTGCTTATATAATGCTGACTGTATGGTGCTTATATAATACTGACTGTATGGTGCTTATAATACTTACTGTATGGTGCTTATATTATACTGACTGTATGGTGCTTATATAATACTGACTGTATGGTGCTTATATAATACTGACTGTATGGTGCTTATAATACTGACTGTATGGTGCTTATATAATACTGACTGTATGGTGCTTATATAATACTGACTGTATGGTGCTTATATAATACTGACTGTATGGTGCCTATAATACTGACTGTATGGTGCTTATATAATATTGACTGTGTGGTGCTTATATAATACTGACTGTATGGTGCTTATATAATACTGACTGTATGGTGCTTATATAATACTGACTGTATGGTGCTTATATAATGCTGACTGTATGGTGCTTATATAATGCTGACTGTATGGTGCTTATATAATACTGACTGTATGGTGCTTATAATACTTACTGTATGGTGCTTATATTATACTGACTGTATGGTGCTTATATAATACTGACTGTATGGTGCTTATATAATACTGACTGTATGGTGTTTATATAATACTGACTGTATGGTGCTTATATAATACTGACTGTATGGTGCTTATATAATATACTGACTGTATGGTGCTTATATAATATTTACTGTATGGTGCTTATATAATACTGACTGTATGGTGCTTATATAATATACTGACTGTATGGTGCTTATAATACTTACTGTATGGTGCTTATATAATACTGACTGTATGGTGCTTATATAATACTGACTGTATGGTGTTTATATAATACTGACTCTATGGTGCTTATATATTATTACTGACTCTATAGTGCTTATATAATACTGACTCTATGGTGCTTATATAATACCGACTGTATGGTGCTTATAATACTGACTGTATGGTGCTTATAATACTGACTGTATGGTGCTCATATATTATACTGACTGTATGGTGCTTATAATACTGACTGTATGGTGCTTATATAATACTGACTGTATGGTGCTTATATAATACTGACTGTATGGTGCTTATATAATATACTGACTGTATGGTGCTTATATAATACTGACTGTATGGTGCTTATATAATACTGACTGTATGGTGCTTATAATACTGACTGTATGGTGCTTATAATTCTGACTGTATGGTACTTATATATTACTGACTGTATGGTGCTTATATAATACTGACTGTATAGTGCTTATATATTACTGACTGTATGGTGCTTATATAATACTGTCTGTATGGTGCTTATATAATACTGACTGTATGGTGCTTATATAATACTGACTGTATGGTGCTTATATATTACTGACTGTATGGTGCTTATATAATGCTGACTGTATGGTGCTTATATAATGCTGACTGTATGGTGCTTATATAATACTGACTGTATGGTGCTTATAATACTTACTGTATGGTGCTTATATTATACTGACTGTATGGTGCTTATATAATATACTGACTTTATGGTGCTTATATATTACTGACTGTATGGTGCTTATATAATTTACTGACTGTATGGTGCTTATATAATACTGACTGTATGGTGCTTATATAATACTGACTGTATGGTGCTTATATAATACTGACTGTATGGTGCTTATAATACTGACTGTATGGTGCTTATATAATACTGACTGTATGGTGCTTATATAATACTGACTGTATGGTGCTTATATAATACTGACTGTATGGTGCTTATATAATACTGACTGTATGGTGCTTATATATTACTGACTGTATGGTGCTTATATAATGCTGACTGTATGGTGCTTATATAATGCTGACTGTATGGTGCTTATATAATACTGACTGTATGGTGCTTATAATACTTACTGTATGGTGCTTATATTATACTGACTGTATGGTGCTTATATAATATACTGACTGTATGGTGCTTATATAATACTGACTGTATGGTGCTTATATAATACTGACTGTATGGTGTTTATATAATACTGACTGTATGGTGCTTATATAATACTGACTGTATGGTGCTTATATAATATACTGACTGTATGGTGCTTATATAATATTTACTGTATGGTGCTTATATAATACTGACTGTATGGTGCTTATATAATATACTGACTGTATGGTGCTTATAATACTTACTGTATGGTGTTTATATAATACTGACTGTATGGTGCTTATATATTACTGACTGTATGGTGCTTATATAATACTGACTGTATGGTGTTTATATAATACTGACTCTATGGTGCTTATATATTATTACTGACTCTATAGTGCTTATATAATACTGACTCTATGGTGCTTATATAATACCGACTGTATGGTGCTTATAATACTGACTGTATGGTGCTTATAATACTGACTGTATGGTGCTCATATATTATACTGACTGTATGGTGCTTATAATACTGACTGTATGGTGCTTATATTATACTGACTGTATGGTGCTTATAATACTGACTGTATGGTGCTTATATAATTCTGACTGTATGGTGCTTATATAATACCGACTGTATGCTGCTTATATAATATACTGACTGTATGGTGTTTATATATCACTGACTGTATGGTGCTTATATAATACTGACTGTATGGTGCTTATATAATACTGACTGTATGGTGCTTATAATACTGACTGTATGGTGTTTATATAATACTGACTGTATGGTGCTTATATAATATACTGAGTGTATGGTGCTTATATAATACTGACTGTATGGTGCTTATATAATACTGACTGTATGGTGCTTATATAATACTGACTGTATGCTGCTTATATAATATACTGACTGTTTGGTGCTTATATAATACTGACTGTATGGTGCTTATAATACTGACTGTATGGTGCTTATATAATACTGACTGTATGGTGTTTATATAATACTGACTGTATGGTGCTTATATAATACTGACTGTATGGTGCTTATATAATATACTGACTGTATGGTGCTTATATAATACTGACTGTATGGTGCTTATATAATACTGACTGTATGGTGTTTATATAATACTGACTGTATGGTGCTTATATAATACTGACTGTATGGTACTTATATAATACTGACTGTATGGTGCTTATAATACTGTCTGTATGGTGCTTATATAATACTGACTGTATGGTGTTTATAATACTGACTGTATGGTGCTTATATAATATACTGACTGTATGGTGCTTATATAATACTGACTGTATGGTGCTTATATAATACTGACTGTATGGTGCTTATATAATACTGACTGTATGGTGTTTATATAATACTGACTGTATGGTGCTTATATAATACTGACTGTATGGTGCTTATATAATACTGACTGTATGGTGCTTATAATACTGACTGTATGGTGCTTATATAATATACTGACTGTATGGTGCTTATATAATACTGACTGTATGGTGCTTATAATACTGTCTGTATGGTGCTTATATAATATACTGACTGTATGGTGCTTATATAATACTGACTGTATGGTGCTTATATAATATTGACTGTATGGTGCTTATAATACTGACTGTATGGTGCTTATATAATACTGACTGTATTGTGCTTATATAATATACTGACTGTATGGTGCTTATATAATACTGACTGTATGGTGCTTATAATACTTACTGTATGGTGCTTATATTATACTGACTGTATGGTGCTTATATAATACTGACTGTATGGTGCTTATATAATACTGACTGTATGGTGTTTATATAATACTGACTGTATGGTGCTTATATAATACTGACTGTATGGTGCTTATATAATATACTGACTGTATGGTGCTTATATAATATTTACTGTATGGTGCTTATATAATACTGACTGTATGGTGCTTATATAATATACTGACTGTATGGTGCTTAGAATACTTACTGTATGGTGCTTATATAATACTGACTGTATGGTGCTTATATAATACTGACTGTATGGTGCTTATATATTACTGACTGTATGGTGCTTATATAATACTGACTGTATGGTGCTTATAATACTGACTGTATGGTGCTTATATAATACTGACTGTATGGTGCTTATATAATACTGACTGTATGGTGTTTATATAATACTGACTGTATGGTGCTTATATAATACTTACTGTATGGTGCTTATATAATTTACTGACTGTATGTGCTTATATAATACTGACTGTATGGTGCTTATATAATACTGACTGTATGGTGCTTATATAATACTGACTGTATGGTGCTTATAATACTGACTGTATGGTGCTTATATAATACTGACTGTATGGTGTTTATATAATACTGACTGTATGGTGCTTATATAATGCTGACTGTATGGTGCTTATATAATACTGACTGTATGGTGCTTATAATACTTACTGTATGGTGCTTATATTATACTGACTGTATGGTGCTTATATAATACTGACTGTATGGTGCTTATATAATACTGACTGTATGGTGCTTTTAATACTGACTGTATGGTGCTTATATAATACTGACTGTATGGTGCTTATATAATACTGACTGTATGCTGCTTATATAATACTGACTGTATGGTGCTTATATAATACTGACTGTATGGTGCTTATATATTACTGACTGTATGGTGCTTATATAATGCTGACTGTATGGTGCTTATATAATGCTGACTGTATGGTGCTTATATAATACTGACTGTATGGTGCTTATAATACTTACTGTATGGTGCTTATATTATACTGACTGTATGGTGCTTATATAATACTGACTGTATGGTGCTTATATAATACTGACTGTATGGTGTTTATATAATACTGACTGTATGGTGCTTATATAATACTGACTGTATGGTGCTTATATAATATACTGACTGTATGGTGCTTATATAATATTTACTGTATGGTGCTTATATAATACTGACTGTATGGTGCTTATATAATATACTGACTGTATGGTGCTTATAATACTTACTGTATGGTGCTTATATAATACTGACTGTATGGTGCTTATATAATACTGACTGTATGGTGTTTATATAATACTGACTCTATGGTGCTTATATATTATTACTGACTCTATAGTGCTTATATAATACTGACTCTATGGTGCTTATATAATACCGACTGTATGGTGCTTATAATACTGACTGTATGGTGCTTATAATCCTGACTGTATGGTGCTTATATAATACTGACTGTATGGTGCTTATATAATACTGACTGTATGGTGCTTATATAATATACTGACTGTATGGTGCTTATATAATACTGACTGTATGGTGCTTATAATACTGACTGTATGGTGCTTATAATTCTGACTGTATGGTGCTTATATAATACTGACTATAGTGCTTATATATTACTGACTGTATGGTGCTTATATAATACTGACTGTATAGTGCTTATATATTACTGACTGTATGGTGCTTATATAATACTGTCTGTATGGTGCTTATATAATACTGACTGTATGGTGCTTATAATTCTGACTGTATGGTACTTATATATTACTGACTGTATAGTGCTTATATATTACTGACTGTATGGTGCTTATATAATACTGTCTGTATGGTGCTTATATAATACTGACTGTATGGTGCTTATATAATACTGACTGTATGGTGCTTATATAATACTGACTGAATGGTGCTTATATATTACTGACTGTATGGTGCTTATATAATGCTGACTGTATGGTGCTTATATAATGCTGACTGTATGGTGCTTATATAATACTGACTGTATGGTGCTTATAATACTTACTGTATGGTGCTGCTTATATTATACTGACTGTATGGTGCTTATATAATATACTGACTTTATGGTGCTTATATATTACTGACTGTATGGTGCTTATATAATTTACTGACTGTATGGTGCTTATATAATACTGACTGTATGGTGCTTATATAATACTGACTGTATGGTGCTTATAATACTGACTGTATGGTGCTTATATAATACTGACTGTATGGTGCTTATATAATACTGACTGTATGGTGCTTATATAATACTGACTGTATGGTGCTTATATATTACTGACTGTATGGTGCTTATATAATGCTGACTGTATGGTGCTTATATAATGCTGACTGTATGGTGCTTATATAATACTGACTGTATGGTGCTTATAATACTTACTGTATGGTGCTTATATTATACTGACTGTATGGTGCTTATATAATATACTGACTGTATGGTGCTTATATAATACTGACTGTATGGTGCTTATATAATACTGACTGTATGGTGTTTATATAATACTGACTGTATGGTGCTTATATAATACTGACTGTATGGTGCTTATATAATATACTGACTGTATGGTGCTTATATAATATTTACTGTATGGTGCTTATATAATACTGACTGTATGGTGCTTATATAATATACTGACTGTATGGTGCTTATAATACTTACTGTATGGTGTTTATATAATACTGACTGTATGGTGCTTATATATTACTGACTGTATGGTGCTTATATAATACTGACTGTATGGTGTTTATATAATACTGACTCTATGGTGCTTATATATTATTACTGACTCTATAGTGCTTATATAATACTGACTCTATGGTGCTTATATAATACCGACTGTATGGTGCTTATAATACTGACTGTATGGTGCTTATAATACTGACTGTATGGTGCTCATATATTATACTGACTGTATGGTGCTTATAATACTGACTGTATGGTGCTTATATTATACTGACTGTATGGTGCTTATAATACTGACTGTATGGTGCTTATATAATACTGACTGTATGGTGCTTATATAATACCGACTGTATGCTGCTTATATAATATACTGACTGTATGGTGTTTATATATCACTGACTGTATGGTGCTTATATAATACTGACTGTATGGTGCTTATATAATACTGACTGTATGGTGCTTATAATACTGACTGTATGGTGTTTATATAATACTGACTGTATGGTGCTTATATAATATACTGACTGTATGGTGCTTATATAATACTGACTGTATGGTGCTTATATAATACTGACTGTATGGTGCTTATATAATACTGACTGTATGCTGCTTATATAATATACTGACTGTTTGGTGCTTATATAATACTGACTGTATGGTGCTTATATAATACTGACTGTATGGTGCTTATAATACTGACTGTATGGTGCTTATATAATACTGACTGTATGGTGCTTATATAATACTGACTGTATGGTGCTTATAATACTGACTGTATGGTGTTTATATAATACTGACTGTATGGTGCTTATATAATACTGACTGTATGGTGCTTATATAATATACTGACTGTATGGTGCTTATATAATACTGACTGTATGGTGCTTATATAATACTGACTGTATGGTGCTTATATAATACTGACTGTATGGTGTTTATATAATACTGACTGTATGGTGCTTATATAATACTGACTGTATGGTACTTATATAATACTGACTGTATGGTGCTTATAATACTGTCTGTATGGTGCTTATATAATACTGACTGTATGGTGTTTATAATACTGACTGTATGGTGCTTATATAATATACTGACTGTATGGGGCTTATATAATACTGACTGTATGGTGCTTATATAATACTGACTGTATGGTGCTTATATAATACTGACTGTATGGTGTTTATATAATACTGACTGTATGGTGCTTATATAATACTGACTGTATGGTGCTTATATAATACTGACTGTATGGTGCTTATAATACTGACTGTATGGTGCTTATATAATATACTGACTGTATGGTGCTTATATAATACTGACTGTATGGTGCTTATAATACTGTCTGTATGGTGCTTATATAATATACTGACTGTATGGTGCTTATATAATACTGACTGTATGGTGCTTATATAATACTGACTGTATGGTGCTTATAATACTGACTGTATGGTGCTTATAATTCTGACTGTATGGTACTTATATATTACTGACTGTATGGTGCTTATATAATACTGACTGTATAGTGCTTATATATTACTGACTGTATGGTGCTTATATAATACTGTCTGTATGGTGCTTATATAATACTGACTGTATGGTGCTTATATAATACTGACTGTATGGTGCTTATATAATACTGACTGTATGGTGCTTATATATTACTGACTGTATGGTGCTTATATAATGCTGACTGTATGGTGCTTATATAATGCTGACTGTATGGTGCTTATATAATGCTGACTGTATGGTGCTTATAATACTTACTGTATGGTGCTTATATTATACTGACTGTATGGTGCTTATATAATATACTGACTTTATGGTGCTTATATATTACTGACTGTATGGTGCTTATATAATTTACTGACTGTATGGTGCTTATATAATACTGACTGTATGGTGCTTATATAATACTGACTGTATGGTGCTTATATAATACTGACTGTATGGTGCTTAT
Source organism: Taudactylus pleione (assembly GCA_031769625.1). Lineage (NCBI taxonomy): Eukaryota > Metazoa > Chordata > Amphibia > Anura > Myobatrachidae > Taudactylus > Taudactylus pleione. The sequence continues at coordinate 4,013,381 of JAUIMM010000424.1, read as the reverse complement.
AATACTGACTGTATGGTGCTTATATAATACTGACTGTATGGTGCTTATATAATACTGACTGTATGGTGCTTATATAATACTGACTGTATGGTGCTTATATAATACTGACTGTATGGTGCTTATATATTACTGACTGTATGGTGCTTATAATACTTACTGTATGGTGCTTATATAATACTGACTGTATGGTGCTTATATAATATACTGACTGTATGGTGCTTATATAATATTTACTGTATGGTGCTTATATAATACTGACTGTATGGTGCTTATATAATATACTGACTGTATGGTGCTTATAATACTTACTGTATGGTGTTTATATAATACTGACTGTATGGTGCTTATATATTACTGACTGTATGGTGCTTATATAATACTGACTGTATGGTGTTTATATAATACTGACTCTATGGTGCTTATATATTATTACTGACTCTATAGTGCTTATATAATACTGACTCTATGGTGCTTATATAATACCGACTGTATGGTGCTTATAATACTGACTGTATGGTGCTTATAATACTGACTGTATGGTGCTCATATATTATACTGACTGTATGGTGCTTATAATACTGACTGTATGGTGCTTATATTATACTGACTGTATGGTGCTTATAATACTGACTGTATGGTGCTTATATAATACTGACTGTATGGTGCTTATATAATACCGACTGTATGCTGCTTATATAATATACTGACTGTATGGTGTTTATATATCACTGACTGTATGGTGCTTATATAATACTGACTGTATGGTGCTTATATAATACTGACTGTATGGTGCTTATAATACTGACTGTATGGTGTTTATATAATACTGACTGTATGGTGCTTATATAATATACTGACTGTATGGTGCTTATATAATACTGACTGTATGGTGCTTATATAATACTGACTGTATGGTGCTTATATAATACTGACTGTATGCTGCTTATATAATATACTGACTGTTTGGTGCTTATATAATACTGACTGTATGGTGCTTATATAATACTGACTGTATGGTGCTTATAATACTGACTGTATGGTGCTTATATAATACTGACTGTATGGTGCTTATATAATACTGACTGTATGGTGCTTATAATACTGACTGTATGGTGTTTATATAATACTGACTGTATGGTGCTTATATAATACTGACTGTATGGTGCTTATATAATATACTGACTGTATGGTGCTTATATAATACTGACTGTATGGTGCTTATATAATACTGACTGTATGGTGTTTATATAATACTGACTGTATGGTGCTTATATAATACTGACTGTATGGTACTTATATAATACTGACTGTATGGTGCTTATAATACTGTCTGTATGGTGCTTATATAATACTGACTGTATGGTGTTTATAATACTGACTGTATGGTGCTTATATAATACTGACTGTATGGTGCTTATATAATACTGACTGTATGGTGCTTATATAATACTGACTGTATGGTGTTTATATAATACTGACTGTATGGTGCTTATATAATACTGACTGTATGGTGCTTATATAATACTGACTGTATGGTGCTTATATAATACTGACTGTATGGTGCTTATATAATACTGACTGTATGGTGTTTATATAATACTGACTGTATGGTGCTTATATAATACTGACTGTATGGTGCTTATATAATACTGACTGTATGGTGCTTATAATACTGACTGTATGGTGCTTATATAATATACTGACTGTATGGTGCTTATATAATACTGACTGTATGGTGCTTATAATACTGTCTGTATGGTGCTTATATAATATACTGACTGTATGGTGCTTATATAATACTGACTGTATGGTGCTTATAATACTGACTGTATGGTGCTTATATAATACTGACTGTATTGTGCTTATATAATATACTGACTGTATGGTGCTTATATAATACTGACTGTATGGTGCTTATAATACTTACTGTATAGTGCTTATATTATACTGACTGTATGGTGCTTATATAATACTGACTGTATGGTGCTTATATAATACTGACTGTATGGTGCTTAGAATACTTACTGTATGGTGCTTATATAATACTGACTGTATGGTGCTTATATAATACTGACTGTATGGTGCTTATATAATATACTGACTGTATGGTGCTTATATAATATTTACTGTATGGTGCTTATATAATACTGACTGTATGGTGCTTATATAATATACTGACTGTATGGTGCTTATAATACTTACTGTATGGTGCTTATATAATACTGACTGTATGGTGCTTATATAATACTGACTGTATGGTGCTTATATAATTTACTGACTGTATGTGCTTATATAATACTGACTGTATGGTGCTTATATAATACTGACTGTATGGTGCTTATATAATACTGACTGTATGGTGCTTATAATACTGACTGTATGGTGCTTATATAATACTGACTGTATGGTGTTTATATAATACTGACTGTATGGTGTTTATATAATACTGACTGTATGGTGCTTATATAATACTGACTGTATGGTGCTTATATTATACTGACTGTATGGTGCTTATATAATACTGACTGTATGGTGCTTATATAATACTGACTGTATGGTGCTTATATAATACTGACTGTATGGTGCCTATAATACTGACTGTATGGTGCTTATATAATATTGACTGTGTGGTGCTTATATAATACTGACTGTATGGTGCTTATATAATACTGACTGTATGGTGCTTATATAATGCTGACTGTATGGTGCTTATATAATGCTGACTGTATGGTGCTTATATAATACTGACTGTATGGTGCTTATAATACTTACTGTATGGTGCTTATATTATACTGACTGTATGGTGCTTATATAATACTGACTGTATGGTGCTTATATAATACTGACTGTATGGTGTTTATATAATACTGACTGTATGGTGCTTATATAATACTGACTGTATGGTGCTTATATAATATACTGACTGTATGGTGCTTATATAATATTTACTGTATGGTGCTTATATAATACTGACTGTATGGTGCTTATATAATATACTGACTGTATGGTGCTTATAATACTTACTGTATGGTGCTTATATAATACTGACTGTATGGTGCTTATATAATACTGACTGTATGGTGTTTATATAATACTGACTCTATGGTGCTTATATATTATTACTGACTCTATAGTGCTTATATAATACTGACTCTATGGTGCTTATATAATACCGACTGTATGGTGCTTATAATACTGACTGTATGGTGCTTATAATACTGACTGTATGGTGCTCATATATTATACTGACTGTATGGTGCTTATAATACTGACTGTATGGTGCTTATATAATACTGACTGTATGGTGCTTATATAATACTGACTGTATGGTGCTTATATAATATACTGACTGTATGGTGCTTATATAATACTGACTGTATGGTGCTTATATAATACTGACTGTATGGTGCTTATAATACTGACTGTATGGTGCTTATAATTCTGACTGTATGGTACTTATATATTACTGACTGTATGGTGCTTATATAATACTGACTGTATAGTGCTTATATATTACTGACTGTATGGTGCTTATATAATACTGTCTGTATGGTGCTTATATAATATTGACTGTATGGTGCTTATATAATACTGACTGTATGGTGCTTATATAATACTGACTGAATGGTGCTTATATATTACTGACTGTATGGTGCTTATATAATGCTGACTGTATGGTGCTTATATAATGCTGACTGTATGGTGCTTATATAATACTGACTGTATGGTGCTTATAATACTTACTGTATGGTGCTTATATTATACTGACTGTATGGTGCTTATATAATATACTGACTTTATGGTGCTTATATATTACTGACTGTATGGTGCTTATATAATTTACTGACTGTATGGTGCTTATATAATACTGACTGTATGGTGCTTATATAATACTGACTGTATGGTGCTTATATAATACTGACTGTATGGTGCTTATAATACTGACTGTATGGTGCTTATATAATACTGACTGTATGGTGCTTATATAATACTGACTGTATGGTGCTTATATAATACTGACTGTATGGTGCTTATATATTACTGACTGTATGGTGCTTATATAATGCTGACTGTATGGTGCTTATATAATGCTGACTGTATGGTGCTTATATAATACTGACTGTATGGTGCTTATAATACTGACTGTATGGTGCTTATATTATACTGACTGTATGGTGCTTATATAATATACTGACTGTATGGTGCTTATATAATACTGACTGTATGGTGCTTATATAATACTGACTGTATGGTGTTTATATAATACTGACTGTATGGTGCTTATATAATACTGACTGTATGGTGCTTATATAATATACTGACTGTATGGTGCTTATATAATATTTACTGTATGGTGCTTATATAATACTGACTGTATGGTGCTTATATAATATACTGACTGTATGGTGCTTATAATACTTACTGTATGGTGTTTATATAATACTGACTGTATGGTGCTTATATATTACTGACTGTATGGTGCTTATATAATACTGACTGTATGGTGTTTATATAATACTGACTCTATGGTGCTTATATATTATTACTGACTCTATAGTGCTTATATAATACTGACTCTATGGTGCTTATATAATACCGACTGTATGGTGCTTATAATACTGACTGTATGGTGCTTATAATACTGACTGTATGGTGCTCATATATTATACTGACTGTATGGTGCTTATAATACTGACTGTATGGTGCTTATATTATACTGACTGTATGGTGCTTATAATACTGACTGTATGGTGCTTATATAATACTGACTGTATGGTGCTTATATAATACCGACTGTATGCTGCTTATATAATATACTGACTGTATGGTGTTTATATATCACTGACTGTATGGTGCTTATATAATACTGACTGTATGGTGCTTATATAATACTGACTGTATGGTGCTTATAATACTGACTGTATGGTGTTTATATAATACTGACTGTATGGTGCTTATATAATATACTGACTGTATGGTGCTTATATAATACTGACTGTATGGTGCTTATATAATACTGACTGTATGGTGCTTATATAATACTGACTGTATGCTGCTTATATAATATACTGACTGTTTGGTGCTTATATAATACTGACTGTATGGTGCTTATATAATACTGACTGTATGGTGCTTATAATACTGACTGTATGGTGCTTATATAATACTGACTGTATGGTGCTTATATAATACTGACTGTATGGTGCTTATAATACTGACTGTATGGTGCTTATATAATACTGACTGTATGGTGCTTATATAATATACTGACTGTATGGTGCTTATATAATACTGACTGTATGGTGCTTATATAATACTGACTGTATGGTGTTTATATAATACTGACTGTATGGTGCTTATATATTACTGACTGTATGGTACTTATATAATACTGACTGTATGGTGCTTATAATACTGTCTGTATGGTGCTTATATAATACTGACTGTATGGTGTTTATAATACTGACTGTATGGTGCTTATATAATATACTGACTGTATGGTGCTTATATAATACTGACTGTATGGTGCTTATATAATACTGACTGTATGGTGCTTATATAATACTGACTGTATGGTGTTTATATAATACTGACTGTATGGTGCTTATATAATACTGACTGTATGGTGCTTATATAATACTGACTGTATGGTGCTTATAATACTGACTGTATGGTGCTTATATAATATACTGACTGTATGGTGCTTATATAATACTGACTGTATGGTGCTTATAATACTGTCTGTATGGTGCTTATATAATATACTGACTGTATGGTGCTTATATAATACTGACTGTATGGTGCTTATATAATATTGACTGTATGGTGCTTATAATACTGACTGTATGGTGCTTATATAATACTGACTGTATTGTGCTTATATAATATACTGACTGTATGGTGCTTATATAATACTGACTGTATGGTGCTTATAATACTTACTGTATGGTGCTTATATTATACTGACTGTATGGTGCTTATATAATACTGACTGTATGGTGCTTATATAATACTGACTGTATGGTGTTTATATAATACTGACTGTATGGTGCTTATATAATACTGACTGTATGGTGCTTATATAATATACTGACTGTATGGTGCTTATATAATATTTACTGTATGGTGCTTATATAATACTGACTGTATGGTGCTTATATAATATACTGACTGTATGGTGCTTAGAATACTTACTGTATGGTGCTTATATAATACTGACTGTATGGTGCTTATATAATACTGACTGTATGGTGCTTATATATTACTGACTGTATGGTGCTTATATAATACTGACTGTATGGTGCTTATAATACTGACTGTATGGTGCTTATATAATACTGACTGTATGGTGCTTATATAATACTGACTGTATGGTGTTTATATAATACTGACTGTATGGTGCTTATATAATTTACTGACTGTATGTGCTTATATAATACTGACTGTATGGTGCTTATATAATACTGACTGTATGGTGCTTATATAATACTGACTGTATGGTGCTTATAATACTGACTGTATGGTGCTTATATAATACTGACTGTATGGTGTTTATATAATACTGACTGTATGGTGCTTATATAATGCTGACTGTATGGTGCTTATATAATACTGACTGTATGGTGCTTATAATACTTACTGTATGGTGCTTATATTATACTGACTGTATGGTGCTTATATAATACTGACTGTATGGTGCTTATATAATACTGACTGTATGGTGCTTTTAATACTGACTGTATGGTGCTTATATAATACTGACTGTATGGTGCTTATATAATACTGACTGTATGCTGCTTATATAATACTGACTGTATGGTGCTTATATAATACTGACTGTATGGTGCTTATATATTACTGACTGTATGGTGCTTATATAATGCTGACTGTATGGTGCTTATATAATGCTGACTGTATGGTGCTTATATAATACTGACTGTATGGTGCTTATAATACTTACTGTATGGTGCTTATATTATACTGACTGTATGGTGCTTATATAATACTGACTGTATGGTGCTTATATAATACTGACTGTATGGTGTTTATATAATACTGACTGTATGGTGCTTATATAATACTGACTGTATGGTGCTTATATAATATACTGACTGTATGGTGCTTATATAATATTTACTGTATGGTGCTTATATAATACTGACTGTATGGTGCTTATATAATATACTGACTGTATGGTGCTTATAATACTTACTGTATGGTGCTTATATAATACTGACTGTATGGTGCTTATATAATACTGACTGTATGGTGTTTATATAATACTGACTCTATGGTGCTTATATATTATTACTGACTCTATAGTGCTTATATAATACTGACTCTATGGTGCTTATATAATACCGACTGTATGGTGCTTATAATACTGACTGTATGGTGCTTATAATCCTGACTGTATGGTGCTTATATAATACTGACTGTATGGTGCTTATATAATACTGACTGTATGGTGCTTATATAATATACTGACTGTATGGTGCTTATATAATACTGACTGTATGGTGCTTATAATACTGACTGTATGGTGCTTATAATTCTGACTGTATGGTGCTTATATAATACTGACTATAGTGCTTATATATTACTGACTGTATGGTGCTTATATAATACTGACTGTATAGTGCTTATATATTACTGACTGTATGGTGCTTATATAATACTGTCTGTATGGTGCTTATATAATACTGACTGTATGGTGCTTATAATTCTGACTGTATGGTACTTATATATTACTGACTGTATGGTGCTTATATAATACTGACTGTATAGTGCTTATATATTACTGACTGTATGGTGCTTATATAATACTGACTGTATGGTGCTTATATAATACTGACTGTATAGTGCTTATATATTACTGACTGTATGGTGCTTATATAATACTGTCTGTATGGTGCTTATATAATACTGACTGTATGGTGCTTATATAATACTGACTGTATGGTGCTTATATAATACTGACTGTATGGTGCTTATATATTACTGACTGTATGGTGCTTATATAATGCTGACTGTATGGTGCTTATATAATGCTGACTGTATGGTGCTTATATAATACTGACTGTATGGTGCTTATAATACTTACTGTATGGTGCTTATATTATACTGACTGTATGGTGCTTATATAATATACTGACTTTATGGTGCTTATATATTACTGACTGTATGGTGCTTATATAATTTACTGACTGTATGGTGCTTATATAATACTGACTGTATGGTGCTTATATAATACTGACTGTATGGTGCTTATATAATACTGACTGTATGGTGCTTATAATACTGACTGTATGGTGCTTATATAATACTGACTGTATGGTGCTTATATAATACTGACTGTATGGTGCTTATATAATACTGACTGTATGGTGCTTATATAATACTGACTGTATGGTGCTTATATATTACTGACTGTATGGTGCTTATATAATGCTGACTGTATGGTGCTTATATAATGCTGACTGTATGGTGCTTATATAATACTGACTGTATGGTGCTTATAATACTTACTGTATGGTGCTTATATTATACTGACTGTATGGTGCTTATATAATATACTGACTGTATGGTGCTTATATAATACTGACTGTATGGTGCTTATATAATACTGACTGTATGGTGTTTATATAATACTGACTGTATGGTGCTTATATAATACTGACTGTATGGTGCTTATATAATATACTGACTGTATGGTGCTTATATAATATTTACTGCATGGTGCTTATATAATACTGACTGTATGGTGCTTATATAATATACTGACTGTATGGTGCTTATAATACTTACTGTATGGTGTTTATATAATACTGACTGTATGGTGCTTATATATTACTGACTGTATGGTGCTTATATAATACTGACTGTATGGTGTTTATATAATACTGACTCTATGGTGCTTATATATTATTACTGACTCTATAGTGCTTATATAATACTGACTCTATGGTGCTTATATAATACCGACTGTATGGTGCTTATAATACTGACTGTATGGTGCTTATAATACTGACTGTATGGTGCTCATATATTATACTGACTGTATGGTGCTTATAATACTGACTGTATGGTGCTTATATTATACTGACTGTATGGTGCTTATAATACTGACTGTATGGTGCTTATATAATACTGACTGTATGGTGCTTATATAATACCGACTGTATGCTGCTTATATAATATACTGACTGTATGGTGTTTATATATCACTGACTGTATGGTGCTTATATAATACTGACTGTATGGTGCTTATATAATACTGACTGTATGGTGCTTATAATACTGACTGTATGGTGTTTATATAATACTGACTGTATGGTGCTTATATAATATACTGACTGTATGGTGCTTATATAATACTGACTGTATGGTGCTTATATAATATACTGACTGTTTGGTGCTTATATAATACTGACTGTATGGTGCTTATATAATACTGACTGTATGGTGCTTATAATACTGACTGTATGGTGCTTATATAATACTGACTGTATGGTGCTTATATAATACTGACTGTATGGTGCTTATAATACTGACTGTATGGTGTTTATATAATACTGACTGTATGGTGCTTATATAATACTGACTGTATGGTGCTTATATAATATACTGACTGTATGGTGCTTATATAATACTGACTGTATGGTGCTTATATAATACTGACTGTATGGTGCTTATATAATACTGACTGTATGGTGTTTATATAATACTGACTGTATGGTGCTTATATAATACTGACTGTATGGTACTTATATAATACTGACTGTATGGTGCTTATAATACTGTCTGTATGGTGCTTATATAATACTGACTGTATGGTGTTTATAATACTGACTGTATGGTGCTTATATAATATACTGACTGTATGGTGCTTATATAATACTGACTGTATGGTGCTTATATAATACTGACTGTATGGTGCTTATATAATACTGACTGTATGGTGTTTATATAATACTGACTGTATGGTGCTTATATAATACTGACTGTATGGTGCTTATATAATACTGACTGTATGGTGCTTATAATACTGACTGTATGGTGCTTATATAATATACTGACTGTATGGTGCTTATATAATACTGACTGTATGGTGCTTATAATACTGTCTGTATGGTGCTTATATAATATACTGACTGTATGGTGCTTATATAATACTGACTGTATGGTGCTTATATAATACTGACTGTATGGTGCTTATAATACTGACTGTATGGTGCTTATAATTCTGACTGTATGGTACTTATATATTACTGACTGTATGGTGCTTATATAATACTGACTGTATAGTGCTTATATATTACTGACTGTATGGTGCTTATATAATACTGTCTGTATGGTGCTTATATAATACTGACTGTATGGTGCTTATATAATACTGACTGTATGGTGCTTATATATTACTGACTGTATGGTGCTTATATAATGCTGACTGTATGGTGCTTATATAATGCTGACTGTATGGTGCTTATATAATACTGACTGTATGGTGCTTATAATACTTACTGTATGGTGCTTATATTATACTGACTGTATGGTGCTTATATAATATACTGACTTTATGGTGCTTATATATTACTGACTGTATGGTGCTTATATAATTTACTGACTGTATGGTGCTTATATAATACTGACTGTATGGTGCTTATATAATACTGACTGTATGGTGCTTATAATACTGACTGTATGGTGCTTATATAATACTGACTGTATGGTGCTTATATAATACTGACTGTATGGTGCTTATATAATACTGACTGTATGGTGCTTATATAATACTGACTGTATGGTGCTTATATATTACTGACTGTATGGTGCTTATATAATGCTGACTGTATGGTGCTTATATAATACTGACTGTATGGTGCTTATATAATACTGACTGTATGGTGCTTATAATACTGACTGTATGGTGCTTATATAATACTGACTGTATGGTGTTTATATAATACTGACTGTATGGTGCTTATATAATGCTGACTGTATGGTGCTTATATAATACTGACTGTATGGTGCTTATAATACTTACTGTATGGTGCTTATATTATACTGACTGTATGGTGCTTATATAATACTGACTGTATGGTGCTTATATAATACTGACTGTATGGTGCTTTTAATACTGACTGTATGGTGCTTATATAATACTGACTGTATGGTGCTTATATAATACTGACTGTATGCTGCTTATATAATACTGACTGTATGGTGCTTATATAATACTGACTGTATGGTGCTTATATATTACTGACTGTATGGTGCTTATATAATGCTGACTGTATGGTGCTTATATAATGCTGACTGTATGGTGCTTATATAATACTGACTGTATGGTGCTTATAATACTTACTGTATGGTGCTTATATTATACTGACTGTATGGTGCTTATATAATACTGACTGTATGGTGCTTATATAATACTGACTGTATGGTGTTTATATAATACTGACTGTATGGTGCTTATATAATACTGACTGTATGGTGCTTATATAATATACTGACTGTATGGTGCTTATATAATATTTACTGTATGGTGCTTATATAATACTGACTGTATGGTGCTTATATAATATACTGACTGTATGGTGCTTATAATACTTACTGTATGGTGCTTATATAATACTGACTGTATGGTGCTTATATAATACTGACTGTATGGTGTTTATATAATACTGACTCTATGGTGCTTATATATTATTACTGACTCTATAGTGCTTATATAATACTGACTCTATGGTGCTTATATAATACCGACTGTATGGTGCTTATAATACTGACTGTATGGTGCTTATAATCCTGACTGTATGGTGCTTATATAATACTGACTGTATGGTGCTTATATAATACTGACTGTATGGTGCTTATATAATATACTGACTGTATGGTGCTTATATAATACTGACTGTATGGTGCTTATAATACTGACTGTATGGTGCTTATAATTCTGACTGTATGGTGCTTATATAATACTGACTATAGTGCTTATATATTACTGACTGTATGGTGCTTATATAATACTGACTGTATAGTGCTTATATATTACTGACTGTATGGTGCTTATATAATACTGTCTGTATGGTGCTTATATAATACTGACTGTATGGTGCTTATAATTCTGACTGTATGGTACTTATATATTACTGACTGTATGGTGCTTATATAATACTGACTGTATAGTGCTTATATATTACTGACTGTATGGTGCTTATATAATACTGTCTGTATGGTGCTTATATAATACTGACTGTATGGTGCTTATATAATACTGACTGTATGGTGCTTATATAATACTGACTGTATGGTGCTTATATATTACTGACTGTATGGTGCTTATATAATGCTGACTGTATGGTGCTTATATAATGCTGACTGTATGGTGCTTATATAATACTGACTGTATGGTGCTTATAATACTTACTGTATGGTGCTTATATTATACTGACTGTATGGTGCTTATATAATATACTGACTTTATGGTGCTTATATATTACTGACTGTATGGTGCTTATATAATTTACTGACTGTATGGTGCTTATATAATACTGACTGTATGGTGCTTATATAATACTGACTGTATGGTGCTTATATAATACTGACTGTATGGTGCTTATAATACTGACTGTATGGTGCTTATATAATACTGACTGTATGGTGCTTATATAATACTGACTGTATGGTGCTTATATAATACTGACTGTATGGTGCTTATATAATACTGACTGTATGGTGCTTATATATTACTGACTGTATGGTGCTTATATAATGCTGACTGTATGGTGCTTATATAATGCTGACTGTATGGTGCTTATATAATACTGACTGTATGGTGCTTATAATACTTACTGTATGGTGCTTATATTATACTGACTGTATGGTGCTTATATAATATACTGACTGTATGGTGCTTATATAATACTGACTGTATGGTGCTTATATAATACTGACTGTATGGTGTTTATATAATACTGACTGTATGGTGCTTATATAATACTGACTGTATGGTGCTTATATAATATACTGACTGTATGGTGCTTATATAATATTTACTGCATGGTGCTTATATAATACTGACTGTATGGTGCTTATATAATATACTGACTGTATGGTGCTTATAATACTTACTGTATGGTGTTTATATAATACTGACTGTATGGTGCTTATATATTACTGACTGTATGGTGCTTATATAATACTGACTGTATGGTGTTTATATAATACTGACTCTATGGTGCTTATATATTATTACTGACTCTATAGTGCTTATATAATACTGACTCTATGGTGCTTATATAATACCGACTGTATGGTGCTTATAATACTGACTGTATGGTGCTTATAATACTGACTGTATGGTGCTCATATATTATACTGACTGTATGGTGCTTATAATACTGACTGTATGGTGCTTATATTATACTGACTGTATGGTGCTTATAATACTGACTGTATGGTGCTTATATAATACTGACTGTATGGTGCTTATATAATACCGACTGTATGCTGCTTATATAATATACTGACTGTATGGTGTTTATATATCACTGACTGTATGGTGCTTATATAATACTGACTGTATGGTGCTTATATAATACTGACTGTATGGTGCTTATAATACTGACTGTATGGTGTTTATATAATACTGACTGTATGGTGCTTATATAATATACTGACTGTATGGTGCTTATATAATACTGACTGTATGGTGCTTATATAATATACTGACTGTTTGGTGCTTATATAATACTGACTGTATGGTGCTTATATAATACTGACTGTATGGTGCTTATAATACTGACTGTATGGTGCTTATATAATACTGACTGTATGGTGCTTATATAATACTGACTGTATGGTGCTTATAATACTGACTGTATGGTGTTTATATAATACTGACTGTATGGTGCTTATATAATACTGACTGTATGGTGCTTATATAATATACTGACTGTATGGTGCTTATATAATACTGACTGTATGGTGCTTATATAATACTGACTGTATGGTGCTTATATAATACTGACTGTATGGTGTTTATATAATACTGACTGTATGGTGCTTATATAATACTGACTGTATGGTACTTATATAATACTGACTGTATGGTGCTTATAATACTGTCTGTATGGTGCTTATATAATACTGACTGTATGGTGTTTATAATACTGACTGTATGGTGCTTATATAATATACTGACTGTATGGTGCTTATATAATACTGACTGTATGGTGCTTATATAATACTGACTGTATGGTGCTTATATAATACTGACTGTATGGTGTTTATATAATACTGACTGTATGGTGCTTATATAATACTGACTGTATGGTGCTTATATAATACTGACTGTATGGTGCTTATAATACTGACTGTATGGTGCTTATATAATATACTGACTGTATGGTGCTTATATAATACTGACTGTATGGTGCTTATAATACTGTCTGTATGGTGCTTATATAATATACTGACTGTATGGTGCTTATATAATACTGACTGTATGGTGCTTATATAATACTGACTGTATGGTGCTTATAATACTGACTGTATGGTGCTTATAATTCTGACTGTATGGTACTTATATATTACTGACTGTATGGTGCTTATATAATACTGACTGTATAGTGCTTATATATTACTGACTGTATGGTGCTTATATAATACTGTCTGTATGGTGCTTATATAATACTGACTGTATGGTGCTTATATAATACTGACTGTATGGTGCTTATATATTACTGACTGTATGGTGCTTATATAATGCTGACTGTATGGTGCTTATATAATGCTGACTGTATGGTGCTTATATAATACTGACTGTATGGTGCTTATAATACTTACTGTATGGTGCTTATATTATACTGACTGTATGGTGCTTATATAATATACTGACTTTATGGTGCTTATATATTACTGACTGTATGGTGCTTATATAATTTACTGACTGTATGGTGCTTATATAATACTGACTGTATGGTGCTTATATAATACTGACTGTATGGTGCTTATAATACTGACTGTATGGTGCTTATATAATACTGACTGTATGGTGCTTATATAATACTGACTGTATGGTGCTTATATAATACTGACTGTATGGTGCTTATATAATACTGACTGTATGGTGCTTATATATTACTGACTGTATGGTGCTTATATAATGCTGACTGTATGGTGCTTATATAATACTGACTGTATGGTGCTTATAATACTTACTGTATGGTGCTTATATTATACTGACTGTATGGTGCTTATATAATATACTGACTGTATGGTGCTTATATAATACTGACTGTATGGTGCTTATATAATACTGACTGTATGGTGTTTATATAATACTGACTGTATGGTGCTTATATAATACTGACTGTATGGTGCTTATATAATATACTGACTGTATGGTGCTTATATAATATTTACTGTATGGTGCTTATATAATACTGACTGTATGGTGCTTATATAATATACTGACTGTATGGTGCTTATAATACTTACTGTATGGTGTTTATATAATACTGACTGTATGGTGCTTATATATTACTGACTGTATGGTGCTTATATAATACTGACTGTATGGTGTTTATATAATACTGACTCTATGGTGCTTATATATTATTACTGACTCTATAGTGCTTATATAATACTGACTCTATGGTGCTTATATAATACCGACTGTATGGTGCTTATAATACTGACTGTATGGTGCTTATAATACTGACTGTATGGTGCTCATATATTATACTGACTGTATGGTGCTTATAATACTGACTGTATGGTGCTTATATTATACTGACTGTATGGTGCTTATAATACTGACTGTATGGTGCTTATATAATACTGACTGTATGGTGCTTATATAATACCGACTGTATGCTGCTTATATAATATACTGACTGTATGGTGTTTATATATCACTGACTGTATGGTGCTTATATAATACTGACTGTATGGTGCTTATATAATACTGACTGTATGGTGCTTATAATACTGACTGTATGGTGTTTATATAATACTGACTGTATGGTGCTTATATAATATACTGACTGTATGGTGCTTATATAATACTGACTGTATGGTGCTTATATAATACTGACTGTATGGTGCTTATATAATACTGACTGTATGCTGCTTATATAATATACTGACTGTTTGGTGCTTATATAATACTGACTGTATGGTGCTTATATAATACTGACTGTATGGTGCTTATAATACTGACTGTATGGTGCTTATATAATACTGACTGTATGGTGCTTATAATACTGACTGTATGGTGCTTATATAATACTGACTGTATGGTGCTTATATAATACTGACTGTATGGTGCTTATATAATACTGACTGTATGGTGCTTATAATACTGACTGTATGGTGCTTATATAATACTGACTGTATGGTGCTTATAATACTGACTGTATGGTGCTTATATAATACTGACTGTATGGTGCTTATAATACTGACTGTATGGTGTTTATATAATACTGACTGTATGGTGCTTATATAATACTGACTGTATGGTGCTTATATAATATACTGACTGTATGGTGTTTATATAATACTGACTGTATGGTGCTTATATAATACTGACTGTATGGTACTTATATAATACTGACTGTATGGTGCTTATAATACTGTCTGTATGGTGCTTATATAATACTGACTGTATGGTGTTTATAATACTGACTGTATGGTGCTTATATAATATACTGACTGTATGGTGCTTATATAATACTGACTGTATGGTGCTTATATAATACTGACTGTATGGTGCTTATATAATACTGACTGTATGGTGTTTATATAATACTGACTGTATGGTGCTTATATAATACTGACTGTATGGTGCTTATATAATACTGACTGTATGGTGCTTATAATACTGACTGTATGGTGCTTATATAATATACTGACTGTATGGTGCTTATATAATACTGACTGTATGGTGCTTATAATACTGTCTGTATGGTGCTTATATAATATACTGACTGTATGGTGCTTATATAATACTGACTGTATGGTGCTTATATAATATTGACTGTATGGTGCTTATAATACTGACTGTATGGTGCTTATATAATACTGACTGTATTGTGCTTATATAATATACTGACTGTATGGTGCTTATATAATACTGACTGTATGGTGCTTATAATACTTACTGTATGGTGCTTATATTATACTGACTGTATGGTGCTTATATAATACTGACTGTATGGTGCTTATATAATACTGACTGTATGGTGTTTATATAATACTGACTGTATGGTGCTTATATAATACTGACTGTATGGTGCTTATATAATACTGACTGTATGGTGCTTATATAATACTGACTGTATGGTGCTTATATAATATACTGACTGTATGGTGCTTATATAATATTTACTGTATGGTGCTTATATAATACTGACTGTATGGTGCTTATATAATATACTGACTGTATGGTGCTTAGAATACTTACTGTATGGTGCTTATATAATACTGACTGTATGGTGCTTATATAATACTGACTGTATGGTGCTTATATATTACTGACTGTATGGTGCTTATATAATACTGACTGTATGGTGTTTATAATACTGACTGTATGGTGCTTATATAATACTGACTGTATGGTGCTTATATAATACTGACTGTATGGTGTTTATATAATACTGACTGTATGGTGCTTATATAATACTGACTGTATGGTGTTTATATAATACTGACTGTATGGTGCTTATATAATACTTACTGTATGGTGCTTATATAATTTACTGACTGTATGTGCTTATATAATACTGACTGTATGGTGCTTATATAATACTGACTGTATGGTGCTTATATAATACTGACTGTATGGTGCTTATAATACTGACTGTATGGTGCTTATATAATACTGACTGTATGGTGTTTATATAATACTGACTGTATGGTGCTTATATAATGCTGACTGTATGGTGCTTATATAATACTGACTGTATGGTGCTTATAATACTTACTGTATGGTGCTTATATTATACTGACTGTATGGTGCTTATATAATACTGACTGTATGGTGCTTATATAATACTGACTGTATGGTGCTTTTAATACTGACTGTATGGTGCTTATATAATACTGACTGTATGGTGCTTATATAATACTGACTGTATGCTGCTTATATAATACTGACTGTATGGTGCTTATATAATACTGACTGTATGGTGCTTATATATTACTGACTGTATGGTGCTTATATAATGCTGACTGTATGGTGCTTATATAATGCTGACTGTATGGTGCTTATATAATACTGACTGTATGGTGCTTATATAATACTGACTGTATGGTGCTTATATTATACTGACTGTATGGTGCTTATATAATACTGACTGTATGGTGCTTATATAATACTGACTGTATGGTGTTTATATAATACTGACTGTATGGTGCTTATATAATACTGACTGTATGGTGCTTATATAATATACTGACTGTATGGTGCTTATATAATATTTACTGTATGGTGCTTATATAATACTGACTGTATGGTGCTTATATAATATACTGACTGTATGGTGCTTATAATACTTACTGTATGGTGCTTATATAATACTGACTGTATGGTGCTTATATAATACTGACTGTATGGTGTTTATATAATACTGACTCTATGGTGCTTATATATTATTACTGACTCTATAGTGCTTATATAATACTGACTCTATGGTGCTTATATAATACCGACTGTATGGTGCTTATAATACTGACTGTATGGTGCTTATAATCCTGACTGTATGGTGCTTATATAATACTGACTGTATGGTGCTTATATAATACTGACTGTATGGTGCTTATATAATATACTGACTGTATGGTGCTTATATAATACTGACTGTATGGTGCTTATAATACTGACTGTATGGTGCTTATAATTCTGACTGTATGGTGCTTATATAATACTGACTATAGTGCTTATATATTACTGACTGTATGGTGCTTATATAATACTGACTGTATAGTGCTTATATATTACTGACTGTATGGTGCTTATATAATACTGTCTGTATGGTGCTTATATAATACTGACTGTATGGTGCTTATAATTCTGACTGTATGGTACTTATATATTACTGACTGTATGGTGCTTATATAATACTGACTGTATAGTGCTTATATATTACTGACTGTATGGTGCTTATATAATACTGTCTGTATGGTGCTTATATAATACTGACTGTATGGTGCTTATATAATACTGACTGTATGGTGCTTATATAATACTGACTGCATGGTGCTTATATATTACTGACTGTATGGTGCTTATATAATGCTGACTGTATGGTGCTTATATAATGCTGACTGTATGGTGCTTATATAATACTGACTGTATGGTGCTTATAATACTTACTGTATGGTGCTTATATTATACTGACTGTATGGTGCTTATATAATATACTGACTTTATGGTGCTTATATATTACTGACTGTATGGTGCTTATATAATTTACTGACTGTATGGTGCTTATATAATACTGACTGTATGGTGCTTATATAATACTGACTGTATGGTGCTTATATAATACTGACTGTATGGTGCTTATAATACTGACTGTATGGTGCTTATATAATACTGACTGTATGGTGCTTATATAATACTGACTGTATGGTGCTTATATAATACTGACTGTATGGTGCTTATATATTACTGACTGTATGGTGCTTATATAATGCTGACTGTATGGTGCTTATATAATGCTGACTGTATGGTGCTTATATAATACTGACTGTATGGTGCTTATAATACTTACTGTATGGTGCTTATATTATACTGACTGTATGGTGCTTATATAATATACTGACTGTATGGTGCTTATATAATACTGACTGTATGGTGCTTATATAATACTGACTGTATGGTGTTTATATAATACTGACTGTATGGTGCTTATATAATACTGACTGTATGGTGCTTATATAATATACTGACTGTATGGTGCTTATATAATATTTACTGTATGGTGCTTATATAATACTGACTGTATGGTGCTTATATAATATACTGACTGTATGGTGCTTATAATACTTACTGTATGGTGTTTATATAATACTGACTGTATGGTGCTTATATATTACTGACTGTATGGTGCTTATATAATACTGACTGTATGGTGTTTATATAATACTGACTCTATGGTGCTTATATATTATTACTGACTCTATAGTGCTTATATAATACTGACTCTATGGTGCTTATATAATACCGACTGTATGGTGCTTATAATACTGACTGTATGGTGCTTATAATACTGACTGTATGGTGCTCATATATTATACTGACTGTATGGTGCTTATAATACTGACTGTATGGTGCTTATATTATACTGACTGTATGGTGCTTATAATACTGACTGTATGGTGCTTATATAATACTGACTGTATGGTGCTTATATAATACCGACTGTATGCTGCTTATATAATATACTGACTGTATGGTGTTTATATATCACTGACTGTATAGTGCTTATATAATACTGACTGTATGGTGCTTATATAATACTGACTGTATGGTGCTTATAATACTGACTGTATGGTGTTTATATAATACTGACTGTATGGTGCTTATATAATATACTGACTGTATGGTGCTTATATAATACTGACTGTATGGTGCTTATATAATACTGACTGTATGCTGCTTATATAATATACTGACTGTTTGGTGCTTATATAATACTGACTGTATGGTGCTTATATAATACTGACTGTATGGTGCTTATAATACTGACTGTATGGTGCTTATATAATACTGACTGTATGGTGCTTATATAATACTGACTGTATGGTGCTTATAATACTGACTGTATGGTGTTTATATAATACTGACTGTATGGTGCTTATATAATACTGACTGTATGGTGCTTATATAATATACTGACTGTATGGTGCTTATATAATACTGACTGTATGGTGCTTATATAATACTGACTGTATGGTGCTTATATAATACTGACTGTATGGTGTTTATATAATACTGACTGTATGGTGCTTATATAATACTGACTGTATGGTACTTATATAATACTGACTGTATGGTGCTTATAATACTGTCTGTATGGTGCTTATATAATACTGACTGTATGGTGTTTATAATACTGACTGTATGGTGCTTATATAATATACTGACTGTATGGTGCTTATATAATACTGACTGTATGGTGTTTATATAATACTGACTGTATGGTGCTTATATAATACTGACTGTATGGTGCTTATAATACTGACTGTATGGTGCTTATATAATATACTGACTGTATGGTGCTTATATAATACTGACTGTATGGTGCTTATAATACTGTCTGTATGGTGCTTATATAATATACTGACTGTATGGTGCTTATATAATACTGACTGTATGGTGCTTATATAATATTGACTGTATGGTGCTTATAATACTGACTGTATGGTGCTTATATAATACTGACTGTATTGTGCTTATATAATATACTGACTGTATGGTGCTTATATAATACTGACTGTATGGTGCTTATAATACTTACTGTATAGTGCTTATATTATACTGACTGTATGGTGCTTATATAATACTGACTGTATGGTGCTTATATAATACTGACTGTATGGTGTTTATATAATACTGACTGTATGGTGCTTATATAATACTGACTGTATGGTGCTTATATAATATACTGACTGTATGGTGCTTATATAATATTTACTGTATGGTGCTTATATAATACTGACTGTATGGTGCTTATATAATATACTGACTGTATGGTGCTTAGAATACTTACTGTATGGTGCTTATATAATACTGACTGTATGGTGCTTATATAATACTGACTGTATGGTGCTTATATATTACTGACTGTATGGTGCTTATATAATACTGACTGTATGGTGCTTATAATACTGACTGTATGGTGCTTATATAATACTGACTGTATGGTGCTTATATAATACTGACTGTATGGTGTTTATATAATACTGACTGTATGGTGCTTATATAATACTTACTGTATGGTGCTTATATAATTTACTGACTGTATGTGCTTATATAATACTGACTGTATGGTGCTTATATAATACTGACTGTATGGTGCTTATATAATACTGACTGTATGGTGCTTATAATACTGACTGTATGGTGCTTATATAATACTGACTGTATGGTGTTTATATAATACTGACTGTATGGTGCTTATATAATGCTGACTGTATGGTGCTTATATAATACTGACTGTATGGTGCTTATAATACTTACTGTATGGTGCTTATATTATACTGACTGTATGGTGCTTATATAATACTGACTGTATGGTGCTTATATAATACTGACTGTATGGTGCTTTTAATACTGACTGTATGGTGCTTATATAATACTGACTGTATGGTGCTTATATAATACTGACTGTATGCTGCTTATATAATACTGACTGTATGGTGCTTATATAATACTGACTGTATGGTGCTTATATATTACTGACTGTATGGTGCTTATATAATGCTGACTGTATGGTGCTTATATAATGCTGACTGTATGGTGCTTATATAATACTGACTGTATGGTGCTTATAATACTTACTGTATGGTGCTTATATTATACTGACTGTATGGTGCTTATATAATACTGACTGTATGGTGCTTATATAATACTGACTGTATGGTGTTTATATAATACTGACTGTATGGTGCTTATATAATACTGACTGTATGGTGCTTATATAATATACTGACTGTATGGTGCTTATATAATATTTACTGTATGGTGCTTATATAATACTGACTGTATGGTGCTTATATAATATACTGACTGTATGGTGCTTATAATACTTACTGTATGGTGCTTATATAATACTGACTGTATGGTGCTTATATAATACTGACTGTATGGTGTTTATATAATACTGACTCTATGGTGCTTATATATTATTACTGACTCTATAGTGCTTATATAATACTGACTCTATGGTGCTTATATAATACCGACTGTATGGTGCTTATAATACTGACTGTATGGTGCTTATAATCCTGACTGTATGGTGCTTATATAATACTGACTGTATGGTGCTTATATAATACTGACTGTATGGTGCTTATATAATATACTGACTGTATGGTGCTTATATAATACTGACTGTATGGTGCTTATAATACTGACTGTATGGTGCTTATAATTCTGACTGTATGGTGCTTATATAATACTGACTATAGTGCTTATATATTACTGACTGTATGGTGCTTATATAATACTGACTGTATAGTGCTTATATATTACTGACTGTATGGTGCTTATATAATACTGTCTGTATGGTGCTTATATAATACTGACTGTATGGTGCTTATAATTCTGACTGTATGGTACTTATATATTACTGACTGTATGGTGCTTATATAATACTGACTGTATAGTGCTTATATATTACTGACTGTATGGTGCTTATATAATACTGTCTGTATGGTGCTTATATAATACTGACTGTATGGTGCTTATATAATACTGACTGTATGGTGCTTATATAATACTGACTGTATGGTGCTTATATATTACTGACTGTATGGTGCTTATATAATGCTGACTGTATGGTGCTTATATAATGCTGACTGTATGGTGCTTATATAATACTGACTGTATGGTGCTTATAATACTTACTGTATGGTGCTTATATTATACTGACTGTATGGTGCTTATATAATATACTGACTTTATGGTGCTTATATATTACTGACTGTATGGTGCTTATATAATTTACTGACTGTATGGTGCTTATATAATACTGACTGTATGGTGCTTATATAATACTGACTGTATGGTGCTTATATAATACTGACTGTATGGTGCTTATAATACTGACTGTATGGTGCTTATATAATACTGACTGTATGGTGCTTATATAATACTGACTGTATGGTGCTTATATAATACTGACTGTATGGTGCTTATATAATACTGACTGTATGGTGCTTATATATTACTGACTGTATGGTGCTTATATAATGCTGACTGTATGGTGCTTATATAATGCTGACTGTATGGTGCTTATATAATACTGACTGTATGGTGCTTATAATACTTACTGTATGGTGCTTATATTATACTGACTGTATGGTGCTTATATAATATACTGACTGTATGGTGCTTATATAATACTGACTGTATGGTGCTTATATAATACTGACTGTATGGTGTTTATATAATACTGACTGTATGGTGCTTATATAATACTGACTGTATGGTGCTTATATAATATACTGACTGTATGGTGCTTATATAATATTTACTGCATGGTGCTTATATAATACTGACTGTATGGTGCTTATATAATATACTGACTGTATGGTGCTTATAATACTTACTGTATGGTGTTTATATAATACTGACTGTATGGTGCTTATATATTACTGACTGTATGGTGCTTATATAATACTGACTGTATGGTGTTTATATAATACTGACTCTATGGTGCTTATATATTATTACTGACTCTATAGTGCTTATATAATACTGACTCTATGGTGCTTATATAATACCGACTGTATGGTGCTTATAATACTGACTGTATGGTGCTTATAATACTGACTGTATGGTGCTCATATATTATACTGACTGTATGGTGCTTATAATACTGACTGTATGGTGCTTATATTATACTGACTGTATGGTGCTTATAATACTGACTGTATGGTGCTTATATAATACTGACTGTATGGTGCTTATATAATACCGACTGTATGCTGCTTATATAATATACTGACTGTATGGTGTTTATATATCACTGACTGTATGGTGCTTATATAATACTGACTGTATGGTGCTTATATAATACTGACTGTATGGTGCTTATAATACTGACTGTATGGTGTTTATATAATACTGACTGTATGGTGCTTATATAATATACTGACTGTATGGTGCTTATATAATACTGACTGTATGGTGCTTATATAATATACTGACTGTTTGGTGCTTATATAATACTGACTGTATGGTGCTTATATAATACTGACTGTATGGTGCTTATAATACTGACTGTATGGTGCTTATATAATACTGACTGTATGGTGCTTATATAATACTGACTGTATGGTGCTTATAATACTGACTGTATGGTGTTTATATAATACTGACTGTATGGTGCTTATATAATACTGACTGTATGGTGCTTATATAATATACTGACTGTATGGTGCTTATATAATACTGACTGTATGGTGCTTATATAATACTGACTGTATGGTGCTTATATAATACTGACTGTATGGTGTTTATATAATACTGACTGTATGGTGCTTATATAATACTGACTGTATGGTACTTATATAATACTGACTGTATGGTGCTTATAATACTGTCTGTATGGTGCTTATATAATACTGACTGTATGGTGTTTATAATACTGACTGTATGGTGCTTATATAATATACTGACTGTATGGTGCTTATATAATACTGACTGTATGGTGCTTATATAATACTGACTGTATGGTGCTTATATAATACTGACTGTATGGTGTTTATATAATACTGACTGTATGGTGCTTATATAATACTGACTGTATGGTGCTTATATAATACTGACTGTATGGTGCTTATAATACTGACTGTATGGTGCTTATATAATATACTGACTGTATGGTGCTTATATAATACTGACTGTATGGTGCTTATAATACTGTCTGTATGGTGCTTATATAATATACTGACTGTATGGTGCTTATATAATACTGACTGTATGGTGCTTATATAATACTGACTGTATGGTGCTTATAATACTGACTGTATGGTGCTTATAATTCTGACTGTATGGTACTTATATATTACTGACTGTATGGTGCTTATATAATACTGACTGTATAGTGCTTATATATTACTGACTGTATGGTGCTTATATAATACTGTCTGTATGGTGCTTATATAATACTGACTGTATGGTGCTTATATAATACTGACTGTATGGTGCTTATATATTACTGACTGTATGGTGCTTATATAATGCTGACTGTATGGTGCTTATATAATGCTGACTGTATGGTGCTTATATAATACTGACTGTATGGTGCTTATAATACTTACTGTATGGTGCTTATATTATACTGACTGTATGGTGCTTATATAATATACTGACTTTATGGTGCTTATATATTACTGACTGTATGGTGCTTATATAATTTACTGACTGTATGGTGCTTATATAATACTGACTGTATGGTGCTTATATAATACTGACTGTATGGTGCTTATAATACTGACTGTATGGTGCTTATATAATACTGACTGTATGGTGCTTATATAATACTGACTGTATGGTGCTTATATAATACTGACTGTATGGTGCTTATATAATACTGACTGTATGGTGCTTATATATTACTGACTGTATGGTGCTTATATAATGCTGACTGTATGGTGCTTATATAATACTGACTGTATGGTGCTTATAATACTTACTGTATGGTGCTTATATTATACTGACTGTATGGTGCTTATATAATATACTGACTGTATGGTGCTTATATAATACTGACTGTATGGTGCTTATATAATACTGACTGTATGGTGTTTATATAATACTGACTGTATGGTGCTTATATAATACTGACTGTATGGTGCTTATATAATATACTGACTGTATGGTGCTTATATAATATTTACTGTATGGTGCTTATATAATACTGACTGTATGGTGCTTATATAATATACTGACTGTATGGTGCTTATAATACTTACTGTATGGTGTTTATATAATACTGACTGTATGGTGCTTATATATTACTGACTGTATGGTGCTTATATAATACTGACTGTATGGTGTTTATATAATACTGACTCTATGGTGCTTATATATTATTACTGACTCTATAGTGCTTATATAATACTGACTCTATGGTGCTTATATAATACGGACTGTATGGTGCTTATAATACTGACTGTATGGTGCTTATAATACTGACTGTATGGTGCTCATATATTATACTGACTGTATGGTGCTTATAATACTGACTGTATGGTGCTTATATTATACTGACTGTATGGTGCTTATAATACTGACTGTATGGTGCTTATATAATACTGACTGTATGGTGCTTATATAATACCGACTGTATGCTGCTTATATAATATACTGACTGTATGGTGTTTATATATCACTGACTGTATGGTGCTTATATAATACTGACTGTATGGTGCTTATATAATACTGACTGTATGGTGCTTATAATACTGACTGTATGGTGTTTATATAATACTGACTGTATGGTGCTTATATAATATACTGACTGTATGGTGCTTATATAATACTGACTGTATGGTGCTTATATAATACTGACTGTATGGTGCTTATATAATACTGACTGTATGCTGCTTATATAATATACTGACTGTTTGGTGCTTATATAATACTGACTGTATGGTGCTTATATAATACTGACTGTATGGTGCTTATAATACTGACTGTATGGTGCTTATATAATACTGACTGTATGGTGCTTATAATACTGACTGTATGGTGCTTATATAATACTGACTGTATGGTGCTTATATAATACTGACTGTATGGTGCTTATATAATACTGACTGTATGGTGCTTATAATACTGACTGTATGGTGCTTATATAATACTGACTGTATGGTGCTTATAATACTGACTGTATGGTGCTTATATAATACTGACTGTATGGTGCTTATAATACTGACTGTATGGTGTTTATATAATACTGACTGTATGGTGCTTATATAATACTGACTGTATGGTGCTTATATAATATACTGACTGTATGGTGCTTATATAATACTGACTGTATGGTGCTTATATAATACTGACTGTATGGTGTTTATATAATACTGACTGTATGGTGCTTATATAATACTGACTGTATGGTACTTATATAATACTGACTGTATGGTGCTTATAATACTGTCTGTATGGTGCTTATATAATACTGACTGTATGGTGTTTATAATACTGACTGTATGGTGCTTATATAATATACTGACTGTATGGTGCTTATATAATACTGACTGTATGGTGCTTATATAATACTGACTGTATGGTGCTTATATAATACTGACTGTATGGTGTTTATATAATACTGACTGTATGGTGCTTATATAATACTGACTGTATGGTGCTTATATAATACTGACTGTATGGTGCTTATAATACTGACTGTATGGTGCTTATATAATATACTGACTGTATGGTGCTTATATAATACTGACTGTATGGTGCTTATAATACTGTCTGTATGGTGCTTATATAATATACTGACTGTATGGTGCTTATATAATACTGACTGTATGGTGCTTATATAATATTGACTGTATGGTGCTTATAATACTGACTGTATGGTGCTTATATAATACTGACTGTATTGTGCTTATATAATATACTGACTGTATGGTGCTTATATAATACTGACTGTATGGTGCTTATAATACTTACTGTATGGTGCTTATATTATACTGACTGTATGGTGCTTATATAATACTGACTGTATGGTGCTTATATAATACTGACTGTATGGTGTTTATATAATACTGACTGTATGGTGCTTATATAATACTGACTGTATGGTGCTTATATAATACTGACTGTATGGTGCTTATATAATACTGACTGTATGGTGCTTATATAATATACTGACTGTATGGTGCTTATATAATATTTACTGTATGGTGCTTATATAATACTGACTGTATGGTGCTTATATAATATACTGACTGTATGGTGCTTAGAATACTTACTGTATGGTGCTTATATAATACTGACTGTATGGTGCTTATATAATACTGACTGTATGGTGCTTATATATTACTGACTGTATGGTGCTTATATAATACTGACTGTATGGTGTTTATAATACTGACTGTATGGTGCTTATATAATACTGACTGTATGGTGCTTATATAATACTGACTGTATGGTGTTTATATAATACTGACTGTATGGTGCTTATATAATACTGACTGTATGGTGTTTATATAATACTGACTGTATGGTGCTTATATAATACTTACTGTATGGTGCTTATATAATTTACTGACTGTATGTGCTTATATAATACTGACTGTATGGTGCTTATATAATACTGACTGTATGGTGCTTATATAATACTGACTGTATGGTGCTTATAATACTGACTGTATGGTGCTTATATAATACTGACTGTATGGTGTTTATATAATACTGACTGTATGGTGCTTATATAATGCTGACTGTATGGTGCTTATATAATACTGACTGTATGGTGCTTATAATACTTACTGTATGGTGCTTATATTATACTGACTGTATGGTGCTTATATAATACTGACTGTATGGTGCTTATATAATACTGACTGTATGGTGCTTTTAATACTGACTGTATGGTGCTTATATAATACTGACTGTATGGTGCTTATATAATACTGACTGTATGCTGCTTATATAATACTGACTGTATGGTGCTTATATAATACTGACTGTATGGTGCTTATATATTACTGACTGTATGGTGCTTATATAATGCTGACTGTATGGTGCTTATATAATGCTGACTGTATGGTGCTTATATAATACTGACTGTATGGTGCTTATATAATACTGACTGTATGGTGCTTATATTATACTGACTGTATGGTGCTTATATAATACTGACTGTATGGTGCTTATATAATACTGACTGTATGGTGTTTATATAATACTGACTGTATGGTGCTTATATAATACTGACTGTATGGTGCTTATATAATATACTGACTGTATGGTGCTTATATAATATTTACTGTATGGTGCTTATATAATACTGACTGTATGGTGCTTATATAATATACTGACTGTATGGTGCTTATAATACTTACTGTATGGTGCTTATATAATACTGACTGTATGGTGCTTATATAATACTGACTGTATGGTGTTTATATAATACTGACTCTATGGTGCTTATATATTATTACTGACTCTATAGTGCTTATATAATACTGACTCTATGGTGCTTATATAATACCGACTGTATGGTGCTTATAATACTGACTGTATGGTGCTTATAATCCTGACTGTATGGTGCTTATATAATACTGACTGTATGGTGCTTATATAATACTGACTGTATGGTGCTTATATAATATACTGACTGTATGGTGCTTATATAATACTGACTGTATGGTGCTTATAATACTGACTGTATGGTGCTTATAATTCTGACTGTATGGTGCTTATATAATACTGACTATAGTGCTTATATATTACTGACTGTATGGTGCTTATATAATACTGACTGTATAGTGCTTATATATTACTGACTGTATGGTGCTTATATAATACTGTCTGTATGGTGCTTATATAATACTGACTGTATGGTGCTTATAATTCTGACTGTATGGTACTTATATATTACTGACTGTATGGTGCTTATATAATACTGACTGTATAGTGCTTATATATTACTGACTGTATGGTGCTTATATAATACTGTCTGTATGGTGCTTATATAATACTGACTGTATGGTGCTTATATAATACTGACTGTATGGTGCTTATATAATACTGACTGCATGGTGCTTATATATTACTGACTGTATGGTGCTTATATAATGCTGACTGTATGGTGCTTATATAATGCTGACTGTATGGTGCTTATATAATACTGACTGTATGGTGCTTATAATACTTACTGTATGGTGCTTATATTATACTGACTGTATGGTGCTTATATAATATACTGACTTTATGGTGCTTATATATTACTGACTGTATGGTGCTTATATAATTTACTGACTGTATGGTGCTTATATAATACTGACTGTATGGTGCTTATATAATACTGACTGTATGGTGCTTATATAATACTGACTGTATGGTGCTTATAATACTGACTGTATGGTGCTTATATAATACTGACTGTATGGTGCTTATATAATACTGACTGTATGGTGCTTATATAATACTGACTGTATGGTGCTTATATATTACTGACTGTATGGTGCTTATATAATGCTGACTGTATGGTGCTTATATAATGCTGACTGTATGGTGCTTATATAATACTGACTGTATGGTGCTTATAATACTTACTGTATGGTGCTTATATTATACTGACTGTATGGTGCTTATATAATATACTGACTGTATGGTGCTTATATAATACTGACTGTATGGTGCTTATATAATACTGACTGTATGGTGTTTATATAATACTGACTGTATGGTGCTTATATAATACTGACTGTATGGTGCTTATATAATATACTGACTGTATGGTGCTTATATAATATTTACTGTATGGTGCTTATATAATACTGACTGTATGGTGCTTATATAATATACTGACTGTATGGTGCTTATAATACTTACTGTATGGTGTTTATATAATACTGACTGTATGGTGCTTATATATTACTGACTGTATGGTGCTTATATAATACTGACTGTATGGTGTTTATATAATACTGACTCTATGGTGCTTATATATTATTACTGACTCTATAGTGCTTATATAATACTGACTCTATGGTGCTTATATAATACCGACTGTATGGTGCTTATAATACTGACTGTATGGTGCTTATAATACTGACTGTATGGTGCTCATATATTATACTGACTGTATGGTGCTTATAATACTGACTGTATGGTGCTTATATTATACTGACTGTATGGTGCTTATAATACTGACTGTATGGTGCTTATATAATACTGACTGTATGGTGCTTATATAATACCGACTGTATGCTGCTTATATAATATACTGACTGTATGGTGTTTATATATCACTGACTGTATAGTGCTTATATAATACTGACTGTATGGTGCTTATATAATACTGACTGTATGGTGCTTATAATACTGACTGTATGGTGTTTATATAATACTGACTGTATGGTGCTTATATAATATACTGACTGTATGGTGCTTATATAATACTGACTGTATGGTGCTTATATAATACTGACTGTATGCTGCTTATATAATATACTGACTGTTTGGTGCTTATATAATACTGACTGTATGGTGCTTATATAATACTGACTGTATGGTGCTTATAATACTGACTGTATGGTGCTTATATAATACTGACTGTATGGTGCTTATATAATACTGACTGTATGGTGCTTATAATACTGACTGTATGGTGTTTATATAATACTGACTGTATGGTGCTTATATAATACTGACTGTATGGTGCTTATATAATATACTGACTGTATGGTGCTTATATAATACTGACTGTATGGTGCTTATATAATACTGACTGTATGGTGCTTATATAATACTGACTGTATGGTGTTTATATAATACTGACTGTATGGTGCTTATATAATACTGACTGTATGGTACTTATATAATACTGACTGTATGGTGCTTATAATACTGTCTGTATGGTGCTTATATAATACTGACTGTATGGTGTTTATAATACTGACTGTATGGTGCTTATATAATATACTGACTGTATGGTGCTTATATAATACTGACTGTATGGTGTTTATATAATACTGACTGTATGGTGCTTATATAATACTGACTGTATGGTGCTTATAATACTGACTGTATGGTGCTTATATAATATACTGACTGTATGGTGCTTATATAATACTGACTGTATGGTGCTTATAATACTGTCTGTATGGTGCTTATATAATATACTGACTGTATGGTGCTTATATAATACTGACTGTATGGTGCTTATATAATATTGACTGTATGGTGCTTATAATACTGACTGTATGGTGCTTATATAATACTGACTGTATGGTGCTTATATAATATACTGACTGTATGGTGCTTATATAATACTGACTGTATGGTGCTTATAATACTTACTGTATGGTGCTTATATTATACTGACTGTATGGTGCTTATATAATACTGACTGTATGGTGCTTATATAATACTGACTGTATGGTGTTATATAATACTGACTGTATGGTGCTTATATAATACTGACTGTATGGTGCTTATATAATACTGACTGTATGGTGCTTATATAATATTGACTGTATGGTGCTTATATAATACTGACTGTATGGTGCTTATATAATACTGACTGTATGGTGCTTATAATACTGACTGTATGGTGCTTATATAATACTGACTGTATGGTGCTTATATAATACTGACTGTATGGTGCTTATATATTACTGACTGTATGGTGCTTATATAATACTGACTGTATGGTGCTTATAATACTGACTGTATGGTGCTTATATAATACTGACTGTATGGTGCTTATATAATACTGACTGTATGGTGTTTATATAATACTGACTGTATGGTGCTTATATAATACTGACTGTATGGTGCTTATATAATTACTGACTGTATGGTGCTTATATAATACTGACTGTATGGTGCTTATATAATACTGACTGTATGGTGCTTATATAATACTGACTGTATGGTGCTTATAATACTGACTGTATGGTGCTTATATAATACTGACTGTATGGTGTTTATATAATACTGACTGTATGGTGCTTATATAATGCTGACTGTATGGTGCTTATATAATACTGACTGTATGGTGCTTATAATACTTACTGTATGGTGCTTATATTATACTGACTGTATGGTGCTTATATAATACTGACTGTATGGTGCTTATATAATACTGACTGTATGGTGCTTTTAATACAATACTGACTGTATGGTGCTTATATAATACTGACTGTATGGTGCTTATATAATACTGACTGTATGCTGCTTATATAATACTGACTGTATGGTGCTTATATAATACTGACTGTATGGTGCTTATATATTACTGACTGTATGGTGCTTATATAATGCTGACTGTATGGTGCTTATATAATGCTGACTGTATGGTGCTTATATAATACTGACTGTATGGTGCTTATAATACTTACTGTATGGTGCTTATATTATACTGACTGTATGGTGCTTATATAATACTGACTGTATGGTGCTTATATAATACTGACTGTATGGTGTTTATATAATACTGACTGTATGGTGCTTATATAATACTGACTGTATGGTGCTTATATAATATACTGACTGTATGGTGCTTATATAATATTTACTGTATGGTGCTTATATAATACTGACTGTATGGTGCTTATATAATATACTGACTGTATGGTGCTTATAATACTTACTGTATGGTGCTTATATAATACTGACTGTATGGTGCTTATATAATACTGACTGTATGGTGTTTATATAATACTGACTCTATGGTGCTTATATATTATTACTGACTCTATAGTGCTTATATAATACTGACTCTATGGTGCTTATATAATACCGACTGTATGGTGCTTATAATACTGACTGTATGGTGCTTATAATCCTGACTGTATGGTGCTTATATAATACTGACTGTATGGTGCTTATATAATACTGACTGTATGGTGCTTATATAATATACTGACTGTATGGTGCTTATATAATACTGACTGTATGGTGCTTATAATACTGACTGTATGGTGCTTATAATTCTGACTGTATGGTGCTTATATAATACTGACTATAGTGCTTATATATTACTGACTGTATGGTGCTTATATAATACTGACTGTATAGTGCTTATATATTACTGACTGTATGGTGCTTATATAATACTGTCTGTATGGTGCTTATATAATACTGACTGTATGGTGCTTATATAATATACTGACTGTATGGTGCTTATATATTACTGACTGTTTGGTGCTTATATAATTTACTGACTGTATGGTGCTTATATAATACTGACTGTATGGTGCTTATATAATACTGACTGTATGGTGCTTATAATACTGACTGTATGGTGCTTATATAATACTGACTGTATGCTGCTTATATAATACTGACTGTATGGTGCTTATATAATACTGACTGTATGGTGCTTATATAATACTGACTGTATGGTGCTTATATATTACTGACTGTATGGTGCTTATATAATGCTGACTGTATAGTGCTTATATAATACTGACTGTATGGTGCTTATAATACTTACTGTATGGTGCTTATATTATACTGACTGTAAGGTGCTTATATAATATACTGACTGTATGGTGCTTATATAATACTGACTGTATGGTGCTTATATAATACTGACTGTATGGTGTTTATATAATACTGACTGTATGGTGCTTATATAATATACTGACTGTATGGTGCTTATATAATATTTACTGTATGGTGCTTATATAATACTGACTGTATGGTGCTTATATAATATACTGACTGTATGGTGCTTATAATACTTACTGTATGGTGCTTATATAATACTGACTGTATGGTGCTTATATATTACTGACTGTATGGTGCTTATATAATACTGACTGTATGGTGTTTATATAATACTGACTCTATGGTGCTTATATATTATTACTGACTCTATAGTGCTTATATAATACTGACTCTATGGTGCTTATATAATAACGACTGTATGGTGCTTATAATACTGACTGTATGGTGCTTATAATACTGACTGTATGGTGCTCATATATTATACTGACTGTATGGTGCTTATAATACTGACTGTATGGTGCTTATATAATACTGACTGTATGGTGCTTATAATACTGACTGTATGGTGCTTATATAATACTGACTGTATGGTGCTTATATAATACCGACTGTATGCTGCTTATATAATATACTGACTGTATGGTGTTTATATATCACTGACTGTATGGTGCTTATATAATACTGACTGTATGGTGCTTATATAATACTGACTGTATGGTGCTTATAATACTGACTGTATGGTGTTTATATAATACTGACTGTATGGTGCTTATATAATACTGACTGTATGGTGTTTATATAATACTGACTGTATGGTGCTTATATAATACTGACTGTATGGTGCTTATATAATACTGACTGTATGGTGCTTATAATACTGACTGTATGGTGTTTATATAATACTGACTGTATGGTGCTTATATAATATACTGACTGTATGGTGCTTATATAATACTGACTGTATGGTGCTTATATAATACAGACTGTATGCTGCTTATATAATATACTGACTGTTTGGTGCTTATATAATACTGACTGTATGGTGCTTATATAATACTGACTGTATGGTGCTTATAATACTGACTGTATGGTGCTTATATAATACTGACTGTATGGTGCTTATATAATACTGACTGTATGGTGCTTATAATACTGTCTGTATGGTGTTTATATAATACTGACTGTATGGTGCTTATATAATACTGACTGTATGGTGCTTATATAATATACTGACTGTATGGTGCTTATATAATACTGACTGTATGGTGCTTATATAATACTGACTGTATGGTGCTTATATAATACTGACTGTATGGTGCTTATATAATACTGACTGTATGGTGTTTATATAATACTGACTGTATGGTGCTTATATAATACTGACTGTATGGTACTTATATAATACTGACTGTATGGTGCTTATAATACTGTCTGTATGGTGCTTATATAATACTGACTGTATGGTGTTTATAATACTGACTGTATGGTGCTTATATAATATACTGACTGTATGGTGCTTATATAATACTGACTGTATGGTGCTTATATAATACTGACTGTATGGTGCTTATATAATACTGACTGTATGGTGTTTATATAATACTGACTGTATGGTGCTTATATAATACTGACTGTATGGTGCTTATATAATACTGACTGTATGGTGCTTATAATACTGTCTGTATGGTGCTTATATAATATACTGACTGTATGGTGCTTATATAATACTGACTGTATGGTGCTTATAATACTGTCTGTATGGTGCTTATATAATATACTGACTGTATGGTGCTTATATAATACTGACTGTATGGTGCTTATATAATATTGACTGTATGGTGCTTATAATACTGACTGTATGGTGCTTATATAATACTGACTGTATTGTGCTTATATAATATACTGACTGTATGGTGCTTATATAATACTGACTGTATGGTGCTTATAATACTTACTGTATGGTGCTTATATAATACTGAGTGTATGGTGCTTATATAATATACTGACTGTATGGTGCTTATATAATACTTACTGTATGGTGCTTATATAATACTGACTGTATGGTGCTTATATAATATACTGACTGTATGGTGCTTATAATACTGACTGTATGGTGCTTATATAATACTGACTGTATGGTGCTTATATAATACTGACTGTATGGTGTTTATATATTACTGACTGTATGGTGCTTATATATTACTGACTGTATGGTGCTTATATAATATACTGACTGTATGGTGCTTATATAATACTGACTGTATGGTGCTTATATAATACTAACTGTATGGTGCTTATATAATACTGACTGTATGGTGCTTATAATACTGACTGTATGGTGCTTATATAATACTGACTGTATGGTGCTTATATAATATACTGACTGTATGGTGCTTATATAATACTGACTGTATGATGCTTATATAATATAGTGACTGTATGGTGCTTATATAATACTTACTGTATGGTGCTTATATAATACTTACTGTATGGTGCTTATATAATATACTGACTGTTTGGTGCTTATAATACTTACTGTATGGTGCTTATATAATACTGACTGTATGGTGCTTATATAATATACTGACTGTATGGTGCTTATATAATACTGACTGTATGGTGCTTATATAATATACTGACTGTATGGTGCTTATATATTACTGACTGTATGGTGCTTATATAATACTGACTGTATGGTGTTTATATATTACTGACTGTATGGTGCTTATATATTACTGACTGTATGGTGCTTATAATATACTGACTGTATGGTGCTTATATAATACTGACTGTATGGTGTTTATATAATACTGACTGTATGGTGCTTATAATACTTACTGTATGGTGCTTATATAATACTGACTGTATGGTGCTTATATAATATACTGACTGTATGGTGCTTATATAATACTGACTGTATGGTGCTTATATAATACTTACTGTATGGTGCTTATATAATATACTGACTGTATGGTGCTTATATATTACTGACTGTATGGTGCTTATATAATACTGACTGTATGGTGCTTATATAATATACTGACTGTATGGTGCTTATATAATACTGACTGTATGGTGCTTATATAATAGTGACTGTATGGTGCTTATATAATACTGACTGTATGGTGCTTATATAATACTGACTGTATGTGCTTATATAATACTGACTGTATGGTGCTTCTATAATATACTGACTGTATGGTGCTTATATAATAGTGACTGTATGGTGCTTATATAATACTGACTGTATGGTGCTTATATAGTATACTGACTGTATGGTGCTTATATAATACTGACTGTATGGTGCTTATATAATAGTGACTGTATGGTGCTTATATAATACTGACTGTATGGTGCTTATATAATACTGACTGTATGTGCTTATATACTACTGACTGTATGGTGCTTCTATAATATACTGACTGTATGGTGCTTATATAATACTGACTGTATGGTGCTTATATAATACTGACTGTATGGTGCTTATATAATACTGACTGTATGTGCTTATATAATACTGACTGTATGGTGCTTATAATACTGACTGTATGGTGCTTATAATACTGTCTGTATGGTGCTTATATAATATACTGACTGTATGGTGCTTATATAATACTGACTGTATGGTGCTTATATAATACTGACTGTATGGTGCTTATATAATACTGACTGTATGGTGTTTATAATACTGACTGTATGGTGCTTATATAATATACTGACTGTATGGTGCTTATATAATACTGACTGTATGGTGCTTATATAATACTGACTGTATGGTGTTTATATAATACTGACTGTATGGTGCTTATATAATACTGACTGTATGCTGCTTATAATACTGTCTGTATGGTGCTTATATAATATACTGACTGTATGGTGCTTATATAATACTGACTGTATGGTGCTTATAATACTGTCTGTATGGTGCTTATATAATATACTGAATGTATGGTGCTTATATAATACTGACTGTATGGTGCTTATATAATACTGACTGTATGGTGCTTATATAATATTGACTGTATGGTGCTTATAATACTGACTGTATGGTGCTTATATAATACTGACTGTATGGTGCTTATATAATATACTGACTGTATGTGCTTATATAATACTGACTGTATGGTGCTTATATAATACTGACTGTATGGTGCTTATAATACTGACTGTATGGTGTTTATATAATACTGACTGTATGGTGCTTATATAATACTGACTGTATGGTGCTTATAATACTTACTGTATGGTGCTTATATAATATACTGACTGTATGGTGCTTATATAATACTTACTGTATGGTGCTTATATAATACTGACTGTATGGTGCTTATATAATATACTGACTGTATGGTGCTTATAATACTGACTGTATGGTGCTTATATAATACTGACTGTATGGTGCTTATAATACTTACTGTATGGTGCTTATATAATACTGACTGTATGGTGCTTATATAATACTGACTGTATGGTGCTTATAATACTGACTGTATGGTGCTTATATAATACTGACGGTATGGTGCTTATAATACTTACTGTATGGTGCTTATATAATACTGACTGTATAGTGCTTATATAATACTGACTGTATGGTGCTTATATAATACTGACTGTATGGTGCTTATATAATACTGACTGTATGGTGCTTATATAATACTGACTGTATGGTGCTTATAATACTGACTGTATGGTGCTTATATAATACTGACTGTATGGTGCTTATATAATACTGACTGTATGGTGCTTATAATACTGACTGTATGGTGCTTATATAATACTGACTGTATGGTGCTTATATAATATACTGACTGTATGGTGCTTATATAATACTTACTGTATGGTGCTTATATAATACTGACTGTATGGTGCTTATATAATATACTGACTGTATGGTGCTTATAATACTGACTATATGGTGCTTATATAATACTGACTGTATGGTGCTTATAATACTTACTGTATGGTGCTTATATAATACTGACTGTATGGTGCTTATATAATATACTGACTGTATGGTGCTTATATAATACTGACTGTATGGTGCTTATAATACTGACTGTATGGTGTTTATATAATACTGACTGTATGGTGCTTATATATTACTGACTGTATGGTGTTTATATATTACTGACTGTATGGTGCTTATATATTACTGACTGTATGGTGCTTATATAATACTGACTGTATGGTGCTTATATAATACTGACTGTATGGTGCTTATATAATACTGACTGTATGGTGCTTATATATTACTGACTGTATGGTGCTTATATAATATACTGACTGTATGGTGCTTATATATTACTGACTGTATGGTGCTTATATAATATACTGACTGTATGGTGCTTATATAATACTGACTGTATGGTGCTTATATAATACTGACTGTATGGTGCTTATATAATATACTGACTGTATGGTGTTTATATATTACTGACTGTATGGTGCTTATATATTACTGACTGTATGGTGCTTATATAATACTGACTGTATGGTGCTTATATAATATACTGACTGTATAGTGCTTATATATTACTGACTGTATGGTGCTTATTTAATATACTGACTGTATGGTGCTTATATAATACTGACTGTATGGCGCTTATATAATACTGACTGTATGGTGCTTATAATACTGACTGTATAGTGCTTATATAATACTGACTGTATGGTGCTTATATAATATACTGACTGTATGGTGCTTATATAATACTGACTGTATGGTGCTTATATAATACTTACTGTATGGTGCTTATATAATACTGACTGTATGGTGCTTATATAATATACTGACTGTATGGTGCTTATAATACTGACTGTATGGTGCTTATATAATATACTGACTGTATGGTGCTTATATAATACTTACTGTATGGTGCTTATATAATACTGACTGTATGGTGCTTATATAATATACTGACTGTATGGTGCTTATAATACTTACTGTATGGTGCTTATATAATACTGACTGTATGGTGCTTATATAATATACTGACTGTATGGTGCTTATATATTACTGACTGTATGGTGCTTATATAATACTGACTGTATGGTGTTTATATATTACTGACTGTATGGTGCTTATATACTACCGACTGTATGGTGCTTATATATTACTGACTGTATGGTGCTTATATAATACTGACTGGATGGTGCTTATAATACTGACTGTATGGTGCTTATAATATACTGACTGTATGGTGCTTATATAATACTGACTGTATGGTGTTTATATAATACTGACTGTATGGTGCTTATATAATACAGACTGTATGGTGTTTATATAATATACTGACTGTATGGTGCTTATATAATATACTGACTGTATGGTGCTTATATAATACTGACTGTATGGTGCTTATAATACTTACTGTATGGTGCTTATATAATACTGACTGTATGGTGCTTATATAATACTGACTGTATGGTGCTTATATATTACTGACTGTATGGTGCTTATATAATAATACTGACTGTATGGTGCTTATATAATAATACTGACTGTATGGTGTTTATATAATATACTGACTGTATGGTGCTTATATATTACTGACTGTATGGTGCTTATATAATACTGACTGTATGTTGCTTATATAATAGTGACTGTATGGTGCTTATATAATACTGACTGTATGGTGCTTATATAATAGTGACTGTATGGTGTTTATATAATACTGACTGTATGGTGCTTATATAATACAGACTGTATGGTGCTTATATAATATACTGACTGTATGGTGCTTATATATTACTGACTGTATGGTGTTTATATAATATACTGACTGTATGGTGCTTATATAATATACTGACTGTATGGTGCTTATATAATACTGACTGTATGGTGCTTATAATACTCACTGTATGGTGCTTATATAATACTGACTGTATGGTGCTTATATAATACTGACTGTATGGTGCTTATATATTACTGACTGTATGGTGCTTATATAATAATACTGACTGTATGGTGCTTATATAATAATACTGACTGTATGGTGCTTATATAATATACTGACTGTATGGTGCTTATATATTACTGACTGTATGGTGTTTATATAATATACTGACTGTATGGTGCTTATATAATACTGACTGTATGGTGCTTATATAATACTGACTGTATGGTGCTTATATATTACTGACTGTATGGTGCTTATATAATACTGACTGTATGGTGCTTATATAATACTGACTGTATGGTGCTTATATAATATACTGACTGTATGGTGCTTATATAATACTGACTGTATGGTGCTTATATAATACTGACTGTATGGTGTTTATATAATATACTGACTGTATGGTGCTTATATAATACTGCTGACTGTATGGTGCTTATATAATATACTGACTGTATGGTGCTTATATAATACTGACTGTATGGTGCTTATATATTACTGACTGTATGCTGCTTATATAATTCTGACTGTATGGTGCTTATATAATACTGACTGTATGGTGCTGGGATTAAAAGGACAATTGATAAACTTGTTGGGATTATATATTGGTAAGATCAAATGTTTTACCACCTCCATTAAAGCTGCAAATGTAACTAGCCTATTTACGCCCCCTGTGCTGAGACATAGGTATTGCATGTGGCATACAGCGCTGCTTCGCCCGGGTGGCATCTGGTGAACTTCCACCCAACCAGCCATAAGTTTAACAATTCTTTTGAAAATGAAAAACACTATTGTGGCTATTTTTGATTTAAGTAAAAAAAAATATCCTGGGTGGTCTTGTGTTAGGATCCTCTCTGTGTGGAGATTGTATGTTCTTCCCATGCTTGTGTGGGTTTCCTATGAGTGCTCCGCTTTCCTACCACAATCCAAAAACATGGTAGGTTAATTGGTTCCCTAGAGTGTGTGTGTCCAAGTGGTAGGGAATATGAGGCTCCATTTAACAACGATGTATAGCCCCACTCACTAAGGGGTTATGTCACCCTTTCAGTATTCAACAAACAGCGCTAATCTAAGATTACAGCAGATGGCGAGAGAAGGCTACGGTGACCCTTAGCCGTCAATGGTGACCTGGCAGCAGCCTTTCCGGCTTCAGTGAATCTCTCCAGGTGCTGCCGGGTCCCTGCTGGGTGAAACTGTCATGCGCAGACTGACCGTCGCACATGCGCATGACATAGAAGCCTGTCGCTGGCAGCAATAGGGTGCCAGCGGGTGAGCGGCCGCCGCGGCCGAGGAGGGGGACATCGCCGGAGGGGTAAGTAAAGCTTAATACCAGTAGCATATTTGTTTGTTTCACTGTCACAGTAAGCATAATATAATGCTGATATTTAGCTTCATTGGTAAATACGACCCATCGATAGTAAGCGCCGCTGGGGCAGGGACTGATATGAATGGCTATGAAGTATCTGGAAAGCGCTGTGGAATATGGGCCTGATTCAGACCCGCACGCAAGTGGGTCGATGGCCGGGCAGTGCGCACGCACTACGCGTGCGCGAGCCCTGGAGCGAGTGAAAAATTCACCCGCTCCGGAGCTCACTACAAATGGGGCAGCTGTCGATGTTGATCGACAGCTCGCCCCATTTTGTAGGCAGGGAGGGGGGGTGGCTTGCCAAACGGAGGCGTTCCCGAAGGAACGCCTGCCGTTTGGGGGCGGCCCTGCTGACATCACTCGTGATGTCAGTAGTGAGCTTACTGCTGTATTAGAGCAGAAAGCTCACTGGGGCTTGCGGCAGACGAGACCCTACCACAAGGGTCTCGTCGCAAGCCTGATGGTCGCGACCATCAGCTTGCCTCTCGCAAAAGCTGTGGGTGGTCACTCACAGCTTAGCGGCCAGAAGGGCGGACAAAAAAGAAAAACGCCCTTCAGACCTGCGAGCGGGTCTGAATCAGGGCCTATGTGTGCGCTCTGTCAATAACGGACAATACTAAAATAATTCTATTACCCAACTCCCACGGGCTATGAGGGACATTTGGAATCATTTGCGTGTCTCCGCCGATGAGTGTGCGTAATAAAGCCGTGTTTTAGGCGCAGTACAGAGATTTTAGTTTCCTCTTCGCCCCCCTTACTATCATAACTACAGCTAAACTGTAGAAACAATTCTCATATATGTGTCACCCTGTACTTTTGTGAATGCACCACTGCTGGAATTATTATCTGTCGTCGTGTCCCGGCCGGTCCCGCGAGGATTATGCGTGTGCAGTCTATCCTCAGCCCTCTTTAGAATATCCTTTTTGTTTTAT
This sequence comes from Taudactylus pleione, assembly GCA_031769625.1. Lineage (NCBI taxonomy): Eukaryota > Metazoa > Chordata > Amphibia > Anura > Myobatrachidae > Taudactylus > Taudactylus pleione. The sequence goes on along the minus strand of JAUIMM010000424.1, from coordinate 3,969,230 downwards.
TATCTAATCCCAACCACCTGGAACTCTGATTACCATCTAGAGGGAAAGCCGCTCTCTCTGCTTCACACCTGCAGGGTCACAGCTCAGCGCGGCCAGTTGTTCCGTCATTTATCAGACGCAGAACTTGCAAGTGCGCCTGTTTATTTGTGTTGCTCCCCGTAACCATCTATCACGAGCCGTTGCTGAAAGAAATATGTACAAGATTCATCCATTTTACAGACGCATTTCTCCCACAGGAACGAAGTTTCTAATTAATCTCACTGTTAGATCGACCAGCGTCGAGCAAGACGGTATTTTGGTCTGTTTGCTGCTCCTCCAGAAATGATAATTAAATCCACAGTAGCTGCTGAACTGAAACATTGAGCACACTTGTAATCGCTAACCAAGAAGGGATCCCGGAAGAGTTCCGTATTTCCACTCATTCATTCGCCATGGTGGTCAGGCGCAGTTTAGTGTCTGTTCTATTTGTTCTCGCTCTGTTTTTTGTTATTTATTCCCTTTGCGTTTCTTTTACACTCGCTCGACGCATCAAATCTACCATCCAGCAAACCCCAAAAGTACGATGGTCTGAACTGATTATGCAATACTTCATTCAACCAGAATGGGGGCAGGATATCGTTATGTATGAATGGCGCGATCAACATGCCGTGTAGAGGTGTGATTGCGCTGTTCAGCTAAACTGGTGTTTCTCAACATTTCGTTTATTTTTTTTTTTAAATGTATCCCCTCAATTCTGTATATTTAGTTATGCTAATTACCCTGTAATGTGTGTAAATGTATTCCAAGAACTCCCTCCTCTGAATATATTTATATACCGACCACTTATTATGCATATCAATGTTTTGAAAATACCACTTTTTATTAAATTTTGTCTATTAATGAATTTTATGTCACCGGCACTTCACACCGCTGCAAAACAACCTGTACCCCTCAATATGTGCGTCACTTGGTCACCATAGGCTGATTTAGAGGTGCACGTCGCTAACGCATGTGTGGCTGCAATCCTGTGCGTATCGTTTGTTAGAAAATATACAAATGTCTCAGCCGGGATGATTTGTATTGAGATGCCCACGAGCGGTGTCTCAAGTCCGGCCATTTGCGTACACAGATGCCTCATCGGTCGCACATCACTCGCTGCATCAATATGCTCAGCGGGTTTGGTATAAAAGATAGACAGAAATTAGATAGACGATATTTACGTAGACAACAGATGTTGGACAGGCAATAGGTTGACAGCACAAAAGGTCATACATGTCTACCCTCCTGGTTTTCGCGGGAGGCTCCCGATTTTTCGGGTAACCCCCTGCACCCCTGGAAGGGTAGGCATTTCGCAACCATTCTGCCCACTTGGTAGTGAAGTGGGCAGAATGAGGAGAATACCCGCGGCGATCGCGGGTCTCCGTGTAGGGGGCAGGGCTTAAAACATAATTCTACATGAATCATGTCATTTAGCCCCGCCCCCTATGCAAATTCTAGCCTATCACGGCAATTTTACCCAGAGGGGGCGGAACTTAATGACGCGAATCATCAGGCCCCGCCTCCATCACCCCCCTCCTGCTTCTCTTACCCAGGCTTCTCCCGGGAAGAGATCTGAAAAGGTAGGCAACTCTGCAAAAGGTCAACACTGAAAATGTTGACATGGATTGAGGTCATCGTGTACAAAAAGTCGACAGGATCAAAAGGTCGGCACATGATTTTTTTTGTTTTCTAATCTTCACCCTAACCCTCCTTCTTGATGGCTACATTAACTCTAACCAACGGGGTAAGTGCCTAACCTTAACCGTCTCTTCTAGTGCCTAGCCCTCACCCTCCAATAACTGCCTAACCTTAACCGTCTCTTCTAGTGCCTAGCCCTCACCCTTCAATAAGTGCCTTACCCTAACCGTCCCTTCTAGTAGTGCCTAGCCCTCACCCTCCAATAAGTGCCTTACCCTAACCGTCCCTTCTAGTGCCTAGCCCTCACCCTCCAATAAGTGCCTTACCCTAACCGTCCCTTCTAGTGCCTAGCCCTCACCCTCCAATAAGTGCCTTACCCCCCCTTCTAGTGCCTAACCCTCACCCTCCAATAAGTGCCTTACCCTAAACGTCCCTTCTAGTGCTTAGTCCTCACCCTCCAATAAGTTCCTGACCCTAACCATCCATTCTAGTGCCTAGCCCTCACCCTCCTATAAGTGCCTTACCCCCCCTTCTAGTGCCTAACCCTCACCCTGCAATAAGTGCCTTACCTTAACCGTCCATTCTAGTGCCTAGCCCTAACCCTCCAATAAGTGCCTTACCCTAACCGTCCCTTCTAGTGCCTAGCCCTAACCCCCCAATAAGTGCCTTACCCTAACCGTCCCTTCTAGTGCCTAGCCCTAACCCCCAATAAGTGCCTTACCCTAACCGTCCCTTCTAGTGCCTAGCCCTCACCCTCCTATAAGTGCCTTACCCCCCCTTCTAGTGCCTAACCCTCACCCTCCAATAAGTGCCTTACCCTAACCGTCCCTTCTAGTGCCTAGCCCTAACTCTCCAATAAGTGCCTTACCCTAATCGTCCCTTCTAGTGCCTAGCCCTAACCCTCCAATAAGTGCCTTACCCTAACCGTCCCTTGTAGTGCTTAGCCCTCACCCTTCAATAAGTGCCTTACCCTAACCGTCCCTTCTAGTGCCTAGCCCTAACCCTCCAATAAGTGCCTTACCCTAACCGTCCCTTCTAGTGCCTAGCCCTCACCCTCCAATAAGTACCTTACCCTAACCGTCCCTTCTAGTGCTTAGCCCTCACCCTCCAATAAGTGCCTTACCCTAACCGTCCCTTCTAGTGCCTTGCCCTCACCCTCCAATAAGTGCCTTACCCTAACCGTCCCTTCTAGTGCCTAGCCCTCACCCTCCAATAAGTGCCTTACCCTGACCGTCCCTTTTAGTGCTTAGCCCTCACCCTCCAATAAGTGCCTTACCCTAACCGTCCCTTCCAGTGCCTAGCCCTCACCCTCCAATAAGTGCCTTACCCTAACCGTCCCTTCTAGTGCTTAGCCCTCACCCTCCAATAAGTGCCTTACCATAACCGTCCCTTCTAGTGCCTAGCCCTAACCCTCCAATATGTGCCTAACCCTAACCATCCCTTCTAGTGCCTAGCCCTCACCCTCCAATAAGTGCCTTACCCTAACCGTCCCTTCTAGTGCCTAACCCTCACCCTCCAATAAGTGCCTAACCCTAACCGTCCCTTCTAGTGCTTAGCCCTCACCCTGCAATAAGTGCCTTACCCTAACCGTCCCTTCTAGTGCCTAGCCGTAATCCTCCAATAAGTGCCTTACCCTAACCGTCCATTCTAGTGCCTAGCCCTCATCCTCCAATAAGTGCCTTACCCTAACCGTCCCTTCTAGTGCTTAGCCCTCACCCTCCAATAAGTGCCTTACCCTAACCGTCCCTTCCAGTGCCTAGCCCTCACCCTCCAATAAGTGCCTTACCCTAACCATCCCTTCTAGTGCCTAGCCCTCACCCTCCAATAAGTGCCTAACCCTAACCGTCCCTTCTAGTGCCTAGCCCTCACCCTCTAATAAGCGTCTTACCCTTTAAAAAAAAAATTGTGTCGACCCTTTGACCCTGTTTATCATTTGTCCCTGGCTCCTTTATCCATGTCGATCTTTTCTGTGTATACCTTTTCCCTGTCTGACATCTGTTGTCTATGTAATTCCTGTCTATCTAGTGACTGGAACCCTTCGTAGCAACTCTGTGGTCGCTGAGAATGTTCATATCTAGTAAGATTCGCAGTCATACACCTGACATTCCTGCGTTTGAGTTGCCAGCACTGTGCCAGGGAACCTTAGGGGCCTCACAGCCGACAGTGCCAGCGCTGTGCCCGGGAATCACTTTGTGATCGCTGGAAAAGGCCCGTGGTGATGGAGGCGAGAGCTTTATATAAAGACATGAAGGAGATGACAATGGTCCTGATTTGGACGCAGAAGCCGACGCAGCAGCGTCTATTAGCAGTCGCCCAACTTTATGCAAATGCCGCTACAAACTCCTCCCCTGATGTTCATCCGTGCGCTGAATGTGCAAGGACTGAGGCACCAACTTTCAGCGTCCATACACTCGGTGATACCAATTAGACGCCACCATCGGTGACACCAGGAAAGTTGTACGGCTGGTGCAGTTTATCCATCTGACCGCGGCCTCCTACACCTGCGGCAGTGCGGCTGTGTACACAGCGGCTTTCACTGACACGCCCACAGCATTCTCATAACACGATCATAAGACCATTTGTGCGTGCGCAACTCTCAGTCACCGCCCAGGAATGTCCATCACTTTTTCGCCACAGTGCCGATACTGTATGTCCCGATCACAAAAATTTTTGTAACGCAACCGCCGCAGTTTATTTTTTTTAGGAATTTTCGCGCAGTTGCAAACATCCACTCAACTTTGTGAACATCAGCATTGGGTGCAGATTGCGACATTGCGTGCAGATTGCGACATTGCGTGCCACTTTGAATCAGGCCAAATAACTCATGAGATCTCTCTTATAAGTGATCTACTGCTGCAGAGATACTGGTGATCCCAAACAGGGCCGAAACTAGGGTTTTTGTCACCCGGGGCAAGACAGTAATTTGGCGCTCCCCCCCCGACCGTTAATTCCCCCATAGTAATGCCCCCTGCAGCAGTGCCCCCATAGTAATGCCCCCTTCAGCAGTGCACCTACAGTAATGACCCTGTACAGTGCCGTAAGTTCATCCCAGACGCCCGGAGGCAAGTTATAATTTGGTGCCCCTCCCTGTCACAGCCGCTGACACTGTAATGTAGCAATTCCATGCAGACAGGCTATAGATAGAAGAAGGCAGCAGCTGATGGTTTGGCATGGAGCTCTCCACTAGTGTATGGTGGCTTCTCAGGTGCCGAGAAGGGGGGCCATGTATTGGGCAGCCATGACGGTATACTCCAGGTATATAATTACAGCCCTAAGTGGGGTGAATATGTTGTGGACAATGGAGGAGGTGCCCCTTCAGAGCTGGTTCCCAGCTGCAAGCGCCTCCATTGTCTCCCATAGTTCTGCACCTGTACTAGTGGCCATATGGTAATGTCCCCATAGTAATGCCCCTGTAGTGCCTAAATAGTAATGCCCCATGTAGTCCCCATATAGTAATGCCCCTGTTGATCACCCTGGTAATGCCACCTGTAGAGCCCCCTGATAATGCCCCTGTAGAGCCCCCTGATAATGCCCCTGTAGAGCCCCCTGGTAATGCCCCTGTAGAGCCCCCTGTAGTGACCCCTGGTAATGCCTCTGTAGGTAATGCCACTGTAGTCCCCCTGTAGTGCCCCCTGTTAATGCCTCTGTAGGTAATGCCACTGTAGTCCCCCTGTAGTGCCCCCTGTTAATGCCCCCGTAGTGAGAACATACACACACAAAAAAAAAATACTTACCTTAAACCCCGCTCCTGTCACCGCCGCCGTCGCGTCTGCCCGGCTGCTCCTCGGAACTATTGGAGAGATGTCATGACGTCTCTCCCATAGTGCCTGTGGGGAGAGCCGGAGGCTGGAGCTCAGGAGAGGACTCCAGCCTCCGGTTAGTGCGGCGCTGCAGAGAAGGAGCCGGGCGCCCGCTAGTAATAACAACTCAGCTGGCGTCCGGCTTGGAGTCTCCCTGCAGCGCCGGGCTGGAGGACACTGGCGCCGGGTGCAGCGGCGCACCCGGTGCACGTGCACCTCCAGCCCCCCCCTCCTAGTTGCGGCCCTGTCCCAAACCTACCCACATAGGCAGCATCATTGTCCTCGTACTGCCAGCCCTAACCCCTTGCAGCTTGGATGCTGCCAGTAAAATCACTGGTATTATAATTTGGCAAATCTATGCCTGTCAGTAAAAATGTGTCCTGTCTGTATAGTCCTCCTTCATCCCTATTGTGTGTTCCTTCCTTTGTAGAAGCATTTCCAGGTGGGGGTAGGGGATAGCGGTAGGGTAAGACAGTTATGCAGAGCTTTGTTCATGTCTGCGTAATGGCGTCAGGACCCACGGAACACTGCGCTAGTGCCAGCCCCTGAGATGCTGTGCGCAGGAGCCGAGGAGCATGTGACGGACTCCTGAGAATCTGAAACAGATTTTTGAACGGTTCGCTGAGAGGACAGGATAGGACGCAGCAACGTTATCCCTTTACAGCAACATTACATCATAGCGCCAATCACTTCTCAGTGCTGACATGCGTCTGCGCCAGTGACTCAGTGATTATAGCCACTACTCATAGGTAACACGGTGCAAGTCAATTTATCACTAAATTGTTATCTTAGGGTCTGATTCAGAGGCGCACGCTGTTTGCATGCGCTCGCTCTGAATCAGGGCATCCCTATTTTTTTTTTCGACCGGCCTCCAGGCCGCTAGCACAGCTGTGGGCGACCACCCACAGCATGTGCGTGCGGCCTGGCGATGGTCACGATTATCGCGACCATTGGTCTTGAGAGGAGACCCTATGGTAGGGTCTCCGATCTCGCAAGCCAGAGTGGACTTCCTGCTCCAATAGACAGGAAGTCCACTACTGACATCACTAGTGATGTCAGTAGGGCCGCCCACAAACGGCAGGCGTTCCTTCGGGAACGCCTCCGTTTGTGCAGCCACCCCCCCCCCTCCCCGCCTACAAAATGGGGTGAGCTGTCGATCAACATCGATAGCAGCCCCGTCTTGTAGCGAGCCCAGGAGTGAGTGAGAAATCACACCGCGCGTGCGCAATGGCCCACCATCGATCCGCTTGCGAGCGCATAGTGCTCGCGAGCGGGTCTGAATCAGGCCCTTAGACCCAATAGTGTTACATTGCGACATGCATTATGTAGTGATGGTGATATTGAGAGAATGAGACTTATTCTGAGTTGGATGCGTCTGTGGCGTCTTTCCATACGGCTGCAGGCAACCTGCTTACTAGCTTTTGGTAGTGCGAAAATCTGCCCGGGCTGCTCCAACAAGCCCGAGCCCGGGTAATTAGTGCCTACCCCCCCTCCAAACCCTGCTTCCCTGCAGATATCTGCAAAATCCATCCGCATTTTGGGCCTGATTCAGACCCGCTCGCAAGCTGGTCGATGGTGGGCCAGTGCGCACGGGCGAGCCCCAGAGCGAGCACCGTAATGGTCTCGTCGCAAGCCCAATGGTCACGATGGTCTTGACCATCGCGACCATCACCTGGCCGCTCGCATAAGCCACCAACAGCCGCAACTTAAAAAACAAGCGCCCACCCTGATTCAGAGTGAGCGCTCGCTTTTTGCGAGCGGCTCTGAATCAGGCCCTCTGTCTTTTGTCCGAATCAGGCCCAGTATGATTGGTTGGCAGCCTGGCACTTGCAATCTGCTGGGTTACATAGTGTTTTCCTTGAATTCATTTTTTCTCCTGTTCTAAAAGTCTGTAAGTAACATTCTCATCATCTCCTATATGTTTGCCATTTAGTCTAAGAAAAACAGCTTGATACATTAGAATTTACAGACACTGGCAAAATGATTTGCTCCTGCCTGTTCCACGTTGAGCTGAGCACCTGAATTACAATACATCCCGCTCAGAATGTGTCTATAATTTTACCTTGGAGGTATCTCAGCAGGGTTCTGACATGAGAGCCAGCCATAGAAAGCAATGCAACTAAACAAAACACAGCGAAGATTGTTGGATTTTACATTGACCAAATAAGGAAAGAATAAAAGAAAAGGGAAATATATGGCTGCCTGCTACAAGGCATGGGCCTGATCCAGCAAGGATCGCAGTTGCAAAGACGCGCGCAGTCGGTCGTTTAATTCGCATTGTGCATGCGTATGCATCGCAGTGCTCGTGTGCGAACTAGCAATTGCGATGAGAACTGCGTTTGCAGAGGCTACGCAGACCCCGAGCACGGTGATTGACTGGAAGTACCGTTTGTGGCTGGTGACGTGGGGGTGGACGGGCGAACGCAGGCATGCCAGTGCGTTGGGACGTCATTGCAATTCCATACGCAGCTTGAGGCCTCATAGTGTGCGCTGAAGTTAGCAATTCCTGAGTGAGGTCTGACCTGCCTTACCTGTGCGTTTGGGTCCGTTGTTACTCGATGTTACCGATTGTTTCGCTATATTGCTCTAGTATACGGATGTGTGTAAGGGGAAGTGGGCGTCCTTATGGTAAGCTGGGATCGCAATGCGATTGCAAACATTTGCATTTCATCGTTAATATTAGCACCTGCGGTGCGTGCGTTCTAGCAGAATAGCGCTCCGTGCTGAATCAGGCCCCATGTCTGTAACAGTTACACTTATGCATTTTGTTTGTAGCAAATTCAATTCACCATTTCTCATCTAACGCCAAGTGACTATGGCCCTCATTCAGAGCCGTACGCTCTGAGCAGAGCGCACGCTCTGAATGAGGGCTCCATGAGAATGGAGCGTCCTCCTGGACGCTCGTATAGCTGTGGGTCACCACCCACAGGCTATACGAGCGTGCAGTTTGATGGCCGCGATGGTCATGACCATCGCGACCATCGAAACTGCGAGCCGGAGCATGCGGTTGAGGTTTTCAACCGCAAGCTCCGGAGTGATTTTGGCCAAAATCACTCCCACTGACATCACTAGTGATGTCAGTGGGCCGGCTTCTGACGGGAGGCGTTCCCGTGGGAACGCCCCCGTCAGGGAGGCACGCCTACCAAAGGGGGCGTGCTGTCAATCAACATCGACAGCACACCCCCTTTGATCAGACACAACGAGCGAAGGACTTTCCTTCGCTCGTCGCGTCTGGCGCATGCGCACGACGGAGCTCCCTCCGTCGTGCGCATGCTCAGTCCAGAACATCGACCCACTTGCGAGCGGACAGCCGCTCGCGAGTGGGTCTGAATCAGGCCCTATGTTATACCGCCGGACGTCAGCTGGGTGGATGAAATACCGACGCCGGAAGGCCGGCATATGGAGATCCCTAACCCTCCCATAGGGGTGACTAACCCTAACCTCCCCCGCTAGTGCCTAACCCTAACCTCCCCCCGGGGGTGCCTAAACCTAACCCCCCCTCCCCGCACCCTAAACCTAACCCTCCCGGGGGGTGCCTGACCCTAACCTCCCCCTGGGGGTGCCTGACCCTAACCTCCCCCCGGGGGTGCCTGACCCTAACCCCCCCTTCCCCTAGCCTTACCCTAAGTGTGACACCCACTATACGGACAGGTAATGATAAGTGTGGTGTAGCAGATGTTTCCTTACCAATCCACAGCCGTAGTCCTGAACTCTTCCAGAAGGTGATGATTAGATACAATGTACAGTTTAAAGACGTATTTATTCAACAGTATGCATGTAACAAGAACCAATTCTCACACAAACATTTCAATTTTGGTTACAATACAATTGGCTCAACACATTTTTAAGCGAATAAATATCACTTGGATCCATGAATTTTATTGAACTGGAACTGGAACTCTGGATCCTCGATCCGACTGCGGAAAAAAATGGGTTAACAGCAAACATACATATAGCTTCATATTAAGGTGTAATAGCATAAATGGATAAACTATGAAACCAACAGAAGACAATAATCTATAGTCTTTTCACTGCTTGCAAGAGATTATCTACCTAGTAACCAATAACTGAAAACGTTACCCGGGTTGAAGGATAATATTTGGAGGATGAGATGAAGTTTCCTCTTTTTATGCAAAATCCAGCACTAATGCTTTTTAAACAGTTAAAGTTACTTGTCGCAGATATTAATATTCACAATGTAATCCTCTCCCTCTTCCCACCGCCCGCACGCGCCGCTTTAGCCCGCTGACATCCTGGGCTTGTTCTATGGGGGCAGTTTTACCCTCCATGACGGCAGTATTAACCTGTCTCTTGCAGCGCTCCCATCAGTCCACACAGTTCAACACCCCCCCGGCGGGTATCCGCTCCTGTTGGGATTTTGCGTGGGGCTAATGATAGGCGCCGGTATTTAGACGCCTATCATTAGTCCCATGCCAGGGTTTCACTGTCGGGAAGCCGGCGGTCGGCATTTCGACCGCTTGTTTCCTGACTACATACCCTGTAGCGACAAAACTGAGCAGCAGCCTAAGTGGTCCAGAGTAATAACATTATAGTGTAACGACCAAATATAGACGGTTTCTCACTTCTCAATGATCCCAATGTCTCATCAGTTCATCAACATTTATAGGACAACGACTGCTGAATCCCCTTTAGCCAATTACAATAACTATCACAATTTGTTTATCTGCTCCTACTGTTTGATATATAATTTGAAAATCTTAATATAATGGTTGTATTAAAAAAAAATATATAGTAGCCCTCCTCATTTAATGCATCAGTGGAGATCTACATTAAGCATCCGTGGCTGCCGTCCAACATGGAGGAGGAAGCTGTCAGTCATGGAGGAGGGAGCTGTCCGTCATGCAGGAGGGAACTGTCAATCATGGAGGAGGGAGCTGTCCGTCATGGAGGAGGGAACTGTAAATCATGGAGGAGGGAGATGTTCATCATGGAGGAGGGAGCTGTAAGTCATGGAGGAGGAAGTTGTCAGTCTTGGAGGAGGGAGCTGTCAGTAATGGAGGAGAGAGCTTTCAGTCATGGAGGAGAGAGCTGTCAGTCATGGAGGGGAGAGCTGTCAGTCATGGATTTGGGATCTGACAGTCTTGGAGGAGAGAGCTGTAACTCTTGGAGCTGTCAGTCATGGAGGAGAGAGCTGTCAGTCATTGAGGAGGGAGCTGTCAGTTATGGAGGAGGGAGCTGTCAGTCATGGAAGAGAGAACTGTCAGTCATGGAAGAGAGAACTGTCAGTCATGGAGGAGGGAACTGTCAGTCATGGAGGAGGGAGCTGTCAATCATGGAGGAGGGAACTGTCAGTCATGGAGGAGGGAGCTGTCAATCATGGAGGAGGGAACTGTCAGTCACGGAGGAGGGAGATGTTCGTCATGGAGGAGGGAACTGTCAATCATGGAGGAGGGAGCTGTATGTCATGGAGGAGGAAGTTGTCAGTCTTGGAGGAGAGAGCTGTCAGTAATGGAGGAAAGAGCTGTCAGTCATGGAGGGAGCTGTCAGTCATGGAGGAGAGAGCTGTCAGTCATTGACAAGGGAGCTGTCAGTCATGGAGGAGGGAGCTGTCTGTCATGGAGGAGAGAGCTGTCAGTCATAGAGGAGAGAGCTGTCAATATTGGAGCTATTAGTCATGGAGGAGGGAGCTGTCAGTCACGGAGGAGGGAGCTGTCAGTCATGGAGGAGGGAGCTGTCCATCATGGAGGAAGGAGCTGTCAGTCATGGAGGAGGGAGCTGTCCATCATGGAGGAGAGAGCTGTCCATCATGGAGGAGAGAGCTGTCAATCATGGAGGAGGGAGCTGTCAGTCATGGAGGAGAGAGCTGTCCCTCATGGAGGAGGGAACTGTCTATCATGGAGGAGGGAGCTGTTCGTCATGGAGGAGGGAACTGTCAATCATGAAGGAGGGAGCTGTAAGTCATTGAGGAGGAAGTTGTCAGTCTTGGAGGAGGGATCTGTCAGTAATGGAGGAGGGAACTGTCAATCATGGAGGAGGGAGCTGTCCATCATGGAGGAGGGAACTGTCAATCATGGAGGAGGGAGCTGTCAGTCATGGATTTGGGATCTGACAGTCTTCCAGGAGAGAGCTGTCAGTCATGGAGGAGGGAGCTGTCAGTCATGGAGGAGGGAGCTGTCAGTCATAGAGGAGAGCTGTCAGTCATGGAGGAGGGAGCTGTCAGTCATGGAGGAGAGAGCTGTCAGTCATTGAGGAGGGTCTGGACAGTCTTCCAGGAGAGAGCTGTCAGTCATGGAGGAGAGAGCTGCAGTCATGGAGGAGAGAGCTGTCAGTCATGGATTTGGAACCTGACAGTCTTGGAGGAGAGAGCTGTAACTCTTGGAGCTGTCAGTCATGGAGGAGAGAGCTGTCAGTCATTGAGGAGGGTCTGGACAGTCTTCTAGGAGAGAGCTGTCATTCATGTAGAGAGCTGTCAGTCATAGAGGAGGGAGCTGTCAGTCATGGAGGAGAGAGCTGTCAGTCTTGGCGGAGAGACCTGTCAATATTGGAGCTATTAGTCATGGAGGAGAGAGCTGTCAGTCTTGGTGGAGAGACCTGTCAATATTGGAGCTATTAGTCATGGAGGAGAGAGCTGTCAGTCTTGGCGGAGAGAGCTGTCAGTCTTGGCGGAGAGACCTGTCATTATTGGAGCTATTAGTCATGGAGGAGAGAGCTGTCAGTCTTGGCGGAGAGAGCTGTCAATCTTGGCGGAGAGAGCTGTCAGTCTTGGCGGAGAGAGCTGTCAGTCTTGGAGGAGAGACCTGTCAATATTGGAGCTATTAGTCATGGAGGAGAGAGCTGTCATTCTTGATGGAGAGAGCTGTCAGTCTTGGAGGAGATACCTGTCAATATTGGAGCTATCAGTCATAGAGGAGAGAGCTGTCAGTATTGGAGGAGAGAGCTGTCAGTCTTGGAGGAGGGAACCGATATTAGCTATTTAGTTATGGAACCCATATTAGCTATTTAGATAGCTAGGACAGGGAGTGTGTAATGTATCTGGCACCTGATATAATTGCCTGCACACCTTAATTACTGCTCTTTATATATTGCTGTGTATGTCAATGTTGTGTCTGTATTTGGAAGTAAACAATTATTTACCAGCTGCTGTACAATATCAAAGTTACCAGAGTGATTTATTTGGTGAGAAGGATATAAAGCAATGTGACCCCACGGATCGGGCGCTGTGGTATCACTAAGAGAAGGAAAAGTACAGATGAAATGCTGCAGTTCTCAGTAAGGACCAGGCTGTAGCGCATGGTTTATACAGACAGTCATTCAAATAAAGGCCCGTACTCTATTAGAGGCGAAGAGCCACGATCCATGAAAAGTTTTCGCCGATGCGCGGTTTTCAGCTGTTTCCGAAGTATCGCCCTATTCATTTCCAGGACCTTTTCGCCTAGGCGAATACTCCATAGGCAAAAGCAGGCGAAAAAGTTTCTCCACCGAAAGGCAGGAGAAAAGTGCAATATCCATATTTTGGGGTACAAATGTGGGGACTTGGTTCAGAACCCTTTGGACCCCCTCCCCATTAACTAATTAGGCACAAAAAATTAATCTTAATTCACCCCAAAAAGACGTCATTTTTGGGGTGAAAATGTAAAATGTTGGAAAATGGGTGTAAAGTACTGGGACAGATATTTGGGGTGCTGTATGGATGGGGCAGGTGTTTGGGGGCTGTATGGATGGGGCAGGTGTTTGGGGGCTGTACGGATGGGACAGGTGTTTGGGGGGCTGTATGGATGGGGCAGGTGTTTGGGGGGCTGTATGGATGGGGCAGGTATTTTGGGGGCTGTATGGATGGGACAGATATTTTGGGGTGCTGTATGGATGGGGCAGGTATTTGGGGGGCTGTATTGATGGGGCAGGTGTTTGGGGAGCTGTATGGATGGGACAGATACTGTATATTGGGGTGCTGTATGGATGGGACAGGTGTTTTGGGGGCTGTATGGATGGGGCAGGTACTGTATATTGGGGTGCTGTATGGATGGGGCAGGTGTTTGGGGGGCTGTATGGATGGGACAGATATTTTGGGGTGCTGTATGGATGGGGCAGGTATTTGGGGGGCTGTATTGATGGGGCAGGTGTTTGGGGGGCTGTATGGATGGGGCAGATACTGTATATTGGGGTGCTGTATGGATGGGGCAGGTGTTTGGGGGGCTGTATGGATTGGACAGATACTGTATATTGGGGTGCTGTATGGATGGGGCAGGTGTTTTGGGTGCTGTATTGATGGGGCAGATGTTTGGGGGGCTGTATGGATGGGGCAGGTGTTGGGGGGCTGTTTGGATGGGACAGATACTGTATATTGGGGTGCTGTATGGATGGGGCAGGTGTTTGGGGGCTGTATGGATGGGGCAGGTGTTTGGGGTGCTGTATTGATGGGGCAGATGTTTGGGGTGCTGTATTCATGGGGCAGGTGTTTGGGGGGCTGTATGAATGGGACAGATACTGTATATTGGGGTGCTGTATGGATGGGGCTGGTGTTTGGGGGGCTGTATGGATGGGGCAGGTGTTTGGGGGCTGTATGGATGGGGCAGATGTTTGGGGGGCTGTATTTATGGGGCAGGTGTTTTTAGGACTGCAGGAGGCTGCAGGAGGTGTATTTTTAAAAAAATGTTAACCTGCACTTTATAGACACAAAAATATACTAGTACCCATTTTAATGTACCCCTAATTTAACTACAACAATTATTTCCCCCCCAAAAAAATGCTTACCATCATTTTTCCACACTTATGCAAATATGCATATAACAGACTAAATTTAAGTACCCTAATTACTTTGATTAGGATTATTAATACACTTCTGTATTGATTCCCCGGGTGAGTTAGGCTTTATTGGGGTACAGACTGATTTCCCCCCAAAAAACTGACCTCTTCGCCAACTCCACAATTCGCTGAATTCGCCAATATGCGTCTTCGCCTGGTTTATAATTGAATAGGGCGAAATGCGGGGACGCGCATTGAGTAAGCAAGTGTAAGCTTTGCTTCAAAACACACGAATGAGGCGAAAACACCGCGCGTTTCACCGATCTCGGCCTTTCGCGGCTAATTGAATACGGGCCAGAGTGGGACAATGCAGTTGAAAAGTTAAACGTAGGAATCAGTTGGAACAAGAGCAGCTTTTTTGTCGGAATCAGTATGTATGACCGATCCCAGAAGGCCGGCAGGAGTTAAGATCCCGACAGGTGATTTAGGTAAGTACAACTAACCCTGCCCCCCACTAACCCTCCCTTATGGGTGCTTAACCCCCCCCCTAAGTGCCTAAACCTAACCCCGCAACCTAAACCTAAGTGTCTCGGGGGGTGCCTAACCCTAAGTCCCCCCCAGGAATCCCTAGCTTAACCCTCACCCCCCCGGCTGTCCACGCCCGCCGCCCGCTTTACCTTCGTTCGGTATGCCGGGCATCAGGCTCCCAGCGTAGGGATAATGATAGGCATCGGGATTTCGAAACCTATCATTAGACCCCTGCTGGGATTAGACAGTCGGGAAGCCGGAGGTCGGCATTTTCGACTGCACCCCTTTAGGTCACCTACACTGAAAGAGTGGATGTTTATTTTGAGGCAAACAATGTGGAAAAAAGATGTTTCAGTCCTGCTTGGTATAATTGGGGTAAAGACATACAGCATATAACACTGGGCCTGATTCAGTGAGGATCGCTAGTGCGAATGCAAAAGCGCTTACGCATGCAGTCTGGCTGCGACGGTATGCTAATCCATTGCGATCGCTATGCCGCCACAGCATAACATAAGGGCGCCCACCTTACTTTACACACATCCGTAATGTTTAGCGAAATCATCGGTACAATGGAGTACCATCGCAGCCTCACGCACACTTGCACAAGGTCAGACCTTACTCTGAAATTGCTAACTTCAGCGCACGCTATGAGACTTCAAGCTGCGTACGGCATCGCAGTGGATAATTTATGCACGCCCACGCAACAGCATTCAAATGCACGGGCACGCCTGCGTTTCGCCAACCACCTCCCCGTCACCTTCCACAAATGGCACTTCCTGTCAATCACTATGCGATGGGACTACGCAGTCACTGCCATCAAAGTTACGATCGCAGTGCGCGTGTGCATGAACCGGCCACTGCGATCACTACAAATATTTTTGTGACGACACAAGGGTTCTGCAGCGCCTTACAAATGAACAAAGCAAGAAAACCGTGTTATACAGAACAAAACAATGCAGGAGAAGGCATGCAGCCCTGTCCTCACTAACACATCATTCATCTCCTGATACACTCTGTGCTGCTGGGAACCCTGCTCCTTCCACTATATAACTCTCAGACTGTGGCTTTCTGCTGCCTCCATTCCCCTCCTCACATCATGTCACTGCCCCGTCACATGCAGCCCTGTTCTCACTGACACATCACTCATCTCCTGATATACTCTGTGTTGCTGGGGCCCCTGCTCCTTCCACTATATAACTCTCAGTCTGTGACTTCCTGCTGCCTCCATTCCCCTCCACACATCATGTCACTGACCCTGTCACATGCAGCCCTGTCCTCACTAACACATCACTCATCTCCTGATATACTCTGTGCTGCTGGGGACCCTGCTCCTCCCACTATATAACTCTCAGTCTGTGGCTTCCTGCTGCCTCCATTCCCCTCCTCACATCATGTCACTACCACTGTCACATGCAGCCATGTCCTCACTAACACATCACTCATCTCCTGATATACTCTATGCCAGGGGCGTCATTATAATGGGTGCAGGGTGTGCAGTGCACACGGGCCCCGGCCTGTGTCCAGGGGGCCCACACCACACACCCTGCACCCATAGTTAATCATACTTACCTTTTCGCCGATTCCGGTGTCCTGCTCTGCAGTGCTGGACCGGCGCTGCAGAATAGGAAAAAATCACAGTGAAAATGGCGGCGGCCATTTTCCCTGTGACTCGGACATGCGCAGAACAGATGTCCATGGGAAAAAGGCGCAGGTGCCATTTTTCCGGAGACCCGCACATGCGCATTAGATTCTGGCATGAAGCCAGAATTTTCTGCGCTAACAGAGAGGAGGGGGCCCAAATAGAGGCTGCACATGGGCCCCCTCCTCTCTTAAAATGCCCCTTGCTCTGTGCTGCTGGGGACCCTGCTCCTTCCACTAAATAACGCTCAGACTGTGGCTTCCTGCTACCTCCATTTCCCTCCTCACATCATGTCACTGCCCCTGTCACATGCAGCCCTGTCCTCACTAACACATCACTCATCTCCTGATATTCTCTGTGCTGCTGGGGACCATGTTCCTCCCACTATACAACTCTCAGCCTGTGGCTTCCTGCTGCCTCCATTCCCCTCCTCACATCATGTCACTGCCCCTGTCACATGCAGCCCTGTCCTCACTAACACATCACTCATCTCCTGATATACTCTGTGCTGCTGGGGACCCTGCTATGAAACTTAACGCATCTGTAGGCAGTGCTGCGCATTCGCTGGTTTTACAGATGTAACAGCGCATGCGCAGCACTGTTTCCAGATGCGATAAGGTAGTGTAGGCTGGGAAAAGTATCTATTTCCCGAAAAGCTGTCATCGCAAAAATGACAGCTTTTCGGAATAGATACTTATGGAGAGGAGGAATGATGAATTCCACCTATAATTAGCTAGAACTCCATCAGAGTTCTAAACCTAATTATCTCCAGAGAATTTTTATGTTTAATGAATAGGCCCCTAAATCTGTATGAAATGACCACAAAAAAAACAGGTCACTGCCTCCTACAAGATCAGCAGGTGAGGTATGAAAAGTCGACATTCAGAATGTCAGCAGGCTCTGAATGTCAACAATCAGAATGTCATGGACTTTAGGTCGACAACCAGTTTGTCGACATTCAAAAATGTTGAGTTGCTCATAATGTTGACATTTAACATGTCGACCCAAGAAGATTTTTTTTTTCTTTTTTTATTTATTTGAGTCTATACCATACCCTAACCCTTACCCTAAACAAAACCCTAACAATAACAAAAAAAACTGACATGTCACCCTTCTGGTGCCGCCATATGAAACGTGTACAGTGAACAACTTTGAAAACAGTGTTTTTAGATTGTTATTTTAATGACCACATCGAGGGGATGGAGTTTTGTGTATTCTCTAATCTGCATTTAGAACCCTCGCCGATGCTAGACATGTTAGAAAGGGATTTTACTTAGAAGTAATTCAGAGCTTCTAACTGGGGGAAAAAAAAAGTGTTTTATTCCATCTCTTAAAATAAACCGGGCATTTAATGAGAGGGCCGGATGCGCTGTTCTCTCTGTTTATCAACTGTGTATGAAACCCGGGAGAAGAGAGAGAGCAGTGAAAAACAAATTTAATTGCATTGCTGACATTTGCATGTGTTGTCTGGAAAATGAGTTCTGCTCGTACAGGAAATGGTGTTTGATTGATGGATAGTTAATCTATAAACAGATTACCATAAGGTTACATTATTATCCTAGTTCCCGCTGAGTGATGTGCAGTGTAATGCGTATTAATAGCTACCTCCAGTAATAATTCTGTAATCAACTAAATGTAAATCCCCCCAGGTATTACATCTGCATTCTGTCTTAAGAAGGTTCTGTTCTTGGTGCGGAAGTCTGCGTCGTTCTTTTCTGAGATCCGACCTCACGATGATTTCTCTGCAATGTTTCCCTCCTTTCCCCTTAAAACAAATGTTTGC
The DNA here is from genome assembly GCA_031769625.1 of Taudactylus pleione. NCBI lineage: Eukaryota > Metazoa > Chordata > Amphibia > Anura > Myobatrachidae > Taudactylus > Taudactylus pleione. The sequence goes on along the minus strand of JAUIMM010000424.1, from coordinate 3,951,121 downwards.
GTTTTCATTATTTTATTGCCCAGTTGATAATAACAGGCGTATCTGCCTACTCACCCGGAATGGTCGGTAGGCTCCCGAAAATTGGGTGGAGCTCCCGTACTCCTGCAAGAGAAAGCAAGTGTCCCAGACCAGCCGCCACCCGTGTAAGACATCAACGTAGGCGATTATGGAAATGTCCGCACATGCGCAGTAGCAAAGAATCGCTATATAAGGGACTGTGGCCCTGATTCAGAGCCGGACGCTCTGACAGAGCGCTCGCTCTGAATCAGGACCGTCCTTCTAAATTTTTAGAGCGGCCTCCTGGCCGCTCGTATAGCTGTGGGTGACCACCCACAGTTATAGCAAGCGGCCAGGGAGATGGTCGCGATGGTCAAGACCATCGCGACCATCGGGCTTGTGATGAGACCCTTGTGGTAAGGTCTCGTTCCCACAAGCCTTGGAGTGCTTTTGGCTCTATCAGAGCTAAGAGCACTCGCACTGGGCCAACATCGACCCGCTTACGAGCACTAAGCGCTCGCAAGCGGGTCTGAATTAGGCCCAGTGGCCCTGATTCAGAGCCGGACACTCGTTGTTCCAGCCTCCTGTCCGCTTGCTAAGTTGTGGGTGACCACCCACAGCTTTTGCGAGCGGCCAGGTGATGGTCGCGACCATCGGGGCTTGCGATGAGACCCTGGTGGTAGGGTCTCGTTCCCACAAGCCCCAGTGAGCTTCCTGCTCTAAATAGAGCCAGAAGCTCACTACTGACATTGATGGTGATGTTAGTGGTGCCTCCCACAAAAGGCAGGCGTTCCTTCGGGAACTAGTCCGTTTGTGTAGCCACAACCCCCCGTCGCCTCCAAAACGGGGCGAGCTGTCAGTCACAATCGACAGCCGCCCCGTTTTGGTGCGAGACCCGTAGCAACGGAGCGCCCGTCGCTGGCCGGGTCTCGCACATGCGCACGCCGGAGGTGGTGCATGCACAGGGGGCAAACATCGACCCGCTTGCGAGCGCATAGCGCTTGCGAGCGGGTCTGAATCAGCAACTGTGTTCCTGACTGGAGCCCCCTCTTCTCGGCATCCCCAGTTTAGCATGATAAGAGGGCATAGATGGAAACCATTGCAGAGACAGTTGATCTGCTGGATTGTGGGGCTAATGGTGCATACACACGGTCAGATATGTCAGATCATCGATTTCGTTGAACGATAACGATGAACGATTTCATCAACGATTTTAATGATTTTGTGAACAATGAACGATTGAATGAAATCGTCCAAATCTTACTGCAAAGACAGTCGATGTCAGATATCGTTATCTGAAATGCGGGAACACGCATCGTAGGTCGATGCATGCCAAACATGTCAAAGACATGAACGACTGAACGATTTTTACAATCGTTATCGTTCAGATCTTTAACAGAATCTGACCGTGTGTATGTAGCATTAGTTCCGTAGTCTGATCTGCCCACTTTCTCCTTGCCAACCATGCAAGTTATATTTATGTTATCAATAAATTGATCACAAACCTTCACAACAGCTCTTGTGTCCATGTGGTTATGAAATAGAGTTTAAGATTCTTATTACACTGTCTTGTAGGGTTTTAGTACGTTTACCTGGACTTGGTCATTGGGCAGTTGCAGTCCACTAGTTGTTACCAATCTACATTGTTAGACCTATTGAACGGACCCCGATAATTAGCATTCTGACTCGCCGCGACTACTGGAGCAATTCATCATAATGCGATATCAGCTGTCCCCGCGGGCCACTTCACTGTCGGAGCAGTGACGGGACGGTTGCTGCTAGATCTTATTTGGAGAAAGGACCTCTCTGATAGTGCAACCATGTGATCGCTGCAGAAGGGCCAGACCGCTCCAGTGTTACCATCCACATGGGCATAGAACCACCATGCCCGAAGCGTTGGCGAGCCCACGAGGGGACACTTTTGGCCCCCCATACTGATCCTTGCCCCTCTCCCTTTGGTCGCGGGTCACGTGGGTGTGACGTCAGAGGTCCTTTTCTCAGGGTGTGACGGGACTGTGCATGCGCACAAGAGCCACGTCGTCCGGCGGAACGGGCCGGCCAGGGGCGGAAGGATACGAAAGGGTCCCTCATCACAACCCGGACCTCCTTCCAGGATGGCGAATGCTCCCGCAGTCATGCTCCGAAAATATTATATTTTCGGAGCTTGATGAATTCTGTCCCCTTATTAGTGTATGGCGACAGCGGCCATTCTGCCAGAGGAAGGTAAGCAGGAGAAATCTGTGATACTAGTGTATGGGGACAGCGGCCATTCCGCCAGAGGAAGGTAAGCAGGAGATATCTGTGATACTAGTGTATGGGGACAAGGGGCCATTCTGGGAAAGAAAGGTAAGCAGGAGATATCTGTGATACTAGTGTATGGGGACAGCGGGCCATTCCGGCAGAGGAAGGTAAGCAGGAGATATCTGTGATACCAGTGTATGGGGACAACGGGCCATCCCGGAAGAGAAAGGTAAGTAGGAGATATCTATGATACTAGTGTATGGGGACAGCGGGCCATTCCGGGAGAGGAAGGTAAGCAGGAGATATCTGTGATACTAGTGTATGGGGACAACGGCCATTCCGGGAGAGGAAGGTAAGCAGGAGATATCTGTGATACCAGTGCATGGGGACAACGGGCCATCCCGGGAGAGAAAGGTAAGTAGGAGATATCTGTGATACTAGTGTATGGGGATAGCGAGCCATTCTGGGAGAGAAAGGTAAGCAGGAGATATCTGTGATACTAGTGTATGGGGACAGCAGGTCATTCCGGGAGAGGAAGGTAAGCAGGAGATATCTGTGATACTAGTGTATGGGGACAGCGGGCCATCCCGGGAGAGGAAGGTAAGCAGGAGATATGTGATATCTCTGGCTTTACTTTCTTGATGAATGGCCCCTTAGTTTGGGAAGACATTTATCTCAACTGTCCTTCTTTGGTCATTTGATAAAGTTGGATACAGTACATTGGGATATATAACTCTAGGTCTGACAGTTTGTCTGAACGGAATCATTAAGAGGGTCGGATACTCCCGGGCAAACTGCATTATTTAACGCCAGCAATCCTGCACCATCGCTCTAAATAATGCAATTTGGCTGGAGGATTCCATCTCCTTTAAAGAGAATAAGAAAACCCACTTCAAATAAGAGCAGGAAGCATGGAACAGATCCACACCCGGCTTTGTGCCGTACTGGTAAATCTCTAGATGCGGCTCAGATATATATCCGAAGAGATAGAAGACAGTCATCTAAACTGTTTCATCCTATTAAAGAGAGTCAAAAGCAGCTGTAAACGGAATCACTTCAGTCCTACAATTCCCTTTAATCTATTTCCATTGAAGCAATGTGGGTGCCTGGTTTTCAAGAGTTATCAGAAATAAAGTGTAACATCAGAGAGTATAATGACTGTATCAGTCTCAGGGCAGCCAGTGAGTTTAGAACAACAATAATAAGTAGGTCACAAATAAGACAGCTAAAATCAGATTATACATTCGTTTCTGCGTTATGGTTTTTGGAAATACAGTAGCCAGCATCCCGCTACAGAAGATGATGTGGTTACACTGAGTTACAGTTGGGGGGGGGTGTTGTGCAGGCTGTTCCGTGATTCAAAAGTTTACCATATTTATTTTATGTTTCTATCTGCACTTGCATCGTTTCTTGGTGGACAAGCCGCACGTTGGGGCGAAACCTTCCCAGCTTGCTTGCAAAATACAATTAAGTAGGAAAACAATTGAAGTATGGAGCACGGTTAGCTTTAGAAAAGACACTTGATTGGGCCATTTGTCCAAATTTAACTGGCTCTATCTATATGTATCCAGGGTTGGACTGGCCCACAGGGGTGCAGGGGAAATCCCCGGTGGGCCCCACTGCCTGAGGGTCCACCCCTGTCCTCTAGGTGTCAGGTTCCAGACCTCAAATCATACATTGTTACTCTATTAGATGGTCAGTTACCTGGTGGAGTAATACCACTGATCAACATGGGTGCTTGGTTCCTTTCTATAGAAACTACACAAAGATTTCCCTATTGGTTAGCCAAGTGTCTGTGGTGGCTAGCCACACCCCCTCTGGTGTCTGGCCACAGCCCTTAAGCATGGGCCCATACACTGTATTTTCCCGGTGGGCCCTTCATGACCCAGTCCGACACTGTATGTATCTCAGGCTTGCCTCCCCTCCCGGCCAGGAGCCTCATCGTGACCCCGCCCCCTGCTTCACAATGTAGTTATTTTCGGCATTGTGAAGAGGGGGCGTGGCCACGATGACGCGATCGCCCGCCCAATGCGGCATCATTATCAGGGCACGCCCCCCGCTGTGCGCCGACATTCAGCTCCCTCCCGGAAGGAGGGAGATGAATGTTGGCAAGTCTGATGTATGTATAAAACATACTTGCCTACTTTTGAAAAAGCATTTCAGGGAGATTGTGAAAGCAGCACCTATGAGCGTGGCAGTAAAGTGGGCGTGTACTGCTACATCTGAGAGGCGTGTCATACATGTGATGAGCGTGTACTGTTGCATCTGAGGGGCGTGTCATAATACTGACTTACATCCAAATGTAAATGAGCCCAAAAGCAGTTAGTAATATCTATTTGTTGATGAAACACACTGATACTAGGGATGTGCGCCGGACCATTTTTGCCGGATTTGGATTTGGATTTGGTTCTAATTCGTCGTCCGGCTTTGGATTTGGATTTGGATTTGCCAAACTGCAGTGACTGGCTTTGGATTTGGATTTGGATTTGGATTTTTTTACAAAAATTGACAAAAAAAGCTAAAATCACATAAATTGGTCTTTTTTTTCTTCCTAGAGTATTATTAACCTCAATAACATTAATTTCCAGTCAATTTAGACCATATCACAGCTTATAATATTGTTTTCAACATTATTGGCCAAAGGTTGCAGTGAGCTGACTGGTTACTAAGCGACAAAGCAGCGGCACAACGACACAGACACCACAGTATAAAGCACATCTATGACACATTGCCACACAGCAGTGGCAGAAATGAAAAGTAGTGCACCCACCCAGTGGGGTACGGCCAGCAGAGTCACAGTACTTGTTTACAAAGTGGGCTACGGCCCTAGGAGTCACAGTGCACAATCTTATTAGCATTACACCGCACATAGGGCCTGATTCACATTACACCATAAAGTAGTGTCTCTTATTTATGTTACGACACACAGTAGTGCCCCTTTTACACAATGCCCACAGTAGTGACCCTTTTACACAATGCCCACAGTAGCGGTGTCCCTTACACAATGTCCCCCAGCAGTGGTGCCCCCTATGCAGTCCCCTTAGTAGTACGGTCCACTATGCAGTGCCCCCAGTTGAATGCTCCCCAGTAGTATGCCCCCCATTAGCAGGCCCCCCCAGTAGTATGTCCCCCATTAGCAGGCCCCCCCAGTAGTATGCCCCCCATTAGCATGCCACCCAGTAGTATGCCCCCCCAGTAGTATGGCTCCCCCAGTAGTATGGCTCCCCCAGTAGCAGGCCCCCCCAGTAGTAGGCTGCTCCAGTAGTAGCCCCCCCTGTAGTATGGGCCCCCCCTGTAGTATGGCCCCCCCTGTAGTAGGCCCCCCCAGTAGTATGGCCCCCCCCAGTAGCAGGCCCCTCAGTAGTATGGCCCCCCCAGTAGCAGAGCCCCCCAGTAGTATAGCCCCCCCAGTAGCAGGCCCCTCTGTAGTATGGCCCCCCAGTAGTATAGCCCTGCCCAGTAGCAGACCCCCCCAGTAGTGCAGACCCCCCCAGTAGTATAGCCCCCCCCCCAGTAGCAGGCCCCTCTGTAGTATGGCCCCCCAATAGTGCAGATCCCCCCCAGTAGTATGGCCCCCCCAGTAGCAGACCCCCCCCAGTAGTATAGCCCCCCCAGTAGCAGGCCTCTCTGTAGTATGGCCCCCCCAGTAGTATTGCCTCCCCCAGTAGCAGACCCCCCCAGTAGTGCAGACCCCCCCCCAGTAGTATAGCCCCCCCAGTAGCAGGCCCCTCTGTAGTATGGCCCCCCCAGTAGTATAGCCCCCCCCAGTAGCAGACCCCCCCAGTAGTGCAGACCCCCCCCCCAGTAGCGCCCCCGGACCTTTGACAAGTAAAAAAATAAAAAAAATAAAACTTACCTGTATCCCCGCTCCCGCGCCGTCCGCTCTGTCACACGCTGAGGAGGGAGCCGGAAGACGGAGCTCATGTGTGAGCTCCAGCCGGCTCCCTCCGTGCAGCAGCCAATGAGAGTCTGTGTGACTCTCATTGGCTGCTGTAACAAACACACAGCTGCCGCTGGCGGCTGTGTGTCTGTGTCTGTGTAGGGCAGAGCGCTATCACTGCGCTCTGCCCTACACGCGAGGAGACCTGATGTCGGATTCTCTAGTGAGAATCCGACATCAGGCGGCCGCCGTTCGGCCCCGAACGGGGATCCGAGTCAGGCGGTGAACACCCGAACAGGGTTCGGGTGGACTCGGATCCCCAATGTTCGGAGCGGTTCGGATTCCACAGAATCCGAACCGCTCATCTCTAACTGATACATTTCAGAATATGCATGTAGCCATAGGGATCATTGTGCCTTATACCCAATGCAGGGAAATTATACTAGTGATCCCATTTGAATGTACATAAAGCTCTGTTTTTCTTTTATATAATCGCCATGTAAGTAGAGATGAGCGGTTCGGATTCTGTGGAATCCGAACCGCTCCGAACATTGGGGATCCGAGTCCACTCGAACCCTGTTCGGGTGTTCACCGCCTGACTCGGATCCCCGTTCGGGGCCGAACGGCGGCCGCCTGATGTCGGATTCTCACTAGAGAATCCGACATCAGGTCTCCTCGCGTGTAGGGCAGAGCGCAGTGATAGCGCTCTGCCCTACACAGACACAGACACACAGCCGCCAGCGGCAGCTGTGTGTTTGTTACAGCAGCCAATGAGAGTCACACAGACACTCATTGGCTGCTGCACGGAGGGAGCCGGCTGGAGCTCACACATGAGCTCCGTCTTCCGTCTCCCTCCTCAGCGTGTGACAGAGCGGACGGCGCGGGAGCGGGGATACAGGTAAGTTTTATTTTTTTAATTATTTTACTTGTCAAAGGTCCGGGGGCGCTACTGTGGGGGGGGGGTCTGCACTACTGGGGGGGTCTGCTACTGGGGGGGGGCTATACTACTGGGGGGGCCATACTACAGAGGGGCCTGCTACTGGGGGGGCTATACTACTGGGGGGGGGTCTGCACTACTGGGGGGGGTCTGCTACTGGGGGAGGCAATACTACTGGGGGGGCCATACTACAGAGGGGCCTGCTACTGGGGGGGGCTATACTACTGGGGGGGGGTCTGCTACTGGGGGGGCCATACTACTGGGGGGGATCTGCACTATTGGGGGGCCATACTACAGAGGGGCCTGCTACTGGGGGGGGCTATACTACTGGGGGGGTCTGCACTACTGGGGGGGTCTGCTACTGGGCAGGGCTATACTACTGGGGGGGCCATACTACAGAGGGGCCTGCTACTGGGGGGGGCTATACTACTGGGGGGGTCTGCTACTGGGGGGGCCATACTACTGAGGGGCCTGCTACTGGGGGGGGCCATACTACTGGGGGGGCCTACTACAGGGGGGGCCATACTACAGGGGGGGGGCCATACTACAGGGGGGGCTACTACTGGAGCAGCCTACTACTGGGGGGGCCTGCTACTGGGGCAGCCTACTACTGGGGGAGCCATACTACTGGGGGGGCATACTACTGGGTGGCATGCTAATGGGGGGCATACTACTGGGGGGGCCTGCTAATGGGGGACATACTACTGGGGGGGCCTGCTAATGGGGGGCATACTACTGGGGAGCATTCAACTGGGGGCACTGCATAGTGGACGGTACTACTAAGGGGACTGCATAGGGGGCACCACTGCTGGGGGACATTGTGTAAGGGACACCGCTACTGTGGGCATTGTGTAAAAGGGTCACTACTGTGGGCATTGTGTAAAAGGGGCACTACTGTGTGTCGTAACATAAATAAGAGACACTACTTTATGGTGTAATGTGAATCAGGCCCTATGTGCGGTGTAATGCTAATAAGATTGTGCACTGTGACTCCTAGGGCCGTAGCCCACTTTGTAAACAAGTACTGTGACTCTGCTGGCCGTACCCCACTGGGTGGGTGCACTACTTTTCATTTCTGCCACTGCTGTGTGGCAATGTGTCATAGATGTGCTTTATACTGTGGTGTCTGTGTCGTTGTGCCGCTGCTTTGTCGCTTAGTAACCAGTCGGCTCACTGCAACCTTTGGCCAATAATGTTGAAAACAATATTATAAGCTGTGATATGGTCTAAATTGACTGGAAATTAATGTTATTGAGGTTAATAATACTCTAGGAAGAAAAAAAAGACCAATTTATGTGATTTTAGCTTTTTTTGTCAATTTTTGTAAAAAAATCCAAATCCAAATCCAAATCCAAATCCAAAGCCAGTCACCGCAGTTTGGCAAATCCAAATCCAAATCCAAAGCCGGACGACGAATTAGAACCAAATCCAAATCCAAATCCGGCAAAAATGGTCCGGCGCACATCCCTACATGTAAGGTAAGGTGCAATTGGGGAGATTGGTAGACTGCTTAGGGAATGAGGGAGATTGCTAGTATTTCAGGGAGTCTGTCACGGTTGGTGTTTGAGAGTTACCTGACTCAGGTGTTGAACTGGATTCAGCGGAGACCGGCTTGGCTGGAACCATGGGTGATGTATTACCTCTATTTGCATATGAATTGTATGACAGTGAGAACTGCCTTTGATGATAAATGACAGAAACAGGATAGAATACTTGGAGGAACCGGACTGGGACCGGCAGGAAGGCTTGCTAAGCTGGACGGGGTACCAGTGGGCAGGCTTGCAGAATTGGACTGGGAACCAGTAGGATTTCCGGATGCGCTAGTTATAGCTATGAGCAGGATTACTGAATGAACTGGTCTGGGAACCAGTAGGATTTCTGGATGCGCCAGGTATAGCTGCCAGCAGGATCACTGGATGAACTGGTCTGGGAACTAGCAGGATTTCCAGATGTTCCAGTTATAAAGCTGTCAGCAGGATTACTGAATGAACTGGTCTGGGAACCAGCAGGATTTCCGGATGCACCAGGTGTTGCTGCCAGCAGGGTTACTGGATGAACTGGTCTGGGAACCAGCAGGGTTTCCAGATGTGCCAGGTATTGCTGCCAGAAGGATTATTGGATGAACTGGTCTGGGAACCAGCAGGATTTCCGGATGCACTAGGTGTTGCTGCCAGCAGGATTACTGGATGAACTGGTCTGGGAACCAGCAGGAGCCTGGGATACACTTGTACACAGGGAGACAGAAATAGCACAATCTGTACACCACGGGAAGTAACGAGATGCTCAGGCCCTGAATGCTATCCGAGGAGGATGTTATATCCTGTGTCTGGCAGGAATTGGTGGATACACTACTCACTGCTCATTCTCCTTGATCTCTCTGCTGCTTTTGACACTGTGGACCACCCTCTACTGCTGCATATGAAGGACCACCCTCTACTGCTGCATATGAAGGACACTGTGGACCACCCTCTACTGCTGGGAGTGAAGTATATTCACTCCCTTTGTCTACGTGACACTGCTCTCTCCTGGCTGTCCTCCTACCTCTCTGACCGTTCCTTCTCTGTTTCCTCTCATGGCGACTCCTCCCCCCCACAGCCTCTTACAGTAGGTGTTCCCCAAGGTTCTGTTCTTGGACCTCTCCTATTCTCTCTCTATACGTCTTCTCTAGGTAAACTCATCAGCTCTTTTGACCTCCATTATCATCTCTATGCTGATGATACTCAGATCTACCTTTCCTCACCTGATCTTTCCCCCTCTATACTGACTCGTATCTCCAACTGTCTCTCTGCTATCTCTTCCTGGATGTCCCAGCGATTTCTCAAACTTAATATGTCTAAGACTGAGCTGATAGTCTTCCCACCCTCCCACATATCATCATGTCCCACTATTTCTTTATTAATAGATGGCATTACTATCTCATCTCGCCCCAAAGTGCGTTGTCTTGGAGTCATCCTGGACTCTTCCCTCTCCTTTAAACCACACATTCAGAACCTCTCACAGTCCTGTCGTTTCCATCTCAAGAATATTTCCAAGATCAGACCCTTTCTCACCCAGGATGCTACCAAAACCCTTGTACATTCACTGGTCATGTCCAGACTGGACTACTGTAACCTTCTCCTAGCTGGCCTCCCCAAATCCCATCTCTCTCCTCTCCAGTCTGTGCTCAATGCTGCTGCTCGGCTCATCTTCCTCTCCAAACGCTCTACATCTGCCTCCCCTCTTTTGCAAGCCCTCCACTGGCTCCCATTTCAAGGCTCTTACACTCACTTACAAAGCCCTCACCCATTCCTCTCCCATTTACATCTCTGATCTCATCTCCCTTCACTCTTCTGTCCGCCTCTTTGTTCACTTAATACACGCCGCCTTTCATGCCAATTGATTACTTCCTCCCACTCCCGCCTCCAAGACTTTGCCCGTGCTGCTCCTCACCTTTGGAACTCCCTCCCTCTCCCTATCAGACTCTGCACCTCTCTACCATCTTTCAAACGAGCTCTTAAGACCCACTACTTCATTAAAGCCTTCCAGCTCTCATCCTAACTTGCTGCTACATCTTCCTTTCTCCCGGCCCACCCCATTCTGTGTCACTCCTGTTTGTCTTCCCCTCCCTTAAAGAATGTAAGCTCTTTCGAGCAGGGCCCTCTACCCTCTTGTGCTTCTCCCAACTGTAATTTAATTTATGTCTTACTAGCCACTAGGGCAACCAACACTTGGCTGCTTATGCGGGCGTTAATGTCACTAATATAGCAATGTTTATCCATGTCCTGTATTGTATTGTATTGTAAGTCAATGGTTACTTTTTTGTCTATGTACTTTGTAAGGCGCTGCGGAACACTTGTGGCGCCATATGAATAAATGATAATAATAATAATAATACAGCCAGGTGGTCTGGCAGAAGCACTCTGAGTGGTGGAGGGCACAACATGCAGAGGGAGCAAACATATCTGCAGTACTGAGAGTCAGAACTACACCTGCGATTTCAATCAAGGCTAGCAGTGTTCACAGACAGGAAAGGACCCAGGTGAATAATCACTGTGGAAAGGAGAGCACAGTCCAAATGTATACAGAGAAGTGTTGCAGCCAGCATGATTAGAGCAGATCTCCCAGGCGAACCTTGGAAACTATGAAATCTTGCGTAGTGTGCCTCCAGTTGAAAAAGGTTGAAAATCACTGACCTAGAGGGACTCAGCAGACAGAATTGTGCATTAAGGCCTGATTCAGGGTGGTTTGCAAGGCTGTGTTCGCACGCACCCGCTCGCTGCGAAAATATGCCAATGAATGCAATCGCACGCCAACTGCAGCACCGTACCAAGACGCCCACCATTGTGTAAAGCCGCCCACATCCCATGACATGCATCCGCAAGTCAGCGAAAACATCAGTACCATCGAACCCATACGCACAGTTGTGGTTGACCATGACTCGCCACACAAACTGCTAAACTTCCTGTCGCCAACTAGATCTCTGGCTATGTATACAATCGCAGTGGCTTATTTATGCATGCCCCTGTAACGGCATTCAAGTGTAGAGACACGTCTGCGTTCGCCTGACCACCCCCAAACAGTCACTTCCTGTCAATCACTGTGTAAGGGGACTGTGTGCTTACTGTGATCGTTTCCAAGTATTTGTTAGCAAATTTGCTACATTTTTGTGTGATGCATCTTAATAATAAAAGGTGCATCTTTCACCCACTATTTGTCATTAATGTAACCTACATGAAAGTACTGGGAAGACCAGGGACGATTCATAAGGCTGTCCTACAGGCAGACCCTATCGGCTGGCAAGGCAAAAAAAGCGAAACATTACTCAGTATCCTCGCAGTGTTGGTTGCCAAATACAAAGTGCTGTGGAGTATAATGGTGCTGTGTAAATAAATAATAATTATTACAGATGTGCCCAGACACCCGTGTTTTAGTTTTGGCAGAACCACCCCGAAGTGTTTTTGATTCGGTTTGGGATTTCTTTAAAATTTATATAAACAGCTAAAATCGTGTAATTTGGACCTGTTTGATTTAAAATTCGAATCTGAGATTTTGGATTTTATATAAAGTCCCAAATTTACAGCAGACCCGAGCCAGGGCTCAGTTTTACTCAGAACTCCGAAAGTGACCCGAGCCGGGACTCAGGGCCTGATTCAGACCCGCTCACGAGCGCATAGCGCTTGCAAGCGGGTCGATGGTCGGCCAGTGCGCACGCGCGAGCCTGGAGGGAGTGAGAACTTCATTTGCTCTGGGGCTCGCTACAAAACAGGGCGACTGTCGATCGACCGTTTTGTAGGCAGGGAGGGGGCTGGCTGGACAAACGGAGGCGTTCCCGACGGAACGGCTGCCGTTTGTGGTGCCGCCCTACTGACATCATTCGTGATGTCAGTAGTGAACTTCCTGCTGTATTAGAGCAGGAGGTTCACTTGGGCTTGCGGGAATCGAGACCCTACCACAAGGGTCTTGTCGCAAGCCCGATGGTCGCGATAATTGCGACCAGCGCCAGGCCGCTCGCAAAAGCTGTGGGTGGTCACCCACAGATATACGAGTGGCCTGGATGCAGTTTTTAATAAAAAAATCAGCCCTGATTCAGAGCGAGCACTCGCAAATAGCGAGCGCCTCTGAATCAGGCCCTCAGTTTTACTTGGAACCCCGAAAGTGATCTGTATCGGGACTCGATTCAACTTAGGACCCCAAGATCCAGGTGTGTTCCATTTCCAGGAAAACCGAACTGCACATCTCTAATAATGATGATAAAAATCATAATTATCTAGTAACAGTAACTTATATCGTGGCAGCTTATTCTATTGCATTTACTATTGTGTAATAATACTAATAAAAAGTTGGAAATTACAATTATATAATGTGCAGCAAGTTATGTTTTGCTGTGATGTCTCTGCAAAGTCCTTTGAATGAAGCAGCTTATTAATAAACTGGCTGCATGTACCCGGCTCCGCTCGGGTGAAAGTCGGTGATCTGTGTCTCCTTAGGCATACTTGCCTACTCTTCCGATTTGTCCGGAAACCTCCCGAAAATTGGGTGGGGATTCAGGCCCCCCCAGAAAAAGTAGGCAAGCCTCCCGGCCTTCCGTTGACCACCCCATACCCCTCCGCGATTCCCTGACAAATGGGGAATGACACGATTCGTGCTGAATCACGTCATCATGACCCCGCCCCCTGCTTCACAATGCCAGTAATCTCTGCATTGTGTAGTGGTGTTGGGGCCAAAATTATGCAATCATGTGGCCACGCCTCGCTTCACCCCTATTGCCAGGTATTATCCCTGCCCGTGCCCCCCTGTTGCGTGCTTGGTCGACCTGGCTGCCCCCTCCTGGAGGGGCTCTAGGGACTTGTACTGAGCCTAGCCTCCTGCACAGGAAACACCTCCAGGCCAAGCGACAGTGGGGTACAAAGGGGAAACTTGTACCGGGCCCGAGATTCCGAGGGGCCCCTGCCACAGGAATCTCGGGAGCCCAGTTCATGTGTCCTCCTTGCCTGTGCAGGACACAGAGAGTCGGAGGGAGGCTGGGAGCCTGGAGCAATAAAGTTTGTTTGGTGCTGGACGATGTCACACTGCTGGTGTAGAGATGAGCTGGGCCTGAGGCGCCAGACAGGATGATCAGCACAGTAGGCAGAAGGTAAGTGTTTGCTGGAGAGGAGAGCCATGGTACGGGCGGTGGTTGGGCGAGGAGGAGAGCTGGAGATGAAGATGCTTGGGAGGGAGCTGAGCTGGAGATGAATACACAGTGGGGTGTGAGCTGGAAATTAAGACGCTTGGGGGGTAGCTGGAGATGTAGACGCTTGGGGGGGAGCTGGAGATGTAGACGCTTGGGGGGAGCAGGAGATGAAGACGCTGTGGGGGGGAGCTGGAGATGAAGATGCTGGGGATTGTGAGACACGGGCTGAGGGTTGTGAGACATGGGTTGAGGGTTTGGGGCTGGAAGACATGGGCTGAGACAAGGGTTGGGTTTTGGGCGGAGAAACACAAGAGCTGGGTTTGGGGATGAGAGACTCAGGAGCTGGGTTTAGGGTTGAGAGACACAGGAACTGGGCTTGGGGCTGAGAGCCGCAGGGTATGGGGACTGAAGCCCGAGAGCCGCAGGGTCTGAGGACTGAAGCCCGAGAGCCGCAGGGTCTGGGGACTGAAGCCCGAGAGCCGCAGGATCTGGGGACTGAAGCCCGAGAGCCGCAGGGTCTGGGGACTGAAGCCCGAGAGCCATAGGGTCTGGGGACTGAAGCCCGAGAGCCGCAGGGTCTGGGAAATTAAGCCCGAGAGACGCAGGATCTGAGGAATGAAGCCTGAGAGACGCAGGGTCTGGGGAATGAAGCCTGAGAGACGCAGGGTCTGGGGAATGAAGCCCGAGAGATGCAGGGTCTGGGGAATGAAGCCTGAGAGACACAGGGTCTGGGTAATGAAGCCCGAGAGACGCAGGGTCTGGGGAATGAAGCCTGAGAGACACAGGGTCTGGGGAATGAAGCCCGAGAGATGCAGGGTCTGGGGAATGAAGCCTGAGAGACGCAGGGTCTGGGGAATGAAGCCTGAGAGACGCAGGGTCTGGGGAATGAAGCCTAAGAGACGCAGGGTCTGAGGAATGAAGCCTGAGAGACGCAGGGTCTGGGGAATGAAGTCTGAGAGACACAGGGTCTGGGTAATGAAGCTCGAGAGACACAGGGTCTGGGGAATGAAGCCCGAGAGACGCAGGGTCTGGGTAATGAAGCCTGAGAGACACAGGGTCTGGGTAATGAAGCTCGAGAGCAGCAGGGTCTGGGGAATGAAGCCCGAGAGACGCAGGGTCTAGGGAATGTACCTGTGAGGTACAGGGTTTGGGAGATGAGGCTGAGAGACATGGTTGGGGAATAAAGCTGAGAGACATAGAGGAGATAAGTGGATGGCAGGAGATGGAGAGACATAGGGAAAAGAGGTTGGAGACACATGGATGGTGCTGGAGAGATGAGGGTTGAGGCTAGTGTAACCCAGACAAGAATGAGGCTGGAGAGACACGGGGATAAGGTTGAGAGACACAGTTGGGGATTAGGCTGGAGAGACAGTTGGGGATTAGCCAATAACTGACCTGCATGTACCTACTGGGAGGGGACAGGGTTACTGTGCCGGGCCTCAAGATTTCTGTTGCCGGCCCTGACCACCTCTAGAGACTTGTACTGAGCGCGCCTCCTGCACAGGAACCACCTCTAAGGACTTGTACTGAGCCGGCCCCTCTGTTCTCATTAGTGACTGCCCTAAACACTGAGGACAGTCTTGCAGCCTCCCCAGATGACATGGAGCTCCACTGATAACCGCACATAACAGCAGGTACACCAGCGCTTGCGTAATGAGTCTCCTCAGGTGGCAGCTGAACTGTTCTCCTCTCACAGCAAAAGCTCCTCTTCAGAGCATAGGGCTGAAAGTAATTTAGACTTGTCGAAGGCACTGCAGGGGATCCCTCCCCGCGGAGCCCCACCCACAGCCCCCTGATCGTGATGATCCTTAGCCTAAATCCTGCCTGGGAAAATTACCTATACAAAGGTGAAAGCCGCATCAAATCGATTTAGTGGTTTTATAGTTTATTCAAAACAAACAAACAGACGTTCTTATTTATACATACATTCCGACATTCTGGCAGCCAGATTGGTTCATTGTGGGGGCGTGGTGAAGGGGCGTGACATGAATTTGGGGGCGGAGCAGGGGAATGACTGCGCAATTGCTGCCAGCCCCAGCTACACAATGCAGAGATTTCCGGCATTGTGCAACAGGGGGCGGGTCCACGATGATGCGATTGAGCATGAATCGCGTCATCGGCTGCCCCAGACCATACAGTTGTATTGTATAAGTGGGCGCTGCGGGGGGGAGTGCCGGCGGGGGGAGGTGCGGGATTTTCAATAGCCTTCCAGCTGTTCCGGGGAAGTAGACAAGTATGTATTTATATAATATGTATAGATAGAAGAAGAAGGACTGTGAGACTAATTTATTGGCAGTTTTTACCCAGTTTCTGAAAGACAAAAGTAATCTGTATAGATACAGATTAAAGTATAACAAACAAAAACACACACATAATACTAATCCGCACGCAAGCAGCCGATGTTTTTAGTCTGTGTATGCGTCCAAGTTGCACTGCGAATGTGTCCCGATGGCTACCTCTGGGACCACGGAACTTTGGATGCAGGTGGGAGTTTCTGGTGGGGTAACAGTGGGTGGCTAGCCAGATACAGGCGTGTCACGGTCAGTAACACAGGTGGTCATGTTCAAATGAAGATTCTGCAAATCCATAGCGCTGGCGCAATCTCCGATGGCACGTCTTAATATGCACAGCGGCAGATTAGCGCTGCAGCCGGTTGGTGTCTTTGTACGAATACCATCGGCTGTGGCATTAGCATAAAGGCGCAGACACGCTGTAGCAAGTGAAGTGACGCGGTTGCAACAGCGTACACCACTGGATCAGGCCCTAAAGATGTGAATCACGAGCAGCGATGTGATCATAGAATTGCGTAAGATGAGCGATCGGACATGAAACGCAGTTCTTCTGATAATATTCATCCTAAACAGAAATGAGGCACAGCCAGAGATTTGCACTGTGGAGCTCATTCAGACCCGCTCGCTAAATGCATTCGCTCGCTCCAAGTGGATGGAAATCCAGGGCACGCCCAGTAAGGCAGGCAATCGCACGGCAAGGCATTAGCACGCACACTATGTATTGGCGTGCAATCACTTAGTGTATGCAGACGTCCACCAGCCATTCTTAAGATGCCCACTTGCGCACGTCATCTCCAGTGCATGAAAAGTCAACATTGGTACATCGAGCACCATCGGATTCGGTTGCGATCGCAGCGCTTAAGGTTGCCTATACCCTGCTGCAAGCACTGCGATCACTTCAGAGTGAAATCCCACCAAGTGACGTGTACTATGACGCTGTCTTTCAATTATGCACGCCTCTGAAATGGCGTTGAGACACTCGGGCACGCCTGCGTTCGCACCTCCACTCCCCCATTTCCAGTGGTCGGCCCCTGTCACCACCCACAAACGGCTTCTCCTGTCACTCACTCTATGTAGCAGTCTATGCGCAGCGAGCGAACGCATCCCAATCTCTCGCACTGGTTCGCGCACATACACTGCGATATATAAGCATGCGCAGATTGCAAATATCGGCCAGCTACGAGCATTCGCATCATAGCGAGTGGGTCTAAGTCAGCTCCTGAGGCTTCTAAATAATGAATCCAGTTGCCCAGAAGTTAATGTAGTTTCAGGGCGGTTTGTCTCACAAACTTCACGTTAAGTCCAAATATTTCATTAAGATACTAATCAAAGCGTTTTACAGCTTCGCATATGTACCCTAAACGATTAATTATGTTATAAAGCATAATTAAATACCATTAATAATATCCATGCCGAGCCTGGATACTTGTGCATGAATAATTCAGCTCCGCGTTACATTCCCATAAGGCTTTTCCCTGCGTTCTTCCACAGGCGAAATGAGCCAGCGGCCAGGATTCTACTTACATACTCATATCTCCCAGACACCTAATAACTTTGCTAAATGAAACTCAGCGGATGATATTAAAACAAAGATAATTAAGGGTAATTCTATCATCATGCGCAGTATAAATATTATTTTACTGCTACACAGAAGGTAAATTGTAACAATATAAGAATCTGTAACATTATATTGAGAAAGTGCTAGCTTCATTTGTCATACACTAATATATATACACTAATATATATACACTAATATGAGCCGAGACTGTACTGTACATGTACTTGCCACAATTCATGATTTGGCAATGGACACATGAGAAGGCCCGTGGTCACGCTACATGGGGGCATTGTCACGTCCTTTGGCGTTCTTAAATAAGTTTTATAAGATGGGGAGGCCAGTGTGTAATATCCTTGCCCCCTTTCCCCAGCCTAGAAGACTGCAACAGATTAAGTTGCACATCTGCAGGGAAATGGCGGTGTGTGCACCGCATTATAGCTATGCAAGTGTCGCTACATACATGGAGACGTATGAGCAATGTGCGCCAGAATTACCGCCAGCGCAGGTAGTTTCTATGGTATAGTATAGCTCTGCTTAAATGGCAGGTTTTGCAATTTATTTACTCCAAACAAAAAGTATGGTGGTCGCTCACATCAGCTTAATGACATTGCACAGGTGATGTGAGCGACCACCATACTTTTTGTTTGCAGTCCTGAGAGGCATGAAGGGAGCCAGCATTGGGAGGAGGTGCTGGTCCTTATAGTGCCATGTGGAGGTTTCTGGGGTACCTCCTAGCTCTCGGCTTATACATGTCCTGTTATCATGCAGTACACTAATTTGTAATTATATGACCCAGAGTGGGTGCTACTATTAGGGTGCCACAATTATTTTGGGGTGAGCGTTTGGGCATGGGGCCCCCGGAGTTGCTCTGGCTGGGCCTTTTTCAGGGCATGACCACTTAATTCACATAGATATTTTTTCATCACTTCTATATGTGTTTGTTTATTATTTATGTCATTTTAACTCTCTCTCATTATATTAACACTTATTGATTATCTGTATACATCTATACTTTACACTTCACTGTCACCTTTTTTCCCTTTTTTGTGTGATGCCCTGGGGATGGTCCTTGGCTGGATTCTTTTGGGGTTCCCCATAATGTTAGGGACGCCGGTATAGAGGGTCCTTAACGCTGGCCCGGCGCTTATTCATATATTTGCAAATGTATGTAGTACCTAATACCTCTGAATTTCTATCATTATGTAGGATTCAAGTATTTT
This sequence comes from Taudactylus pleione, assembly GCA_031769625.1. NCBI lineage: Eukaryota > Metazoa > Chordata > Amphibia > Anura > Myobatrachidae > Taudactylus > Taudactylus pleione. Next base: position 3,932,345 of record JAUIMM010000424.1, on the reverse strand, counting down.
TGTTGATATTGCTGCAGTGTGCTGGAGGGAATATCCCTTTTTTTCTGTAAATTATTTTCTCCACATGCAGGAAGCAGCTGTATCTATATGGGGAAGCTAATTCCTGGAACATTTTAGGGAAGGGGAGGGGGGTGGTCGTCTTATCTGCTGATCTTTCAGCCTTTATCACACGATCTTCTCCCGTAAATAAAGCAGCTGAAGACACACAAGGAAACTGGTTCTGAAGCTCAGCCTTTGATCTATCCGAGCCTTTTTCCCATGTATCTGTAGGAAGAGGACACAAGATATTTTGACTTCAAATTACTGTTCTCTCTTTCAGCAGGAAAAATAGAAAAAAATAAAAATCAATTCTTTCACGCGTCCTGACCCCTACTGCAAACGCAATCCAGCGAAGCGCAATGCACGGATCACTGAGTCTTTCTGTTTCCGTAATACAAACCTTCTATCAGAGGGAAACTTTAGGAATCACCCACAAGCTCATTAGTGGGACGTTTTCTAACCTATTAGTATGACTGCCAGCTTATTAACACTTCGTAGATACTGTTCAAATCAAACTGCCGCATAGCTCTGAGCTGTGTTTTATAATCGTTGCTCTGTTTGTAAGGAACGGCATTAATCATACTATCGCTCATTATACCAAATTACTTCTTTTAACTTATTTTATCCGCCGAAGCTCCTAATCTTGCCCATAATATGTCTGACAGCTGCAAGGAGGGCAGGAGGAGTGGGCGGGAGACACAGTTCTGTAATAAATTAATTGCTGGAAAGTAATCGATTTTTACGAATGGATGAATTCTGTTTTTTTTTCTTTCCCACTGATCTACTTTTTAAATGGCTTCTTTGTACAATATCTATAATACATAAGCGATATGAATAATATTGTGTACAGAGTAGTGATGTCACGTGTCACATGACTCATCGCGGAAGTGTTATTTCATTAAATGTACAGTAGAACTGTCAGTGAATATAACACTACAACAAAACCTATTGTTTCACGTTTAAATTTGTATATTATAAGGAATAATGTCTAAAGTCCACGTTGTTACTGGCAGTATACATCGGTAATATATCACTCTCCACTTTATCACTATCCAAGTCTTAGTACATCAACCCTGGGCAGGGCCGGTTTATAGGAGGGGCAAACGGGGCGGTCGTACAGGGGCCCCCACACCTTTGGTGCCCCCACACTGCCTAAAAATATTGGCTGGAACCAGGCCACTCACCCTGGCCGGCTTCCGGCAGCATCACATCACAGTCTCGCTGCCACTGATTTACGGACCCGACAGTGCCGCCCCCTTGTTGACATAATTCTGCGATTTGCGGGTGCACAGGTAAGGGGTGGGGCTTAATGCAATGAAGTGCCCGCCCCCATCAGAAGGCTGGTGCAGCTGCAGATTGCGCTCCCTACCTCCTTCCATCTCTCTTTTCCTCTATTTCCCTCTCTGGGCTTGATTCTATTCTACGCGATGTGAATAGCACCGGGAGTGAGCTATTCAATATACTGCGCAGCTAACCCCGACTGAGGATTTCTTCTCGCACCCCCCCTGCCCCGGGGATGAGAGCAGAAAACAGACAAAAGTCCTGGCGCGAGGCTGTTTTCTGCCCATCGCGCCTGGAAAACAGCATCGCGCCGGGAAGTTAGGTCGGGGAATGCCTGTTCTCGCGCCTTAAACAGGGTGTTTAGTCGCGAGAACGAGCATTCTCCGACTAAACACCGTGCAGAATTGAATAGCTCCGGGAGCTATCTCCCGGCGCCATTTACATCACGGGTAATTGAATCGAGCGCAATATCTACCTCCCCAACCCTCTCGGTCTCACTCCCTACCCCTATCTCTCTCCCTTTCTCCTGCCCTCCCTGCCTCCCTCTCTCTCTCCATTTCTCTCTCCTCTAATTCTCTCTCTACCCTTACTACCTCTCTGCCCTTTCTCCCTCCCTCCCTCTCACTCTCCCTCCCTCCCTTTCTCTCTCTCTCCCTCTATGTCTCTCTCCCCTTACACCCTCTCTGTCTCTCTCCTCCCTCCCTCCCTCTCTCTCTCCCTTCCTCCATGTCTCTCTCCCCTTACACCCTCTCTGTCTCTCTCCTCCCTCCCTCCCTCTCTCTCTCCCTTCCTCCATGTCTCTCTCCCCTTACACCCTCTCTGTCTCTCTCCTCCCTCCCTCCCTCTCTCTCTCCCTTCCTCCATGTCTCTCTCCCCTTACACCCTCTCTGTCTCTCTCCTCCCTCCCTCTCTCTCCCTCTCTCTCTTTCTTCTCTCTCCCCCTCCCTCACGCTTACCCCTCTCCCTCCCTCCCTCTCTCTCTTCCTTCTCTCTCTCCCTTCCTCCATTTCTCTCTCTGCTTACACCCTCTCTGTCTCTCTCTTCCCTCCCTCTCTGTCTCACTCCCTCTCTCTCCCTCTCTCTCTTCCTTCTCTCTCCCCCTCCCTCACGCTTACCCCTCTCCCTCCCTGACCTTTCCTCTCTCTCCCTCTCTCTCTATACTGTATACTAGGGATGTGCGCTGACCCCCGTGTTTTGGTTTTGGATCTGTATCTCCTTCAAGGTTTTGGATCTGGATTTGGTCTTGCAAAACCGCCCTCAAGTGTTTTGGTTTTGGATCTGGATTTTAAAAAAAAAAGATAAAAAGTTTTAAAAACAGGTAAAATCATGTAATTTATGAAATCCAAAACTCGAAATTCGGATTTAAAATCCGAATTCCGAACCGCAAAAAGATCAGAACCGCGACCTAGATTTACACGGTTCTCCTCAGGAGATCAGAACCGCGACTCGGATGTACCCGGATTCTCTAATGCGGGTGGATTCGGATTTCTGGAGAACCGAACCGCACATCTCTACTTTATACATATCTATATGTATCTCAATTTATATATCTATCCATATATATATATATATATATATATATATATATATCCCCACTCTAAATTCTGCGTTTTACACTGGCAGTGGCCATTTTTTTATGGGGCCCCACACAACGTAGTTGCCCCGGGGCCCCCACAATCCTTAATCCGGCCCTGACCCTGGGCATTATCTGCACTTCCAGAACAGATTTGGGGGCTATTGAGTATTGCCCTCTGTCTGGGACAGCAGCTGACCCAGCAATGCCCAGAACCTGTACGGTGACTGCTGCAACGGAAGCAGAGAAGGGACGTCTGCAATAACAAACTACCGTTTCCGCATGACTTACCAGAGCCGAAGGGTATGACAGATAGGTAACCGGGATTGGTAGGTTTGGCTTATTCAATCCTACAGTATATTCTGAATTTCTCCTACTATAAGATCCGCGCCTCCAGCGTTTGCTGTTTCAGTGCTTTGGGCACTAGAAGTCACCTTTAGAGTATTGTAACCTGTATAAAAGCACCCGGCCAATAATCTATAACTGTTATACAGTCACACATCTCCTCTGTGTCTACAGTACATCCGGAAAGTATTCACAGCGCTTCACTTTTTCCACATTTTGTTATGTTACAGCCTTAGGGGCCTATTCATCAACACTAAAATAATGTTTTTAAGGACATTTTCCTTAAATAACGTTATTTTGGTATTCATGTACAGACTTAGCACAGGAGATATCACAAATATCTCCTTGCTAAGTTTCCCTGCATTAATTTCCACACTCCCCATACATTAGTACATTAGTATATTAGTACATTAGTATTAGTACATTAGTACATTAGTACATTAGTATTAGTACATTAGTATGGGGATGTGGAAATTGTGGTATTCATCAAATTCCGAAAATTATGAATTTTCGGAATTTGATGCAGTTACTATTCGCCACTGTGAGGTGGTGAATAGCAGAATCGACTTACCTGTATCCGCGTGTGCAGGTCTCCCGACGAGTCCCTCCGGCGCTCTGCTCCGTCCTCAGGCTTCGGAGGCTGGTCGGACATGTGTGCTCCCCAGCAGAGCACAAGAAAGTTTAGAAAAATAAAAAAAAGTTTTATTTTTTTTCTAATCTGTCATGTGGTCTGCTGGGGAGCACACATGTCCGACCAGCAGGACGGAGCCGGAGGCTGCTGCGCGGACAGGTGAGTCAGGGGGGGGGGTTACACAAACTTACCGCATCTGTAGGCAGTGCTGCGCATGCGCTGGTTTTACAGGTGTAACAGCGCATGCGCAGCACTGTTTCCAGATGCGATAAGGTAGTGTAGGCAGGAAAAAGTATCTATTTCCCGAAAAGCTGTCATCGCAAAAATGACAGGTACCGGAATAGATACTTATGGAGAGGAGGAATGATGAATTCCACCTATAATTAGCTAGAACTCAATGAGAGTTCTAAAGCTAATTATCTCCAGAGAATTTTTAGGTTTAATGAATAGGCCCCTTATTCCAATACGGAATAAATTCATTTTTGTCCTCAAAATTCTACACACAATACCCCATAATGACAACGTGTAAAAAGTTTTGAGCAACATCTGCCATTGTATATTTAGGGTTGTGTATAGGTGAGCAAGCAAACCGCCTTTACCAAATATAGAGATTCTATGACTTCCTGCGCAGAATAAATCAGTTCAGGTAGGTTTTAAAATGTGTTTCTTAAACAAATTTCTATAAAAAAACCCTGTGAATGAATACACAAGATACACATTTTTTTATACCTTTAAATATATTTTTTGTGCATTTTTGTTTTTCTATTAAATCCAGTAATGCATTATTCACAGACAACAATATTATGGCCCAATTTTGTGAAGCAAGCCTCTAATTGAACCTGGGAAGATTCACTTACCCCTAGACATCAGTGCTGTTCTGTAGATCTCTGAGAGATTAGTAAATGCCGTATTTTAGCTTTATCTCACTGTCGTGTTGGGGTCCGTGTTGTGGGTCTTGGGTATCCTCACTTTAACGATAATCTATGCGTGAAATATATACATCCAGGGGCGCCATGGAGAGTGGCGGGCGAATGGGAGAGGAGGGGTGTCAGGCAATGAGGGAAGGGTTGCGCAGTAATACTATTTGGATGGAATGGGCCTCCTAGGCACATATGGGGTAATGTGGCCCACAGCTCAGTATACAGAGGTGGCACCTGCCGCAGTATAATACATACGTTTTCTCTGGGTCGCAGTGCCTGGATTAAAACTAATTTTATTTGAGGTACCGGTGGGACGACGTTATCCTATACTTGTGGGGTTCCAGGCAATGCACCCCAATGCTGCCGTTACTGTAGGTAAATGAGGATGGTTAGTTAAACAAATCAAAACAAATACAAACTGTCAGAGTTCTCTTCTAATACTTCAATGCAGCTCATCCTTTCTATAGATACAGTAAGTACATGTCACTGGACAATTGGAATCGTGTACATTAGATAACGTCATGTTTTGCATGATAAATGTCTGAATTGGTGCAATTAGTAGCATCTGGTAAGGGTCTGTTCATGCAAAACTGCAAGAGATAATGATTGCAATGATGAACCCCCCCCCCCCCCCCCCCTTCCCCGTGAGATCTGGGAGTCCTCAGGGCTTTCATCGTAAAGGGGGAGATAAAGCCACTATTCCATATTAATTTGTATCCAAAGCTGTGTTCAGCTGAATAATACATTATATATACTGCATACATTACATACAAGATGTGAAGTATTTATGCTTAAATAAGTATGTCCATTATGCTCTCTTCATTCCTATGGAGCCATGTTAGGAGGTACACAAGCAGACAATGACTGACAGACAGACAGCCAGACTTGCTTCACAGAAAGATACTGGGCCTGATTCAGACCCGGACGCTATTTGCGTCCGCGCGCTGGCTAAAAGGGGCCGGCTATTTAAATCATGTGCTCGCACTGAGTTGCGTAAAGCCGCCCACTAAGTAATAGCGAGCGGCCGCACCATGCGCTCGCACCTGTATAAAGACGCCCCTTTGCCACTCGCAACACACGTCATCTCCGGCAGTTGTAGGGTTAATCGGGAACACCGAGAGCCATCGGAGCTGCTCGCGGCGCTTGTGGTAGCCTTTTCCCACCACAATATTGCGAGCAGTTTAAGCTAAAATACAACCCAGTCACGGACGCTATTTGCGCTCGCTCGTTCAGAAAAAGGGGCCGGCTTTTTAAATTGAGCGCTCGCTCTTTGCAGTCTGTTGACGCCTCTATGTCTGAGCGACCGAACGAAACATGCGCTCGCTATTTTGTAAAGACGCCCCCTGGCCGCTCGCATCCTACGTCATCTCCGCTATTTATTTGATTAATCGAGTACATCGAAAGGTGGCTGAACTGCTTGCAATCATGCGAACAGTTCAGGCTAAGAAACAACCAAGTGACGTGGTCGATGACGCTGCTTTGCTAATTATGCACACCCTTAAAACGCCTGTTTTGACCGTTTGGCACGCCTGCGTTCGGATCACCACTCCCCGTTTTCAAGCACCTTCCCCTGTTACCACCCACAAACGCCTCATCCTGTCACTCAAATTAGCAGGCACTCGCTAGTTTGCGAGCGCTCGATTTCTGACCGCACTGACTGGTTGGCGCATGCGCATTACGACCCATACGCATTACGACCCATACGCATGCGCAGATGTGCGAACATCGCTCGGAGCGAACGAGCGGCCTCTTACGAGCGGCTCTGAATCAGGCCCTCAGTCCTTAAGTGAAAGACATTCAAAATAATATTGTCTTGCTCTTGCAGCATTGTGGGGCAGTGCAAAGCCAAGGCTTGGTCTGTACGAATGGTTTGCCAACTCATAAAACTAATGCTCTGTATAGACAGTGGCTAGGTCAGCTGAAATGACAGAAAGTGTAACTGACATGTTTTGCTTTACCATTTGAGCTTTTTGTATTTTATCAGCTCTGTAACATAAAGGGAATGGCGACGGCTATAAGGTTTGTGGAAGAGGCAAATACAGTCATTAAACTCCAGCTTTTAACACAGCCAATGGTAGAAAGAAAAGTTAACGTGCGTTAACCCATAGATTTCAGGTTTTGTGCACGGAATCTCTATTTCCCTGAGTGGTCGACCCCAGAGGGTGCAATAAACGCAGATATTTCCTCTCAGCTCTTGAGTCTGTGAGGAAAAATACATGTTAAATGCACTGTATGGGGCTTAACGTGCGTGATCGGGACATTAATAGCTCCAGGCAGAGCTGGAGCCCTGTGGTAAGCCCTGAGTCTAATTGAATCTGGCCCTATATGTCTAACAGTATGTCCACAGCAACCAATCTGCTTCTAACTGTCATGTATCTAGCACAGCCTATGCAATGACAGTTAGAAGCTGATTGGTTGCTTTGGGCAACTTCCTCCACTTTATCTCTCTCCAAGGCTTGGTACATCTCCCCCTCAGTCTTGTTTTATCTGTGTTTTATTGCCCATTGCAAAGCGCAGCGGGATATACTGGCGCTACATGAGTAAACGTTAATAAATAATAGCTGTCATTAAATGAGTGACCCCAGACCGGTCTCCCCTCTCCCCTCCCCAGGACATGCACGTGATCAGCACAGATGAGAACCAGGTGTTTGTGGCCATCCAGGAGTGGAACCAGAATGAGACGTATAACCTGTACATCTCGGACACCCGGGGGATATTCTTCTCGCTGGCGCTGGAAAATGTGAAGAGCAATAAGGGTCCGGAGGGGAACGTCATGATTGACCTCTACGAGGTATGTCACAATGGCTCATACATATACACTGGCGTCCCTCTAACAATGCTACCACCATATCTGCGCTCTCCAGGAGGAGGCTGTCAGTGACTATGGGCCTGATTCACTAGTAAACGCAATTGCGATTACGGAAGCACATCGCGCAATTGTTTGCCATCACGCATGCGTATAAGCCGTACTGTTAATTTGCAGCGATCATATTGCCATTACAAACGCACAGAGGAATCCATTGCAGAGCGGGTAACGGGCTGTGAGCGTTTGGGGGTGGTGACAGGAGGGTGGTTGGAAAAACGCAGGCGTATCTGTTAGAACGCCGTTTCATGGGCATACGATTGCATACGCAGCATGAGTGTTCTCTGCATGCGTGGAGACTTGCGCTGTCTGCGGCTGGTGAAACCTGGTGTAAATGCTGCATGAGGGTGTGCGTTGATGTTACTAATGGTTACACAGATGAGCGACATTGGACGGATATGAGAAGGCAGCAGCGGGCGTCTTTTTGTCGCCTGTGCTTTGGCGGGCATTAGCATATTTTAGCTACTGCGAACCGTGCGATTTTGCAGCTGCGATCGCATTAGCAATCACTTCTGAATCAGGGCCTGATTCAGACTTGTTCGCTATCTGCATACGCTCACTCCCAGCGTATGCAAATTTGTCAAAGTGACGCCACGGGAAGCGAACGCTCGCCAAGGCATAAGCACGCCCACCATGTCTTAGCGAGCAGCCACTTTGTGTATGCGTACGCCCAATCGCACAGGCAGAGCCGCTCACCAGCAACACATCATCTCCAGGAAGTGTATAAAACATTGGTACATCGAGCACCATCGGATGTGAACGCAGTGTTTGAGGTAGCTTTACCCTACCGTAAGCATTGCGAGGAAATCAGTGTAAAAAAAAGGCAAGTGACGTGTACTATGACGCTGCCTGTTAATTATGCACGCTTCTAAAACAGCGTTGAAACACTCTGGCACGCCTGTGTTCACATCTCCAACCCCCCGTTATTAGTGTTCTGCCCCTGTTACCACCCACAAACAGCCTCTCCTGTCACTCATTACCCTGGGCTGTCTTTGCTGGGCGAGCGAGAGGGCTGCGTAGTTCGCACAGGCGCAGAGCGAAGCATGCGCGTATGCAGAACTTCAGGCCATTTGCGAACGCACAGCGCGAGCGAGCGGCTCTGAATCAGGCCCTCAGTCCCTAAGTGATCAGCTCTAATAGATGATACAGCCTAATGGTGAGTGGCAATCCCCAGCTGTTGGCACAGTACTTACGTCTATCGCTCGGAATGTTGTCAGGGAAGAGGCTACTGCAGGGAATCAGCATAAACATCCCAGAGGTTATCATGAGGGGAGCGGTTATATCTCATATTCATATAATTAAGAACCGCCAATGTAATCGGGGCTTTGATCGGCCTGGTACAAGTCTGACTAATGGAAGCTAAGATCACACAGGGTCCAAGAACACAGGCGGTGCCCGTTACTGAGCTAGGGGCGCAAGGGTTCAATTCCTGGGTGAGTTCTGGAATTCGGGGGTACCTTAGTGTTGATGTGGGGTCTTATTAATAACATTACAGCTAATTTGGGTAGATCATTTGGTGCCTGGGGAGGCTTTGTAATTAATCTGAGTTTAGTTTGAGACGTAGATGAAGTGACCGTTAATACGAAGCCGGGCTGTATCAAAGTGCGATTCCCAAACCGCCATTTAAAATTATTTTATGTTTGTGCTGTTTGTAAACTGTGCAGATTATCAAAGCAAACTCCACGTAAGGACGCTATTTTGCGGTGATCGCTTTAGCGTCTCTTTGGCGTAGTCACATCTGCGACTAAATGCTTATACTAGTGTCAGCCCCTCCCCAGGCGCTGTAATACCGCTTGTGGCTTCCTTAGACAATTCATCTACACAACAGATCTGTCAACCAAATCTGCCGGCACCATAGAAGTGTAGAAGGTGGAGTTTCCCCTTTAAATTTAAATTTGCAGTGTACTGTATCCCTCATTGTCTGATTATTACGCCAGCCGCATCCATTGCTGATCATTATATAATATTCATACTGTGTAAGGAAAGTGTGTATCAAGACTCAGGGAGAGATGTACTAAGCTCTGGAAAGTGATAAACGGTCAACCAATCAGCTCCTAACTGTCATCTTACAGGATGTGTTTGAAAAATGACAGTTAGGAGCTGACTGGTTGATAGTTTATCACTCTCCAGAGCTTAGTACATCTGCCCCTCATACTCCAGTTTAATAAATGCATGTAGTTGAGTCGCCCCTTATATTCATATATCTGAATGCAGACAGTAAATAAGCAGAGTCCGGAGAAAACACAATAACCGTCCGATTCTCCACAGACGGACTCTTCCCGGGGTCTCCCTGGTGTATTGACGCCTGGCCAGTTCCCTCTGGGCCTGATTCAGAGCAGCTCGTAATCGGCCGCTCGTTCGCTCTGAGCGATGTTCGCACAACTGCGCATGTGTATGGGTTGTAAATGCGCATGCGCAAACCAGTCATTGCGGTCGGAAATCGTGTGCTCGCAAAACAGCGAGGGGCTGCTAATTTGATTGACAGAATGTACCGTTTATGGGTGGTAACGGGAAGGTGCTTGAAAATGGGGGAGTGGAGATCCGAACGCAGGCGTGCCTAACGGTGAAAATGGCGTTTAATGGGAGTGCATAATTAGTAAAGGAGCGTCATCGACCACGTCACTTGGTTGTCTTTTAGCCTGAACTGCTCGCAGTGATAGCGGTTAGAAAATTCTACCGCAACCACTGCGAGCAGTTCAGATGCCTTTCCATGTTCCCGATTAATCTAATAAATACCGGAGATGACGTGTGTTGCGAACGGCAAAGGGGCGTCTTCACAAAATAGTGAGCGCATTTTTCGTTCGCTCGCTCGCTCAGACATAGAGGCGTCAACACACCGCAAAGAGCGAGCGCTCAATTTAAATAGCCGGCCCCTTTTTTGGAATGACCGTCCGCAAATAGCGTCCGGCTCTGAATCAGGCCCTCTATGCCTAAACTGGCCTGACACGCCCTAAGCGGCTGCCTCACCGGGACCCTGTTTTTCAGCTGCCTCCATTTTTCCTAGGTAGCAGGGATAAAGGGGATGTTCCTGGCGAACAAGAAGACTGACAGCCGAGTGAAGACTTTCATCACGTACAATAAAGGCAGAGACTGGAATCTGCTGCAAGCGCCTGACACTGATCTGAGAGGAACCACCGTGAACTGTCTATTAGTAAGTGTGTCTCCCCGTGACAAGACGTGTGCAGGACTTCTCGTATCCAATCACCATTTGGCAGAGTCTCCTACACACTGTATTGATCTCTACACTGAGCAGGGAATGGCACGGGCTGCAATTTAATTCTATTCTGTTTGGCACTAATACCAAGCGCTTGTTTTCCCTCCTAATTTATGTCTGGGCAACGGCACAATTAGATTGCAAAGGCTGGAGGACAGGAATAGGCATTTAACAGTGACTTATAATATGCTAGACAGGGCTGACGGGCAGAGCCGGGCCTCACAGCCCATATAAGTGAATGCCTAGGCAGCCAATTCTCCAGGGGGGCACCCAGCAGGCACAGTAGTGGGATTGGCTGCAATTTAAGGGGCACCGGCTAAAATTATAGGGCAACAAAGTGGTGGCGTTCGGCACAGAAGCGTGTCTTGGTGTGGCCTCGTTGTGAATATCAGGTGCCCTCTTTACATGCTGTGCCCCTCAGAAAGTGGCAAAGGCATGCAGTCATGGGGGGGGTCGCTGTGCCTTCACAGTGGTCTGGAGCCCAGGAAAGGCCCAGATCTGGGTACCATGTACCCATCCTCTGCCCCCCTCTAGGTGCCATTGATGCTCGATGAGATACAGATCATTTAAAATTATTTATGTCCTCCCCCCCCCTACCATGGTGCCTTACAGTAGGTGACATTTTTCTGATCTCGGAGGTAAAAGAAAGCGGGACCTACAGTAATTGACACATAACAGCGCAATTCATATTTAAAAAAAAAAAAAATAGTGGTAACTTTATACATTAGATGTGTCGTTCATAAGTGTCCTGGGCAATTCTTAACTAAGTCATTGTGGTGCCCACTTTCTTCGCAAGGACAGACGCACCCAAGGTGGCATCATCCTCTATTACTGCAGTGGAATGTCCTTGTGTAGAGAGCGGAGGCACCCCGGTACTCAGCCCGCAAATAATCTGTAATTCTTTTCAGAATTTTGCCAGCGCAGATGGCGCCTACTATGTCGCCAAAGGTTAGGGGTTGCCCTATAAGGTGCAGTGAAGCCCCAACATTTTTATATGAGGCCAGGCAATGCCATGTTCCACCCCTGAATTTGGTAATCAGTTCAATCAAGGTTATAGATCTTTCCTGACAGACCCTATTGGTGGTACACATGGCAGTGTGGTGTGACGGAGGTCAGTCCACACAGTAGATCATTTAACCAGGTCTTATGTTTATTATCCAGGCAGAACAGGTTAACAGGATAACACAGGGTTAATGCAGCAGGTATTTACTACAGGTACACGGTGTAGCATACGGCGTATGTACCTGGTAGAGCCAGTAACTTATAGGGGAGCGCAGGTGGTGTGTGGCAGATGGGAGCACACACCGGTGTCCGTACATACTGTCAGGGGGGTCAATGGCCTCTGTAACGTTGTCTCACTCTCAGTATACAGGAGAGTCTCAGCACGGAGGATGGAACTGAAGACGACCAGATACGCCGCGCATGCACAATAGCGCACAAGGTCAAAGGTCATACTCCTAGTGACTGGGCAATGAGACAGCGCAGCGCGCTAATCTTATTCCTTCCCAGAACAATAAATATAGCAGCTTCTATTCATAGTAATAAATGCAAATGTTTTACTCTGCATAATTAATGATGATAGAATTTATATTGGTAGCCTTTCTAATAAGCAATAAGTTATTGATAATTTTAATAAATAACTTTCATGACAAATTGAAGAAGAATTTTAGTAAAATAAATTAAATTTACACCACACTAAACTAATCTGTGTTGAAAGTATGCTGGTGAGGGGCACAGTGGTACTTGTAGTTCCACATATCGCCGCCTCCTGATCTATACTAATAAAATGTAAATAAATAAATGCGCTCATATTAAACTCATGACTACAAATTACCTTCCAGTCTGCATGCAGGAGAGCCTGACGGAACGTGTCCCATCTATAAAATATACATAACTACTTACAGTAAATGTTAATGCTGCTTTTATCACCATATTTATTGCATTAGCTCAAAAGACGGAACGTAAGTTAATTAAAAAGGTTCCCTGATATTTGCCATAGAAGCAGCTTTGGGGAAAATCTAAAGTGAGTTATTACTTAAGAAATCATTTCGTAACAAACCAAACAAATTAAGATAAGCAAATATTGTGTTGTTATAGAGCATAATCTGCAAAATAGTCTTCTCTATGGTTAATGTGAATTATTCTCCTGCGCTGTAAATTGACATCTGCAGTTCAGAACAAAACCACTAGATGGGGCAAGGAAGCTGCAGATCTGCAGAGGACTTTATTAGGCAAGAATTACATCTGTAAATAACTTATAGTTGCTATTTTTTAGTATTATGACCTACAGTATCTTGTGGGAAATAACATCCTGGTCATAGTAATGTTGTACAGAGAAAATAAAAGTCCAGAAATGGTTCCCAAACAACTCTCTCCTTATTAAGAAATATATGCCAGTAAAGATAAGTGTATAGAACTTAGAAATTGTATTGTTGGATGATCCTGTGCAAATAAAGCCAAATACTGAGCCTTGCAAGGCAGGATCGGGGGGTTACTATAGAACAAGAAAACAAATCAAGATATGGAGCCAAATGTAGTAGGGTGAGAGTTAAGTAGTAAAACTATTACATTGGTCGAGTTTTATCTTCAAAATGGGAAAATTATCTGGATGAGAGTTTATATCGTGAGTTTTTTTAGTCTAAAAACAGGCGAGTTTACTCTGTCGCTTTGTTCTCGGTCTCTATTACATTGGCCAGGTATAAAAAGTGTCAGAAAACTCTCACACTTCCTAAACACTCACCCTATTACATTTGGCCCATTGGGGTATATTTACTAAAGTGAGAGTTTTTGCCCATAGCAACCAATCAGATTCTAGCTATTACCTTCTAGAAGTTGCTAGTTAAATGTTAAGTAGAATCTGATCGGTTGCTAGGAGCAACATCTCCACTTCTAAAAACTCTCACTTTAGTAAATATGCCCCCATGAGTTTATTTAGTAAGCTGAGAAAAGCCGTTTTTCTTGGGTTTTCACTGGAGAAAGAGCTTTTCTCTATAAGGGCGGGATGTACTAAAGCTGAAAATGCAGTTTTTGGGGGGTTTACTGCATTCCCCAAATGTACTAAGTGCATTTCGGTTCTTAGTCCCTATGGGCTTCTTATAGGGACGCTCCCCCTTGGGAGGGATCCGATCGGATCCCTCCCATCACCCCCCTGCAGCCCGCAGCCTTCTGCGCATGCGCAGAATAACGCCAAAGGGACTTCTGAGTGATAAACCCGGAAGTCTCTCTGTCCGGACCCATCGCAAAGGACAGTTCTTATCGGGAGAGCTGTCCTTTGCGGTATGTACCGCGGAAGCGATGCTTAGTACATCCCATCCTAAATTTATCAAAAGGGCAACAGTGGAGAAAGGTCAGGAAGCGCAATAAGCTGGAAGTAACTAACGGCCAGACGTCATGCTACATAGAGGGAATCGCCCAGCGCTGCGACACAGTGGTGTCAGGTACTGAGGAAGCTCAGTGATTGGTTTCTGTTCCAAAGGTCACTCTGAGCACACAAGGGCTGAGATGTACTAAGCTGTGACTTTCGCAAGCCGCCGATTCTCCGCTAAATTTGATCCCAAAAAATGTAAACAGAAATACTATAAGTGTAAGAGACGCCTGGTTTTGAATTTAATATTATTGCCACCTTAAATACCAGAGCCAAAGCCGCTACTTAGTCAATCGAACCCTTTTGGTGCCCTCCAGATCCTGACGGTACTGACGGAATGTAAAACATATTCTGCATTAGAGCTTGGCAAGTTGCTATAAGACAGTTTGTAAGAATCCATTTACTTAGCCTTATGAGATGAGACAATAACACCGAAAGTCTTCTGTAAATGGCTGCCCAAGATTCATGGATTACATCACCATAAAGATCGGGTGCTTGAAAAGTATGAACAATTATTTGAGGACCGAGAGTTTCAGCAAATATGAGTTGAATATTTCACTTTTACAAAGTGTTAAAGCTGTTTTTGACCCAATGATTGAAGGTAAAACGGAGGCTCGAGGCTTGATACATCTCACCCCTTGATCTCTATGGCAAAATGCGTTACAGTGCAAACACACAGGTGCTTTACAACTATAGAAATGCTAAACACACTGCACTCTTCCCCATCATTACTGCCTGAAAGCACTGAGGTTCAGAATTAGATTTCCACTAAGGTCCTATCTGTGTGGAGTTTGTATGTTCTCCCTGTTTGTGCGTGGGTTTATTTCGGGTACTCTGGTTTCCTCACACAACCCAAAAACATCCTGGTAGGATTGACAAGAAATGAACCCTGGTGTGTACTGTATGTGTGTGATTACATGTGGTAGGGAAAATAGATTGTAAGCTCCACTGGTGCAGGGACTGATGTTTGTGACCAAACATTCTCTATAAAGTGCTGCAGTATATGTTAGTGCTATATAAAAACTGTTACTAAATAATAATAATAATAAAGTATAATGTGTAGTTGAAATACGTTAGGGAATGAGGGGACTGAAGAGAAAATTATGAATAATCAGGGAATATAAAATTGGGGTTGGACTGGACTGTCTGCAGACTTACTGTATAATGCGGATACATTAAATTGCTTCCGAAGCCCGGTAGCCCTCGCTCTATCTTTTCTGCTCGTCCTTCCACGGTTAGTTATCGCAGCATCCAATTCCTACAGTAATTGCTTTAAAAAGAATCTTCCCGTCATTGAGTTGCCCATCCTATTACTGTACTTACACACAGCAGGTCATACAGAGATCCGATAAATAGTCTCATATGGAGTCTACTTACTAAGCCTTGGTTGGCGATAATGTGGACGGGGCCAACCAGCTATGCCTGGCTGTACAATGAGGCGGTATCTTCATTTACATTAGTCCCTGCTCCAAAAGAGCTTACAATCTAAATTCCCAGGCATACAGGCTAAGTTATATGTCTCTTTCTTGTGGTAAGGACACGAAGCTCCCAGAGAATAACCAAATCATGTTACAGACTTCTGCAGCTAGTGCCCTGGTTGGCATTGAACCCACGGCGGCAGTGGTACCAGTATTATTTGTGCATGTGTCAGAGGAAGCCTCTTACATTGAGGACCTTACGTAGGACAGTCAGTAGTCTGGGTAATGCAGTTCCTAGAACACTTTAATAATGTAATATATAGTATAATGAAGGAGACAGGTAATACCTAGAATGCGATCTATAACTCATAGATGTTGTGTTCCTTTGCAGCCTTACTGCTCTCTGCATCTGCACCTAAAGGTGTCTGAAAATCCGTACACTACTGGTAACATCGCCAGCCGGGACACCGCCCCAGGGATCATCGTGGCCTCAGGTACCTGTTATAGACACATATTATGCATGTGTAATAAGACGACGGTTATATCGCAGTGTATATCTCAGAGCAGGGCCACAGACAACGCAGCTTAGAGTGACTGATGATTAGGAACCGTAGTTGCCGACTCTCAGTGATGCCATCTGCAGCTGTTTAGGGGCATGTCGGCAATATGATTGTTCCGCATTCTAGGGAAATGGGAAAGAAAACATTTACTGGAACTGTATATACCTACTTACTGGTGCTGATGGGAAACACTAAAGGCCCCATACACGGTGCGATTCAAAGTTGGTAAGATGTGTTGTACGATTGCCCTGGAAATTCTCCATACGATGTGGTGAGATGGAGTACGAGTACGATTGATTGTTACGATTACAGGATAAGATGCATAGAAGTGTATCACATTGTACTCAAAAGATTGTAGATCTCTCTGCAAAACCATCTGATCTGCGATCCAACTAGAGGAACGCGGGGACGCGCATCGGGGTCGCAGAACACATAGAAGAAAAACTATTTTGATGCGATTGGTGTATACATCCTGTCGAAACTGTCCATATCGGGTAAAAAATTGTACGTGTATGGGCACCATAAGGGCCTCATTTATCAATTAATCTAATTACCAGCGGCATATTTCGTTTAGTATCGCAGTGACACTAATGAAAATGCAACTGAAATTCATCATTACTTACACTTCCAGCGAGGTTCGGCGGGGTACAGCGACCATCTCCCTCCTCAGCTGCGTCTTCTCCTGTGTCATGCACATGACGATTTCGCCCTGCGCCACATAATACCGCCCCCTTTACCCTCCACTAACGTCCGTACTGATTCAGCAAGGAACGCACGGATGCAGACGCACGCACACGGCCAAGCAGGAAAATGCTAATGATTGCATATACGCACGGTAATCGCAGACACACAGCACTACAAATGTCCGTACTGATGCGCAAGGCTGAGAAAACATCGGGAACATCGAGTAACATCGGATCCGCACACAGACTAAAGGTAGACCTGACTCTGCCGCCGTATTTGAGAGACTCGGTTGCTAATTTATGCACGCCGATGTAACTGGGTTCCAATGCACTGGCACGCCTGCCGACCACTCCCACGTATCCACCCACATACCGCACTTCCTGTCGATCCCTTTTCCCTGGGTCTGAGTATCCAATTTGCTCGCTTTTGCGGATGCAGTGAGCGGTCCGCTCAGGCGCACTGCGACCCAGATGCATGTGCAGACCGCGAACATCGGCCGATTGCGTGCGTTTGCATCCGTGCCTTCCTTGCTGAATCAGGTTAAATAGTACCTCAGTCAATTTGATTTAACCATCTGTGCTCAACCATGGATATCTCTAAAACCTGACCCGTTGGGGAGTCTTAAGGACCGCCTTTGGGAAGCTCTGGTCTAGATAGATCTACAAGTGATAGCGAGACCTGACCTTCACTTAGTAAATGCTGCAAAGTGCGCAAATCTTCCACCGCAAATGATTAGTCAGATGCTGCCTTCAGTGCGACAAGCTCATATTACTCCCCTGGGACTGTCTGCAGGTTAATATATGTTCTCGCAGGGCAGGATATAAGTGACACAGAACAAGTAAAAACAATGGCCCTCATTCAGAGCCGCTCGCTATTTGCGGTCGTTCGTTCTAAAACAAGGGGTGGCTATTCAAATGAACCGTTCGCTAATTGCGGTCTGTTCACGCCTCTAAGTCTGAACGAGCGAGCAAAACTTGCGGTTGTAATTTTGAAAAATACGCCCCCTTGCCGCTCGCATCCTACGTCATGTCCGCTATTTATTAGATTAATCGAGTACATCGAACAGCGTATGAACTGCTCGCTATTCTTGTGGCTGTTTTTTTCAACCGCTATTTTGCGAGCAGTTCTGAGTAAAAAAAAAACAAGTGACGTGGTCAATGACGCTGCTGCATTAATTATGCACACCCTTAAAACGCCCGTTTTGACATTTAAGTACGCCTGCGTTCGAATTCCACACCCCCGTTTTCAAGCACCTTCCCCTGTTACCACCCACATACGCCTCCTTCTGTCACTCAAAATAGCAGGCATTCGCTATATAGCGAACAAACGATTTTCGGCCGCACTGACCGGTTCGCGCATGGGTATTAAAATCCGTACGCATGCGCAGATGTGCGAACATCGGTCAGAACGAACGAACGGCCGCTTACGAGCGGCTCTGAATCAGGGCCAATATTGGAACAAATACAAGTACATATAGCTATATAGTTTAATAAATGACTTTATAAAGGTACAGGACCATTATTAAAAAAAAAACAACAATCAGCGTGGTTACTAGAGGTGAAATGATTAAAAGTTATAGATGTTATATATGTGTCTTATAGACTGTAAATAAAATATAATAATTATCCTATGATGCAAAAGTGACCCCAGGTCTGTGCCAGGCCGGTGTATTACGATCGTACGGGGGGGATTATAAATGTGGCTAATGGCTCAGCGACCTTTGCGCTACGCAAGCGCGAGCCGCACCGTCACCTCACAACCGTTTCTTGTGCTTACTCTCCGCCACAGGGAATATCGGCTCTGAGCTAACCGAGACTGATGTCAGCATGTTCATTTCGTCCGACGCAGGCAATACGTGGAGACAGGTAAATATAATTGAGACACATGTCGCCTGACACTAACGGCTCGTGAATGCCGACCCTGCGAATGACAGGAGCCTCCTCGGGGCCGCTGATGTCTGTGACAGACTCATGAGGGAATAAGTAGGACGCTGCCACGTTTGCTAAATGCAGACACAACACAGCACAAAAATACCCTGAGAAAGCGGCTTGTTACTGAGGAGGCTCTACTGTAATAGTATTACCTCTAATCTGCCGACTGCTGTACAGTATAACCAATACAGGAACATCCGGAGACAGAACTTTCTCAGATGAACCAATGGATCCTGTGCACTCTGCATCTATCTATCTATCTATCTATCTATCTATCTATCTATCTATCTATCTATCTATCTATCTATCTATCTATCTATCTCATATCTATCTATCTATCTCATATCTATCTATCTGTCTATCTCATATCTATCTATCTATCTATCTATCTATCTATCTATCTATCTCATATCTATCTATCTATCTCATATCTATCTATCTGTCTGTCTATCTATCTATCTATCTATCTATCTATCTATCTATCTATCTCATATCTATCTATCTATCTATCTATCTATCTATCTATCTATCTATCTATCTATCTCATATCTATCTATCTCATATCTATCTATCTATCTATCTATCTATCTATCTATCTATCTATCTATCTATCTCATATCTATCTATCTCATATCTATCTATATATCTATCTATCTATCTATCTATCTGTCTGTCTATCTATCTATCTATCTATCTTTCTATCTCATATCTATCTATCTATCTATCTCATATCTATCTATCTATCTATCTATCTATCTATCTATCTCATATCTATCTATCTATCTATCTATCTATCTCATTATCTATCTATCTATCTATCTGTCTATCTATCTATCTATTTATCTCATATCTATCTATCTATCTATCTATCTATCTATCTATCTATCTCATATCTATCTATCTATCTATCTATCTATCTATCTATCTATCTCATATCTATATATCTTATATCTATCTATCTATCTATCTCATATCTATCTATCTATCTATCTATCTATCTATCTCATATCTATCTATCTCATATCTATCTATCTATCTATCTATCTCATATCTATCTATCTATCTATCTCATATCTATCTATCTATCTATCTATCTATCTATCTATCTCATATCTATCTATCTCATAACTATCTATCTATCTATCTATCTATCTATCTATCTATCTATCTATCTATCTATCTCATATCTATCTATCTATCTCTCTCTCTCATATCTATCTATCTATCTATCTATCTATCTATCTATCTATCTATCTATCTATCTATCTATATATGATATACATTTTACATTGTATAATATAGAGTTAAATGCAAATTATCACCACAGCAGATTGAATACACTAATAGGCCCACGATAAATATCACATTATTGGGTCCCATACTCATTTGTATAATACATGCATAGCATACATACTATTATATATTCTTACATTTATAAACACCAAATGCAAATATCTACAGAATAGTATATATAAATCCTCTCCTGGACTAGCCTACAGTATGGTTTGTGTGGTTGCTCTCTGCTGGTCGACCTTCTGCACTGTAGACCTTTTGTCATGTCGACATTTTGCCACATCGACATTCTTCCATGTCGGCTTTCTTGTGTCTACCAAATCACTGTCGACCTTTTCAATGTCTTTTGTATGAAACCCTGGGGATACTATTTTCCTGTATTACCCACCCTCCAGTTCAATGGACAATATCTTAAGTAGTTTCAAAGACAGACGCATTACCGATGGTCGGTCTAGGTTTGTGTACGCTGTAATGTCCTGATTGGTCACTGGTACGTTCTAACCCTTGCTAAGTTACTTACACACGGTCAGCGCTGAGCAAAAAAAAAAAAAAAAAGATTATTACCCCATAATAAAACACTGGGTATAAAACACAAGATTAGACCTCGGCTGTTGTTCCAATGTATGGGTGGAATAAACATTAAATAAAATTCCCTTTTAAACAGCTCTGTGTTCCCGATTAAGCCAATGTATTCAGTTCCCACTACTCTGTGTACATGATAAAAGCTATTTCCCATTAGTGAATATACTTCAGTCCCTCTCCCACCCGTTCCCCTGTTCCTCGGTGCATATTACATCTTAATTACCAAAATGAGACCTCAGAGACTCTGGCGCTGTCTCTGTAGAGACGTAGACGCTGCTTTGCTTTTAGTGGTAAACGGGACTTTTGCTGGAGGCCTCCGGCAGATCCCAACGCTGCGCTGTTTCTGCTGCCCGAGATCACATGAGATGGGAAAGGAGCGATGTGCGCTATAACTTTGAAGTAAGCAGAGAAGACGGAATGTTTGATGCGGGGTCTGTCGGTGAATGTTCCACACTTGTTTGATTTCTTTCTTGTCTTAAATCATTTCTAAAAGCGATTTGTATCTGGCAGATCTTTGAAGAAGAGTACAGCGTCTTGTACCTGGATCAAGGTGGGGTCCTGGTCGCTATGAAACACACGTCGTTTTCCATCCGGCATCTGTGGTAATGACTGAGTAATACAATATATACTCACACTCTCTTTGTATGAATGGAGAACACAAGGCTCAAATATGAGACATAATGGGTTAATGCATTGTAATCCTATTTTTTTTTTATTATCCACATTTTTGTCTGTAATGCAAATATCAAGAGATGATTAATTATTTTGTGTAACTTCTTGTGTAAGATCTCACTAACTATAGGAAAGCTAAACATTGTGAGCACGGTCATTATATGTGTCTTTGGGCCTGATTCAGAGCTGAACGCTCTGACCAGAGCGCTCGCTGTGAATCAGGGCCCTCCTACCATTTTTTGGAGCGTCCTCAAGGACGCTCGCATAGCTGTGGGTTACCACCCACAGCTTATGCGAGCGTCCATGATGATGGTCGTGATGGTCTTGACCATCGCGACCATCGGGCTTGCGACGGAGGCCCTGCGGTAGGGTCTCGCTGCCGCAAGCCCAGAAGTGATTTTGGCTCTATCAGAGCCAAAATCACTCCCACTGACATCACTACTGATGTCAGTGGGGCCGGCTTTTGACGGTAGGCGTTCCCATGGGAACGCGTCCGTCTGGCAGGCACCCCCCCGGCACGCCCACCAAAGGGGGCGTACTGTCAATCAACATTTGCAGCACTCCCCCATTGGTGTGAGACCTGGAGCGATGGAAAGACCGCCGCTCCCCGGGTCTCACGCATGCGCACGACGGAGCTCCCTCCGTCGTGCGCATGCGCAGTGGGGAACATCGACCCGCTTGCGAGCGTGTCTGAATGACCCACTCTATCCCATAATCCTTTGGTGACTGCTACCGTATGCATTACACAGATATACCCCCATGTGGCAGCCATGCATTATACAGGTTTACCCCATGTGGCAGCCATGCATTACACAGCCATACCCCCATGTGGCAGCCATGCATTACACAGACATACCCCCATGTGGCAGCCATGCATTACACAGACATACCCCCATGTGGCAGCCATGCATTATACAGGTATACCCCCATGTGGCAGTCATGCATTACACGGATATACCCCCATGTGGTAGCCATGCATTACACAGATATACCCCCATGTGACAGCCATGCATTACACAGAAATACCCCCATGTGGCAGCCATGCTTTATACAGATATATCCCCATGTGGCAGCCATGCATTACACAGATATATCCCCATGTGACAGCCATGCATTACACAGATATACCCGCATGTGGCAGCCATGCTTTACACAGATATACCCCCATGTGGCAGCCATGCATTACACAGATATATCCCCATGTGGCAGCCATGCATTACACAGATATATCCCCATGTGACAGCCATGTATTACACAGATATACCTGCATGTGGCAGCCATGCTTTACACAGATATACCCCCATGTGGCAGCCATGCATTACACAGATATATCCCCATGTGGCAGCCATGCATTACACATATATATCCCCATGTGACAGGCATGCATTACACAGATATACCCGCATGTGGCAGCCATGCTTTACACAGATATACCCCCATGTGGCAGCCATGCATTACACAGATATACCCCCATGTGGCAGTCATGCATTACACAGATAAACCCCCATGTGGCAGCCATGCATTACACAGATATATCCCCATGTGGCAGCCATGCATTACACAGATATACCCAACGTGGAAGCCATGCATTACACAGATATACCCCCATGTGGCAGCCATGCATTACACAGATATATCCCCATGTTACAGCCATGCATTACACAGACATACCCCCATGTGGCAGCCATGCATTACACAGATATACCCCCATGTGACAGCCATGCATTACACAGATATACCCCCATGTGGCAGCCATGCTTTATACAGATATATCCCCATGTGGCAGCCATGCATTACACAGATATATCCCCATGTGACAGCCATGCATTACACAGATATACCCGCATGTGGCAGCCATGCTTTACAAAGATATACCCCCATGTGGCAGCCATGCATTACACAGATATATCCCCATGTGGCAGCCATGCATTACACAGATATATCCCCATGTGACAGCCATGCATTACACAGATATACCCGCATGTGGCAGCCATGCTTTACACAGATATACCCCAATGTGGCAGCCATGCATTACACAAATATATCCCCATGTGGCAGCCATGCATTACACATATAGATCCCCATGTGACAGCCATGCATTACACAGATATACCCCCATGTGGCAGCCATGCATTACACAGATAAACCCCCATGTGGCAGCCATGCATTACACAGATATATTCCCATGTGGCAGCCATGCATTACACAGATATATCCCCATCTGACAGCCATGCATTACACAGATAAACCCCCATGTGGCAACCATGCATTACACAGACATACCCTCATGTGGCAGCCATGCATTACACAGACATACCCCCATGTGGCAGCCATGCATTACACAGACATACCCCCATGTGGCAGCCATGCATTACACAGGCATACCCCCATGTGGCAGCAATGCATTACACAGATATACCCCCATGTGGCAGCCATGCTTTACACAGATAAACCCCCATGTGGCAGACATGCATTACACAGACATACCCAATGTGACAGCCATGCATTACACAGATATATCCCCATGTGGCAGCCATGCATTACACAGATATACCCCCATGTGGCAGCCATGCATTACACAGATATAGCCCCATGTGACAGCCATGCATTACACAGATATACCCCCATGTGGCAGCCATGCTTTACACAGATAAACCCCCATGTGGCAGCCATGCATTACACAGATATACCCCCATGTGGCAGCCATGCATTACACAGATATATCCCCATGTGACAGCCATGCATTACACAGACATACCCCCATGTGGCAGCCATGCATTACACAGATATATCCCCATGTGACAGCCATGCATTACACAGATTTACTCCCATGTGGCAGCCATGCATTACACAGATATATCCACATGTGACAGCCATACATTACACAGGTATATCCCCATGTGGCAGCCTTGCATTACACAGATATACCCCCATGTGGCAGCCATGCTTTACACAGATAAACTCCCATGTGGCAGCCATGCATTACACAGACATACCACCATGTGGCAGCCATGCATTACACAGATATACCCCCATGTGGTAGCCATGCATTACACAGATATACCACCATGTGGCAGCCATGCATTACACAGACATACTCCCATGTGGCAGCCATGCATTACACAGATAAACCCCCATGTGGCAGCCATGCGTTACACAGACATACCCCCATGTGACAGCCAAGGTTTATACAGATATATCCCCATGTGGCAGTCATGCATTACACAGATATATCCCCATGTGGCAGCCATGCATTACACAGATATATCCCCATGTGACAGCCATGCATTACACAGATAAACCCCCATGTGACAGCCATGCATTACACAGATATATCCCCATGTGGCAGCCATGCTTTACACAGATATTTCCCCATGTGACAGCCATGCATTAGACAGATAAACCCCCATGTGGCAGCCATGCTTTACACAGATAAACTCACATGTGGCAGCCATGCATTACACAGACATACCACCATGTGGCAGCCATGCATTACACAGATATACCCCCATGTGGTAGCCATGCATTACACAGATATACCCCCATGTGGCAGCCAAGTATTACACAGATATACCACCATGTGGCAGCCATGCATTACACAGATATACCCCCATGTGGCAGCTATGCATTACACAGACATACCCCCATGTGACAGCCATGCATTACACAGATATACCCCCATGTGGCAGCCATGCATTACACAGACATACCCCCATGTGGCAGCCATGCATTACACAGACATACTCCCATGTGGCAGCCATGCATTACACAGATAAACCCCCATGTGGCAGCCATGCGTTACACAGACATACCCCCATGGGGCATGCCATGCATTACACAGATAAACCCCCATGTGACAGCCATGCTTTACACAGACAAAACACCATGTGGCAGCCATGCATTACACAGACATACCCCCATGTGGCAGCCGTGCATTACACAGACATACCCCCATGTGGCAGCCATGCATTACACAGATATATCCCCATGTGGCAGCCATGCATTACACAGATATACCCCCATGTGGCAGCCATGCTTTATGCAGATATACCCCCATGTGACAGCCATGCATTACACAGATATACCCACATGTGGCAGCCATGCATTACACAGACATACCCCCATGTGGCAGCCATGCATTACACAAACATACCCCCATGTGACAGCCATGCATTACACAGATATATCCCCATGTGGCAGCCATGCATTACACAAATATATCCCCATGTGGCAGCCATGCATTACACAGATATATCCCCATGTGACAGCCATACATTACACAGATATACCCCCAAGTGACAGCCATGTATTACACAGATATATCCCCATGTGGCAGCCATACATTACACAGATATATCCCCATGTGGCAGCCATGCATTAAACAGATATACCCCCATGTGGCTGCCATGCTTTACACAGATAAACCCCCATGTGACAGCCATGGTCTATACAGATATATCCCCATGTGGCAGTCATGCATTACACAGATATATCCCCATGTGGCAGCCATGCATTACACAGATATATCCCCATGTGACAGCCATGCATTACACAGATAAAACCCCATGTGACAGCCATGCATTACACAGATATATCCGCATGTTGCAGCCATGCATTACACAGATATATCCCCATGTGACAGCCATGCATTACACAGATATACCCCCATGTGGCAGCCATGCATTACACAGATATATCCCCATGTGACAGCCTTGCATTACACAGATATACCCCCATGTGGCAGCCATGCTTTACACAGATAAACCCCCATGTGGCAGCCATGCATTACACAGACATACCCCCATGTGGCAGCCATGCATTACACAGATAGACCCCCATGTGGTAGCCATGCATTACGCAGATATACCCCCATGTGGCAGCCATGTATTACACAGATATACCACCATGTAGCAGCCATGCATTACACAGATATACCCCCATGTGGCAGCTATGCATTACACAGATATACCCCCATGTGGCAGCTATGCATTACACAGACATACCCCCATGTGGCAGCCATGCATTACACAGACATACTCCCATGTGGCAGCCATGCATTACACAGATAAACCCCCATGTGGCAGCCATGCATTACAGAGACATACCCAATGTGACAGCCATGCATTACACAGATTTATCCCCATGTGGCAGCCATGCATTACACAGATATACCCCCATGAGGCAGCCATGCATTACACAGATATACCCCCATGAGGCAGCCATGCATTAAACAGATATACCCCCATGTGGTAGCCATGCATTACACATATATACCCCATGTGGCAGCCATGCATTACACAGACATACCCCCATGTGGCAGCCATGCATTACACAGACATACTCCCATGTGGCAGCCATGCATTACACAGATAAACCCCCATGTGGCAGCCATGCGTTACACAGACATACCCCCATGTGGCAGCCATGCATTACACAGATAAACCCCCATGTGACAGCCATGCTTTACACAGACAAAACACCATGTGGCAGCCATGCATTACACAGACATACCCCCATGTGGCAGCCGTGCATTACACAGACATACTCCCATGTGGCAGCCATGCATTACACAGATATATCCCCATGTGGCAGCCATGCATTACACAGATATACCCCCATGTGACAGCCATGCATTACACAGATATACCACCATGTGGCAGCCATGCATTACACAGACATACTCCCATGTGGCAGCCATGCATTACACAGATAAACCCCCATGTGGCAGCGATGCGTTACACAGATATACCCCCATGTGACAGCCATGCATTACACAGATATACCCCCATGTGGCAGCCATGCTTTATACAGATATATCCCCATGTGGCAGCCATGCATTATACAGATATATCCCCATGTGACAGCCATGCATTACACAGATATACCCGCATGTGGCAGCCATGCTTTACACAGATATACCCCCATGTGGCAGCCATGCTTTACACAGATAAACCCCCATGTGGCAGACATGCATTACACAGACATACCCAATGTGACAGCCATGCATTACACAGATATATCCCCATGTGGCAGCCATGCATTACACAGATATACCCCCATGTGGCAGCCATGCATTACACAGATATAGCCCCATGTGACAGCCATGCATTACACAGATATACCCCCATGTGGCAGCCATGCTTTACACAGATAAACCCCCATGTGGCAGCCATGCATTACACAGATATACCCCCATGTGGCAGCCATGCATTACACAGATATATCCCCATGTGACAGCCATGCATTACACAGACATACCCCCATGTGGCAGCCATGCATTACACAGATATATCCCCATGTGACAGCCATGCATTACACAGATTTACTCCCATGTGGCAGCCATGCATTACACAGATATATCCACATGTGACAGCCATACATTACACAGGTATATCCCCATGTGGCAGCCTTGCATTACACAGATATACCCCCATGTGGCAGCCATGCTTTACACAGATAAACTCCCATGTGGCAGCCATGCATTACACAGACATACCACCATGTGGCAGCCATGCATTACACAGATATACCCCCATGTGGTAGCCATGCATTACACAGATATACCACCATGTGGCAGCCATGCATTACACAGACATACTCCCATGTGGCAGCCATGCATTACACAGATAAACCCCCATGTGGCAGCGATGCGTTACACAGACATACCCCCATGCGACAGCCAAGGTTTATACAGATATATCCCCATGTGGCAGTCATGCATTACACAGATATATCCCCATGTGGCAGCCATGCATTACACAGATATATCCCCATGTGACAGCCATGCATTACACAGATAAACCCCCATGTGACAGCCATGCATTACACAGATATATCCCCATGTGGCAGCCATGCTTTACACAGATATATCCCCATGTGACAGCCATGCATTAGACAGATAAACCCCCATGTGGCAGCCATGCTTTACACAGATGAACTCACATGTGGCAGCCATGCATTACACAGACATACCATCATGTGGCAGCCATGCATTACACAGATATACCCCCATGTGGTAGCCATGCATTACACAGATATACCCCCATGTGGTAGCCAAGTATTACACAGATATACCACCATGTGGCAGCCATGCATTACACAGATATACCCCCATGTGGCAGCTATGCATTACACAGACATACCCCCATGTGACAGCCATGCACTACACAGATATACCCCCATGTGGCAGCCATGCATTACACAGACATACCCCCATGTGGCAGCCATGCATTACACAGACATACTCCCATGTGGCAGCCATGCATTACACAGATAAACCCCCATGTGGCAGCCATGCGTTACACAGACATACCCCCATGTGGCAGCCATGCATTACACAGATAAACCCCCATGTGACAGCCATGCTTTACACAGACAAAACACCATGTGGCAGCCATGCATTACACAGACATACCCCCATGTGGCAGCCGTGCACTACACAGACATACCCCCATGTGGCAGCCATGCATTACACAGATATATCCCCATGTGGCAGCCATGCATTACACAGATATACCCCCATGTGGCAGCCATGCTTTATGCAGATATACCCCCATGTGGCAGCCATGCATTACTCAGATATACCCCCATGTGGCAGCCATGCATTACACAGACATACCCCCATGTGGCAGCCATGCATTACACAAACATACCCCCATGTGACAGCCATGCATTACACAGATATATCCCCATGTGGCAGCCATGCATTACACAAATATATCCCCATGTGGCAGCCATGCATTACACAGATATATCCCCATGTGACAGCCATACATTACACAGATATACCCCCAAGTGACAGCCATGTATTACACAGATATATCCCCATGTGGCAGCCATACATTACACAGATATATCCCCATGTGGCAGCCATGCATTAAACAGATATACCCCCATGTGGCAGCCATGCTTTACACAGATAAACCCCCATGTGACAGCCATGGTCTATACAGATATATCCCCATGTGGCAGTCATGCATTACACAGATATATCCCCATGTGGCAGCCATGCATTACACAGATATATCCCCATGTGACAGCCATACATTACACAGATAAACCCCCATGTGACAGCCATGCATTACACAGATATATCCGCATGTTGCAGCCATGCATTACACAGATATATCCCCATGTGACAGCCATGCATTACACAGATATATCCCCATGTGACAGCCTTGCATTACACAGATATACCCCCATGTGGCAGCCATGCTTTACACAGATAAACCCCCATGTGGCAGCCATGCAATACACAGACATACCCCCATGTGGCAGCCATGCATTACACAGATAGACCCCCATGTGGTAGCCATGCATTACGCAGATATACCCCCATGTAGCAGCCATGCATTACACAGATATACCCCCATGTGGCAGCTATGCATTACACAGATATACCCCCATGTGGCAGCTATGCATTACACAGACATACCCCCATGTGGCAGCCATGCATTCCACAGACATACTCCCATGTGGCAGCCATGCATTACACAGATAAACCCCCATGTGGCAGCCATGCATTACAGAGACATACCCAATGTGACAGCCATGCATTACACAGATTTATCCCCATGTGGCAGCCATGCATTACACAGATATACCCCCATGAGGCAGCCATGCATTACACAGATATACCCCCATGAGGCAGCCATGCATTAAACAGATATACCCCCATGTGGTAGCCATGCATTACACATATATACCCCATGTGGCAGCCATGCATTACACAGACATACCCCCATGTGGCAGCCATGCATTACACAGACATACTCCCATGTGGCAGCCATGCATTACACAGATAAACCCCCATGTGGCAGCCATGCGTTACACAGACATACCCCCATGTGGCAGCCATGCATTACACAGATAAACCCCCATGTGACAGCCATGCTTTACACAGACAAAACACCATGTGGCAGCCATGCATTACACAGACATACCCCCATGTGGCAGCCGTGCATTACACAGACATACTCCCATGTGGCAGCCATGCATTACACAGATATATCCCCATGTGGCAGCCATGCATTACACAGATATACCCCCATGTGGCAGCCATGCTTTATGCAGATATACCCCCATGTGGCAGCCATGCATTACACAGATATACCCCCATGTGGCAGCAATGCATTACACAGACATACCCCCATGTGGGAGCCATGCATTACACAGATATACCCCCATGTGGCAGCCATGCATTACACAAACATACCCCCATGTGACAGCCATGCATTACACAGATATATCCCCATGTGGCAGCCATGCATTACAGAAATATATCCCCATGTGGCAGCCATGCATTACACAGATATATCCTCATGTGACAGCCATGCATTACACAGATTTACTCCCATGTGGCAGCCATGCATTACACAGATATATCCACATGTGACAGCCATACATTACACAGGTATATCCCCATGTGGCAGCCTTGCATTACACAGATATACCCCCAGGTGGCAGCCATGCTTTACACAGATAAACTCCCATGTGGCAGCCATGCATTACACAGACATACCACCATGTGGCAGCCATGCATTACACAGATATACCCCCATGTGGTAGCCATGCATTACACAGATATACCAACATGTGGCAGCCATGCATTACACAGACATACTCCCATGTGGCAGCCATGCGTTACACAGACATACCCCCATGTGACAGCCAAGGTTTATACAGATATATCCCCATGTGGCAGTCATGCATTACACAGATATATCCACATGTGGCAGCCATGCATTACACAGATATATCCCCATGTGAAAGCCATGCATTACACAGATAAACCCCCATGTGACAGCCATGCATTACACAGATATATCCCCATGTGGCAGCCATGCTTTACACAGATATATCCCCATGTGACAGCCATGCATTAGACAGATAAACCCCCATGTGGCAGCCATGCTTTACACAGATAAACTCACATGTGGAAGCCATGCATTACACAGACATACCACCATGTGGCAGCCATGCATTACACAGATATACCCCCATGTGGTAGCCATGCATTACACAGATATACCCCCATGTGGCAGCCAAGTATTACACAGATATACCACCATGTGGCAGCCATGCATTACACAGATATACCCCCATGTGGCAGCTATGCATTACACAGACATACCCCCATGTGACAGCCATGCATTACACAGATATATCCCCATGTGGCAGCCATACATTACACAGATATATCCCCATGTGGCAGCCATGCATTAAACAGATATACCCCCATGTGGCAGCCATGCTTTACACAGATAAACCCCCATGTGACAGCCATGGTCTATACAGATATATCCCCATGTGGCAGTCATGCATTACACAGATATATCCCCATGTGGCAGCCATGCATTACACAGATATATCCCCATGTGACAGCCATGCATTACACAGATAAACCCCCATGTGACAGCCATGCATTACACAGATATATCCGCATGTTGCAGCCATGCATTACACAGATATATCCCCATGTGACAGCCATGCATTACACAGATATACCCCCATGTGGCAGCCATGCATTACACAGATATATCCCCATGTGACAGCCTTGCATTACACAGATATACCCCCATGTGGCAGCCATGCTTTACACAGATAAACCCCCATGTGGCAGCCATGCATTACACAGACATACCCCCATGTGGCAGCCATGCATTACACAGATAGACCCCCATGTGGTAGCCATGCATTACGCAGATATACCCCCATGTGGCAGCCATGTATTACACAGATATACCACCATGTAGCAGCCATGCATTACACAGATATACCCCCATGTGGCAGCTATGCATTACACAGATATACCCCCATGTGGCAGCTATGCATTACACAGACATACCCCCATGTGGCAGCCATGCATTACACAGACATACTCCCATGTGGCAGCCATGCATTACACAGATAAACCCCCATGTGGCAGCCATGCATTACAGAGACATACCCAATGTGACAGCCATGCATTACACAGATTTATCCCCATGTGGCAGCCATGCATTACACAGATATATCCCCATGTGACAGCCATGCATTACACAGATTTACTCCCATGTGGCAGCCATGCATTACACAGATATATCCACATGTGACAGCCATACATTACACAGGTATATCCCCATGTGGCAGCCATGCATTACACAGACATACCCCCATGTGGCAGCCATGCATTACACAGACATACTCCCATGTGGCAGCCATGCATTACACAGATAAACCCCCATGTGGCAGCCATGCGTTACACAGACATACCCCCATGTGGCAGCCATGCATTACACAGATAATCCCCCATGTGACAGCCATGCTTTACACAGACAAAACACCATGTGGCAGCCATGCATTACACAGACATACCCCCATGTGGCAGCCGTGCATTACACAGACATACTCCCATGTGGCAGCCATGCATTACACAGATATATCCCCATGTGGCAGCCATGCATTACACAGATATACCCCCATGTGGCAGCCATGCTTTATGCAGATATACCCCCATGTGGCAGCCATGCATTACACAGATATACCCCCATGTGGCAGCCATGCATTACACAGATTTACCCCCATGTGGCAGCCATGCATTACACAAACATACCCCCATGTGACAGCCATGCATTACACAAATATATCCCGATGTGGCAGCCATGCATTACAGAAATATATCCCCATGTGGCAGCCATGCATTACACAGATATATCCCCATGTGACAGCCATGCATTACACAGATTTACTCCCATGTGGCAGCCATGCATTACACAGATATATCCACATGTGACAGCCATACATTACACAGGTATATCCCCATGTGGCAGCCTTGCATTACACAGATATACCCCCATGTGGCAGCCATGCTTTACACAGATAAACTCCCATGTGGCAGCCATGCATTACACAGACATACCACCATGTGGCAGCCATGCATTACACAGATATACCCCCATGTGGTAGCCATGCATTACACAGATATACCACCATGTGGCAGCCATGCATTACACAGACATACTCCCATGTGGCAGCCATGCATTACACAGATAAACCCCCATGTGGCAGCCATGCGTTACACAGACATACCCCCATGTGACAGCCAAGGTTTATACAGATATATCCCCATGTGGCAGTCATGCATTACACAGATATATCCCCATGTGGCAGCCATGCATTACACAGATATATCCCCATGTGACAGCCATGCATTACACAGATAAACCCCCATGTGACAGCCATGCATTACACAGATATATCCCCATGTGGCAGCCATGCTTTACACAGATATATCCCCATGTGACAGCCATGCATTAGACAGATAAACCCCCATGTGGCAGCCATGCTTTACACAGATAAACTCACATGTGGCAGCCATGCATTACACAGACATACCACCATGTGGCAGCCATGCATTACACAGATATACCCCCATGTGGTAGCCATGCATTACACAGATATACCCCCATGTGGCAGCCAAGTATTACACAGATATACCACCATGTGGCAGCCATGCATTACACAGATATACCCCCATGTGGCAGCTATGCATTACACAGACATACCCCCATGTGACAGCCATGCATTACACAGATAAACCCCCATGTGACAGCCATGGTCTATACAGATATATCCCCATGTGGCAGTCATGCATTACACAGATATATCCCCATGTGGCAGCCATGCATTACACAGATATATCCCCATGTGACAGCCATGCATTACACAGATAAACCCCCATGTGACAGCCATGCATTACACAGATATATCCGCATGTTGCAGCCATGCATTACACAGATATATCCCCATGTGACAGCCATGCATTACACAGATATACCCCCATGTGGCAGCCATGCATTACACAGATATATCCCCATGTGACAGCCTTGCATTACACAGATATACCATCATGTGGCAGCCATGCTTTACACAGATAAACCCCCATGTGGCAGCCATGCATTACACAGACATACCCCCATGTGGCAACCATGCATTACACAGATAGACCCCCATGTGGTAGCCATGCATTACGCAGATATACCCCCATGTGGCAGCCATGTATTACACAGATATATCCCCATGTGGCAGCTATGTATTACACAGACATACCCCCATGTGACAGCCATGCATTACACAGATATACCCCCATGTGGCAGCCATGCATTACACAGACATACCCCCATGTGGCAGCCATGCATTACACAGACATACTCCCATGTGGCAGCCATGCATTACACAGATAAACCCCCATGTGGCAGCCATGCGTTACACAGACATACCCCCATGTGGCAGCCATGCATTACACAGATAAACCCCCATGTGACAGCCATGCTTTACACAGACAAAACACCATGTGGCAGCCATGCATTACACAGACATACCCCCATGTGGCAGCCGTGCATTACACAGACATACCCCCATGTGGCAGCCATGCATTACACAAATATATCCCCATGTGGCAGCCATGCATTACACAGATATACCCCCATGTGGCAGCCATGCTTTATGCAGATATACCCCCATGTGGCAGCCATGCATTACACAGATATACCCCCATGTGGCAGCCATGCATTACACAGACATACCCCCATGTGGCAGCCATGCATTACACAAACATACCCCCATGTGACAGCCATGCATTACACAGATATATCCCCATGTGGCAGCCATGCATTACACAAATATATCCCCATGTGGCAGCCATGCATTACACAGATATATCCCCATGTGACAGCCATACATTACACAGATATACCCCCAAGTGACAGACATGTATTACACAGATATATCCCCATGTGGCAGCCATACATTACACAGATATATCCCCATGTGGCAGCCATGCATTAAACAGATATACCCCCATGTGGCAGCCATGCTTTACACAGATAAACCCCCATCTTACAGCCATGGTCTATACAGATATATCCCCATGTGGCAGTCATGCATTACACAGATATATCCCCATGTGGCAGCCATGCATTACACAGATATATCCCCATGTGACAGCCATGCATTACACAGATAAACCCCCATGTGACAGCCATGCATTACACAGATATATCCGCATGTTGCAGCCATGCATTACACAGATATATCCCCATGTGACAGCCATGCATTACACAGATATACCCCCATGTGGCAGCCATGCATTACACAGATATATCCCCATGTGACAGCCTTGCATTACACAGATATACCCCCATGTGGCAGCCATGCTTTACACAGATAAACCCCCATGTGGCAGCCATGCATTACACAGACATACCCCCATGTGGCAGCCATGCATTACACAGATAGACCCCCATGTGGTAGCCATGCATTACGCAGATATACCCCCATGTGGCAGCCATGTATTACACAGATATACCACCATGTAGCAGCCATGCATTACACAGATATACCCACATGTGGCAGCTATGCATTACACCGATATACCCCCATGTGGCAGCTATGCATTACACAGACATACCCCCATGTGGCAGCCATGCATTACACAGACATACTCCCATGTGGCAGCCATGCATTACACAGATAAACCCCCATGTGGCAGCCATGCATTACAGAGACAAACCCAATGTGACAGCCATGCATTACACAGATTTTCCCCATGTGGCAGCCATGCATTACACAGATATACCCCCATGAGGCAGCCATGCATTACACAGATATACCCCCATGAGGCAGCCATGCATTAAACAGATATACCCCCATGTGGTAGCCATGCATTACACATATATACCCCATGTGGCAGCCATGCATTACACAGACATACCCCCATGTGGCAGCCATGCATTACACAGACATACTCCCATGTGGCAGCCATGCATTACACAGATAAACCCCCATGTGGCAGCCATGCGTTACACAGATAAACCCCCATGTGACAGCCATGCTTTACACAGACAAAACACCATGTGGCAGCCATGCATTACACAGACATACCCCCATGTGGCAGCCGTGCATTACACAGACATACTCACATGTGGCAGCCATGCATTACACAGATATATCCCCATGTGGCAGCCATGCATTACACAGATATACCCCCATGTGGCAGCCATGCTTTATGCAGATATACCCCCATGTGGCAGCCATGCTTTATGCAGATATACCCCCATGTGGCAGCCATGCATTACGCAGATATACCCCCATGTGGCAGCCATGCATTACACAGACATACCCCCATGTGGCAGCCATGCATTACACAAACATACCCCCATGTGACAGCCATGCATTACACAGATATATCCCCATGTGGCAGCCATGCATTACACAAATATATCCCCATGTGGCAGCCATGCATTACACAGATATATCCCCATGTGACAGCCATACATTACACAGATATACCCCCAAGTGACAGCCATGTATTACACAGATATATCCCCATGTGGCAGCCATACATTACACAGATATATCCCCATGTGGCAGCCATGCATTAAACAGATATACCCCCATGTGGCAGCCATGCTTTACACAGATAAACCCCCATGTGACAGCCATGGTCTATACAGATATATCCCCATGTGGCAGTCATGCATTACACAGATATATCCCCATGTGGCAGCCATGCATTACACAGATATATCCCCATGTGACAGCCATGCATTACACAGATAAACCCCCATGTGACAGCCATGCATTACACAGATATATCCGCATGTTGCAGCCATGCATTACACAGATATATCCCCATGTGACAGCCATGCATTACACAGATATACCCCCATGTGGCAGCCATGCATTACACAGATATATCCCCATGTGACAGCCTTGCATTACACAGATATACCCCCATGTGGCAGCCATGCTTTACACAGATAAACCTCCATGTGGCAGCCATGCATTACACAGACATACCCCCATGTGGCAACCATGCATTACACAGATAGACCCCCATGTGGTAGCCATGCATTACGCAGATATACCCCCATGTGGCAGCCATGTATTACACAGATATATCCCCATGTGGCAGCTATGCATTACACAGACATACCCCCATGTGACAGCCATGCATTACACAGATATACCCCCTTGTTGCAGCCATGCATTACACAGACATACCCCCATGTGGCAGCCATGCATTACACAGACATACTCCCATGTGGCAGCCATGCATTACACAGATAACCCCCCATGTGGCAGCCATGCGTTACACAGACATACCCCCATGTGGCAGCCATGCATTACACAGATAAACCCCCATGTGACAGCCATGCTTTACACAGACAAAACACCATGTGGCAGCCATGCATTACACAGACATACCCCCATGTGGCAGCCGTGCATTACACAGACATACCCCCATGTGGCAGCCATGCATTACACAGATATATCCCCATGTGGCAGCCATGCATTACACAGATATATCCCCATGTGACAGCCATGCATTACACAGACATACCCCCATGTGGCAGCCATGCATTACACAGATATATCCCCATGTGACAGCCATGCATTACACAGATTTACTCCCATGTGGCAGCCATGCATTACACAGATATATCCACATGTGACAGCCATACATTACACAGGTATATCCCCATGTGGCAGCCTTGCATTACACAGATATACCCCCATGTGGCAGCCATGCTTTACACAGATAAACTCCCATGTGGCAGCCATGCATTACACAGACATACCACCATGTGGCAGCCATGCATTACACAGATATACCCCCATGTGGTAGCCATGCATTACACAGATATACCACCATGTGGCAGCCATGCATTACACAGACATACTCCCATGTGGCAGCCATGCATTACACAGATAAACCCCCATGTGGCAGCCATGCGTTACACAGACATACCCCCATGTGACAGCCAAGGTTTATACAGATATATCCCCATGTGGCAGTCATGCATTACACAGATATATCCCCATGTGGCAGCCATGCATTACACAGATATATCCCCATGTGACAGCCATGCATTACACAGATAAACCCCCATGTGACAGCCATGCATTACACAGATATATCCCCATGTGGCAGCCATGCTTTACACAGATATATCCCCATGTGACAGCCATGCATTAGACAGATAAACCCCCATGTGGCAGCCATGCTTTACACAGATAAACTCACATGTGGCAGCCATGCATTACACAGACATACCACCATGTGGCAGCCATGCATTACACAGATATACCCCCATGTGGTAGCCATGCATTACACAGATATACCCCCATGTGGCAGCCAAGTATTACACAGATATACCACCATGTGGCAGCCATGCATTACACAGATATACCCCCATGTGGCAGCTATGCATTACACAGACATACCCCCATGTGACAGCCATGCATTACACAGATATACCCCCATGAGGCAGCCATGCATTACACAGACATACCCCCATGTGGCAGCCATGCATTACACAGACATACTCCCATGTGGCAGCCATGCATTACACAGATAAACCCCCATGTGGCAGCCATGCGTTACACAGACATACCCCCATGTGGCAGCCATGCATTACACAGATAAACCCCCATGTGACAGCCATGCTTTACACAGACAAAACACCATGTGGCAGCCATGCATTACACAGACATACCCCCATGTGGCAGCCGTGCATTACACAGACATACCCCCATGTGGCAGCCATGCATTACACAGATATATCCCCATGTGGCAGCCATGCATTACACAGATATACCCCCATGTGGCAGCCATGCTTTACGCAGATATACCCCCATGTGACAGCCATGCATTACACAGATATACCCCCATGTGGCAACCATGCATTACACAGACATACCCCCATGTGGCAGCCATGCATTACACAAACATACCCCCATGTGACAGCCATGCATTACACAGATATATCCCCATGTGGCAGCCATGCATTACACAAATATATCCCCATGTGGCACCCATGCATTACACAGATATATCCCCATGTGACAGCCATACATTACACAGATATACCCCCAAGTGACAGCCATGTATTACACAGATATATCCCCATGTGGCAGCCATACATTACACAGATATATCCCCATGTGGCAGCCATGCACTAAACAGATATACCCCCATGTGGCTGCCATGCTTTACACAGATAAACCCTCATGTGACAGCCATGGTCTATACAGATATATCCCCATGTGGCAGTCATGCATTACACAGATATATCCCCATGTGGCAGCCATGCATTACACAGATATATCCCCATGTGACAGCCATGCATTACACAGATAAACCCCCATGTGACAGCCATGCATTACACAGATATATCCGCATGTTGCAGCCATGCATTACACAGATATATCCCCATGTGACAGCCATGCATTACACAGATATACCCCCATGTGGCAGCCATGCATTACACAGATATATCCCCATGTGATAGCCTTGCATTACACAGATATACCCCCATGTGGCAGCCATGCTTTACACAGATAAACCCCCATGTGGCAGCCATGCATTACACAGACATACCCCCATGTGGCAGCCATGCATTACACAGATAGACCCCCATGTGGTAGCCATGCATTACGCAGATATACCCCCATGTGGCAGCCATGTATTACACAGATATACCACCATGTAGCAGCCATGCATTACACAGATATACCCCCATGTGGCAGCTATGCATTACACAGATATACCCCCATGTGGCAGCTATGCATTACACAGACATACCCCCATGTGGCAGCCATGCATTACACAGACATACTCCCATGTGGCAGCCATGCATTACACAGATAAACCCCCATGTGGCAGCCATGCATTACAGAGACATACCCAATGTGACAGCCATGCATTACACAGATTTATCCCCATGTGGCAGCCATGCATTACACAGATATACCCCCATGAGGCAGCCATGCATTACACAGATATACCCCCATGAGGCAGCCATGCATTAAACAGATATACCCCCATGTGGTAGCCATGCATTACACATATATACCCCATGTGGCAGCCATGCATTACACAGACATACCCCCATGTGGCAGCCATGCATTACACAGACATACTCCCATGTGGCAGCCATGCATTACACAGATAAACCCCCATGTGGCAGCCATGCGTTACACAGACATACCCCCTTGTGGCAGCCATGCATTACACAGATAAACCCCCATGTAACAGCCATGCTTTACACAGACAAAACACCATGTGGCAGCCATGCATTACACAGACATACCCCCATGTGGCAGCCGTGCATTACACAGACATACTCCCATGTGGCAGCCATGCATTACACAGATATATCCCCATGTGGCAGCCATGCATTACACAGATATACCCCCATGTGGCAGCCATGCCTTATGCAGATATACCCCCATGTGGCAGCCATGCATTACACAGATATACCCCCATGTGGCAGCCATGCATTACACAGACATACCCCCATGTGGCAGCCATGCATTACACAGATATACCCCCATGTGGCAGCCATGCATTACACAAACATACCCCCATGTGACAGCCATGCATTACACAGATATATCCCCATGTGGCAGCCATGCATTACAGAAATATATCCCCATGTGGCAGCCATGCATTACACCGATATATCCCCATGTGACAGCCATACATTACACAGATATACCCCCAAGTGACAGCCATGTATTACACAGATATATCCCCATGGGGCAGCCATACATTACACAGATATATCCCCATGTGGCAGCCATGCATTAAACAGATATACCCCCATGTGGCAGCCATGCTTTACACAGATAAACCCCCATGTGACAGCCATGGTTTATACAGATATATCCCCATGTAGCAGTCATGCATTACACAGATATATCCCCATGTGGCAGCCATGCATTACACAGATATATCCCCATGTGACAGCCATGCATTACACAGATAAACCCCCATGTGACAGCCATGCATTACACAGATATATCCCCATGTGACAGCCATGCATTACACAGATAAACCCCCATGTGACAGCCATGCATTACACAGATATATCCCCATGTGGCAGCCATGCATTACACAGATATATCCCCATGTGACAGGCATGCATTACACAGATATACCCGCATGTGGCAGCCATGCGTTACACAGATATACCCCCATGTGGCAGCCATGCATTACACAGATATATCCCCATGTGGCAGCCATGCATTACACAGATATATCCCCATGTGACAGCCATGTATTACACAGATATACCTGCATGTGGCAGCCATGCTTTACACAGATATACCCCCATGTGGCAGCCATGCATTACACAGATATATCCCCATGTGGCAGCCATGCATTACACATATATATCCCCATGTGACAGGCATGCATTACACAGATATACCCGCATGTGGCAGCCATGCTTTACACAGATATACCCCCATGTGGCAGCCATGCATTACACAGATATACCCCCATGTGGCAGCCATGCATTACACAGATAAACCCCCATGTGGCAGCCATGCATTACACAGATATATCCCCATGTGGCAGCCATGCATTACACAGATATACCCAACGTGGAAGCCATGCATTACACAGATATACCCCCATGTGGCAGCCATGCATTACACAGATATATCCCCATGTTACAGCCATGCATTACACAGACATACCCCCATGTGGCAGCCATGCATTACACAGATATACCCCCATGTGACAGCCATGCATTACACAGATATACCCCCATGTGGCAGCCATGCTTTATACAGATATATCCCCATGTGGCAGCCATGCATTACACAGATATATCCCCATGTGACAGCCATGCATTACACAGATATACCCGCATGTGGCAGCCATGCATTACACAGATTTACTCCCATGTGGCAGCCATGCATTACACAGATATATCCACATGTGACAGCCATACATTACACAGGTATATCCCCATGTGGCAGCCTTGCATTACACAGATATACCCCCATGTGGCAGCCATGCTTTACACAGATAAACTCCCATGTGGCAGCCATGCATTACACAGACATACCACCATGTGGCAGCCATGCATTACACAGATATACCCCCATGTGGTAGCCATGCATTACACAGATATAGCACCATGTGGCAGCCATGCATTACACAGACATACTCCCATGTGGCAGCCATGCATTACACAGAT
Organism: Taudactylus pleione; assembly: GCA_031769625.1. Classification (NCBI taxonomy): domain Eukaryota; kingdom Metazoa; phylum Chordata; class Amphibia; order Anura; family Myobatrachidae; genus Taudactylus; species Taudactylus pleione. Next base: position 3,889,940 of record JAUIMM010000424.1, on the reverse strand, counting down.
AAACCCCCATGTGGCAGCCATACGTTACACAGACATACCCCCATGTGACAGCCAAGGTTTATACAGATATATCCCCATGTGGCAGTCATGCATTACACAGATATATCCCCATGTGGCAGCCATGCATTACACAGATATATCCCCATGTGACAGCCATGCATTACACAGATAAACCCCCATGTGACAGCCATGCATTACACAGATATATCCCCATGTGGCAGCCATGCTTTACACAGATATATCCCCATGTGACAGCCATGCATTAGACAGATAAACCCCCATGTGGCAGCCATGCTTTACACAGATAAACTCACATGTGGCAGCCATGCATTACACAGACATACCACCATGTGGCAGCCATGCATTACACAGATATACCCCCATGTGGTAGCCATGCATTACACAGATATACCCCCATGTGGCAGCCAAGTATTACACAGATATACCACCATGTGGCAGCCATGCATTACACAGATATACCCCCATGTGGCAGCTATGCATTACACAGACATACCCCCATGTGACAGCCATGCATTACACAGATATACCCCCATGAGGCAGCCATGCATTACACAGACATACCCCCATGTGGCAGCCATGCATTACACAGACATACTCCCATGTGGCAGCCATGCATTACACAGATAAACCCCCATGTGGCAGCCATGCGTTACACAGACATACCCCCATGTGGCAGCCATGCATTACACAGATAAACCCCCATGTGACAGCCATGCTTTACACAGACAAAACACCATGTGGCAGCCATGCATTACACAGACATACCCCCATGTGGCAGCCGTGCATTACACAGACATACCCCCATGTGGCAGCCATGCATTACACAGATATATCCCCATGTGGCAGCCATGCATTACACAGATATACCCCCATGTGGCAGCCATGCTTTATGCAGATATACCCCCATGTGACAGCCATGCATTACACAGATATACCCCCATGTGGCAGCCATGCATTACACAGACATACCCCCATGTGGCAGCCATGCATTACACAAACATACCCCCATGTGACAGCCATGCATTACACAGATATATCCCCATGTGGCAGCCATGCATTACACAAATATATCCCCATGTGGCACCCATGCATTACACAGATATATCCCCATGTGACAGCCATACATTACACAGATATACCCCCAAGTGACAGCCATGTATTACACAGATATATCCCCATGTGGCAGCCATACATTACACAGATATATCCCCATGTGGCAGCCATGCATTAAACAGATATACCCCCATGTGGCTGCCATGCTTTACACAGATAAACCCCCATGTGACAGCCATGGTCTATACAGATATATCCCCATGTGGCAGTCATGCATTACACAGATATATCCCCATGTGGCAGCCATGCATTACACAGATATATCCCCATGTGACAGCCATGCATTACACAGATAAACCCCCATGTGACAGCCATGCATTACACAGATATATCCGCATGTTGCAGCCATGCATTACACAGATATATCCCCATGTGACAGCCATGCATTACACAGATATACCCCCATGTGGCAGCCATGCATTACACAGATATATCCCCATGTGACAGCCTTGCATTACACAGATATACCCCCATGTGGCAGCCATGCTTTACACAGATAAACCCCCATGTGGCAGCCATGCATTACACAGACATACCCCCATGTGGCAGCCATGCATTACACAGATAGACCCCCATGTGGTAGCCATGCATTACGCAGATATACCCCCATGTGGCAGCCATGTATTACACAGATATACCACCATGTAGCAGCCATGCATTACACAGATATACCCCCATGTGGCAGCTATGCATTACACAGATATACCCCCATGTGGCAGCTATGCATTACACAGACATACCCCCATGTGGCAGCCATGCATTACACAGACATACTCCCATGTGGCAGCCATGCATTACACAGATAAACCCCCATGTGGCAGCCATGCATTACAGAGACATACCCAATGTGACAGCCATGCATTACACAGATTTATCCCCATGTGGCAGCCATGCATTACACAGATATACCCCCATGAGGCAGCCATGCATTACACAGATATACCCCCATGAGGCAGCCATGCATTAAACAGATATACCCCCATGTGGTAGCCATGCATTACACATATATACCCCATGTGGCAGCCATGCATTACACAGACATACCCCCATGTGGCAGCCATGCATTACACAGACATACTCCCATGTGGCAGCCATGCATTACACAGATAAACCCCCATGTGGCAGCCATGCGTTACACAGACATACCCCCATGTGGCAGCCATGCATTACACAGATAAACCCCCATGTAACAGCCATGCTTTACACAGACAAAACACCATGTGGCAGCCATGCATTACACAGACATACCCCCATGTGGCAGCCGTGCATTACACAGACATACTCCCATGTGGCAGCCATGCATTACACAGATATATCCCCATGTGGCAGCCATGCATTACACAGATATACCCCCATGTGGCAGCCATGCTTTATGCAGATATACCCCCATGTGGCAGCCATGCATTACACAGATATACCCCCATGTGGCAGCCATGCATTACACAGACATACCCCCATGTGGCAGCCATGCATTACACAGATATACCCCCATGTGGCAGCCATGCATTACACAAACATACCCCCATGTGACAGCCATGCATTACACAGATATATCCCCATGTGGCAGCCATGCATTACAGAAATATATCCCCATGTGGCAGCCATGCATTACACAGATATATCCCCAAGTGACTGCAATACATTACACAGATATACCCCCAAGTGACAGCCATGTATTACACAGATATATCCCCATGGGGCAGCCATACATTACACAGATATATCCCCATGTGGCAGCCATGCATTAAACAGATATACCCCCATGTGGCAGCCATGCATTACACAGATATACCCCCATGTGGCAGCTATGCATTACACAGACATACCCCCATGTGACAGCCATGCATTACACAGATATACCCCCATGAGGCAGCCATGCATTACACAGACATACCCCCATGTGGCAGCCATGCATTACACAGACATACTCCCATGTGGCAGCCATGCATTACACAGATAAACCCCCATGTGGCAGCCATGCGTTACACAGACATACCCCCATGAGGCAGCCATGCATTACACAGATATACCCCCATGAGGCAGCCATGCATTAAACAGATATACCCCCATGTGACAGCCATACATTACACAGATATACCCCCAAGTGACAGCCATGTATTACACAGATATATCCCCATGTGGCAGCCAAACATTACACAGATATATCCCCATGTGGCAGCCATTCACTAAACAGATATACCCCCATGTGGCTGCCATGCTTTACACAGATAAACCCTCATGTGACAGCCATGGTCTATACAGATATATCCCCATGTGGCAGTCATGCATTACACAGATATATCCCCATGTGGCAGCCATGCATTACACAGATATATCCCCATGTGACAGCCATGCATTACACAGATAAACCCCCATGTGACAGCCATGCATTACACAGATATATCCGCATGTTGCAGCCATGCATTACACAGATATATCCCCATGTGACAGCCATGCATTACACAGATATACCCCCATGTGGCAGCCATGCATTACACAGATATATCCCCATGTGATAGCCTTGCATTACACAGATATACCCCCATGTGGCAGCCATGCTTTACACAGATAAACCCCCATGTGGCAGCCATGCATTACACAGACATACCCCCATGTGGCAGCCATGCATTACACAGATAGACCCCCATGTGGTAGCCATGCATTACGCAGATATACCCCCATGTGGCAGCCATGTATTACACAGATATACCACCATGTAGCAGCCATGCATTACACAGATATACCCCCATGTGGCAGCTATGCATTACACAGATATACCCCCATGTGGCAGCTATGCATTACACAGACATACCCCCATGTGGCAGCCATGCATTACACAGACATACTCCCATGTGGCAGCCATGCATTACACAGATAAACCCCCATGTGGCAGCCATGCATTACAGAGACATACCCAATGTGACAGCCATGCATTACACAGATTTATCCCCATGTGGCAGCCATGCATTACACAGATATACCCCCATGAGGCAGCCATGCATTACACAGATATACCCCCATGAGGCAGCCATGCATTAAACAGATATACCCCCATGTGGTAGCCATGCATTACACATATATACCCCATGTGGCAGCCATGCATTACACTGACATACCCCCATGTGGCAGCCATGCATTACACAGACATACTCCCATGTGGCAGCCATGCATTACACAGATAAACCCCCATGTGGCAGCCATGCGTTACACAGACATACCCCCATGTGGCAGCCATGCATTACACAGATAAACCCCCATGTAACAGCCATGCTTTACACAGACAAAACACCATGTGGCAGCCATGCATTACACAGACATACCCCCATGTGTCAGCCGTGCATTACACAGACATACTCCCATGTGGCAGCCATGCATTACACAGATATATCCCCATGTGGCAGCCATGCATTACACAGATATACCCCCATGTGGCAGCCATGCTTTATGCAGATATACCCCCATGTGGCAGCCATGCATTACACAGATATACCCCCATGTGGCAGCCATGCATTACACAGACATACCCCCATGTGGCAGCCATGCATTACACAGATATACCCCCATGTGGCAGCCATGCATTACACAAACATACCCCCATGTGACAGCCATGCATTACACAGATATATCCCCATGTGGCAGCCATGCATTACAGAAATATATCCCCATGTGGCAGCCATGCATTACACCGATATATCCCCATGTGGCAGCCATGCATTAAACAGATATACCCCCATGTGGCAGCCATGCTTTACACAGATAAACCCCCATGTGACAGCCATGGTTTATACAGATATATCCCCATGTAGCAGTCATGCATTACACAGATATATCCCCATGTGGCAGCCATGCATTACACAGATATATCCCCATGTGACAGCCATGCATTACACAGATAAACCCCCATGTGACAGCCATGCATTACACAGATATATCCCCATGTGACAGCCATGCATTACACAGATAAACCCCCATGTGACAGCCATGCATTACACAGATATATCCCCATGTGGCAGCCATGCATTACACAGATATATCCCCATGTGACAGGCATGCATTACACAGATATACCCGCATGTGGCAGCCATGTGTTACACAGATATACCCCCATGTGGCAGCCATGCATTACACAGATATATCCCCATGTGGCAGCCATGCATTACACAGATATATCCCCATGTGACAGCCATGTATTACACAGATATACCTGCATGTGGCAGCCATGCTTTACACAGATATACCCCCATGTGGCAGCCATGCATTACACAGATATATCCCCATGTGGCAGCCATGCATTACACATATATATCCCCATGTGACAGGCATGCATTACACAGATATACCCGCATGTGGCAGCCATGCTTTACACAGATATACCCCCATGTGGCAGCCATGCATTACACAGATATACCCCCATGTGGCAGCCATGCATTACACAGATAAACCCCCATGTGGCAGCCATGCATTACACAGATATATCCCCATGTGGCAGCCATGCATTACACAGATATACCCAACGTGGAAGCCATGCATTACACAGATATACCCCCATGTGGCAGCCATGCATTACACAGATATATCCCCATGTTAAAGCCATGCATTACACAGACATACCCCCATGTGGCAGCCATGCATTACACAGATATACCCCCATGTGACAGCCATGCATTACACAGATATACCCCCATGTGGCAGCCATGCTTTATACAGATATATCCCCATGTGGCAGCCATGCATTACACAGATATATCCCCATGTGACAGCCATGCATTACACAGATATACCCGCATGTGGCAGCCATGCATTATACAGATTTACTCCCATGTGGCAGCCATGCATTACACAGATATATCCACATGTGACAGCCATACATTACACAGGTATATCCCCATGTGGCAGCCTTGCATTACACAGATATACCCCCATGTGGCAGCCATGCTTTACACAGATAAACTCCCATGTGGCAGCCATGCATTACACAGACATACCACCATGTGGCAGCCATGCATTACACAGATATACCCCCATGTGGTAGCCATGCATTACACAGATATACCACCATGTGGCAGCCATGCATTACACAGACATACTCCCATGTGGCAGCCATGCATTACACAGATAAACCCCCATGTGGCAGCCATACGTTACACAGACATACCCCCATGTGACAGCCAAGGTTTATACAGATATATCCCCATGTGGCAGTCATGCATTACACAGATATATCCCCATGTGGCAGCCATGCATTACACAGATATATCCCCATGTGACAGCCATGCATTACACAGATAAACCCCCATGTGACAGCCATGCATTACACAGATATATCCCCATGTGGCAGCCATGCTTTACACAGATATATCCCCATGTGACAGCCATGCATTAGACAGATAAACCCCCATGTGGCAGCCATGCTTTACACAGATAAACTCACATGTGGCAGCCATGCATTACACAGACATACCACCATGTGGCAGCCATGCATTACACAGATATACCCCCATGTGGTAGCCATGCATTACACAGATATACCCCCATGTGGCAGCCAAGTATTACACAGATATACCACCATGTGGCAGCCATGCATTACACAGATATACCCCCATGTGGCAGCTATGCATTACACAGACATACCCCCATGTGACAGCCATGCATTACACAGATATACCCCCATGAGGCAGCCATGCATTACACAGACATACCCCCATGTGGCAGCCATGCATTACACAGACATACTCCCATGTGGCAGCCATGCATTACACAGATAAACCCCCATGTGGCAGCCATGCGTTACACAGACATACCCCCATGTGGCAGCCATGCATTACACAGATAAACCCCCATGTGACAGCCATGCTTTACACAGACAAAACACCATGTGGCAGCCATGCATTACACAGACATACCCCCATGTGGCAGCCGTGCATTACACAGACATACCCCCATGTGGCAGCCATGCATTACACAGATATATCCCCATGTGGCAGCCATGCATTACACAGATATACCCCCATGTGGCAGCCATGCTTTATGCAGATATACCCCCATGTGACAGCCATGCATTACACAGATATACCCCCATGTGGCAGCCATGCATTACACAGACATACCCCCATGTGGCAGCCATGCATTACACAAACATACCCCCATGTGACAGCCATGCATTACACAGATATATCCCCATGTGGCAGCCATGCATTACACAAATATATCCCCATGTGGCACCCATGCATTACACAGATATATCCCCATGTGACAGCCATACATTACACAGATATACCCCCAAGTGACAGCCATGTATTACACAGATATATCCCCATGTGGCAGCCATACATTACACAGATATATCCCCATGTGGCAGCCATGCATTAAACAGATATACCCCCATGTGGCTGCCATGCTTTACACAGATAAACCCCCATGTGACAGCCATGGTCTATACAGATATATCCCCATGTGGCAGTCATGCATTACACAGATATATCCCCATGTGGCAGCCATGCATTACACAGATATATCCCCATGTGACAGCCATGCATTACACAGATAAACCCCCATGTGACAGCCATGCATTACACAGATATATCCGCATGTTGCAGCCATGCATTACACAGATATATCCCCATGTGACAGCCATGCATTACACAGATATACCCCCATGTGGCAGCCATGCATTACACAGATATATCCCCATGTGACAGCCTTGCATTACACAGATATACCCCCATGTGGCAGCCATGCTTTACACAGATAAACCCCCATGTGACAGCCATGCATTACACAGACATACCCCCATGTGGCAGCCATGCATTACACAGATAGACCCCCATGTGGTAGCCATGCATTACGCAGATATACCCCCATGTGGCAGCCATGTATTACACAGATATACCACCATGTAGCAGCCATGCATTACACAGATATACCCCCATGTGGCAGCTATGCATTACACAGATATACCCCCATGTGGCAGCTATGCATTACACAGACATACCCCCATGTGGCAGCCATGCATTACACAGACATACTCCCATGTGGCAGCCATGCATTACACAGATAAACCCCCATGTGGCAGCCATGCATTACAGAGACATACCCAATGTGACAGCCATGCATTACACAGATTTATCCCCATGTGGCAGCCATGCATTACACAGATATACCCCCATGAGGCAGCCATGCATTACACAGATATACCCCCATGAGGCAGCCATGCATTAAACAGATATACCCCCATGTGGTAGCCATGCATTACACATATATACCCCATGTGGCAGCCATGCATTACACAGACATACCCCCATGTGGCAGCCATGCATTACACAGACATACTCCCATGTGGCAGCCATGCATTACACAGATAAACCCCCATGTGGCAGCCATGCGTTACACAGACATACCCCCATGTGGCAGCCATGCATTACACAGATAAACCCCCATGTAACAGCCATGCTTTACACAGACAAAACACCTTGTGGCAGCCATGCATTACACAGACATACCCCCATGTGGCAGCCGTGCATTACACAGACATACTCCCATGTGGCAGCCATGCATTACACAGATATATCCCCATGTGGCAGCCATGCATTACACAGATATACCCCCATGTGGCAGCCATGCTTTATGCAGATATACCCCCATGTGGCAGCCATGCATTACACAGATATACCCCCATGTGGCAGCCATGCATTACACAGACATACCCCCATGTGGCAGCCATGCATTACACAGATATACCCCCATGTGGCAGCCATGCATTACACAAACATACCCCCATGTGACAGCCATGCATTACACAGATATATCCCCTTGTGGCAGCCATGCATTACAGAAATATATCCCCATGTGGCAGCCATGCATTACACAGATATATCCCCAAGTGACAGCAATACATTACACAGATATACCCCCAAGTGACAGCCATGTATTACACAGATATATCCCCATGGGGCAGCCATACATTACACAGATATATCCCCATGTGGCAGCCATGCATTAAACAGATATACCCCCATGTGGCAGCCATGCTTTACACAGATAAACCCCCATGTGACAGCCATGGTTTATACAGATATATCCCCATGTAGCAGTCATGCATTACACAGATATATCCCCATGTGGCAGCCATGCATTACACAGATATATCCCCATGTGACAGCCATGCATTACACAGATAAACCCCCATGTGACAGCCATGCATTACACAGATATATCCCCATGTGACAGCCATGCATTACACAGATAAACCCCCATGTGACAGCCATGCATTACACAGATATATCCCCATGTGGCAGCCATGCATTACACAGATATATCCCCATGTGACAGGCATGCATTACACAGATATACCCGCATGTGGCAGCCATGCGTTACACAGATATACCCCCATGTGGCAGCCATGCATTACACAGATATATCCCCATGTGGCAGCCATGCATTACACAGATATATCCCCATGTGACAGCCATGTATTACACAGATATACCTGCATGTGGCAGCCATGCTTTACACAGATATACCCCCATGTGGCAGCCATGCATTACACAGATATATCCCCATGTGGCAGCCATGCATTACACAGATATATCCCCATGTGACAGGCATGCATTACACAGATATACCCGCATGTGGCAGCCATGCTTTACACAGATATACCCCCATGTGGCAGCCATGCATTACACAGATATACCCCCATGTGGCAGCCATGCATTACACAGATAAACCCCCATGTGGCAGCCATGCATTACACAGATATATCCCCATGTGGCAGCCATGCATTACACAGATATACCCAACGTGGAAGCCATGCATTACACAGATATACCCCCATGTGGCAGCCATGCATTACACAGATATATCCCCATGTTACAGCCATGCATTACACAGACATACCCCCATGTGGCAGCCATGCATTACACAGATATACCCCCATGTGACAGCCATGCATTACACAGATATACCCCCATGTGGCAGCCATGCTTTATACAGATATATCCCCATGTGGCAGCCATGCATTACACAGATATATCCCCATGTGACAGCCATGCATTACACAGATATACCCGCATGTGGCAGCCATGCTTTACACAGATATACCCCCATGTGGCAGCCATGCATTACACAGATATATCCCCATGTGGCAGCCATGCATTACACAGATATATCCCCATGTGAAAGCCATGCATTACACAGATATACCCGCATGTGGCAGCCATGATTTACACAGATATACCCCAATGTGGCAGCCATGCATTACACAGATATATCCCCATGTGGCAGCCATGCATTACACATATATATCCCCATGTCACAGCCATGCATTACACAGATATACCCCCATGTGGCAGCCATGCATTACACAGATAGACTCCCATGTGGCAGCCATGCATTACACAGATATATTCCCATGTGGCAGCCATGCATTACACAGATATATCCCCATCTGACAGCCATGCATTACACAGATAAACCCCCATGTGGCAACCATGCATTACACAGACATACCCTCATGTGGCAGCCATGCATTACACAGACATACCCCCATGTGGCAGCCATGCATTACACAGGCATACCCCCATGTGGCAGCAATGCATTACACAGATATACCCCCATGTGGCAGCCATGCTTTACACAGATAAACCCCCATGTGGCAGACATGCATTACACAGACATACCCAATGTGACAGCCATGCATTACACAGATATATCCCCATGTGGCAGCCATGCATTACACAGATATACCCCCATGTGGCAGCCATGCATTACACAGATATAGCCCCATGTGACAGCCATGCATTACACAGATATACCCCCATGTGGCAGCCATGCTTTACACAGATAAACCCCCATGTGGCAGCCATGCATTACACAGATATACCCCCATGTGGCAGCCATGCATTACACAGATATATCCCCATGTGACAGCCATGCATTACACAGACATACCCCCATGTGGCAGCCATGCATTACACAGATATATCCCCATGTGACAGCCATGCATTACACAGATTTACTCCCATGTGGCAGCCATGCATTACACAGATATATCCACATGTGACAGCCATACATTACACAGGTATATCCCCATGTGGCAGCCTTGCATTACACAGATATACCCCCATGTGGCAGCCATGCTTTACACAGATAAACTCCCATGTGGCAGCCATGCATTACACAGACATACCACCATGTGGCAGCCATGCATTACACAGATATACCCCCATGTGGTAGCCATGCATTACACAGATATACCACCATGTGGCAGCCATGCATTACACAGACATACTCCCATGTGGAAGCCATGCATTACACAGATAAACCCCCATGTGGCAGCCATGCGTTACACAGACATACCCCCATGTGACAGCCAAGGTTTATACAGATATATCCCCATGTGGCAGTCATGCATTACACAGATATATCCCCATGTGGCAGCCATGCATTACACAGATATATCCCCATGTGACAGCCATGCATTACACAGATAAACCCCCATGTGACAGCCATGCATTACACAGATATATCACCATGTGGCAGCCATGCTTTACACAGATATATCCCCATGTGATAGCCATGCATTAGACAGATAAACCCCCATGTGGCAGCCATGCTTTACACAGATAAACTCACATGTGGCAGCCATGCATTACACAGACATACCACCATGTGGCAGCCATGCATTACACAGATATACCCCCATGTGGTAGCCATGCATTACACAGATATACCCCCATGTGGCAGCCAAGTATTACACAGATATACCACCATGTGGCAGCCATGCATTACACAGATATACCCCCATGTGGCAGCTATGCATTACACAGACATACCCCCATGTGACAGCCATGCATTACACAGATATACCCCCATGAGGCAGCCATGCATTACACAGACATACCCCCATGTGGCAGCCATGCATTACACAGACATACTCCCATGTGGCAGCCATGCATTACACAGATAAACCCCCATGTGGCAGCCATGCGTTACACAGACATACCCCCATGTGGCAGCCATGCATTACACAGATAAACCCCCATGTGACAGCCATGCTTTACACAGACAAAACACCATGTGGCAGCCATGCATTACACAGACATACCCCCATGTGGCAGCCGTGCATTACACAGACATACCCCCATGTGGCAGCCATGCATTACACAGATATATCCCCATGTGGCAGCCATGCATTACACAGATATACCCCCATGTGGCAGCCATGCTTTATGCAGATATACCCCCATGTGACAGCCATGCATTACAAAGATATACCCCCATGTGGCAGCCATGCATTACACAGACATACCCCCATGTGGCAGCCATGCATTACACAAACATACCCCCATGTGACAGCCATGCATTACACAGATATATCCCCATGTGGCAGCCATGCATTACACAAATATATCCCCATGTGGCAGCCATGCATTACACAGATATATCCCCATGTGACAGCCATACATTACACAGATATACCCCCAAGTGACAGCCATGTATTACACAGATATATCCCCATGTGGCAGCCATACATTACACAGATATATCCCCATGTGGCAGCCATGCATTAAACAGATATACCCCCATGTGGCTGCCATGCTTTACACAGATAAACCCCCATGTGACAGCCATGGTCTATACAGATATATCCCCATGTGGCAGTCATGCATTACACAGATATATCCCCATGTGGCAGCCATGCATTACACAGATATATCCCCATGTGACAGCCATGCATTACACAGATAAACCCCCATGTGACAGCCATGCATTACACAGATATATCCGCATGTTGCAGCCATGCATTACACAGATATATCCCCATGTGACAGCCATGCATTACACAGATATACCCCCATGTGGCAGCCATGCATTACACAGATATATCCCCATGTGACAGCCTTGCATTACACAGATATACCCCCATGTGGCAGCCATGCTTTACACAGATAAACCCCCATGTGGCAGCCATGCATTACACAGACATACCCCCATGTGGCAGCCATGCATTACACAGATAGACCCCCATGTGGTAGCCATGCATTACGCAGATATACCCCCATGTGGCAGCCATGTATTACACAGATATACCACCATGTAGCAGCCATGCATTACACAGATATACCCCCATGTGGCAGCTATGCATTACACAGATATACCCCCATGTGGCAGCTATGCATTACACAGACATACCCCCATGTGGCAGCCATGCATTACACAGACATACTCCCACGTGGCAGCCATGCATTACACAGATAAACCCCCATGTGGCAGCCATGCATTACAGAGACATACCCAATGTGACCGCCATGCATTACACAGATTTATCCCCATGTGGCAGCCATGCATTACACAGATATACCCCCATGAGGCAGCCATGCATTAAACAGATATACCCCCATGTGGTAGCCATGCATTACACATATATACCCCATGTGGCAGCCATGCATTACACAGACATACCCCCATGTGGCAGCCATGCATTACACAGACATACTCCCATGTGGCAGCCATGCATTACACAGATAAACCCCCATGTGGCAGCCATGCGTTACACAGACATACCCCCATGTGGCAGCCATGCATTACACAGATAAACCCCCATGTAACAGCCATGCTTTACACAGACAAAACACCATGTGGCAGCCATGCATTACACAGACATACCCCCATGTGGCAGCCGTGCATTACACAGACATACTCCCATGTGGCAGCCATGCATTACAGAGATATATCCCCATGTGGCAGCCATGCATTACACAGATATACCCCCATGTGGCAGCCATGCTTTATGCAGATATACCCCCATGTGGCAGCCATGCATTACACAGATATACCCCCATGTGGCAGCCATGCATTACACAGACATACCCCCATGTGGCAGCCATGCATTACACAGATATACCCCCATGTGGCAGCCATGCATTACACAAACATACCCCCATGTGACAGCCATGCATTACACAGATATATCCCCATGTGGCAGCCATGCATTACAGAAATATATCCCCATGTGGCAGCCATGCATTACACCGATATATCCCCATGTGACAGCCATACATTACACAGATATACCCCCAAGTGACAGCCATGTATTACACAGATATATCCCCATGGGGCAGCCATACATTACACAGATATATCCCCATGTGGCAGCCATGCATTAAACAGATATACCCCCATGTGGCAGCCATGCTTTACACAGATAAACCCCCATGTGACAGCCATGGTTTATACAGATATATCCCCATGTAGCAGTCATGCATTACACAGATATATCCCCATGTGACAGCCATGCATTACACAGATAAACCCCCATGTGACAGCCATGCATTACACAGATATATCCCCATGTGACAGCCATGCATTACACAGATAAACCCCCATGTGACAGCCATGCATTACACAGATATATCCCCATGTGGCAGCCATGCATTACACAGATATATCCCCATGTGACAGGCATGCATTACACAGATATACCCGCATGTGGCAGCCATGCGTTACACAGATATACCCCCATGTGGCAGCCATGCGTTACACAGATATATCCCCATGTGGCAGCCATGCATTACACAGATATATCCCCATGTGACAGCCATGTATTACACAGATATACCTGCATGTGGCAGCCATGCTTTACACAGATATACCCCCATGTGGCAGCCATGCATTACACAGATATATCCCCATGTGGCAGCCATGCATTACACATATATATCCCCATGTGACAGGCATGCATTACACAGATATACCCGCATGTGGCAGCCATGCTTTACACAGATATACCCCCATGTGGCAGCCATGCATTACACAGATATACCCCCATGTGGCAGCCATGCATTACACAGATAAACCCCCATGTGGCAGCCATGCATTACACAGATATATCCCCATGTGGCAGCCATGCATTACACAGATATACCCAACGTGGAAGCCATGCATTACACAGATATACCCCCATGTGGCAGCCATGCATTACACAGATATATCCCCATGTTACAGCCATGCATTACACAGACATACCCCCATGTGGCAGCCATGCATTACACAGATATACCCCCATGTGACAGCCATGCATTACACAGATATACCCCCATGTGGCAGCCATGCTTTATACAGATATATCCCCATGTGGCAGCCATGCATTACACAGATATATCCCCATGTGACAGCCATGCATTACACAGATATACCCGCATGTGGCAGCCATGCTTTACACAGATATACCCCCATGTGGCAGCCATGCATTACACAGATATATCCCCATGTGGCAGCCATGCATTACACAGATATATCCCCATGTGACAGCCATGCATTACACAGATATACCCGCATGTGGCAGCCATGCTTTACACAGATATACCCCAATGTGGCAGCCATGCATTACACAGATATATCCCCATGTGGCAGCCATGCATTACACATATATATCCCCACGTCACAGCCATGCAGTACACAGATATACCCCCATGTGGCAGCCATGCATTACACAGATAAACCCCCATGTGGCAGCCATGCATTACACAGATATATTCCCATGTGGCAGCCATGCATTACACAGATATATCCCCATCTGACAGCCATGCATTACACAGATAAACCCCCATGTGGCAACCATGCATTACACAGACATACCCTCATGTGGCAGCCATGCATTACACAGACATACCCCCATGTGGCAGCCATGCATTACACAGGCATACCCCCATGTGGCATCAATGCATTACACAGATATACCCCCATGTGGCAGCCATGCTTTACACAGATAAACCCCCATGTGGCAGACATGCATTACACAGACATACCCAATGTGACAGCCATGCATTACACAGATATATCCCCATGTGGCAGCCATGCATTACTCAGATATACCCCCATGTGGCAGCCATGCATTACACAGATATAGCCCCATGTGACAGACATGCATTACACAGATATACCCCCATGTGGCAGCCATGCTTTACACAGATAAACCCCCATGTGGCAGCCATGCATTACACAGATATACCCCCATGTGGCAGCCATGCATTACACAGACATACCCCCATGTGGCAGCCATGCATTACACAGATATATCCCCATGTGACAGCCATGCATTACACAGATTTACTCCCATGTGGCAGCCATGCATTACACAGATATATCCACATGTGACAGCCATACATTACACAGGTATATCCCCATGTGGCAGCCTTGCATTACACAGATATACCCCCATGTGGCAGCCATGCTTTACACAGATAAACTCCCATGTGGCAGCCATGCATTACACAGACATACCACCATGTGGCAGCCATGCATTACACAGATATACCCCCATGTGGTAGCCATGCATTACACAGATATACCACCATGTGGCAGCCATGCATTACACAGACATACTCCCATGTGGCAGCCATGCATTACACAGATAAACCCCCATGTGGCAGCGATGCGTTACACAGACATACCCCCATGTGACAGCCAAGGTTTATACAGATATATCCCCATGTGGCAGTCATGCATTACACAGATATATCCCCATGTGGCAGCCATGCATTACACAGATATATCCCCATGTGACAGCCATGCATTACACAGATAAACCCCCATGTGACAGCCATGCATTACACAGATATATCCCCATGTGGCAGCCATGCTTTACACAGATATATCCCCATGTGACAGCCATGCATTAGACAGATAAACCCCCATGTGGCAGCCATGCTTTACACAGATAAACTCACATGTGGCAGCCATGCATTACACAGACATACCACCATGTGGCAGCCATGCATTACACAGATATACCCCCATGTGGTAGCCATGCATTACACAGATATACCCCCATGTGGCAGCCAAGTATTACACAGATATACCACCATGTGGCAGCCATGCATTACACAGATATACCCCCATGTGGCAGCTATGCATTACACAGACATACCCCCATGTGACAGCCATGCACTACACAGACATACCCCCATGTGGCAGCCATGCATTACACAGACATACCCCCATGTGGCAGCCATGCATTACACAGACATACTCCCATGTGGCAGCCATGCATTACACAGATAAACCCCCATGTGGCAGCCATGCGTTACACAGACATACCCCCATGTGGCAGCCATGCATTACACAGATAAACCCCCATGTGACAGCCATGCTTTACACAGACAAAAGACCATGTGGCAGCCATGCATTACACAGACATACTCCCTTGTGGCAGCCGTGCACTACACAGACATACCCCCATGTGGCAGCCATGCATTACACAGATATATCCCCATGTGGCAGCCATGCATTACACAGATATACCCCCATGTGGCAGCCATGCTTTATGCAGATATACCCCCATGTGGCAGCCATGCATTACGCAGATATACCCCCATGTGGCAGCCATGCATTACACAGACATACCCCCATGTGGCAGCCATGCATTACACAAACATACCCCCATGTGACAGCCATGCATTACACAGATATATCCCCATGTGGCAGCCATGCATTACACAAATATATCCCCATGTGGCAGCCATGCATTACACAGATATATCCCCATGTGACAGCCATACATTACACAGATATACCCCCAAGTGACAGCCATGTATTACACAGATATATCCCCATGTGGCAGCCATACATTACACAGATATATCCCCATGTGGCAGCCATGCATTAAACAGACATACCCCCATGTGGCAGCCATGCTTTACACAGATAAACCCCCATGTGACAGCCATGGTCTATACAGATATATCCCCATGTGGCAGTCATGCATTACACAGATATATCCCCATGTGGCAGCCATGCATTACACAGATATATCCCCATGTGACAGCCATGCATTACACAGATAAACCCCCATGTGACAGCCATGCATTACACAGATATATCCGCATGTTGCAGCCATGCATTACACAGATATATCCCCATGTGACAGCCATGCATTACACAGATATACCCCCATGTGGCAGCCATGCATTACACAGATATATCCCCATGTGACAGCCTTGCATTACACAGATATACCCCCATGTGGCAGCCATGCTTTACACAGATAAACCCCCATGTGGCAGCCATGCATTACACAGACATACCCCCATGTGGCAGCCATGCATTACACAGATAGACCCCCATGTGGTAGCCATGCATTACGCAGATATACCCCCATGTGGCAGCCATGTATTACACAGATATACCACCATGTAGCAGCCATGCATTACACAGATATACCCCCATGTGGCAGCTATGCATTATACAGATATACCTCCATGTGGCAGCTATGCATTACACAGACATACCCCCATGTGGCAGCCATGCATTACACAGACATACTCCCATGTGGCAGCCATGCATTACACAGATAAACCCCCATGTGGCAGCCATGCATTACAGAGACATACCCAATGTGACAGCCATGCATTACACAGATTTATCCCCATGTGGCAGCCATGCATTACACAGATATACCCCCATGAGGCAGCCATGCATTACACAGATATACCCCCATGAGGCAGCCATGCATTAAACAGATATACCCCCATGTGGTAGCCATGCATTACACATATATACCCCATGTGGCAGCCATGCATTACACAGACATACCCCCATGTGGCAGCCATGCATTACACAGACATACTCCCATGTGGGAGCCATGCATTACACAGATAAACCCCCATGTGGCAGCCATGCGTTACACAGACATACCCCCATGTGGCAGCCATGCATTACACAGATAAACCCCCATGTGACAGCCATGCTTTACACAGACAAAACACCATGTGGCAGCCATGCATTACACAGACATACCCCCATGTGGCAGCCGTGCATTACAAAGACATACTCCCATGTGGCAGCCATGCATTACACAGATATATCCCCATGTGGCAGCCATGCATTACACAGATATACCCCCATGTGGCAGCCATGCTTTATGCAGATATACCCCCATGTGGCAGCCATGCATTACACAGATATACCCCCATGTGGCAGCCATACATTACACAGACATACCCCCATGTGGCAGCCATGCATTACACAGATATACCCCCATGTGGCAGCCATGCATTACACAAACATACCCCCATGTGACAGCCATGCATTACACAGATATATCCCCATGTGGCAGCCATGCATTACAGAAATATATCCCCATGTGGCAGCCATGCATTACACAGATATATCCCCATGTGACAGCCATGCATTACACAGATTTACTCCCATGTGGCAGCCATGCATTACACAGATATATCCACATGTGACAGCCATACATTACACAGGTATATCCCCATGTGGCAGCCTTGCATTACACAGATATACCCCCATGTGGCAGCCATGCTTTACACAGATAAACTCCCATGTGGCAGCCATGCATTACACAGACATACCACCATGTGGCAGCCATGCATTACACAGATATACCCCCATGTGGTAGCCATGCATTACACAGATATACCACCATGTGGCAGCCATGCATTACACAGACATACTCCCATGTGGCAGCCATGCGTTACACAGACATACCCCCATGTGACAGCCAAGGTTTATACAGATATATCCCCATGTGGCAGTCATGCATTACACAGATATATCCCCATGTGGCAGCCATGCATTACACAGATATATCCCCATGTGACAGCCATGCATTACACAGATAAACCCCCATGTGACAGCCATGCATTACACAGATATATCCCCATGTGGCAGCCATGCTTTACACAGATATATCCCCATGTGACAGCCATGCATTAGACAGATAAACCCCCATGTGGCAGCCATGCTTTACACAGATAAACTCACATGTGGCAGCCATGCATTACACAGACATACCACCATGTGGCAGCCATGCATTACACAGATATACCCCCATGTGGTAGCCATGCATTACACAGATATACCCCCATGTGGCAGCCAAGTATTACACAGATATACCACCATGTGGCAGCCATGCATTACACAGATATACCCCCATGTGGCAGCTATGCATTACACAGACATAACCTCATGGGACAGCCATGCATTACACAAATATATCCCCATGTGGCAGCCCTACATTACACAGATATATCCCCATGTGGCAGCCATGCATTAAACAGATATACCCCCATGTGGCAGCCATGCTTTACACAGATAAACCCCCATGTGACAGCCATGGTCTATACAGATATATCCCCATGTGGCAGTCATGCATTACACAGATATATCCCCATGTGGCAGCCATGCATTACACAGATATATCCCCATGTGACAGCCATGCATTACACAGATAAACCCCCATGTGACAGCCATGCATTACACAGATATATCCGCATCTTGCAGCCATGCATTACACAGATATATCCCCATGTGACAGCCATGCATTACACAGATATACCCCCATGTGGCAGCCATGCATTACACAGATATATCCCCATGTGACAGCCTTGCATTACACAGATATACCCCCATGTGGCAGCCATGCTTTACACAGATAAACCCCCATGTGGCAGCCATGCATTACACAGACATACCCCCATGTGGCAGCCATGCATTACACAGATAGACCCCCATGTGGTAGCCATGCATTACGCAGATATACCCCCATGTGGCAGCCATGTATTACACAGATATACCACCATGTAGCAGCCATGCATTACACAGATATACCCCCATATGGCAGCTATGCATTACACAGATATACCCCCATGTGGCAGCTATGCATTACACAGATATACCCCCATGTGGCAGCCATGCATTACACAGACATACTCCCATGTGGCAGCCATGCATTACACAGATAAACCCCCATGTGGCAGCCATGCATTACAGAGACATACCCAATGTGACAGCCATGCATTACACAGATTTATCCCCATGTGGCAGCCATGCATTACACAGATATACCCCCATGAGGCAGCCATGCATTACACAGATATACCCCCATGAGCCAGCCATGCATTAAACAGATATACCCCCATGTGGTAGCCATGCATTACACATATATACCCCATGTGGCAGCCATGCATTACACAGACATACCCCCATGTGGCAGCCATGCATTACACAGACATACTCCCATGTGGCAGCCATGCATTACACAGATAAACCCCCATGTGGCAGCCATGCGTTACACAGACATACCCCCATGTGGCAGCCATGCATTACACAGATAAACCCCCATGTGACAGCCATGCTTTACACAGACAAAACACCATGTGGCAGCCATGCATTACACAGACATACCCCCATGTGGCAGCCGTGCATTACACAGACATACTCCCATGTGGCAGCCATGCATTACACAGATATATCCCCATGTGGCAGCCATGCGTTACACAGACATACCCCCATGTGACAGCCAAGGTTTATACAGATATATCCCCATGTGGCAGTCATGCATTACACAGACATACTCCCATGTGGCAGCCATGCGTTACACAGACATACCCCCATGTGACAGCCAAGGTTTATACAGATATATCCCCATGTGGCAGTCATGCATTACACAGATATATCCCCATGTGGCAGCCATGCATTACACAGATATATCCCCATGTGACAGCCATGCATTACACAGATAAACCCCCATGTGACAGCCATGCATTACACAGATATATCCCCATGTGGCAGCCATGCTTTACACAGATATATCCCCATGTGACAGCCATGCATTAGACAGATAAACCCCCATGTGGCAGCCATGCTTTACACAGATAAACTCACATGTGGCAGCCATGCATTACACAGACATACCACCATGTGGCAGCCATGCATTACACAGATATACCCCCATGTGGTAGCCATGCATTACACAGATATACCCCCATGTGGCAGCCAAGTATTACACAGATATACCACCATGTGGCAGCCATGCATTACACAGATATACCCCCATGTGGCAGCTATGCATTACACAGACATACCCCCATGTGACAGCCATGCATTACACAGATATATCCCCATGTGGCAGCCATACATTACACAGATATATCCCCATGTGGCAGCCATGCATTAAAAAGATATACCCCCATGTGGCAGCCATGCTTTACACAGATAAACCCCCATGTGACAGCCATGGTCTATACAGATATATCCCCATGTGGCAGTCATGCATTACACAGATATATCCCCATGTGGCAGCCATGCATTACACAGATATATCCCCATGTGACAGCCATGCATTACACAGATAAACCCCCATGTGACAGCCATGCATTACACAGATATATCCGCATCTTGCAGCCATGCATTACACAGATATATCCCCATGTGACAGCCATGCATTACACAGATATACCCCCATGTGGCAGCCATGCATTACACAGATATATCCCCATGTGACAGCCTTGCATTACACAGATATACCCCCATGTGGCAGCCATACATTACACAGATATATCCCCATGTGGCAGCCATGCATTAAACAGATATACCCCCATGTGGCAGCCATGCTTTACACAGATAAACCCCCATGTGACAGCCATGGTCTATACAGATATATCCCCATGTGGCAGTCATGCATTACACAGATATATCCCCATGTGGCAGCCATGCATTACACAGATATATCCCCATGTGACAGCCATGCATTACACAGATAAACCCCCATGTGACAGCCATGCATTACACAGATATATCCGCATCTTGCAGCCATGCATTACACAGATATATCCCCATGTGACAGCCATGCATTACACAGATATACCCCCATGTGGCAGCCATGCATTACACAGATATATCCCCATGTGACAGCCTTGCATTACACAGATATACCCCCATGTGGCAGCCATGCTTTACACAGATAAACCCCCATGTGGCAGCCATGCATTACACAGACATACCCCCATGTGGCAGCCATGCATTACACAGATAGACCCCCATGTGGTAGCCATGCATTACGCAGATATACCCCCATGTGGCAGCCATGTATTACACAGATATACCACCATGTAGCAGCCATGCATTACACAGATATACCCCCATATGGCAGCTATGCATTACACAGATATACCCCCATGTGGCAGCTATGCATTACACAGACATACCCCCATGTGGCAGCCATGCATTACACAGACATACTCCCATGTGGCAGCCATGCATTACACAGATAAACCCCCATGTGGCAGCCATGCATTACAGAGACATACCCAATGTGACAGCCATGCATTACACAGATTTATCCCCATGTGGCAGCCATGCATTACACAGATATACCCCCATGAGGCAGCCATGCATTACACAGATATACCCCCATGAGCCAGCCATGCATTAAACAGATATACCCCCATGTGGTAGCCATGCATTACACATATATACCCCATGTGGCAGCCATGCATTACACAGACATACCCCCATGTGGCAGCCATGCATTACACAGACATACTCCCATGTGGCAGCCATGCATTACACAGATAAACCCCCATGTGGCAGCCATGCGTTACACAGACATACCCCCATGTGGCAGCCATGCATTACACAGATAAACCCCCATGTGACAGCCATGCTTTACACAGACAAAACACCATGTGGCAGCCATGCATTACACAGACATACCCCCATGTGGCAGCCGTGCATTACACAGACATACTCCCATGTGGCAGCCATGCATTACACAGATATATCCCCATGTGGCAGCCATGCATTACACAGATATACCCCCATGTGGCAGCCATGCTTTTGCAGATATACCCCCATGTGGCAGCCATGCATTACACAGATATACCCCCATGTGGCAGCCATGCATTACACAGATATACCCCCATGTGGCAGCCATGCATTACACAAACATACCCCCATGTGACAGCCATGCATTACACAGATATATCCCGATGTGGCAGCCATGCATTACAGAAATATATCCCCATGTGGCAGCCATGCATTACACAGATATATCCCCATGTGACAGCCATGCATTACACAGATTTACTCCCATGTGGCAGCCATGCATAACACAGATATATCCACATGTGACAGCCAAACATTACACAGGTATATCCCCATGTGGCAGCCTTGCATTACACAGATATACCCCCATGTGGCAGCCATGCTTTACACAGATAAACTCCCATGTGGCAGCCATGCATTACACAGACATACCACCATGTGGCAGCCATGCATTACACAGATATACCCCCATGTGGTAGCCATGCATTACACAGATATACCACCATGTGGCAGCCATGCATTACACAGACATACTCCCATGTGGCAGCCATGCATTACACAGATAAACCCCCATGTGGCAGCCATGCGTTACACAGACATACCCCCATGTGACAGCCAAGGTTTATACAGATATATCCCCATGTGGCAGTCATGCATTACACAGATATATCCCCATGTGGCAACCATGCATTACACAGATATATCCCCATGTGACAGCCATGCATTACACAGATAAACCCCCATGTGACAGCCATGCATTACACAGATATATCCCCATGTGGCAGCCATGCTTTACACAGATATATCCCCATGTGACAGCCATGCATTAGACAGATAAACCCCCATGTGGCAGCCATGCTTTACACAGATAAACTCACATGTGGCAGCCATGCATTACACAGACATACCACCATGTGGCAGCCATGCATTACACAGATATACCCCCATGTGGTAGCCATGCATTACACAGATATACCCCCATGTGGCAGCCAAGTATTACACAGATATACCACCATGTGGCAGCCATGCATTACACAGATATACCCCCATGTGGCAGCTATGCATTACACAGACATACCCCCATGTGACAGCCATGCATTACACAGATATACCCCCATGTGGCAGCCATGCATTACACAGACATACCCCCATGTGGCAGCCATGCATTACACAGACATACTCCCATGTGGCAGCCATGCATTACACAGATAAACCCCCATGTGGCAGCCATGCGTTACACAGACATACCCCCATGTGGCAGCCATGCATTACACAGATAAACCCCCATGTGACAGCCATGCTTTACACAGACAAAACACCATGTGGCAGCCATGCATTACACAGACATACCCCCATGTGGCAGCCGTGCATTACACAGACATACCCCCATGTGGCAGCCATGCATTACACAGATATATCCCCATGTGGCAGCCATGCATTACACAGATATACCCCCATGTGGCAGCCATGCTTTATGCAGATATACCCCCATGTGGCAGCCATGCATTACACAGATAAACCCCCATGTGGCAGCCATGCATTACAGAGACATACCCAATGTGACAGCCATGCATTACACAGATTTATCCCCATGTGGCAGCCATGCATTACACAGATATACCCCCATGAGGCAGCCATGCATTACACAGATATACCCCCATGAGCCAGCCATGCATTAAACAGATATACCCCCATGTGGTAGCCATGCATTACACATATATACCCCATGTGGCAGCCATGCATTACACAGACATACCCCCATGTGGCAGCCATGCATTACACAGACATACTCCCATGTGGCAGCCATGCATTACACAGATAAACCCCCATGTGGCAGCCATGCGTTACACAGACATACCCCCATGTGGCAGCCATGCATTACACAGATAAACCCCCATGTGACAGCCATGCTTTACACAGACAAAACACCATGTGGCAGCCATGCATTACACAGACATACCCCCATGTGGCAGCCGTGCATTACACAGACATACTCCCATGTGGCAGCCATGCATTACACAGATATATCCCCATGTGGCAGCCATGCATTACACAGATATACCCCCATGTGGCAGCCATGCTTTATGCAGATATACCCCCATGTGGCAGCCATGCATTACACAGATATACCCCCATGTGGCAGCCATGCATTACACAGATATACCCCCATGTGGCAGCCATGCATTACACAAACATACCCCCATGTGACAGCCATGCATTACACAGATATATCCCGATGTGGCAGCCATGCATTACAGAAATATATCCCCATGTGGCAGCCATGCATTACACAGATATATCCCCATGTGACAGCCATGCATTACACAGATTTACTCCCATGTGGCAGCCATGCATAACACAGATATATCCACATGTGACAGCCATACATTACACAGGTATATCCCCATGTGGCAGCCTTGCATTACACAGATATACCCCCATGTGGCAGCCATGCTTTACACAGATAAACTCCCATGTGGCAGCCATGCATTACACAGACATACCACCATGTGGCAGCCATGCATTACACAGATATACCCCCATGTGGTAGCCATGCATTACACAGATATACCACCATGTGGCAGCCATGCATTACACAGACATACTCCCATGTGGCAGCCATGCATTACACAGATAAACCCCCATGTGGCAGCCATGCGTTACACAGACATACCCCCATGTGACAGCCAAGGTTTATACAGATATATCCCCATGTGGCAGTCATGCATTACACAGATATATCCCCATGTGGCAGCCATGCATTACACAGATATATCCCCATGTGACAGCCATGCATTACACAGATAAACCCCCATGTGACAGCCATGCATTACACAGATATATCCCCATGTGGCAGCCATGCTTTACACAGATATATCCCCATGTGACAGCCATGCATTAGACAGATAAACCCCCATGTGGCAGCCATGCTTTACACAGATAAACTCACATGTGGCAGCCATGCATTACACAGACATACCACCATGTGGCAGCCATGCATTACACAGATATACCCCCATGTGGTAGCCATGCATTACACAGATATACCCCCATGTGGCAGCCAAGTATTACACAGATATACCACCATGTGGCAGCCATGCATTACACAGATATACCCCCATGTGGCAGCTATGCATTACACAGACATACCCCCATGTGACAGCCATGCATTACACAGATATACCCCCATGTGGCAGCCATGCATTACACAGACATACCCCCATATGGCAGCCATGCATTACACAGACATACTCCCATGTGGCAGCCATGCATTACACAGATAAACCCCCATGTGGCAGCCATGCGTTACACAGACATACCCCCATGTGGCAGCCATGCATTACACAGATAAACCCCCATGTGACAGCCATGCTTTACACAGACAAAACACCATGTGGCAGCCATGCATTACACAGACATACCCCCATGTGGCAGCCGTGCATTACACAGACATACCCCCATGTGGCAGCCATGCATTACACAGATATATCCCCATGTGGCAGCCATGCATTACACAGATATACCCCCATGTGGCAGCCATGCTTTATGCAGATATACCCCCATGTGGCAGCCATGCATTACACAGATATACCCCCATGTGGCAGCCATGCATTACACAGACATACCCCCATGTGGCAGCCATGCATTACACAAACATACCCCCATGTGACAGCCATGCATTACACAGATATATCCCCATGTGGCAGCCATGCATTACACAAATATATCCCCATGTGGCAGCCATGCATTACACAGATATATCCCCATGTGACAGCCATACATTACACAGATATACCCCCAAGTGACAGCCATGTATTACACAGATATATCCCCATGTGGCAGCCATACATTACACAGATATATCCCCATGTGGCAGCCATGCATTAAACAGATATACCCCCATGTGGCAGCCATGGTTTACACAGATAAACCCCCATGTGACAGCCATGGTCTATATAGATATATCCCCATGTGGCAGTCATGCATTACACAGATATATCCCCATGTGGCAGCCATGCATTACACAGATATATCCCCATGTGACAGCCATGCATTACACAGATAAACCCCCATGTGACAACCATGCATTACACAGATATATCCGCATGTTGCAGCCATGCATTACACAGATATATCCCCATGTGACAGCCATGCATTACACAGATATACCCCCATGTGGCAGCCATGCATTACACAGATATATCCCCATGTGACAGCCTTGCATTACACAGATATACCCCCATGTGGCAGCCATGCTTTACACAGATAAACCCCCATGTGGCAGCCATGCATTACACAGACATACCCCCATGTGGCAACCATGCATTACACAGATAGACCCCCATGTGGTAGCCATGCATTACGCAGATATACCCCCATGTGGCAGCCATGTATTACACAGATATATCCCCATGTGGCAGCTATGCATTAAACAGACATACCCCCATGTGACAGCCATGCATTACACAGATATACCCCCATGTGGCAGCCATGCATTACACAGACATACCCCCATGTGGCAGCCATGCATTACACAGACATACTCCCATGTGGCAGCCATGCATTACACAGATAAACCCCCATGTGGCAGCCATGCGTTACACAGACATACCCCCATGTGGCAGCCATGCATTACACAGATAAACCCCCATGTGACAGCCATACTTTACACAGACAAAACACCATGTGGCAGCCATGCATTACACAGACATACCCCCATGTGGCAGCCGTGCATTACACAGACATACCCCCATGTGGCAGCCATGCATTACACAGATATATCCCCATGTGGAAGCCATGCATTACACAGATATACCCCCATGTGGCAGCCATGCTTTATGCAGATATACCCCCATGTGGCAGCCATGCATTACACAGATATACCCCCATGTGGCAGCCATGCATTACACAGACATACCCCCATGTGGCAGCCATGCATTACACAAATATACCCCCATGTGACAGCCATGCATTACACAGATATATCCCCATGTGGCAGCCATGCATTACACAAATATATCCCCATGTGGCAGCCATGCATTACACAGATATACCCCCAAGTGACAGCCATGTATTACACAGATATATCCCCATGTGGCAGCCATACATTACACAGATATATCCCCATGTGGCAGCCATGCATTAAACAGATATACCCCCATGTGGCAGCCATGCTTTACACAGATAAACCCCCATGTGACAGCCATGGTCTATACAGATATATCCCCATGTGGCAGTCATGCATTACACAGATATATCCCCATGTGGCAGCCATGCATTACACAGATATATCCCCATGTGACAGCCATGCATTACACAGATAAACCCCCATGTGACAGCCATGCATTACACAGATATATCCGCATGTTGCAGCCATGCATTACACAGATATATCCCCATGTGACAGCCATGCATTACACAGATATACCCCCATGTGGCAGCCATGCATTGCACAGATATATCCCCATGTGACAGCCTTGCATTACACAGATATACCCCCAAGTGGCAGCCATGCTTTACACAGATAAACCCCCATGTGGCAGCCATGCATTACACAGACATACCCCCATGTGGCAGCCATGCATTACACAGATAGACTCCCATGTGGTAGCCATGCATTACGCAGATATACCCCCATGTGGCAGCCATGTATTACACAGATATACCACCATGTAGCAGCCATGCATTACACAGATATACCCCCATGTGGCAGCTATGCATTACACAGATATACCCCCATGTGGCAGCTATGCATTACACAGACATACCCCCATGTGGCAGCCATGCATTACACAGACATACTCCCATGTGGCAGCCATGCATTACACAGATAAACCCCCATGTGGCAGCCATGCATTACAGAGACATACCCAATGTGACAGCCATGCATTACACAGATTTTCCCCATGTGGCAGCCATGCATTACACAGATATACCCCCATGAGGCAGCCATGCATTACACAGATATACCCCCATGAGGCAGCCATGCATTAAACAGATATACCCCCATGTGGTAGCCATGCATTACACATATATACCCCATGTGGCAGCCATGCATTACACAGACATACCCCCATGTGGCAGCCATGCATTACATAGACATACTCCCATGTGGCAGCCATGCATTACACAGATAAACCCCCATGTGGCAGCCATGCGTTACACAGACATACCCCCATGTGGCAGCCATGCATTACACAGATAAACCCCCATGTGACAGCCATGCTTTAAACAGACAAAACACCATGTGGCAGCCATGCATTACACAGACATACCCCCA
Organism: Taudactylus pleione; assembly: GCA_031769625.1. Lineage (NCBI taxonomy): Eukaryota > Metazoa > Chordata > Amphibia > Anura > Myobatrachidae > Taudactylus > Taudactylus pleione. Next base: position 3,859,900 of record JAUIMM010000424.1, on the reverse strand, counting down.
TGTGGCAGCCGTGCATTACACAGACATACTCCCATGTGGCAGCCATGCATTACACAGATATATCCCCATGTGGCAGCCATGCATTACACAGATATACCCCCATGTGGCAGCCATGCTTTATGCAGATATACCCCCATGTGGCAGCCATGCTTTATGCAGATATACCCCCATGTGGCAGCCATGCATTACACAGATATACCCCCATGTGGCAGCCATGCATTACACAGACATACCCCCATGTGGCAGCCATGCATTACACAAACATACCCCCATGTGACAGCCATGCATTACACAGATATATCCCCATGTGGCAGCCATGCATTACACAAATATATCCCCATGTGGCAGCCATGCATTACACAGATATATCCCCATGTGACAGCCATACATTACACAGATATACCCCCAAGTGACAGCCATGTATTACACAGATATATCCCCATGTGGGAGCCATACATTACACAGATATATCCCCATGTGGCAGCCATGCATTAAACAGATATACCCCAATGTGGCAGCCATGCTTTACACAGATTAACCCCCATGTGACAGCCATGGTCTATACAGATATATCCCCATGTGGCAGTCATGCATTACACAGATATATCCCCATGTGGCAGCCATGCATTACACAGATATATCCCCATGTGACAGCCATGCATTACACAGATAAACCCCCATGTGACAGCCATGCATTACACAGATATATCCGCATGTTGCAGCCATGCATTACACAGATATATCCCCATGTGACAGCCATGCATTACACAGATATACCCCCATGTGGCAGCCATGCATTACACAGATATATCCCCATGTGACAGCCTTGCATTACACAGATATACCCCCATGTGGCAGCCATGCTTTACACAGATAAACCCCCATGTGGCAGCCATGCATTACACAGACATACCCCCATGTGGCAACCATGCATTACACAGATAGACCCCCATGTGGTAGCCATGCATTACGCAGATATACCCCCATGTGGCAGCCATGTATTACACAGATATATCCCCATGTGGCAGCTATGCATTACACAGACATACCCCCATGTGACAGCCATGCATTAGACAGATATACCCCCATGTTGCAGCCATGCATTACACAGACATACCCCCATGTGGCAGCCATGCATTACACAGACATACTCCCATGTGGCAGCCATGCATTACACAGATAAACCCCCATGTGGCAGCCATGCGTTACACAGACATACCCCCATGTGGCAGCCATGCGTTACACAGATAAACCCCCATGTGACAGCCATGCTTTACACAGACAAAACACCATGTGGCAGCCATGCATTACACAGACATACCCCCATGTGGCAGCCGTGCATTACACAGACATACCCCCATGTGGCAGCCATGCATTACACAGATATATCCCCATGTGGCAGCCATGCATTACACAGATATACCCCCATGTGGCAGCCATGCTTTATGCAGATATACCCCCATGTGGCAGCCATGCATTACACAGATATACCCCCATGTGGCAGCCATGCATTACACAGACATACCCCCATGTGGCAGCCATGCATTACACAAACATACCCCCATGTGACAGCCATGCATTACACAGATATATCCCCATGTGGCAGCCATGCATTACACAAATATATCCCCATGTGGCAGCCATGCATTACACTAATATATACCCATGTGACAGCCATACATTACACAGATATACCCCCAAGTGACAGCCATGTATTACACAGATATATCCCCATGTGGCAGCCATACATTACACAGATATATCCCCATGTGGCAGCCATGCATTAAACAGATATACCCCCATGTGGCAGCCATGCTTTACACAGATAAACCCCCATGTGACAGCCATGGTCTATACAGATATATCCCCATGTGGCAGTCATGCATTACACAGATATATCCCCATGTGGCAGCCATGCATTACACAGATATATCCCATGTGACAGCCATGCATTACACAGATAAACCCCCATGTGACAGCCATGCATTACACAGATATATCCGCATGTTGCAGCCATGCATTACACAGATATATCCCCATGTGACAGCCATGCATTACACAGATATACCCCCATGTGGCAGCCATGCATTACACAGATATATCCCCATGTGATAGCCTTGCATTACACAGATATACCCCCATGTGGCAGCCATGCTTTACACAGATAAACCCCCATGTGGCAGCCATGCATTACACAGACATATCCCCATGTGGCAGCCATGCATTACACAGATAGACCCCCATGTGGTAGCCATGCATTACGCAGATATACCCCCATGTGGCAGCCATGTATTACACAGATATACCACCATGTAGCAGCCATGCATTACACAGATATACCCCCATGTGACAGCTATGCATTACACAGATATACCCCAATGTGGCAGCTATGCATTACACAGACATACCCCCATGTGGCAGCCATGCATTACACAGACATACTCCCATGTGGCAGCCATGCATTACACAGATGAACCCCCATGTGGCAGCCATGCATTACAGAGACATACCCAATGTGACAGCCATGCATTACACAGATTTTCCCCATGTGGCAGCCATGCATTACACAGATATACCCCCATGAGGCAGCCATGCATTACACAGATATACCCCCATGAGGCAGCCATGCTTTACACAGATAAACCCCCATGTGACAGCCAGGGTTTATACAGATATATCCCCATGTAGCAGTCATGCATTACACAGATATATCCCCATGTGGCAGCCATGCATTACACAGATATATCCCCATGTGACAGCCATGCATTACACAGATAAACCCCCATGTGACAGCCATGCATTACACAGATATATCCCCATGTGACAGCCATGCATTACACAGATAAACCCCCATGTGACAGCCATGCATTACACAGATATATCCCCATGTGGCAGCCATGCATTACACAGATATATCCCCATGTGACAGGCATGCATTACACAGATATACCCGCATGTGGCAGCCATGCTTTACACAGATATACCCCCATGTGGCAGCCATGCATTACACAGATATATCCCCATGTGGCAGCCATGCATTACACAGATATATCCCCATGTGACAGCCATGTATTACACAGATATACCTGCATGTGGCAGCCATGCTTTACACAGATATACCCCCATGTGGCAGCCATGCATTACACAGATATATCCCCATGTGGCAGCCATGCATTACACATATATTTCCCCATGTGACAGGCATGCATTACACAGATATACCCGCATGTGGCAGCCATGCTTTACACAGATATACCCCCATGTGGCAGCCATGCATTACACAGATATACCCCCATGTGGCAGCCATGCATTACACAGATAAACCCCCATGTGGCAGCCATGCATTACACAGATATATCCCCATGTGGCAGCCATGCATTACACAGATATACCCAACGTGGAAGCCATGCATTACACAGATATACCCCCATGTGGCAGCCATGCATTACACAGATATATCCCCATGTTACAGCCATGCATTACACAGACATACCCCCATGTGGCAGCCATGCATTACACAGATATACCCCCATGTGACAGCCATGCATTACACAGATATACCCCCATGTGGCAGCCATGCTTTATACAGATATATCCCCATGTGGCAGCCATGCATTACACAGATATATCCCCATATGACAGCCATGCATTACACAGATATACCCGCATGTGGCAGCCATGCTTTACACAGATATACCCCCATGTGGCAGCCATGCATTACACAGATATATCCCCATGTGGCAGCCATGCATTACACAGATATATCCCCATGTGACAGCCATGCATTACACAGATATACCCGCATGTGGCAGCCATGCTTTACACAGATATACCCCAATGTGGCAGCCATGCATTACACAGATATATCCCCATGTGGCAGCCATGCATTACACATATATATCCCCATGTGACAGCCATGCATTACACAGATAAACCCCCATGTGGCAGCCATGCATTACACAGATATATTCCCATGTGGCAGCCATGCATTACACAGATATATCCCCATCTGACAGCCATGCATTACACAGATAAACCCCATGTGGCAACCATGCATTACACAGACATACCCTCATGTGGCAGCCATGCATTACACAGACATACCCCCATGTGGCAGCCATGCATTACACAGGCATACCCCCATGTGTCAGCAATGCATTACACAGATATACCCCCATGTGGCAGCCATGCTTTACACAGATAAACCCCCATGTGGCAGACATGCATTACACAGACATACCCAATGTGACAGCCATGCATTACACAGATATATCCCCATGTGGCAGCCATGCATTACACAGATGTACCCCCATGTGGCAGCCATGCATTACACAGATATAGCCCCATGTGACAGCCATGCTTTACACAGATATACCCCCATGTGGCAGCCATGCTTTACACAGATAAACCCCCATGTGGCAGCCATGCATTACACAGATAAACCCCCATGTGGCAGCCATGCGTTACACAGACATACCCCCATGTGGCAGCCATGCATTACACAGATAAACCCCCATGTGACAGCCATGCTTTACACAGACAAAACACCATGTGGCAGCCATGCATTACACAGACATACCCCCATGTGGCAGCCGTGCATTACACAGACATACTCCCATGTGGCAGCCATGCATTACACAGATATATCCCCATGTGGCAGCCATGCGTTACACAGACATACCCCCATGTGACAGCCAAGGTTTATACAGATATATCCCCATGTGGCAGTCATGCATTACACAGACATACTCCCATGTGGCAGCCATGCGTTACACAGACATACCCCCATGTGACAGCCAAGGTTTATACAGATATATCCCCATGTGGCAGTCATGCATTACACAGATATATCCCCATGTGGCAGCCATGCATTACACAGATATATCCCCATGTGACAGCCATGCATTACACAGATAAACCCCCATGTGACAGCCATGCATTACACAGATATATCCCCATGTGGCAGCCATGCTTTACACAGATATATCCCCATGTGACAGCCATGCATTAGACAGATAAACCCCCATGTGGCAGCCATGCTTTACACAGATAAACTCACATGTGGCAGCCATGCATTACACAGACATACCACCATGTGGCAGCCATGCATTACACAGATATACCCCCATGTGGTAGCCATGCATTACACAGATATACCCCCATGTGGCAGCCAAGTATTACACAGATATACCACCATGTGGCAGCCATGCATTACACAGATATACCCCCATGTGGCAGCTATGCATTACACAGACATACCCCCATGTGACAGCCATGCATTACACAGATATATCCCCATGTGGCAGCCATACATTACACAGATATATCCCCATGTGGCAGCCATGCATTAAAAAGATATACCCCCATGTGGCAGCCATGCTTTACACAGATAAACCCCCATGTGACAGCCATGGTCTATACAGATATATCCCCATGTGGCAGTCATGCATTACACAGATATATCCCCATGTGGCAGCCATGCATTACACAGATATATCCCCATGTGACAGCCATGCATTACACAGATAAACCCCCATGTGACAGCCATGCATTACACAGATATATCCGCATCTTGCAGCCATGCATTACACAGATATATCCCCATGTGACAGCCATGCATTACACAGATATACCCCCATGTGGCAGCCATGCATTACACAGATATATCCCCATGTGACAGCCTTGCATTACACAGATATACCCCCATGTGGCAGCCATACATTACACAGATATATCCCCATGTGGCAGCCATGCATTAAACAGATATACCCCCATGTGGCAGCCATGCTTTACACAGATAAACCCCCATGTGACAGCCATGGTCTATACAGATATATCCCCATGTGGCAGTCATGCATTACACAGATATATCCCCATGTGGCAGCCATGCATTACACAGATATATCCCCATGTGACAGCCATGCATTACACAGATAAACCCCCATGTGACAGCCATGCATTACACAGATATATCCGCATCTTGCAGCCATGCATTACACAGATATATCCCCATGTGACAGCCATGCATTACACAGATATACCCCCATGTGGCAGCCATGCATTACACAGATATATCCCCATGTGACAGCCTTGCATTACACAGATATACCCCCATGTGGCAGCCATGCTTTACACAGATAAACCCCCATGTGGCAGCCATGCATTACACAGACATACCCCCATGTGGCAGCCATGCATTACACAGATAGACCCCCATGTGGTAGCCATGCATTACGCAGATATACCCCCATGTGGCAGCCATGTATTACACAGATATACCACCATGTAGCAGCCATGCATTACACAGATATACCCCCATATGGCAGCTATGCATTACACAGATATACCCCCATGTGGCAGCTATGCATTACACAGACATACCCCCATGTGGCAGCCATGCATTACACAGACATACTCCCATGTGGCAGCCATGCATTACACAGATAAACCCCCATGTGGCAGCCATGCATTACAGAGACATACCCAATGTGACAGCCATGCATTACACAGATTTATCCCCATGTGGCAGCCATGCATTACACAGATATACCCCCATGAGGCAGCCATGCATTACACAGATATACCCCCATGAGCCAGCCATGCATTAAACAGATATACCCCCATGTGGTAGCCATGCATTACACATATATACCCCATGTGGCAGCCATGCATTACACAGACATACCCCCATGTGGCAGCCATGCATTACACAGACATACTCCCATGTGGCAGCCATGCATTACACAGATAAACCCCCATGTGGCAGCCATGCGTTACACAGACATACCCCCATGTGGCAGCCATGCATTACACAGATAAACCCCCATGTGACAGCCATGCTTTACACAGACAAAACACCATGTGGCAGCCATGCATTACACAGACATACCCCCATGTGGCAGCCGTGCATTACACAGACATACTCCCATGTGGCAGCCATGCATTACACAGATATATCCCCATGTGGCAGCCATGCATTACACAGATATACCCCCATGTGGCAGCCATGCTTTTGCAGATATACCCCCATGTGGCAGCCATGCATTACACAGATATACCCCCATGTGGCAGCCATGCATTACACAGATATACCCCCATGTGGCAGCCATGCATTACACAAACATACCCCCATGTGACAGCCATGCATTACACAGATATATCCCGATGTGGCAGCCATGCATTACAGAAATATATCCCCATGTGGCAGCCATGCATTACACAGATATATCCCCATGTGACAGCCATGCATTACACAGATTTACTCCCATGTGGCAGCCATGCATAACACAGATATATCCACATGTGACAGCCAAACATTACACAGGTATATCCCCATGTGGCAGCCTTGCATTACACAGATATACCCCCATGTGGCAGCCATGCTTTACACAGATAAACTCCCATGTGGCAGCCATGCATTACACAGACATACCACCATGTGGCAGCCATGCATTACACAGATATACCCCCATGTGGTAGCCATGCATTACACAGATATACCACCATGTGGCAGCCATGCATTACACAGACATACTCCCATGTGGCAGCCATGCATTACACAGATAAACCCCCATGTGGCAGCCATGCGTTACACAGACATACCCCCATGTGACAGCCAAGGTTTATACAGATATATCCCCATGTGGCAGTCATGCATTACACAGATATATCCCCATGTGGCAACCATGCATTACACAGATATATCCCCATGTGACAGCCATGCATTACACAGATAAACCCCCATGTGACAGCCATGCATTACACAGATATATCCCCATGTGGCAGCCATGCTTTACACAGATATATCCCCATGTGACAGCCATGCATTAGACAGATAAACCCCCATGTGGCAGCCATGCTTTACACAGATAAACTCACATGTGGCAGCCATGCATTACACAGACATACCACCATGTGGCAGCCATGCATTACACAGATATACCCCCATGTGGTAGCCATGCATTACACAGATATACCCCCATGTGGCAGCCAAGTATTACACAGATATACCACCATGTGGCAGCCATGCATTACACAGATATACCCCCATGTGGCAGCTATGCATTACACAGACATACCCCCATGTGACAGCCATGCATTACACAGATATACCCCCATGTGGCAGCCATGCATTACACAGACATACCCCCATGTGGCAGCCATGCATTACACAGACATACTCCCATGTGGCAGCCATGCATTACACAGATAAACCCCCATGTGGCAGCCATGCGTTACACAGACATACCCCCATGTGGCAGCCATGCATTACACAGATAAACCCCCATGTGACAGCCATGCTTTACACAGACAAAACACCATGTGGCAGCCATGCATTACACAGACATACCCCCATGTGGCAGCCGTGCATTACACAGACATACCCCCATGTGGCAGCCATGCATTACACAGATATATCCCCATGTGGCAGCCATGCATTACACAGATATACCCCCATGTGGCAGCCATGCTTTATGCAGATATACCCCCATGTGGCAGCCATGCATTACACAGATAAACCCCCATGTGGCAGCCATGCATTACAGAGACATACCCAATGTGACAGCCATGCATTACACAGATTTATCCCCATGTGGCAGCCATGCATTACACAGATATACCCCCATGAGGCAGCCATGCATTACACAGATATACCCCCATGAGCCAGCCATGCATTAAACAGATATACCCCCATGTGGTAGCCATGCATTACACATATATACCCCATGTGGCAGCCATGCATTACACAGACATACCCCCATGTGGCAGCCATGCATTACACAGACATACTCCCATGTGGCAGCCATGCATTACACAGATAAACCCCCATGTGGCAGCCATGCGTTACACAGACATACCCCCATGTGGCAGCCATGCATTACACAGATAAACCCCCATGTGACAGCCATGCTTTACACAGACAAAACACCATGTGGCAGCCATGCATTACACAGACATACCCCCATGTGGCAGCCGTGCATTACACAGACATACTCCCATGTGGCAGCCATGCATTACACAGATATATCCCCATGTGGCAGCCATGCATTACACAGATATACCCCCATGTGGCAGCCATGCTTTATGCAGATATACCCCCATGTGGCAGCCATGCATTACACAGATATACCCCCATGTGGCAGCCATGCATTACACAGATATACCCCCATGTGGCAGCCATGCATTACACAAACATACCCCCATGTGACAGCCATGCATTACACAGATATATCCCGATGTGGCAGCCATGCATTACAGAAATATATCCCCATGTGGCAGCCATGCATTACACAGATATATCCCCATGTGACAGCCATGCATTACACAGATTTACTCCCATGTGGCAGCCATGCATAACACAGATATATCCACATGTGACAGCCATACATTACACAGGTATATCCCCATGTGGCAGCCTTGCATTACACAGATATACCCCCATGTGGCAGCCATGCTTTACACAGATAAACTCCCATGTGGCAGCCATGCATTACACAGACATACCACCATGTGGCAGCCATGCATTACACAGATATACCCCCATGTGGTAGCCATGCATTACACAGATATACCACCATGTGGCAGCCATGCATTACACAGACATACTCCCATGTGGCAGCCATGCATTACACAGATAAACCCCCATGTGGCAGCCATGCGTTACACAGACATACCCCCATGTGACAGCCAAGGTTTATACAGATATATCCCCATGTGGCAGTCATGCATTACACAGATATATCCCCATGTGGCAGCCATGCATTACACAGATATATCCCCATGTGACAGCCATGCATTACACAGATAAACCCCCATGTGACAGCCATGCATTACACAGATATATCCCCATGTGGCAGCCATGCTTTACACAGATATATCCCCATGTGACAGCCATGCATTAGACAGATAAACCCCCATGTGGCAGCCATGCTTTACACAGATAAACTCACATGTGGCAGCCATGCATTACACAGACATACCACCATGTGGCAGCCATGCATTACACAGATATACCCCCATGTGGTAGCCATGCATTACACAGATATACCCCCATGTGGCAGCCAAGTATTACACAGATATACCACCATGTGGCAGCCATGCATTACACAGATATACCCCCATGTGGCAGCTATGCATTACACAGACATACCCCCATGTGACAGCCATGCATTACACAGATATACCCCCATGTGGCAGCCATGCATTACACAGACATACCCCCATATGGCAGCCATGCATTACACAGACATACTCCCATGTGGCAGCCATGCATTACACAGATAAACCCCCATGTGGCAGCCATGCGTTACACAGACATACCCCCATGTGGCAGCCATGCATTACACAGATAAACCCCCATGTGACAGCCATGCTTTACACAGACAAAACACCATGTGGCAGCCATGCATTACACAGACATACCCCCATGTGGCAGCCGTGCATTACACAGACATACCCCCATGTGGCAGCCATGCATTACACAGATATATCCCCATGTGGCAGCCATGCATTACACAGATATACCCCCATGTGGCAGCCATGCTTTATGCAGATATACCCCCATGTGGCAGCCATGCATTACACAGATATACCCCCATGTGGCAGCCATGCATTACACAGACATACCCCCATGTGGCAGCCATGCATTACACAAACATACCCCCATGTGACAGCCATGCATTACACAGATATATCCCCATGTGGCAGCCATGCATTACACAAATATATCCCCATGTGGCAGCCATGCATTACACAGATATATCCCCATGTGACAGCCATACATTACACAGATATACCCCCAAGTGACAGCCATGTATTACACAGATATATCCCCATGTGGCAGCCATACATTACACAGATATATCCCCATGTGGCAGCCATGCATTAAACAGATATACCCCCATGTGGCAGCCATGGTTTACACAGATAAACCCCCATGTGACAGCCATGGTCTATATAGATATATCCCCATGTGGCAGTCATGCATTACACAGATATATCCCCATGTGGCAGCCATGCATTACACAGATATATCCCCATGTGACAGCCATGCATTACACAGATAAACCCCCATGTGACAACCATGCATTACACAGATATATCCGCATGTTGCAGCCATGCATTACACAGATATATCCCCATGTGACAGCCATGCATTACACAGATATACCCCCATGTGGCAGCCATGCATTACACAGATATATCCCCATGTGACAGCCTTGCATTACACAGATATACCCCCATGTGGCAGCCATGCTTTACACAGATAAACCCCCATGTGGCAGCCATGCATTACACAGACATACCCCCATGTGGCAACCATGCATTACACAGATAGACCCCCATGTGGTAGCCATGCATTACGCAGATATACCCCCATGTGGCAGCCATGTATTACACAGATATATCCCCATGTGGCAGCTATGCATTAAACAGACATACCCCCATGTGACAGCCATGCATTACACAGATATACCCCCATGTGGCAGCCATGCATTACACAGACATACCCCCATGTGGCAGCCATGCATTACACAGACATACTCCCATGTGGCAGCCATGCATTACACAGATAAACCCCCATGTGGCAGCCATGCGTTACACAGACATACCCCCATGTGGCAGCCATGCATTACACAGATAAACCCCCATGTGACAGCCATACTTTACACAGACAAAACACCATGTGGCAGCCATGCATTACACAGACATACCCCCATGTGGCAGCCGTGCATTACACAGACATACCCCCATGTGGCAGCCATGCATTACACAGATATATCCCCATGTGGAAGCCATGCATTACACAGATATACCCCCATGTGGCAGCCATGCTTTATGCAGATATACCCCCATGTGGCAGCCATGCATTACACAGATATACCCCCATGTGGCAGCCATGCATTACACAGACATACCCCCATGTGGCAGCCATGCATTACACAAATATACCCCCATGTGACAGCCATGCATTACACAGATATATCCCCATGTGGCAGCCATGCATTACACAAATATATCCCCATGTGGCAGCCATGCATTACACAGATATACCCCCAAGTGACAGCCATGTATTACACAGATATATCCCCATGTGGCAGCCATACATTACACAGATATATCCCCATGTGGCAGCCATGCATTAAACAGATATACCCCCATGTGGCAGCCATGCTTTACACAGATAAACCCCCATGTGACAGCCATGGTCTATACAGATATATCCCCATGTGGCAGTCATGCATTACACAGATATATCCCCATGTGGCAGCCATGCATTACACAGATATATCCCCATGTGACAGCCATGCATTACACAGATAAACCCCCATGTGACAGCCATGCATTACACAGATATATCCGCATGTTGCAGCCATGCATTACACAGATATATCCCCATGTGACAGCCATGCATTACACAGATATACCCCCATGTGGCAGCCATGCATTGCACAGATATATCCCCATGTGACAGCCTTGCATTACACAGATATACCCCCAAGTGGCAGCCATGCTTTACACAGATAAACCCCCATGTGGCAGCCATGCATTACACAGACATACCCCCATGTGGCAGCCATGCATTACACAGATAGACTCCCATGTGGTAGCCATGCATTACGCAGATATACCCCCATGTGGCAGCCATGTATTACACAGATATACCACCATGTAGCAGCCATGCATTACACAGATATACCCCCATGTGGCAGCTATGCATTACACAGATATACCCCCATGTGGCAGCTATGCATTACACAGACATACCCCCATGTGGCAGCCATGCATTACACAGACATACTCCCATGTGGCAGCCATGCATTACACAGATAAACCCCCATGTGGCAGCCATGCATTACAGAGACATACCCAATGTGACAGCCATGCATTACACAGATTTTCCCCATGTGGCAGCCATGCATTACACAGATATACCCCCATGAGGCAGCCATGCATTACACAGATATACCCCCATGAGGCAGCCATGCATTAAACAGATATACCCCCATGTGGTAGCCATGCATTACACATATATACCCCATGTGGCAGCCATGCATTACACAGACATACCCCCATGTGGCAGCCATGCATTACATAGACATACTCCCATGTGGCAGCCATGCATTACACAGATAAACCCCCATGTGGCAGCCATGCGTTACACAGACATACCCCCATGTGGCAGCCATGCATTACACAGATAAACCCCCATGTGACAGCCATGCTTTAAACAGACAAAACACCATGTGGCAGCCATGCATTACACAGACATACCCCCATGTGGCAGCCGTGCATTACACAGACATACTCCCATGTGGCAGCCATGCATTACACAGATATATCCCCATGTGGCAGCCATGCATTACACAGATATACCCCCATGTGGCAGCCATGCTTTATGCAGATATACCCCCATGTGGCAGCCATGCTTTATGCAGATATACCCCCATGTGGCAGCCATGCATTACACAGATATACCCCCATGTGGCAGCCATGCATTACACAGACATACCCCCATGTGGCAGCCATGCATTACACAAACATACCCCCATGTGACAGCCATGCATTACACAGATATATCCCCATGTGGCAGCCATGCATTACACAAATATATCCCCATGTGGCAGCCATGCATTACACAGATATATCCCCATGTGACAGCCATACATTACACAGATATACCCCCAAGTGACAGCCATGTATTACACAGATATATCCCCATGTGGGAGCCATACATTACACAGATATATCCCCATGTGGCAGCCATGCATTAAACAGATATACCCCAATGTGGCAGCCATGCTTTACACAGATTAACCCCCATGTGACAGCCATGGTCTATACAGATATATCCCCATGTGGCAGTCATGCATTACACAGATATATCCCCATGTGGCAGCCATGCATTACACAGATATATCCCCATGTGACAGCCATGCATTACACAGATAAACCCCCATGTGACAGCCATGCATTACACAGATATATCCGCATGTTGCAGCCATGCATTACACAGATATATCCCCATGTGACAGCCATGCATTACACAGATATACCCCCATGTGGCAGCCATGCATTACACAGATATATCCCCATGTGACAGCCTTGCATTACACAGATATACCCCCATGTGGCAGCCATGCTTTACACAGATAAACCCCCATGTGGCAGCCATGCATTACACAGACATACCCCCATGTGGCAACCATGCATTACACAGATAGACCCCCATGTGGTAGCCATGCATTACGCAGATATACCCCCATGTGGCAGCCATGTATTACACAGATATATCCCCATGTGGCAGCTATGCATTACACAGACATACCCCCATGTGACAGCCATGCATTAGACAGATATACCCCCATGTTGCAGCCATGCATTACACAGACATACCCCCATGTGGCAGCCATGCATTACACAGACATACTCCCATGTGGCAGCCATGCATTACACAGATAAACCCCCATGTGGCAGCCATGCGTTACACAGACATACCCCCATGTGGCAGCCATGCGTTACACAGATAAACCCCCATGTGACAGCCATGCTTTACACAGACAAAACACCATGTGGCAGCCATGCATTACACAGACATACCCCCATGTGGCAGCCGTGCATTACACAGACATACCCCCATGTGGCAGCCATGCATTACACAGATATATCCCCATGTGGCAGCCATGCATTACACAGATATACCCCCATGTGGCAGCCATGCTTTATGCAGATATACCCCCATGTGGCAGCCATGCATTACACAGATATACCCCCATGTGGCAGCCATGCATTACACAGACATACCCCCATGTGGCAGCCATGCATTACACAAACATACCCCCATGTGACAGCCATGCATTACACAGATATATCCCCATGTGGCAGCCATGCATTACACAAATATATCCCCATGTGGCAGCCATGCATTACACTAATATATACCCATGTGACAGCCATACATTACACAGATATACCCCCAAGTGACAGCCATGTATTACACAGATATATCCCCATGTGGCAGCCATACATTACACAGATATATCCCCATGTGGCAGCCATGCATTAAACAGATATACCCCCATGTGGCAGCCATGCTTTACACAGATAAACCCCCATGTGACAGCCATGGTCTATACAGATATATCCCCATGTGGCAGTCATGCATTACACAGATATATCCCCATGTGGCAGCCATGCATTACACAGATATATCCCATGTGACAGCCATGCATTACACAGATAAACCCCCATGTGACAGCCATGCATTACACAGATATATCCGCATGTTGCAGCCATGCATTACACAGATATATCCCCATGTGACAGCCATGCATTACACAGATATACCCCCATGTGGCAGCCATGCATTACACAGATATATCCCCATGTGATAGCCTTGCATTACACAGATATACCCCCATGTGGCAGCCATGCTTTACACAGATAAACCCCCATGTGGCAGCCATGCATTACACAGACATATCCCCATGTGGCAGCCATGCATTACACAGATAGACCCCCATGTGGTAGCCATGCATTACGCAGATATACCCCCATGTGGCAGCCATGTATTACACAGATATACCACCATGTAGCAGCCATGCATTACACAGATATACCCCCATGTGACAGCTATGCATTACACAGATATACCCCAATGTGGCAGCTATGCATTACACAGACATACCCCCATGTGGCAGCCATGCATTACACAGACATACTCCCATGTGGCAGCCATGCATTACACAGATGAACCCCCATGTGGCAGCCATGCATTACAGAGACATACCCAATGTGACAGCCATGCATTACACAGATTTTCCCCATGTGGCAGCCATGCATTACACAGATATACCCCCATGAGGCAGCCATGCATTACACAGATATACCCCCATGAGGCAGCCATGCTTTACACAGATAAACCCCCATGTGACAGCCAGGGTTTATACAGATATATCCCCATGTAGCAGTCATGCATTACACAGATATATCCCCATGTGGCAGCCATGCATTACACAGATATATCCCCATGTGACAGCCATGCATTACACAGATAAACCCCCATGTGACAGCCATGCATTACACAGATATATCCCCATGTGACAGCCATGCATTACACAGATAAACCCCCATGTGACAGCCATGCATTACACAGATATATCCCCATGTGGCAGCCATGCATTACACAGATATATCCCCATGTGACAGGCATGCATTACACAGATATACCCGCATGTGGCAGCCATGCTTTACACAGATATACCCCCATGTGGCAGCCATGCATTACACAGATATATCCCCATGTGGCAGCCATGCATTACACAGATATATCCCCATGTGACAGCCATGTATTACACAGATATACCTGCATGTGGCAGCCATGCTTTACACAGATATACCCCCATGTGGCAGCCATGCATTACACAGATATATCCCCATGTGGCAGCCATGCATTACACATATATTTCCCCATGTGACAGGCATGCATTACACAGATATACCCGCATGTGGCAGCCATGCTTTACACAGATATACCCCCATGTGGCAGCCATGCATTACACAGATATACCCCCATGTGGCAGCCATGCATTACACAGATAAACCCCCATGTGGCAGCCATGCATTACACAGATATATCCCCATGTGGCAGCCATGCATTACACAGATATACCCAACGTGGAAGCCATGCATTACACAGATATACCCCCATGTGGCAGCCATGCATTACACAGATATATCCCCATGTTACAGCCATGCATTACACAGACATACCCCCATGTGGCAGCCATGCATTACACAGATATACCCCCATGTGACAGCCATGCATTACACAGATATACCCCCATGTGGCAGCCATGCTTTATACAGATATATCCCCATGTGGCAGCCATGCATTACACAGATATATCCCCATATGACAGCCATGCATTACACAGATATACCCGCATGTGGCAGCCATGCTTTACACAGATATACCCCCATGTGGCAGCCATGCATTACACAGATATATCCCCATGTGGCAGCCATGCATTACACAGATATATCCCCATGTGACAGCCATGCATTACACAGATATACCCGCATGTGGCAGCCATGCTTTACACAGATATACCCCAATGTGGCAGCCATGCATTACACAGATATATCCCCATGTGGCAGCCATGCATTACACATATATATCCCCATGTGACAGCCATGCATTACACAGATAAACCCCCATGTGGCAGCCATGCATTACACAGATATATTCCCATGTGGCAGCCATGCATTACACAGATATATCCCCATCTGACAGCCATGCATTACACAGATAAACCCCATGTGGCAACCATGCATTACACAGACATACCCTCATGTGGCAGCCATGCATTACACAGACATACCCCCATGTGGCAGCCATGCATTACACA
The DNA here is from genome assembly GCA_031769625.1 of Taudactylus pleione. NCBI lineage: Eukaryota > Metazoa > Chordata > Amphibia > Anura > Myobatrachidae > Taudactylus > Taudactylus pleione. The sequence goes on along the minus strand of JAUIMM010000424.1, from coordinate 3,842,489 downwards.
GGCATACCCCCATGTGTCAGCAATGCATTACACAGATATACCCCCATGTGGCAGCCATGCTTTACACAGATAAACCCCCATGTGGCAGACATGCATTACACAGACATACCCAATGTGACAGCCATGCATTACACAGATATATCCCCATGTGGCAGCCATGCATTACACAGATGTACCCCCATGTGGCAGCCATGCATTACACAGATATAGCCCCATGTGACAGCCATGCTTTACACAGATATACCCCCATGTGGCAGCCATGCTTTACACAGATAAACCCCCATGTGGCAGCCATGCATTACACAGATATACCCCCATGTGGCAGCCATGCATTACACAGATATATCCCCATGTGACAGCCATGCATTACACAGACATACCCCCATGTGGCAGCCATGCATTACACAGATATATCCCCATGTGACAGCCATGCATTACACAGATTTACTCCCATGTGGCAGCCATGCATTACACAGATATATCCACATGTGACAGCCATACATTACACAGGTATATCCCCATGTGGCAGCCTTGCATTACACAGATATACCCCCATGTGGCAGCCATGCTTTACACAGATAAACTCCCATGTGGCAGCCATGCATTACACAGACATACCACCATGTGGCAGCCATGCATTACACAGACATACCCCCATGTGGTAGCCATGCATTACACAGATATACTACCATGTGGCAGCCATGCATTACACAGACATACTCCCATGTGGCAGCCATGCATTACACAGATAAACCCCCATGTGGCAGCCATGCGTTACACAGACATACCCCCATGTGACAGCCAAGGTTTATACAGATATATCCCCATGTGGCAGTCATGCATTACACAGATATATCCCCATGTGGCAGCCATGCATTACACAGATATATCCCCATGTGACAGCCATGCATTACACAGATAAACCCCCATGTGACAGCCATGCATTACACAGATATATCCCCATGTGGCAGCCATGCTTTACACAGATATATCCCCATGTGACAGCCATGCATTAGTCAGATAAACCCCCATGTGGCAGCCATGCTTTACACAGATAAACTCACATGTGGCAGCCATGCATTACACAGACATACCACCATGTGGCAGCCATGCATTACACAGATATACCCCCATGTGGTAGCCATGCATTACACAGATATACCCCCATGTGGCAGCCAAGTATTACACAGATATACCACCATGTGGCAGCCATGCATTACACAGATATACCCCCATGTGGCAGCTATGCATTACACAGACATACCCCCATGTGACAGCCATGCATTACACAGATATACCCCCATGTGGCAGCCATGCATTACACAGACATACCCCATGTGGCAGCCATGCATTACACAGACATACTCCCATGTGGCAGCCATGCATTACACAGATAAACCCCCATGTGGCAGCCATGCGTTACACAGACATACCCCCATGTGGCAGCCATGCATTACACAGATAAACCCCCATGTGACAGCCATGCTTTACACAGACAAAACACCATGTGGCAGCCATGCATTACACAGACATACCCCCATGTGGCAGCCGTGCATTACACAGACATACCCCCATGTGGCAGCCATGCATTACACAGATATATCCCCATGTGGCAGCCATGCATTACACAGATATACCCCCATGTGGCAGCCATGCTTTATGCAGATATACCCCCATGTGGCAGCCATGCATTACACAGATATACCCCCATGTGGCAGCCATGCATTACACAGACATACCCCCATGTGGCAGCCATGCATTACACAAACATACCCCCATGTGACAGCCATGCATTACACAGATATATCCCCATGTGGCAGCCATGCATTACACAAATATATCCCCATGTGGCAGCCATGCATTACACAGATATATCCCCATGTGACAGCCATACATTACACAGATATACCCCCAAGTGACAGCCATGTATTACACAGATATATCCCCATGTGGCAGCCATACATTACACAGATATATCCCCATGTGGCAGCCATACATTACACAGATATATCCCCATGTGGCAGCCATGCATTAAACAGATATACCCCCTTGTGGCAGCCATGCTTTACACAGATAAACCCCCATGTGACAGCCATGGTCTATACAGATATATCCCCATGTGGCAGTCAAGCATTACACAGATATATCCCCATGTGGCAGCCATGCATTACACAGATATATCCCCATTTGACAGCCATGCATTACACAGATAAACCCCCATGTGACAGCCATGCATTACACAGATATATCCGCATGTTGCAGCCATGCACTACACAGATATATCCCCATGTGACAGCCTTGCATTACACAGATATACCCCCATGTGGCAGCCATGCATTACACAGATATATCCCCATGTGACAGCCTTGCATTACACAGATATACCCCCATGTGGCAGCCATGCTTTACACAGATAAACCCCCATGTGGCAGCCATGCATTACACAGACATACCCCCATGTGGCAGCCATGCATTACACAGATAGACCCCCATGTGGTAGCCATGCATTACGCAGATATACCCCCATGTGGCAGCCATGTATTACACAGATATACCACCATGTAGCAGCCATGCATTACACAGATATACCCCCATGTGGCAGCTATGCATTACACAGATATACCCCCATGTGGCAGCTATGCATTACACAGACATACCCCCATGTGGCAGCCATGCATTACACAGACATACTCCCATGTGGCAGCCATGCATTACACAGATAAACCCCCATGTGGCAGCCATGCATTACAGAGACATACCCAATGTGACAGCCATGCATTACACAGATTTATCCCCATGTGGCAGCCATGCATTACACAGATATACCCCCATGAGGCAGCCATGCATTACACAGATATACCCCCATGAGGCAGCAATGCATTAAACAGATATACCCCCATGTGGTAGCCATGCATTACACATATATACCCCATGTGGCAGCCATGCATTACACAGACATACCCCCATGTGGCAGCCATGCATTACACAGACATACTCCCATGTGGCAGCCATGCATTACACAGATAAACCCCCATGTGGCAGCCATGCGTTACACAGACATACCCCCATGTGGCAGCCATGCATTACACAGATAAACCCCCATGTGACAGCCATGCTTTACACAGACAAAACACCATGTGGCAGTCATGCATTACACAGACATACCCCCATGTGGCAGCCGTGCATTACACAGACATACTCCCATGTGGCAGCCATGCATTACACAGATATATCCCCATGTGGCAGCCGTGCATTACACAGACATACCCCCATGTGGCAGCTATGCATTACACAGATATACCCCCATGTGGCAGCTATGCATTACACAGACATACCCCCATGTGGCAGCCATGCATTACACAGACATACTCCCATGTGGCAGCCATGCATTACACAGATAAACCCCCATGTGGCAGCCATGCATTACAGAGACATACCCAATGTGACAGCCATGCATTACACAGATTTATCCCCATGTGGCAGCCATGCATTACACAGATATACCCCCATGAGGCAGCCATGCATTACACAGATATACCCCCATGAGGCAGCCATGCATTAAACAGATATACCCCCATGTGGTAGCCATGCATTACACATATATACCCCATGTGGCAGCCATGCATTACACAGATATACCCCCATGTGGCAGCTATGCATTACACAGACATACCCCCATGTGGCAGCCATGCATTACACAGACATACTCCCATGTGGCAGCCATGCATTACACAGATAAACCCCCATGTGGCAGCCATGCATTACACAGACATACCCAATGTGACAGCCATGCTTTACACAGATATATCCCCATGTGGCAGCCATGCATTACACAGATATACCCCCATGAGGCAGCCATGCATTAAACAGATATACCCCCATGTGGTAGCCATGCATTACACATATTTACCCCATGTGGCAGCCATGCATTACACAGATATACCCCCATGTGGATGCCATGCTCTACACAGATATACCCCCATGTGGCAGCCATGCTTTACACAGATATACCCCGATTGGGCAGCCATGCATTATACAGATATACCCCCATGTGGCAGCAATGTTTTACACATATATATCCCTTGGGAATGCTGCCTATCCTTTATATCCCTCACTGTACCAGTATGCTTGGGAATGCTGCCTATCCTTTATATCACCTCACTGTACCAGAGTCCTTGGGAATGCTGCCTATCCTTCATATAACCTCACTGTACCAATGTCCTTGGGAATGCTGCCTATCCTTTATATCACCTCACTGTACCAGAGTCCTTGGGAATGCTGCCTATCCTTTATATCACCTCACTGTACCAGAGTCCTTGGGAATGCTACCTATCCTTTATATCACCTCACTGTACCAGTGTCCTTGGGAATGCTGCCTATCCTTTATATCACCTCACTGTACCAGAGTCCTTGGGAATGCTGCCTATCCTTCATATAACCTCACTGTACCAATGTCCTTGGGAATGCTGCCTATCCTTTATATCACCTCACTGTACCAGAGTCCTTGGGAATGCTGCCTATCCTTTATATCACCGCACTGTACCAGAGTCCTTGGGAATGCTGCCTATCCTTTATATCACCTCACTGTACCAATGTCCTTGGGAATGCTGCCTATCACTTCACTGTACCAGTGTCCTTGGGAATGCTGCCTATCCTTTATATCACCTCACTGTACCAGTGTCCTTGGGAATGCTGCCTATCCTTTATATCCCCTCACTGTAGCAGAGTCCTTGGGAATGCTGCCTATCCTTTATATCACCCCACTGTACCAGAGTCCTTGGGAATGCTGCCTATCCTTTATATCACCTCACTGTTCCAGTGTCCTTGGGAATGCTGCCTATCCTTTATATCACCTCACTGTACCAATGTCCTTGGGAATGCTGCCTATCCTTTATATCACCTCACTGTACCAGAGTCCTTGGGAATGCTGCCTATCCTTCATATCACCTCACTGTACCAATGTCCTTGGGAATGCTGCCTATCCTTTATATCACCTCACTGTACCAGAGTCCTTGGGAATGCTGCCTATCCTTTATATCACCTCACTGTACCAGTGTCCTTGGGAATGCTGCCTATCCTTTATATCACCTCACTGTACCAGAGTCCTTGGGAATGCTGCCTATCCTTTATATCTCCTCACTGTACCAGTGTCCTTGGAAATGCTGCCTATCCTTTATATCACCTCACTATACCAGTGTCCTTGGGAATGCTGCCTATCCTTTATATCACCTCACTGTACCAATGTCCTTGGGAATGCTGCCTATCCTTTATTTCACTTCACTGTACCAGAGTCCTTGGGAATGCTGCCTATCCTTCATATCACCTCACTGTACCAATGTCCTTGGGAATGCTGCCTATCCTTTATATCACCTCACTGTACCAGAGTCCTTGGGAATGCTGCCTATCCTTTATATCACCTCACTGTACCAATGTCCTTGGGAATGCTGCCTATTACCTCACTGTACCAGTGTCCTTTGGAATGCTGCCTATCCTTTATATCACCTCACTGTACCAGAGTCCTTGGGAATGCTGCCTATCCTTTATATCCCCTCACTGTACCAGAGCCCTTGGGAATGCTGCCTATCCTTCATATCACCTCACTGTACCAATGTCCTTGGGAATGCTGCCTATCCTTTATATCACCTCACTGTACCAGAGTCCTTGGGAATGCTGCCTATCCTTTATATCACCTCACTGTACCAGTGTCCTTGGGATTGCTGCCTATCCTTTATATCACCTCACTGTACCAGTATGCTTGGGAATGCTGCCTATCCTTTATATCACCTCACTGTACCAGAGTCCTTGGGAATGCTGCCTTTCCTTTATATCATCTCACTGTACCAGAGTCCTTGGGAATGCTGCCTATCCTTTATATCACCTCACTGTACCAGAGCCCTTGGGAATGCTGCCTTTCCTTTATATCACCTCACTGTACCAATGTCCTTGGGACTGCTGCCTATCCTTTATATCACCTCACTGTATCAGAGTCCTTGGGAATGCTGCCTATCCTTTATATCACCTCACTGTACCAATGTCCTTGGGAATGCTGCCTATCCTTTATATCTCCTCACTGTACCAGAGTCCTTGGGAATGCTGCCTATCCTTTATATCACCTCACTGTACCAGTGTCCTTGGGATTGCTGCCTATCCTTTATATCACCTCACTGTACCAGTATGCTTGGGAATGCTGCCTATCCTTTATATCACCTCACTGTACCAGAGTCCTTGGGAATGCTGCCTTTCCTTTATATCATCTCACTGTACCAGAGTCCTTGGGAATGCTGCCTATCCTTTATATCACCTCACTGTACCAGAGCCCTTGGGAATGCTGCCTTTCCTTTATATCACCTCACTGTACCAATGTCCTTGGGACTGCTGCCTATCCTTTATATCACCTCACTGTATCAGAGTCCTTGGGAATGCTGCCTATCCTTTATATCACCTCACTGTACCAATGTCCTTGGGACTGCTGCCTATCCTTTATATCTCCTCACTGTACCAGAGTCCTTGGGAATGCTGCCTATCCTTTATATCACCTCACTGTACCAGTGTCCTTGGGAATGCTGCCTATCCTTCATATCACCTCACTGTACCAATGTCCTTAGGAATGCTGCCTATCCTTTATATCACCTCACTGTACCAGAGTACTTGGGAATGCTGCCTATCCTTTATATCTCCTCACTGTACCAGAGTCCTTGGGAATGCTGCCTATCCTTTATGTCACCTGACTGTACCAGAGTACTTGGGAATGCTGCCTATCCTTTATATCACCTGACTGTACCAGTGTCCTTGGGAATGCTGCCTATCCTTTATATCACCTCACTGTACCAGAGTCCTTGGGAATGCTACCTATCCTTTATATCACCTCACTGTACCAGTGTCCTTGGGAATGCTCCCTATCCTTTATATCACCTCACTGTACCAATGTCCTTGGGAATGCTGCCTATCCTTTATATCACCTCACTGTACCAATGTCCTTGGGAATGCTGCCTATCCTTTATATCACCTCACTGTACCAGAGGCCTTGGGAATGCTGCCTATCCTTTATATCACCTCACTGTACCAGAGTCCTTGGGAATGCTGCCTATCCTTTATATCGCCTCACTTCTCCCTGATTTCTCAGGTTCCCAGTACTAAATATATTAGCACATCCCCAATACGGCGTGTAGGCGGCAGGCACACTTTAGCATGGCAATTAGCAGGTATGAGAGTTAATGGCATTCCACCCTGTAGGTGAAGTAGGCATTAGAAAGCTGTCAATCAAATCACAGAGAAAGAGGCTTTCTGCGGAAGGGTTGTGCTGCGGCAGCGATGTTCTGCTTTGTGCTGCCAGGTAACTTATGTTTGAGAGAGAACCCTTATTAGTTTTTTTCTTCTTCTCTCTGGCATAAAATAAAAGAAATACGGTTCTTGGAGGACGACAAGAGAAGCCCCCAGGGTGCAGCCGTGCGCTGTGTAATCTAATCAAATACCTCATCCATTATGTTCACATAATAAGCGCTCTGCTCCTCCGAGGTGCTGAGACGGAGCCCTGAATCCTGCTTGCTGAGGCCTTTTTTTCTTTTTTTAATATTTGACACCTGAAGACTATTCTAACTGTGTGGGCGAGATCTGTAAAACGCAATCTCTCTTTTTGGGGGTCAACAGTCAACTTTTCCAATAAAAGCTTTCCGTGCCTCATCAATCATGGGTATGAGAGTTTCCTAACTTTGCAGAGTACTGTACTGCGGTAAGGGGGGGGGATAGTGATGGTGTCATGTGCAGTGCCTTATACGCAAGGACAAATAATCTGTATATAATGAGGTCATGTGTAACACTGAGCGCTACTGTTACTGCGACTGAAGCTGGAACCTGGGAAATTGACATTATGGAAGATAAAGCCATGGACAGAAGATGTCAGAGGCTGAATACTCAATTTCCTGCCAGATTTATTGTATATCCTTAGGGGATATTGATGGACTCGAAGAGCTACGAGGTAACGGAGCTTTCAGTGTCCCAAGTGTTGTGGTCCTTAATATGGCATAATATAAGGTATAATAATATAATATAACAGCTAATATGGAGGAGGCCATGAACCTAAAGTGAAAATGAAAAATGAAAAATAAAATACCGTCATATGACTTAGGGGTCTATTTACTAAGCGGTGTTAGGAGACAGAGTGAAAAGTGATAAGAAAGTGATAAGGTGCCAGCCAATCAGCTCCTAACTGTCATCTCACAGGCTGTGTTTGAAAAATGACAGTTGGGAGCTGATTGGCTGGCACCTTATCACTTTCTTATCACTTTTCACTCTGGCTCCTAACACTGCTTAGTAAATAGACACCTGAGCATTTAAAGAGTGTGAAGACTTCGGGACAAATTTTTCAAACAATGGTTTTATATAATGTATCTTCTAGTGTAACATCATTTATTATAAATGACACATAATTAGATGATTAACGGTGGCCTCCAAAGCCCAATTTCTGAGAAAAATTGGTTTAGCAGACGTAACATTGGATCCAATACATTGTTGGGAAGAAAATTAGGGGGAGATGTATCAAAGCTTGGAGAAAGATAAAGTGGAAAGAGACGGACTGTGCTTCTGGACTGCCTGCTGACCAGGTGAGTGGCGTACACCCCCTGCACTGCCTAGCGCATCAGGGCAGACGGCCAGGGCCAGATTAACAATGGGGCGGATGGAGCTACAGCTCCAGGCCTCCACATAAAAATAGGCCCATTGTCATGACAACATGATGTTGACTGGCCATCTGCTCTCCACACGGTCAGCCATAAATCATAAGTAGTAAAATTGTATTTCTATTTAACTCACAAAATGAAGGATTTTTTTTCTTTTACATATTTAGGGAGACTTTGGGGCTGAGAGTATAGGGGGTACACGCCCACATGGCACTGGGCACACCCGCACAGCACTGGTCATACCCCCTTTGCTTCTCATAATAGGCCCTTTGGTCATTTTCAGCTCCAGGCCCATGTGGCCCTCAATCCGGCCCTGCAGACGGCCACTAGTCCTGTCAGCTACTTTTTCTATCTTACCATACACACTGCTGGAATATTATCACACTGCAGAATATCATAACTATTATGAGAGGGACAATGGACTGTTTTGATTTTTCACCTCTAGAAATATTATTACGCAAATGCAATATTTAATGCAAAAGACCAGCAATAATTGCAACTAGCATGCAATATATGATTGAATATTCAATAACGAGTAAGGTCCAGATTATTTGTTCTGCTGTGTTTATTGAGTTTACTTATGTGGTACACATGACTAGCAATACTTATTGTTGGTGTCGCACCACGTAATCATTAGGTTCACCATATACATAATTATATGAAGTATTGGATATTTACAACCTTCCCTATTTCTGAGTATATATAACCTAAAGTGCATGCAGGCATAAGCATATAGGCCCCCATTTACTAACGAGTTTTATCACCAAAATGAGTGATAAATGTCACTGTGTATGATAAATGGTGATCCAGCCAATCAGCTCCCAACTGTCACTTTTCTAACAGGTGACAGTTGGGAGCTGATTGGCTGGATCACCATTTATCATACACAGTGACATTTATCACTCATTTTGGTGATAAAACTCGTTAGTAAATGAGGCCCATAGTTCTTTGTCCTATAACAACAATTGTGAATTATCACATCATGAGATATATATGCATCTACTGTAATTAACCATTTGATGTAACATGCCTAGACTGTGATTAATTGGCGATACAATACTTTGTGGCTTTCAGCACTTAATTTTTGTCAACTTTCCTAGTATCATTTCGCCTGGCTTCTACAACCCAGATGGGATAAATATATATTGTTTGTTTGTATGTTTGTTTATTGGCTTTTAGTTGCTCACCTTTCTTAAGTATATTTGCAAAATAAAAGTAAATTTTTATAAGGCGGTACAGGCCAATCTCTATACCCACTGTGTGCCCCCACAAAGAGTCCTTCTTTTTCTCTATTTTTGGTTTATATGCTGTAAACAGACTCTGGGGAGCACCATGGACTAACCAATTAATAGGTCTGTTAGACTGAGGTCTTATGATCAGTTTTGGGAACATTGTTGGTACATGTGTAAGTTTTATGGGCTCTATTTAGTACAATCCGCATATTGAATGCGCATGTGCAGATGGACTCCCGAGTGCGGCGCTGATCGCAAAGGACAGCTCTTATCGGAAGAGCTGTCCTTTGTGGTACTGATGTTAGTGCATATGCTTTCAGTAGGGATGCGATGTCTGGCAGGATGTACCGTACAATGGGCCTAATTCAGACCCGCTCGCAAGCGCTGAGCGCTCGCAAGCGGGTCGATGCTGCCCAAGTGCACATGCGCACGACGGAAGCGGCTCCGTCGTGCGCATGCGCGAGACCCGATTAACGACGGCTAAGCCGTCGTTATTGGTCTCGCACCAAAGGGGGCGTGCTGTCGATGGTGATTGACAGCACGCCCCCTTTGGTGGGCGTGCCGGGGGCGTGGCTGCCCAGATGGAGGCGTTCCCATGGGAACGCCTACCGTCTGGGGCCGGCCCCACTGACATCACTAGTGATGTCAGTGGGAGTGCTTTTGGCTCTGATAGAGCCAAAAGCACTCCAGGCCTTGCGGCAGCGAGACCCTACTGCATACTTACCTACTTTGCTGGGCAGCTTTCCGGGAGCAGCAGGAGGGGACCTGCTGCTCTCCTCTTCGGGGGCGGGGCCAGACGATAGACGGCATGACGATATGACGCGATTTGCCTAATTTAGCCCCGCCCCTTCCCGGCGGACCCGATAATTTCAGGTAAAATCTCCACCTCCTGCCCACTTCACTAGGAAGTGGGCGGGATGCGGGAGATATGCCTACTCTTCCGGGATCGCGGGGGGTTACCCGAAAAATCGGGAGCCTCCCGCGATTCCCGGGAGAGTAGGCATGTATGCCCTACTGCAAGGGTCTCGTCGCAAGCCCGATGGTCGCCATGGTCTTGACAATCGCGACCATCATTTTGGCCGCTCGCTATAGCTGTGGGTGGTCACCCACAGCTATGCGATCGGCCAGGAGGCCGCTTCAAACAGTAAGAGGGACGGGCCTGATTCAGAGCGAGCGCTCTGTCAGAGCGTCCGGCTCTGAATCAGGGCCAATGTTAGTACATCCCGCCCTTAAAGTGGCAATAATTTACAAGGCAGAAACAGGTTGGTTTTGACTTTAAAATAATTGCTGTTTTGATACTACAGACTTAGGGGTATATTTGCAAAAGTGCTGGTTTATAGAAGTGTGGGGGGGGGGCAGGGCACCATAAATTCTAGTTACGGCTCTGCCTGTGGGTACTCTGGGCCAGATTCAGAGCCGGACGCTCTGACCAGAGCGCTCGCTCTGAATCAGGGCCCTCCTACATGAAAATGGAGCGGCCTCTTGGACGCTTGCATCGCTGTGGGTGACCACCCACAGCTATAGCGAGCGTCCATGATGATGGTCGCGATGGTCAAGACCATCGCGACTATCGGGCTTGCGACGGAGACCCTGCGGTAGGGTCTCGCTGCCGCAAGCCCTGGAGTGATTTTGGCTCTATTAGAGCCAAAATCACTCCCACTGACATCACTAGTGATGTCAGTGGGGCCGGCTTCAGACGGTAGGCGTTCCCATGGGAACGCCTCCATCTGGCAGGCACGCCCCCGGCACGCCCACCAAAGGGGGCGTGCTGTCAGTCACCATCGACAGCACGCCCCCTTTGGTGCGAGACCCGGAGCGACAGCTTGGCTGTCGCAGTCCGGGTCTCGCGCATGCGCACGACGGAGCTCCCTCCGTCGTGCGCATGCGCAGTAGGTCACCATCGACCCACTTGCGAGCGTCCTGCGCTCGCGAGCGGGTCTGAATCAGGCCCACTGAGTGGTGCTGGCTACAGTTTAGAATTGTGTTAGATTTGCACAACTGTTTTCTATATAGTAGAGAGTTATACCGTACACTGGGTGATAACTGAAGTGATAATGAGCAGCATTTATAATATGTGATACAAGTGTTTATACATTTATTTAATGTCACCTGTAATATAACAATGCAATCCAAATTATAATATGCAATAAAAAGGACTGTAAGGTTTGCTAATGCAATTTTCACTTTATTTGGGCCTATTAACGTCACCAGCTTTAAAAATGAATTCAATTAATTACTGCAATTAAAAAAGCAATTTGAACATTTTAAGAGCTACATAACTTTCCCATCTGTGTTATTTAGTTTTGCTACCGAGTGAAGACTTTTACTTTCAAAACGTGAACTAAAGGCCCAAATCTATTAAAATATTTGAATTATTATTTTTTTTTAATTTCTTTTCCAGGCTAAGTTTTGATGAAGGGAGGTCGTGGAGCAAGTATTCCTTTACATCCAACCCTCTCGTGGTGGACGGCGTTTTAGGAGAGCCGGGGGAAGAGACGCTGATTATGACGTAAGGTTTAATAAAACGTTTGCTGGTAAAGTTCCTGCCACTAGATAATGGCCATTGGGTATTGGTGCTATGACTGTTCTAGTAACAGGTGTCAGGGTAACAGGGGAAACTGATTACTTACAGTGCTGTGCTACAATTTCATCTTAACCTATGTAACACTATTTTAGTGATTTTACCAGCAAGTTCTATCTTATCAGTATTATATAAAGTTATTTTAGTAATGATAAAAGGTGCTGATACTTACCTTCAATAATCTGCTGAAGGTTCTGCGTCCAGGTTAATACGAGGGTGGTTCAATAAATAAGGTAACAAGCCCTATCATCGCGTAAATTTATTCAACTAGTGCAAATACTTATAATCAATAGTATGGCCTTGGTAAAGATTATTTCTCCCCCATACTTGTCTAAGCATTTGTTCCAACGGTACACCAAGGCGTCTCTCCTGGCATAGAAGAAACCAGCGCCCGATGCAAGGACATGACAGTTGGCTGAACTTCACCACCGGTTGCGAATCTCCTTCCACCCAGGTTCCTCTATGGTCCAAAGAGATGGAAATCACTCGGTGCCTGGTCAGGGCTGTAGGGAGGATGGTCCAGTACCTCCCAATGGTAACGCCGTAACAACTCATGCCTGCGGTTGGCTGAGTGTGGTCTGGTGTTATTGTGCAGCAATGCGACGCCTGTTTGCAGAAGCCCAGATTATTTTTGATGAAGTGCCCTCTGCATCCGGCTCTTTGTGTCACAATAGCGGACAGCATTCACGGTATCTCCCTTGGTGAGGAAACGTCCTTGTGGTCGCAAAACACGGTCACCATGACTTTCTTTGCTGACGGAGCTGTTTTGCCTTTCTTTGTGGGGTACGATGCATGTTACCATGTCATGGATACTTGCTTTGTCTCCGGTGTCACATGATGCGCCCACGTTTCATCGCCTGTAACAATACGGTGCAGAAACTGCGCTCCCTCCTCATGGTACCGCGTCATGTGCACGAGAGACAATCCCAGCCTACGGGTGCTGTTAAATTCTGTGAGTTGCTTCCAGGGGCATTTTTAAAGAGGAGGGGGTCGGTGTGCAGCCTCAGTTTGGGCCCCCTACTTTCTGGCAGAGCAGTAGATTCTGGCTTAATGCCAGATTCTAAGCATGCGTGAGTCTTCGGGAAAATGGCCGCCGCTATTTTACCTGTGATTTTTGCTGCTCTCCAGCGCCAGTCCGGCACTCTGGAGACCATGGAGAGGTAAGTATAGCACTATATGGGTGCAGGGTGTGCGATGTGGGTCCCATGGGCCTGTACCCGGCACTCATTATAAATACGCCCCTGCTTGCTTTGGTACCCAGCGTGATCACTTTTCCCTGTACCCCAGATGCTCCTGAACGATGTTGTGCACAGGTCTCACTGAGGTGCTCAGTACATCAGCAATATCACTAATTGGAATGTGTCTCTCCTGCTGTATCAGACCTCCAATGCGGCACAAATTGTCACATGCGGTGGATGTTCCTGGCCGGCCGGATCGCTGCTCGTCTTGAATGTCTGTCCTGCCGTTATCAAAGGCGGCGCACCAAACCCAAACCTGTGTCCGTGACATGGCGTTATCACCATACACCTGCACGAGTTGGCGATGAGTTTCAGCTGCTGATGGGCCCTTTAGACACAAAAATCTGATCACACTACTCACCTCAATGTGTGACCATGTTTCTGCCATCCCCGCCATCTTACACCTGATGTGGTGACAGTATGACTGATATGAGGCGCAGTCTAATGGCCATGAGGGTAAGCAGTGCTCTACCTGCTCTGGCCTGGCGGGATTTAGTGTGAAATAGAGAACATTACACACATGCAAGGTTTGGTTACCTTACATATTGATCCACCCTCGTACTGTATATATTTCGGAGCGCTTATAGTGTATTAAATAAATCACAATGATACGTCATAAATTTGAGCCAAATGGACCCGTAATTTGTAACAAGCATAAAAAGGCTAATCTCAAACCCAATGGTCCTTTCATAGAAGCTCTGATACAGCTGTGGGTCAATTATAAAAAGGCTTCCATAGCATAAAACCAGACCATACACATTTTATTTAAAAACACAATAAACTGTGCTGACATGGATTAGAATCTCAAATATAGGGCCTGATTCAGATGCGCTCGCAAGCGGCTCGATGTTTCCTCACTACGCATGCGCCACGTCCGGCGTGCGCATGCGTGATCCCCGCCGAGCGACTGAAGTTCAGTCGCTGTGGGGCTCGCTACAACACGGGGCGGCTGTCGATGGTGAGTGACAGCTCGCCCCGTTTTGTAGGCGGGTAGGGGGGGGGTGGCTGAACAAACGCAGGCGCAGAGCAGGGAGTCCACTCGGCCTTGCGGTTGCCGAGAACCTACCACAGGGTCTTGTCGCAAGGCCGATGGTCGCAATACTCGTGACGGTCTCCAGGTCGCTCGCACAAGTTGTGGGAGGTCTCCCACAGCTTTGCGAGTGGCAGGAGAAAAAAAAACGCCCGCAGAGCCTGCGAGCTGCCTGTGGCAGCGGGTGGGTCTGAATCAGGGCCATAGTGTTCAGGAAAGTTGCAGACGTAGCTCACTGCACCTCTGCCCCTGGACCGCTGTGTGTCTCTGTAGCAGTGACTCCAAACTCGCCCAAACACGTGGGAGACCACCTGACGTGTCTCGACCAATAGTCGGAATAGACACCTAGGTGTTTGTTGAAGTTTGGATCATAGATCGCAGCACCACCTAGAGGTATATTAGGAGTATACAGTCAGCACAATGAATTTTACAGTATAGTGTGAATGGCCTCTAAATATTAATATATAGGACATAATAGTTTTTGTTTTAACATTTCAGATATGCTGAACAACACTTGATCATATCACACCGTTTAATATAATACCACAATATATTTTCTGCTTATAATATAATCAGTTGTGGTTTTCAGGTGGGTCATGCAGGGTTATCAACGGGGTAAGACACGTGGGTTTTTGACTGTGTGACCAGTAACATATAAACTGTAATTTTAGGGAATTTGCCGAGGCGTAACTAGGGTTTTTGCCACACAAGGCAAATTGAAAAACAGTGCCCCCCCAAAAAAATGTTAGTATAAATATAGGATAGAAATGATTGTTCACGGCAGACCGAGGGCAGGGCGTGGTGCTGAGGAGCAAGTAGGGCTTCCCTGCACACACACGAAGGCATGCGCGCTCCCAAAAAGGGGCGTGGTTGACTAGGGAGGGGCGTGTCTTTGTGACACATCCCCAATTCATCACTCCTGGGGGCGTGCCCAGCACTTAATATATAAATATATAGTAAAGTTTACTTAGGTTATATTATGAGTTTACATATGTTTGGTTAGTGTACCCCATGATCCACATAATATACATTGAAAAAGCCAGATGTTAAATTATATGTACTGTAATATAATGCCCCAATTCACATTATGCCATACAGTGCCCAAAATTCACATGCCACACAATAGTGCCCCCAATTCACATTATGCCACACAGTAGTAGTGCCCTTATACACTGCCATACAGTAGTGCCCTTATACACAGCCACACTGTGGTGCCCTTATACACAGCTACACAGTAGTGACACTGCCTACCTTACAGAATGCAGCCGCTGATGTGACCGTAAGGGCTGGTACTGCAGGCACAGGCCGGAAAGCTCCTCTCGTGCCTAAAAGCAAGGATCCCGGGGCAGTGGCATAACTAGGGTACTGTATTTGGAGCCCAAGGCAAGTTAAAAATCGGAGCCCCCCTCTCAAGTATGCGTGTGCGATGAAAAAGTGGACGTGATTAAATAAATATGGTTTTAATGGACTGCGCTTAGTATGTAATAATGTAGAAAGCAGCTCAATTATAAACGAAGAATGATTGTAACATATAGAATGAGCGCTGTTAAAAACGGAATGGACGCACAAAAAATCAAACAAACATGAACACCTGTCACCAACACACAATACACACCACTGAACATATGAATGATGTTTAAGCTCTTTTGGGGATATTAAAAAGCAGATCGTGATTAAATGCCAAAATGAGCGTGGCCATTGAAAATGGGGACGTGTCAACATGACACACCACCGTTTCTCGTCACTCTGGGAACATTCCTTTCCATTCCATATGCACCTTAATGCCCCTAGTAGTAGTGCCCCTCTTGAAATACCCACTGCAGTAGTACCCCTTATGCAATGCCCTCTGTTGTAGTGCACATTATCCAGTGCCCCCAGTAGTAGTGCCCCTTATGCAGTGCCCCCAGTAGTAGTGCCCGCAGTAGCAGTGCCACCAGTAGTAGTGCCCCTTATGCAATGCCCTCTGTTGTAGTGCATATTATTCAGTGCATCTTATACAGTGCCCCAGTAGTGCCAATTATAGAGTGCCCTTTATGCAGTGCCCTCTTATAGGGTGCTCCAGTAGTGTCCCTTATGCAGTGCCCCCAGTAGTGACCCTTATACAGTGGCACAGTAGTGTCCCTTATGCAGTGCCCCTTATACAGTGCCCTCGGCCAGTAGTGCCCCTTACATATATAGCACAAAGACACACACAAAACAAATTACCAGAATCCCCGCTCCTGTGCCCACCGCCGTATGCTCCTCCGTCCTCCTGCTCGGCACTATGGGAGAGACGCCATGACCCACTGCGGGAGCCGGAAGGCGGAGCTCACTCCCTGGGTGCAGCAGCCAATGACAGTCTGACTGACTCTCATTGGCTGCTAAAACAAACACCCCTCCGCTGTGTAGTACAATCACTGTCAGTGAGCGGCGGTGTGTTTGTTTTACTGTGTAGTGCGGACCTAGTTACGCAACTGGCCGGGGGGTGAAATGCAGGGAGTGGTCCACTAGCCAAGAGCAGCAGCAGCCATCTGTAATACAGGTTGCTGTATCGTATGGCCTCCAGCCCTCCCGCCGCTCCCGCCCAACCATGACGTGGCCTCCTTCCCTGCAGCTGCATGCCTACACTTCTATTGGCCAGGCGGTGCCTACATCCCCGCCTCCTCAAAGACCTTATTAATCCAGGGAGTCGGGGACAGACATGGCACAGTAAAAACAATGGCGGTGGGTGCGGACAGCCTGCCGGCCACTGCCAAGTACACTAACCCTGGCCGGCTGGGGGACCAGCTGAACTGCCACAGCGCCCAGGACACATGCTCCGCCCTAGATACGCCCCTGGGTATTTTGACGTGTCTCAGACCTTTACCCCAGGGTCAGTTTAAGCTTTGTAGGGGCCACTGGGCAAATATCTTGTGGAAGCCCCTACCTATAAAATTGTCAATATGATATTAAAATGTATAATATGTAAATACTCCCAGCAACACAAATGTGTAAACACACTGTAATGCCCCCGGTGCACATAGAAACCCCACTTCTAGTACGCCACAGTCAGAGGAGGTCTTCAGCCGGTGTGTGGGCCCCCTGCTCTCTGGCAGCGCAGTGCACTATGGATTTGCGCCAGAATCTACTGCGCAAGTGCAGGTCTCCGGGAACAAGGCGCCCACACTTTATACCCGGAAAATCCATCCAACTCTGCTAAAAAAAAAAGTCCCAATAAAAAATAAGTTGGATAAATAAATTGCTTTTCTAGTTGTTGAAGCGTGCCATTCACAGGACATAATGGTAGCGTAGTTCTTTGTGTTATCTTTTATAAGTACTTTATTGTTGCTGTAATGACAGCGCCTCTCCTGTTCTAGCGACATATTATTCTGTCACTCGGGTGCTCATATTATATTGTGGCCTATTTACAATAAGTGCGTCAGGCGTCATCTGGTGCCAGAACATCTCATCTCAGTACCTGGAACATTTTAGCATGGTTTAGCTGTCACTGCCTGTATGATGTGTGACTGCCTCTGTTTATTAGGAGTTATTTTGTTTGCTGCAGGGTCTTTGGGCATTTCGGTCACCGGTCTGAGTGGCAGCTGGTAAAGGTGGACTACAAGTCAATTTTTGACAGGCGTTGTAACCCCGAAGACTACCTCCCCTGGCAGCTGCACAGTCAGGTATGAAGCCTATTATTATTATTTTAATAATTCTAAGTGCTGTAGTTCATAATGTGCCCATATGGTAACTACTCGCAAGACGCTATGAGCTTGATTCACTACCGTACACAAAACTGCGAATACGCACGTAATCGGACGATTGTTGCCTTCTGCGCATGTGCGTGTGCGAACCAGCCACTGTGATCGGGACTGCGATCGCAGTGGCTACACAGACCCATCGCAGAGTGATTGACAGGAAGTGACCATTTGTGGGTGGTGACGGGGGTCTCAGCAAATCGCAAGCGCCCCAGTGCGTTCAAATGCCGTTACAGTGGCGTGCATAAATAATCCACTGTGATGCCATACGCAGCCTGAGTACTCATAGCGTGCGCTGAGGTTAGCAATTCCTCAGTAAGGTCAGAGCCTGTGCAAGTGTGCGTCAGGCTGCTATGGTACTTCATGTTACAGATGATCTTGCAGTCTTGCGTGTAAGGTAAAGTGGGCGTCCATATGTAGTGCTGCGGCAGCATCGTGATCGCAATGGATTAGCATTCGCAGTTGTGATCCCTAGTGAATTAGGCCCATTATACACAGGTACACCACCAGGCTGATGTGCTACCTGAAGATGAGCAGGAGACTCAGGACCTGCATATTCACAATGTGACAAACACACACTCACGTCATGTGATGGCAGAGGGGTGAGAAGAAGGGAGGGGGATGATGTTACAGTGTGCAGAGCAAATAGATCTCAGAAAGACATTCCAAAGCATCTCTGCTCACTATGTCATGTGCCATGTGACTGTGGTTGTCATGGTAATCCAGTACTACACACAGAATTTCTGTCTGCTTTTTGTCAATTGCATGTACTTGTAGTAAATTTGACACTTCATTCACAAAAGAGATCCTGGGCATTTTACCTTTTCACGTGCACAGTTACCTATCACCGTGGCTGTCACACACACAGTTACCTATCACCGTGGCTGTCACGTACACAGTTACCTATCACCATGGCTGTCACGTACACAGTTACCTAAGGGGGCGTGCTGTCGATGATGAGTGACAGCACGCCCCTTTGGGGGCCACGCCGGGGGCGTGGCTACCAGACGGAGGCGTTCCCATGGGAACGCCTACCGTCTAGGTCCGGCCCCACTGACATCACTAGTGATGTTAGTGGGAGTGATTTTGGCTCTGATAGAGCCAAAATCACTCCAGGGCTTGCGGTCACCGAGACCCTACCGCAGGGTCTCGTCGCAAGCCCGATGGTCGCGATGGTCTTAACCATCGCGACCATCATCATGGACGCTCGCATAAGCTGTGGGTGATAACCCACAGCTATGCGAGCGTCCAGGAGGACGCTCCAAAAAAAAACAAAAAACGCCCTGATTCAGAGCGGGCGCTCATTCAGAGCGTCCGGCTCTGAATCAGGCCCACAGTTACCTATCACCGTGGCTGTCACGTACACAGTTATCTATTACCATGGCTGTCACACACACAGTTACCTATCACCGTGGCTGTCTCACACACAGTTATCTATCACCATGGCTGTCACACACACAGTTATCTATCACCAAGGCTGTCACACACACAGTTATCTATCACCGTGGCTGTCACGTACACAGTTACCTATTACCGTGGCTGACACGTACACAGTTACCTATCATCGTAGCTGTCACACACACAGTTATCTATCACCGTGGCTGTCACACACACAGTTACCTATCACCGTGGCTATCACGTACACAGTTATCTATTACCATGGCTGTCACGTACACAGTTACCTATCACCGTGGCAGTCACGTACACAGTTACCTATTACCGTGGCTGTCACGCACACATGTACCTATCACCGTGGCTGTCACACATACAGTTACCTATCACCGTGGCTGTCATGTACACAGTTACCTACCACCGTGGCTGTCACGTACACAGTTACCTATCACCGTGGCTGTCATGTACACAGTTACCTATCACCATAGCTGTCATACACACAGTTATCTATCACCATGGCTGTCACACACACAGTTATCTATTACCGTGGCTGTCACGTACACAGTTATCTATCACCGTGGCTGTCACACACACAGTTATCTATTACCGTGGTTGTCACGTGCACAGTTACCTATCACCGTTGCTGTCATGTACACAGTTACCTATCACCGTGGCTGTCACACACACAATTACCTATCACCGTGGCTGTCACATACACAGTTATCTATCACCGTGGCTGTCACATACACAGTTACCTATCACCGTGGCTGTCACGTACACAGTTACCTATCACTGTGGCTGTCACGTACACAGTTACCTATCACCGTGGCTGTCACGTAACAGTTACCTATCACCGTGGCTGTCACATACAGTTATCTATCACGTGGCTGTCACGTACACAGTTACCTATCACAGTGGCTGTCATGTACACAGTTACCTATCACTGTGGCTGTCACACACACAGTTACCTATCACCGTGGCTGTCACATACACAGTTATCTATCACCGTGGCTGTCATGTACACAGTTACCTATCACCGTGGCTGTCACGTACATAGTTACCTATCACCGTGGCTGTCACGTACACAGTTACCTATCACCATGGCTGTCACATACACAGTTACCTATCACCGTGACTGTCACATACACAGTTATCTATCACCGTGGCTGTCACATACAGATACCTATCACCGTGGCTATCACGTACACAGTTATCTATCACCATGGCTGTCACACACACAGTTACCTATCACCGTGACTGTCACTTACATAGTTACCTATCACCGTGGCTGTCAAACAAACAGTTACCTATCACCGTGGCTGTCACGTACACAGTTACCTATTACCATGGCTGTCACACACACAGTTATCTATCACCGTGACTGTCACGTACACAGTTACCCATCACCGTGGCTGTCACGTACACAGTTTTCATAGAGGGAGGGGCCCTAGATTGCACACCTTAAGCACAATGTGAGGTGCTACCTGCTGAGACTTGTAGTGCTGCAAGCAGAAAAAGAGACAGATGCAAGTGCACACTCTAACCATGCTGAACCTAATAATACTGCTAAATTGCATCCAAAAGGTTCTTAGCATAATAATTGCCATAATTATGGGCATGCCCACCGCGTACAGGTGACCTCTACAAGGCACGTCCCTAACACTCCAATGGAACAAATACAGGGCACGGGACCCCCCAGGCAAACACAGCAGAACCGCCCCACGGCATCACACTAGTGTGAGGGTTAAAGAACAATAAAGAAGAAAGTCTATGTGTTAGGTCCTACATAAGTAGGAGGTTAAAATAAAATGTGTATAAAGTGCTACATATATAAAAAACAAACTAAAGAAATGAAAAAGTGTATCATCGTAGCTGTCACGCACACAGTTACCTATCATCGTAGCTGTCACGCACACAGTTACCTATCATCGTAGCTGTCTCGCACACAGTTACCTATCATCGTAGCTGTCATGCACACAGTTACCTATCATTGTAGCTGTCACGTACACAGTTACCTATCATTGTAGCTGTCATGTACACAGTTACCTATCACCGTGGCTGACACGTACACAGTTATCCGTCACCGTGGCTGTCACGTACACAGTTACCTATCACCGTGGCTGACACGTACACAGTTATCTATCACCGTGGCTGTCACGTACACAGTTACCTATCATCGTAGCTGTCACGCACACAGTTACCTATCATTGTAGCTGTCACGTACAGTTACCTATCATTGTAGCTGTCACACACAGTTACCTATCATCGTAGCTGTCACGCACACAGTTACCTATCATTGTAGCTGTCACGTACACAGTTACCTATCATTGTAGCTGTCACGCACACAGTTACCTATCATTGTAGCTGTCACGTACACAGTTATCTGTCACCGTGGCTGTCACGTACACAGTTACCTATCAGCGTGGCTGTCACGTACACAGTTACCTATCACCGTGGCTGACACGTACACAGTTATCTATCACCGTGGCTGTCACGTACACAGTTATCTATCACCATGGCTGTCACTTACACAGTTATCTATCACCATGGCTGTCACACACACAGTTACCTATCATCGTAGCTGTCTCACACACACAGTTACCTATCATTGTAGCTGTCACACACACAGTTACCTATCATTGTAGCTGTCTCACACACAGTTACCTATCATTGTAGCTGTCTCACACACAGTTACCTATCATCGTAGTTGTCACACACACAGTTACTTATCATCGTAGCTGTGCCACACACACAGTTACCTATCATTGTAGCTGTCTCACACACAGTTACCTATCATTGTAGCTGTCACACACACAGTTATCTATCACTGTAGCTGTCACACACACAGTTACCTATCATTGTAGCTGTCACGTACACAGTTACCTATCACTGTGACAGTCACACACACAGTTATCTATCACCGTGGCTGTCACACACACAGTTAACTATCATTGTAGCTGTCTCACACACAGTTACCTATAATTTTGGCTGTCACACACACAGTTACCTATCATCGTAGCTGTCTCACACACAATTACCTATTATTGTAGCTGTCTCACACACAGTTACCTATCATTGTAGCTGTCTCAAACACAGTTACCTATCATTGTAGCTGTCTCACACACAGTTACCTATCATTGTAGCTGTCTCACACACAGTTACCTATCAATGTAGCTGTCTCACACACAGTTACCTATCACCGTGGCTGTCACTTACACAGTTACCTGTCTCACACACACAGTTACCTATCATTGTAGCTGTCTCACACACAGTTACCTATCATTGTAGCTGTCTCACACACAGTTACCTATTACCGTGGCTGTCAAACACACAGTTACCTATCACCGTGGCTGTCACTTACACAGTTACCTATCATTGTATCTGTCTCACACACACAGTTACCTATCATTGTAGCTGTCTCACACACAGTTACCTATCATTGTAGCAGTCTCACACACAGTTACCTATCATCATAGCTGTCACACACACAGTTACCTATCATCGTAGCTGTCACACACACAGTTACCTATCATCGTAGCTGTCACACACACAGTTACCTATCACCGTGGCTGTCACACACACAGTGACCTATCACCGTGGCTGTCACACACAGTTACCCATCACCGTGGCTGTCACACACACAGTTACCTATCATCGTAGCTGTCACATACACAGTTACCTATCATTGTATCTGTCTCACACACACAGTTACCTATCATTGTAGCTGTCACACACACAGTTACCTATCATTGTAGCTGTCACATACACAGTTACCTATCATCGTAGCTGTCACATACACAGTTACCTATCATTGTAGCTGTCTCACACACAGTTACCTATCACCGTGGCTGTCACACACAGTTACCTATCACCGTGGCTGTCACACACAGTTACCTATCACCGTGGCTGTCACACACACAGTTACCTATCACCGTAGCTGTCACACACAGTTACCTATCACCGTGGCTGTCACACACAGTTACCTATCACCGTGGCTTTCACACACACAGTTACCTATCATCGTAGCTGTCACACACACAGTTACCTATCATTGTAGCTGTCACACACACAGTTACCTATCACCGTGGCTGTCACACACACAGTTACCTATCACCGTGGCTGTCACACACAGTTACCCATCACCGTGGCTGTCACACACACACTTACCTATCATTGTTGCTGTCTCACACACACAGTTACCTATCATTGTAGCTGTCACACACACAGTTACCTATCATTGTAGCTGTCACACACACAGTTACCTATCACCGTGGCTGTCACACACACAGTTACCTATCATTGTAGCTGTCACATACACAGTTACCTATCATCGTAGCTGTCACATACACAGTTACCTATCATTGTAGCTGTCTCACACACAGTTACCTATCACCGTGGCTGTCACACACAGTTACCTATCACCGTGGCTGTCACATACAGTTACCTATCACCGTGGCTGTCACACACAGTTACCTATCACCGTGGCTGTCACACACAGTTACCTATCACCGTGGCTGTCACACACACAGTTACCTATCATCGTAGCTGTCTCACACACAGTTACCTATCACTGTAGCTGTCACACACACAGTTACCTATCATTGTATCTGTCTCACACACAGTTACCTATCACCGTGTCTGTCACACACACAGTTACCTATCATTGTAGCTGTCACATACACAGTTACCTATCATTGTAGCTGTCACATACACAGTTACCTATCATTGTAGCTGTCTCACACACAGTTACCTATCACCGTGGCTGTCACAGACAGTTACCTATCACCGTGGCTGTCACACACAGTTACCTATCACCGTGGCTGTCACACACACAGTTACCTATCACCGTGGCTGTCACACACAGTTACCTATCACCGTGGCTGTCACACACAGTTACCTATCACCGTGGCTGTCACACACACAGTTACCTATCACCGTGGCTGTCACACACAGTTACCTATCACCGTGGCTGTCACACACAGTTACCTATCACCGTGGCTGTCACACACAGTTACCTATCATCGTAGCTGTCAAACACACAGTTAACTATCATTGTAGCTGTCTCACACACAGTTACCTATCATTGTAGCTGTCTCACACACAGTTACCTATCATTGTAGCTGTCTCACACACAGTTACCTATCACCGTGGCTGTCACACACAGTTACCTATCACCGTGGCTGTCACACACAGTTACCTATCACCGTGGCTGTCACACACACAGTTACCTGTCACCGTGGCTGTCACACACAGTTACCTATCACCGTGGCTGTCACACACACAGTTACCTATCACCGTGGCTGACACACACAGTTACCTATCACCTTGGCTGTCACACACAGTTACCTATCACCGTGGCTGTCACACACACAGTTACCTATCATCGTAGCTGTCACACACACAGTTACCTATCATTGTAGCTGTCTCACACACAGTTACCTATCATTGTAGCTGTCTCACACACAGTTACCTATCATCGAAGCTGTCTCACACACAGTTACCTATCATCGTAGCTGTCTCACACACAGTTATCTATCATCGTAGCTGTCACACACAGTTACCTATCATTGTAGCTGTCTCACACACAGTTACCTATCATTGTAGCTGTCTCACACACAATTACCTATCATTGTAGCTGTCTCACACACAGTTACCTATCATTGTAGCTGTCTCACACACAGTTACCTATCATCGTAGCTGTCACACACACAGTTACCCATCACCGTGGCTGTCACACACACAGTTACCTATCATTGTAGCTGTCTCACACAGTTACCTATCATCGAAGCTGTCTCACACACAGTTACCTATCATCATAGCTGTCTCACACACAGTTATCTATCATCGTAGCTGTCACACACACAGTTACCTATCACCGTGGCTGTCACACACACAGTTACCTATCACCGTGGCTGTCACACACACAGTTACCTATCATTGTAGCTGTCACACACACAGTTACCTATCATTGTAGCTGTCACACACACAGTTACCTATCACCGTGGCTGTCACACACACAGTTACCTATCATTGTAGCTGTCACACACACAGTTACCTATCATCGTAACTGTCACACACACAGTTACCTATCATCGTAGCTGTCACACACAGACAGTTACCTATCACCGTGGCCGTCTCACACACAGTTACCTATCATTGTATCTGTCTCACACACACAGTTACCTATCATTGTAGCTGTCTCACACACAGTTACCTATCATTGTAGCTGTCTCACACACAGTTACCTATCATTGTAGCTGTCTCACACACAGTTACCTATCATTGTATCTGTCTCACACACACTGTTACCTATCATTGTAGCTGTCACAAACACAGTTACCTATCATTGTAGCTGTCACACACACAGTTAGCTATCATTGTAGCTGTCACACACACAGTTACCCATCACTGTAGCTGTCTCACACACAGTTACCTATTATTGTAGCTGTCACACACACAGTTACCTATCATTGTAGCTGTCACACACACAGTTACCTATCATTGTAGCTGTCACACACACAGTTACCTATCATTGTAGCTGTCACACACACAGTTACATATCATTGTAGCTGTCACACACATAGTTACCTATCATTGTAGCTGTCTCACACACAGTTACCTATCACCGTGGCTGTCACACACACAGTTACCTATCATTGTAGCTGTCACACACACAGTTACCTATCATTGTAGCTGTCACACACACATAGTTACCTATCATTGTAGCTGTCTCACACACAGTTACCTATCACCGTGGCTGTCACACACACAGTTACCTATCACCGTGGCTGTCACACACACAGTTACCTATCATTGTAGCTGTCACACACACAGTTACCTATCATTGTAGCTGTCACACACACAGTTACCTATCACCGTGGCTGTCACACACACAGTTACCTATCTTTGTAGCTGTCACACACACAGTTACCTATCATCGTAGCTGTCACACACACAGTTACCTATCATCGTAGCTGTCACACACAGACAGTTACCTATCACCGTGGCCGTCTCACACACAGTTACCTATCATTGTAGCTGTTACACACAGACATCCTCCTTCACACATTTACATTATCAGTTATTTATGGGGATGCATGCAGTGGCGTCCCTCCCCAGGGTGACACCCGGTGCGGTCAGGAGTGTAGTGCGTGCGGCGAAGTCGTACACCGGCAAAATGGTCGTGACCTCACGGGTACGGGGTGTGCAGTGCCGGCTCCCTGTTGTGTCAGGAGCTGAGTGCTGCTTATAAGGCTCCCATAAGAACAAAGAGTTAGGAGTAAAGTTATAGCTACTGATAAATTGCAGTATATTTTTCTCTTACAGTAGTTATAATGCCGGAGTAATGCAGTTATCACAGATAGAAATGTATTAAACTCCCATGGGATTCATTTCACAGACAAATTAGCAAATTCGGGAGAATTTATTCATTTTGGGCAAAATGAATCGCTGATACTTTATTTTATTTTAGTTTTAACAAAAGTTTAAAAAAAAATACATTGTAAGTGTTCCTATTATATGTTCAGTGTGTTTTTTTTTTTTTTTTTGAGACTTTATGGATTTCATTAATGATGACTTTTTTTAAAAAAGGATTTAGTAAAAAAAAACACTTTACTTTTCATGTTAGAAAATCACCTTTAGCCAGAAATCAAATTACCCTTACCAAGAACACTCAGCACTGAGCAATGCTAATAATCTAACCATGTAATAATTGGCGTTTACTGTATGTATGACCGAGCCAATTCATGTAGAATCCTTAATGGGCCGAGAGTTTCTACCAACCTCCTGGGATTAGGAAGTGTCGCTTAGTATAACAAAAAGCTGGTGTATCATTATGAGGAATATCGGCCCTGAGGGAGGATTCTCGGAGGAACCAGTGGATTAGAGAACATGATTAGTCATAGCGGGGGTCTTCAGTTACAATTATGGGGTCAGCGTGGTATCCTGGGGGACTGTAGCTGGAAATAACATCAGCCAACATGTTTAAATGGAGAAGATAGTGATACGAAGGTGTGAGAAACCTGCTTTATTATCACAGCAGCCAGATATTCTAGTACTGCGCAGATCGGGGAAAAGCAGCAGAATTTGCTCTAATCAACGTTTGCAGAGGTACAGAGTTCTGGTAATACAGTGCATGGGTCATTGCATAGGCTGGCGTTCTGCACTGTACTGGTAGATTTATTTGAATGTTGTTCTATTTATATCCTGATTAGAGCTGAGATGTCACAGGTCTCTATTGCTCATACGCAAACCGGGGTTCTTGCACATGTAAGGACTATCGCGATGTCTGTGAGAAAGTCCTGTATACCAGCCTATGGGATTGTAACATCAGTGACACATTGTAACCAAGCCCCATAAACACTGATGTTATGAAAGTATGATAACTGGGAATCTGTGTGTGATTAATGCTGTATAGAACAGTCACAGGACACAATCTATCTGGATGTAGTTGACATTCCGGCTGTTGGGAACGCTGGCACCGGAATCCCAACACCATTCAGAATCCTGGCGCATCCCAACCGCCGGCAACGTGACAGTACGTATTGTGGTTAGGGGGAGCGTTAGGGTTAGGCTGTGGGGGGAGGGTTAGGGGTTAGGCTGTGGGGGAGGGCTAGGGTAAGGCTGTTGTGGGGGGAGAGTTAGGATTAGGCTGTTGTGGGGGGAGGGTTAGGTTTAGGCTCGAGGGGTGTTAGGTTTGGGCTGCGGGGAGGGTGGGTTAGGTTTAGGGGTAGGGTTAGGATACTTACCGGCAGGTGTCGGTATCCTAACCCTGTCGGGATGTCAGCGTCGGGATTCTGACCGATGGGATCCTGAGCTCCGACATCCCCTACCCAACCCATGGCTTTACCTATCGGGCACAAGCTCCGGAAAGGTACACTTTAATGCATATAGGAAGCAACATGCATTGCGGTCGCGTTAAACCTCCAAAGATGGCAGTATTCCAAGGTCAGACCCTATTTTTTGATTGTTACATCCCACCCATGGTGTTCTGTGATGGAATCATCGCGTCACGCCTTATATTGGTGAAACGCTAGCCCAACTTCAGGCTACAGTGCTATTAGGAGAAAGAGAGAGAGCGCCTTCAGCTTCAGGATACTGATATACGGACAGCAGCCGGCCTTGCCCCTGAGGTCCCTGAGGACGTGCTTAGGAGTTAAAGCCACTGCGTCCTTCTCAGGATTTGCGCTCAGGGCTCCTGTCTCTGCTGTAGGACAGCTTCTTGCCTTGTCTGTGTGTCTATGCTGACTCTCCCTGTTCTCATCATTATACTATGTCAGTCAAACCCTCATTATTGTGCTGCTGACAGTTATCTAATCGCTGCATTCTGCCTCCTGGAATCCTCAGCTCATGACCTGTCACTGGCTCTGATTCCACCCTATGCTGTACTGTGTACTGATTCCGCCTGTGTGACGCCATTTGTCATTCTAGCACACCTATAGTACAGTATATCCCTCTGCTTTCCTCTCTCTAACTCACTGGACTCCAGTTTTGCCTCCCGAGCGTTGCAGTCTCAGGGCCTGTGTCCCACGCAGTGCCGACATTCACGTAGCTGAGCGATTGTTTTTGCGACTGCGCATGCGCGAAAATCCTTAAAAACACCTGCGCTCATGCGTTACACAGAGCGCACGCACAAAGGTGTTGTTACGATTGAGACATGCGGAATTAGAAATGTCTTGAAAAAGTGCCGGTGAAAGGGAGGCAGCTTAGCGGATATACGGAGATGGGCGTGTTATGGGAGTGTCAACGGGTAAAACCGAGACGGAGAATCCGACCCTGCCATAGGGCTGGTGCAAGTTTTGGTGGTGAGACAGATGGCAGCATCTATAGACGTACCATCGGGTATTTCGGCACTTACAGTGGGCGTCACAGCCCTTGCGCATTTGTACATATGGATATAGGCCAGGGAAGGACTCTGTAGCGGCATTTGCATAAACTTGCAGCGGGTGACCGCCAATAGACACATCCGCAACCGCGTCTGCGTCCACCTTTGAATCAGACCCTTAGTCTTTCACCTCCACCACAAGTGAGCCCTGTGCCGCAGTGGGAAACCCCCTATCTTGTGGGGATCGTTTGGGAGCTCCTGTGGTGTAACAGCATCTCGGGAAGTGGTTTGCCCACAGAGGATGTAAGGACTTATTAGAAGACGAGAAGCCAGGAGAAAACCTGGTGTACAGTGGAGAGCGCACATTTGAGGTCAGAGCCTACAAGCAGATTATGTCAATAGATAAGGATTGGAGAAACTGAGATAAGAGATGAAGATATGTTCCTGTATTCAGACTGTCTCTCTAGTCATCTCTAATCATTACCCAATGGTATTGGAAACCCCTCAGGCCTCACTACCCTAGCCATGGCCCTGTTTGAGGCCATATGAATGTGCAGTTATTTGCAGCAGTGGTGGAACCTTGCGTAGAGACAGAAGCCCGGCTAAAGCCGATTCCTGGGGCTTGCAAGGGATTGGCCTTAGGTACCTACACAGATGGTGGTCACAGGGGACAGGAGACCCAGGGACAGAAAACAGCCTAAGAGCAGAGCACAACAGTAACAGGGATTGGGTAGCGTCAGAGCCAGAGGCACGAGTGTTGGCACCGGCAGGTAAACAAATCTCCCAGGTACAGAATTCTGTTACCCCGCTCGGCATGGTCCCACAACCAGAGCCAGGAGAGGTAAAGCTGAACCGTTATCTGTAATTCACAAAGTAGATTCTGTGAATGATGGAATTAGCGAGGAGATTGGTCATGCAGCTCATTTAATTTGGCATTTGGTGGGGACCGGGGGAGTATTCACGAAAAAAAAAAAGGATACACAGTTCTCACTTCATTTCGTTTTCACCCATTTCATCCAGAAAGTTTCTACTTTTGTGTGTCAGAAAAAGTTTTATGTGGACAAATTCGCTCTCAGCTACTTCTATGGAAGGAAATGTGTTATTTAGATCCTGATAGTGAGTCGCAAGCGCTGCCGATGTCAGGCGTAGCAAATCGATACTTTACTTCTGTGCATGCGTCGCTAAAGCTGTACTTACCCCTCCGCGGTCACCGGGAAGCCAGGACGGAGACTATTCCGGAGCACATGAGTGCATGCGCAGAGAACAATCAATCCCTTCTGTGACATCGCAGGGACAGCGTGTAACCGCAACCGCTGTCCCTGCTAAAAATATTGCTGAATAGGTTACATATTTTATCATAATTGATAAAATATCGTGACGATGTTGCCCGATAATATTCTGGGCAACATCGTCACTGTTGCTGAATAGACCCCATACTGTGGTAATCAACCGCGGTATGTACGTGAAGGCAGACTGGATGTACCGATTCGTGGATGCGATGCTTAGTACATCCCGCCCATACCGCGGTATGTACCTAGCAATGCGATTTACATCGCAAAGGACAGCTCCCCTGATAGAGCTGTCCTTTGCAATGCGCAGAAGGCCACGGGGGATGATGGGAGGGATCCGATTGAATCCCTCTCAGGGTCAGCGTCCCGGTTAGAAGTCCATAGGCTTCTATTGAGTAACGCCACCCGGAGGTGGCGTTACTCACCGGGACTAAGCATTCCACTGCTTATTACATATGGAAAATGTGGGTTTTGCCGCAATTTCCCCTTTAGTACACCCCGGCCTGTGTCTAAGACTCTCATTGCCTTAGTAATGGAGTTTATTTAGTAGCTGCTTGTGCAATCATGTAGGAGGCATTTATTTGGAAGTGGTGCATATGAGGGGCCGGATTTTTAAGAAGCTAGTGGACCAGATGAGAGCCTGAGAGGATGACGGTATGGTTGGGTTGTCCTCTCCAGCAGACAAATAGCAATTAATGATGATTATTAAATACAGACCTCCTCACAGGTGGGGAAGTTAGAGGTGAGAGAAGATTAGTGTAGCAAGAATAAATTATATGGGATTAATAAAGTACAGTAGTATATATCAATTAGGAGATGCAATCAATGGCTGCACAAATCAGTTGCTGTAAAAGTCACAGACACGTCAGGAGAAGTTTCTTGAGCGATCACTGCAGGAGATTATCCAGAAAAAAACTTCCCTGACTCTCCCGGCAGTGACGTCTGGATTACACCAGCGATGTAGCAGCTCTTAGGGTTCATTCTGATGGTTATTATCATTCCCATCTATGCACAGCAGCCAGATGAGAAGGATTTTCCTGCTCGTGTCCTATTTCTGCCTTCGCTGACATGAACATGTTTAAGGAGCGCAGAACTTGTCAGCGTTTTGATGGTGAGTTGGCAGTTGCCAGCGGCGAGCGGCAGAGCTGATAGTGTACAGCCTGGCAGTGATGGATTGGAGCCGTGTCTTATAAATAACAAAGTGGTTTCGTGTCACATTTTGAAGATTTTTAATAGGAAACTTTTACACGAGCAGTTGTATGTAACTCACCAGGGGCTCAGGCAGCGCATTGCTCGCCTGTCTTGTTACGCTCAGCTGCTGAAAACTTATTTACAAGTTTAAAAGGCCAGACAATCAGAGGCGGGTGCTGAGGCTTATTTATTTTCTTTTTAAAGAGCGTCCTTCCATAGCCAAGGCGGGGGGAATTTGAGGCGTATTTATCAAGACAGTTTTTCATAAAACCATTCAGAAACGACAGTGTCTGCATAATGTTATGTATCCCGGCCAGTGGTGTAACTAGGGTATTTGGAGCCCAGGGCAATTTGAAAAGGGTGCAACCCCCCCCCATGTGCGCGGGACGAAGGCGTGCGCGGCAAAAAATGGGTGTGGTCACTTAAAAATGGGGCGTGACAACATGACACACCCCTTTATTTTCAAACTGAACATTCCTATCTATATGCACCTTAACCCCAGTAGTACCCTTTATACAGTACCCCCAGTATGCAGTTGTGGTCCCTCTCATGCAGGCCCATAGTAGTGCCCCTTATACAGTATCCCCAGTAGTGGTCCAATTAGTTCCCCTTACTCAGTACCCCCAGTAGTGGCCCCCCCAAATGCAGTGCCCCACGTAGTGTTTCCCCTTATGCAGTGCCCCCAGTAGCAGTCCCCACAATGCAGTGCACCCAGTAGCGGTATCCCCTTATGCAGTGCCCTTTATATGGTGCCCCCAGTAGTAGTCCCCCCCCTATGCAGTGCCCTTTTATATAGTGCCCCCAGCAGTAGTCCCCCCCATGCAGTTTTCCCAGTAGTGGTCCCCTTATGCAGGCACCCTGTAGTGATCCCCCCTATCTAGTGCCCCCTGTAGTGGTCCCCGCAGTGGCCCTAGCAGTAAGCCCCTTATATAGTGCCCCCAGCAGTAGTGTCCCCCCCTCCCATGCAGTGCCCCCAGTAGTGGTCCCCCTGATGCAGGCTCCCAGTAGTGACCCCCCCTATCCAGTGGTCCCTGTAGTGGCCCTTCCTATTATTGCCCCCAGTAGTGGTCCCCCGAGTGCAGTGCCTCTAGTAATAGGCCCCTGTTAGAATGCCCCCAGTGGTAGTCCCCCCCAAGTAGTAGTCCCCAGTAGAGTAGCCCCCCCCCAGTAGAGGTCCTCCCAATGGCTCCCCCAGTAGTAGCCAACCCCTCCCCCGTTGTGCAGATAGGTTTAAAAATAAATAAATATATATAAAAATATACT
Organism: Taudactylus pleione; assembly: GCA_031769625.1. NCBI lineage: Eukaryota > Metazoa > Chordata > Amphibia > Anura > Myobatrachidae > Taudactylus > Taudactylus pleione. Next base: position 3,809,059 of record JAUIMM010000424.1, on the reverse strand, counting down.
TACCTGATTCCACGCTGCTCCTGTCCGCGATGTCGCTCCCACCCGCCAGTCCGCCCGGGCTGGCGCGCTCAGCATTATGGGACTGACGTCATGACGTCAGTCACATTACCCACTGCAGGAGCCGGACGGTAGTCCGGCTCTTGCAGTGGGTGCTGCAGCAGTCAATGAGAGTCTATCTGACTCTCATTGGCTGCTGTTTAACACATGCAGCGCTGGCGGCGATGCGTGTGTTATGCACAGCCTGAGCCCGCCTCCTAGCGCTATTGGGCAAGCACTCAGGGGGAGGGAACGGGAAGCCTAGCGCCGGTCCTGTGCAAATGTGTAGCACTGACCGCACTCATTGCGGTCGGCGCTACACTGGCTATCTAGGGCGGGCGGGCCGGTACCGTGGCCGGCGGCGCCCCCCCGCGCCGCCGGTCCAACGGCGCCCAGGGCACGAACCCTGCTCGCCCTGCCCTAGTTACGCCACTGATCCCGGCTATAAACTGTATCAATGGCCAAATGCAGGAGATTTCACAGAAATCTGTATATGATGCTTAGAATATAGCTGGCACAGTGGCGTCACTAGGGAGGTGCGGACCACCAGGTGACACCATCGGAGGGGGCGGCACCAAAATAGCAGATCTGCTCTGTCATTTTGGTGTCACCGAGCAGGGGTGACACTGTGCCGGGAGTCAGGAGAGGCTGGGGGCTACCTAGCAGCTAGCACGGAGCTGGGCAAGCCCCCAGCGTGACGAGAACAGAGGGTGTCAAACCCACAAACTGTTATACGCCAGAGTGAGTGACCTCGTGGACACAAGGCCACGCCCCCATCAGCGCACGTAGGGAGTTCGCAGCGGCAGACAGGGTGACGCCAGCCCCAGTGACGCCGCAGAGCTTTGTATCCCACATTCTGCAATGTTTTGTACTTTTGCATTTTTTCCTCTCGTGTTGCTGGCAGGGTTTACGATTACGTACTGTGCGCAACCCTTGTGGCGCCGTATCAATAATGGATAACAATAAAAATAACGATTTATTCAATGATCCAGAAAATAAATTCAGAATAAATTCAACCTTTAAATTGTTTCCAAAATAACAATAATTGCGATTATATATATGATACAGTAAAACCCGGTATTATCATTCCTTATGCAGGGAGAAGCGTGTATTATGGGTGCCAAGAGGACGTACCAGAAGCGGCGACTGGAGAGGAAATGCGTGCAGGGGAAGTATGCCGGGGCGATGTCATCGGAGCCCTGTGTGTGCACTGAGGCTGACTTTGAGTGGTGAGCATGGTTCTATATACAGTACATCTGGCGAGCATGGTTCTATATACAGTACATCTGGCGAGCATGGTTCTATATAAATCTAGCGAGCATGGTTCTATATACATCTGGCGAGCATGGTTCTATATAAATCTAGCGAGCATGGTTCTATATACATCTGGCGAGCATGGTTCTATATACAGTACATCTGGCGAGCATGGTTCTATATACATCTGGCGAGCATGGTTCTATATACATCTGGCGAGCATGGTTCTATATACACCTGATGAGCATGGTTCTATATCCATCTGGCGAGCATGGTTCTATATACAGTACATCTGGCGAGCATGGTTCTATATACATCTGGCCAGCATGGTTCTATATCCATCTGGCGAGCATGGTTCTATATACATCTGGTGGCATGCTTCTATATACATCTGGCGAGCATGGTTCTATATACATCTGGCGAGCATGGTACTATATACAGTACATCTGGCGAGCATGGTTCTATATACACCTGATGAGCATGGTTCTATATAAATCTGGCGAGCATGGTTCTATATACAGTACATCTGGTGAGCATGCTTCTATATACATCTGGTGAGCATGGTTCTATATACAGTACATCTGGCGAGCATGGTTCTATATACACCTGATGAGCATGGTTCTATATACATCTGGTGAGCATGGTTCTATATACATCAGGCGAGCATGGTTCTATATACATCTGGTGAGCATGGTTCTATATACATCAGGTGAGCATGGTTCTATATACATCTGGCGAGCATGCTTCTATATACATCTGGTGAGCATGCTTCTATATACATCTGGCGAGCATGCTTCTATATACATCTGGTGAGCATGGTTCTATATACATCTGGCGAGCATGGTTCTATATACATCTGGTGAGTATGGTTCTATATACATCTGGCCAGCATGGTTCTATATACATTTGGCGAGCATGGTTCTATATACATCTGGTGAGTATGGTTCTATATACATCTGGCCAGCATGGTTCTATATACATCTGGCGAGCATGGTTCTATATACATCTGGCCAGCATGGTTCTATATACATCTGGCGAGCATGGTTCTATATACATCTGGCCAGCATGATTCCATATACATCTGGCGAGCATGGTTCTATATAAATCTAGCGAGCATGGCTGAGGAATAAATCATTATCCACTGACAAGTTCCAATGACAATGAGTGGGACATTATATTAAACATGATTTGTAAACAAAAATAACTATTAGTTTGGGAGTAAGTCAGTAGTTTGGTTTAAATAAGGGGTCACTTTATCCAGTATAGCCTCATTGGGACATTCCAGTGTGCTTGTTGTAGAACAGATGAGAGAGGTCCTGATTCAGTACAAATCGCAACTGCGAATGCAACAGCATTTACACACGCAGTCTCACTGCGATGATATGCTAATCATATGCTAATCCTTTGCAATCGCTATGCCATCCCAGCACAACATAAGGACGCCCACCTTACCTTACGCTCATCTGTACTGCTTAAGACTGCAAAACCATTGGTAACAGTGAGTACCATCACAGCCTCGCACACACTTACACAGGCTCTGACCTTACTCAGGAATTGCTAACTTCATCGCGTGCAGTGAGGACTCGAGCTGCGTATGGCATCACACTGCCTAATTTATGCAACGGCGTTTAAACAACCTGGCACGTCTGCGTTTCACAGATCACCGCCCACCCCCGTCACCACCCCCAAATGGTACTTTCTGTCAATCACTCTGTCATGGGTCTGCGCAGAATGCAACAATTGGCCGATTGCTTGAGTAATCCCAGTTGCGATCCTTGCTGAATCAGGCCCATAGTCAAGGTATTTTGTAAGTAAAAATATCTAATGTGATTGTTTGAAAGGTGATATCTGAACAGGCAACTACAGTATAGAGGAACCTATAGTACTGTATAACACCCTGTCAAGGGTCCAGGTTTCCTTATTTTGGTAGATTAGAAACAAAGATACTGTATGATCACACGTTTATTATACAGAAGGATATACAAATACAAACAACTCTAATATGCAAAACGTAGTCATGGGAGAAAGAAATTAAATAACATAGGGTGTGTTCAGTGACTCATTGTCTGTATTAGGGGGTGCTTAATGTCTGGTTGTCTGTATTAGGGGGTGCTTAATGTCTAGTTGTATGTATTAGGAGGTGCTTAGTGTCTGGTTGTCTGTATTAGGGGGTGCTTAGTGTCTAGTTGTATGTATTAGGAGGTGCTTAGTGTCTGGTTGTCTGTATTAGGGGGTGCTTAGTGTCTGGTTGTCTGTATTAGGGGGTGCTTAGTGTCTGGTTGTCTGTATTAGGGGGTGCTTAGTGTCTGGTTGTCTGTATTAGGGGGTGCTTAGTGTCTGGTTGTCTGTATTAGGGGGTTCTTAGTGTCTGGTTGTCTGTATTAGGGGGTGTTTAATGTCTGGTTGTCTGTATTAGGGGGTGTTTAGTGTCCAGTGACGGCAGACATAACCGCACCCTGAGATGGCGTCACCTCTCTTATCTATATAATATTGTTTGTGTGCAGCCCTCATTAAGACCTATGGGGGCTGCAGGACTCTGCACACACAAATGAATAGGTAATTTCTCCGCACATTTCCCCATTTTAGGTTTCTTCAGGTGAAATGCTGGGGAAAATCCTTTACTTAGTTTAATAAATAGATCCCTTTATGTTCAAGCAAACAGTGTGCAATAATAATGGAAACTCACAATGTGACTGTCATCCATAACGCTCGTCCTGCCTTCTCACTACAAAGCTAAAAAGCAGCCTGATTCTGAGTCGCAAGCTTCAGCGACCGCGGCGTTGTACTCACTTCCATATGCTCATGTGACAGTCGACCGAACTAAAGGCCTGAGTCGGATGTACGCTAACCCGATGGCGGGAGGACTGCGCATTCATGGAATGTGTACTTGACATGTGCAGATCTCCACCAGTTCGTTCGCAGTGTCTCCATGCTACAGCCTGACTGACAGCCTGCGGCGTTTGGCGGGGGGCGTTCCTGGTTTTCCCAGAGTGACGAGGCCAAGGGTCTGCGTCAGAGGATGCAGATTTCATGGCCTCGCAAGCCGATAGGAACCCGCCAGCCTGGCCAAAGGAGTAACCATCACAACTGATGGTCGCAATGATGATCTAAGGCAGCCATTAGAGGGGACAGATTGCTGTTCCCGCCAGGCTCAGGACCACCCCAACTCCCGTCCGTAAACCATTACCGCCAGAACAGTGGCCATGCCATTTTACTAACAGTCCTGTGTGCGAGCTGCACCTCCACCTGCAGCCCATCCCATTGTTAATCTATCTATCCCTGCAGAGGGTCGGTCACTATCACCTCACGAGCTGCAGTATTTTGCTTCCCAATCAGAGCTGGGCTGCGATTGCGGCGTTTAAGAATCGGCCCGGTGACAGCTCTCCGTGGGGGTTCCAGTGAGGGTGAGAGTCGCACAACTGTTCACACCTCTATACACTTACACAGGGGCTACCATCTTACTATATCAGTGGTCTGGGCCTATCGCCAGCGGCTCAGGCTTTTAAGCCTGCCTAATGCTGGGCATTGGAGGAACGGGCCTACTGCCCAGAGTCCCCTTTTTATAATGATATCTCCGGCCTATGGGCCTGCCTAACCAAGGGGCTTAATGATTTTGGCCATGTGCACTCCTGCCGGTGTACAGGCCTAGGGCCTGGCTGATGGCCACGGGTCTAGTGCCCGCCTACTTACTCAGTTAGTGACCTGGTCACTCAATCCTAATAGGGGCAGTTACCTTTTATTGGGCCTAATGCCCCCTATGTAGCCCGGGCCTTGTGCCCACCTATATGCTCACAGGCCTAATGCCTGACTGGGCCCCCACGGGCCTAATGCCCGACAGCCCTGGTGGTATAAGGAAGGGGTATATGGTAGGCCTCACGGAGGGCCTACCTGCTACGTTGGATGAGGTTCTCAGCCTCTTCTTTTCCTCTTTCAGCCGGCGTCGCCTGTCTTCTTTCTTGACAGCGGCATCTTCTGGCCTCTTCCGCGGCTGACGGAACTCTTGCCACGCCTACCGTCTTCTTTGCTTCGGGAGCAGAAACAGCATCCCAGAGCCGGACGCAGATGTGTCCAGCAGGGGACACATCTCCTCCTGCTGTGCCGATGCTGGGATCGGCCACTTGATCCCAGTATGGCTTACCACAGATGCTTGATGGGAAACAGTCTGACTATACCATATCTCAGTCACTTGTCCTAGTATCTCAGTGTCATCCATCTGCAAAGCCATCGCGCGTTCCTCAGCCCTGACGCAGTATAAATCTTTACTATCCTGAGCAGGACGTTTAATACATGAACATCAGTTACATGAAGACAATAAATCCTTCTGTGACACCCGCGTGTAGTAATATTCCATCCCTGCCCGTTAATGAATTCCCTGTAAATCAGGCAGCAGCATGGAGCTTCCATATAATCTGAATACCAGATGTAACATTAAACTGATGGATGTTCAAAGCATTAATTAAAAAATATCAAAAGGGAGTTGTATAAGGGCTGACAGCATGTAAAGGGATGTCACCCCATAAACGAAACAAAGCCGTAGTCGCTCGTAGATCGTGTGCTACTGTGTCCGGGATATCTCATATCACAATAATTAAAGAGCATTCATTAACTACAGATAGAGGAGGCGGCCATTTTGGGAGTGAATGAGATTGCAGGCTCAGTTGCCTGGGAACCAATATTCAGCCATTAAAATGGCTGCCTCCACTCTTGCCTCCGTGATATCATGGGTTCCTCAGGGTTTTATAGCCTGGATTTTTATGTCTGCAAAATGGCTGCTGCCACCAGAACTCAGTGACCAGTGCAGGAAGTGCGGCCGCTACAGAGGCCAGAGGTAATTGGCAATGCCAGACCCTCATCAAACCGACCCAGTGATTCCCCAAGTAGCAGGGGGTTTATGGTAGGTGTACTGGTATTACAGGGCCCCCCTCAAATCCTGATATGAAGCCCGGCCATGTTTTGCCTGTGTTTCATGTAGATTGTTTGCTAGTTAAAACATTTCTACAAACAGTATTTATCTTGTTGAATTACAATAATATTTTATGATTACATTCCTACATTAAAAAAAATACTTGGACATCTGGAAGTATGGAACACAGGGCCTGATTCAGACCCGGTCTCAAGTGCAGAGCGCTCGCAACCGGGTCGAGGGTGGCCCAGAGCGAGGGTGGCCCAGAGCCGGCTCCGTCATGCGCATGCATGAGACCCGGATAGCGACGGGCAATCCGTCGCTCCGGGTCTCGCACCAAAGGGGGCGTGCTGTCGATGTTGAGTGACAGCATGCCCCCTTTGGTGGGCGGACCGGGGGGGTGGCTGCCCAGACAGAGGCGTTCCCATGAGAACGCCTGTAGTTTGGGGGCGGCCCCACTGACATCACTAGTGATGTCAGTGGGAGAGCTTTCGGCTCTGTTAGAGCCGAAAGCTCTCTGGGGCTTGCGGCCACGAGACCCTACCACAAGGGTCTCGTCGCAAGCAAGACCATCGCGACCATCATCCTGGCCGCGCGCATTAGCTGTGGGTGGCAACCCACAGCAATGCGAGCGGCCAGGAGGCCGCTCTATAAAAAAAAACGCTCTGTCAGAGCGTCCGGCTCTGAATCAGGGCCATAAAACAAAAGTCACAACTAAAAAAAACACCCCTCATAAGTTTAAGCATAATACAGTTTTATTCTCCCCGCTTTTTGTTTCATTTGGAGTATATTAAATAAACACCGAATTAAAGGTATCCTTTCCGCCCCGGTATTTCTCGGCGAGTACAATTTGAGGAATAAGAGATTGCGTTCTATCCCCTGCAGCAGTCTGCAGACAGTTACCAGCAAAACTCAGTGTTACAATGACTTTATTAATTCCCCCTGGGCAGATTCTTACTGCGAGAGAGACTCTTGGTTTAGTAATCTGTCGATAAATGCCATTATGCAGACTGCAGTGCCGAGAGGCGCTCTGATTCACACAAGTTCACTATGTAAAGGAATAGTTTAAAACTTTTGTTTCAGCCTAAATTCACTTGCCCTTCTGATGATGTGAGCTGGCTATGTTAAAGGGACATTAAGCTGAGACTTCAATGGTGCTAAACGTGATATAGATCTACTTTCTGTGCATTGTGCAAATGCTATTGTTTTAGGGCCTGATTCAGAGCCGCTCGTAAGCGGCCGCTCGTTCGCTCCGAGCGATGTTTGCCCAACTGCGCATGCGTACGGATCGTTATACGCATTCGCGAACCAGTCAGTGCGGTCGAAATTCATGTGCTCGCAAAATAGCGAATGCCTGATAATTTGAGTGACAGGAGTAGGCGTATGTGGGTGGTAACGGGGGAAGGTGTTTGAAAACGAGGAGTGGAGATCCGAACGCAGGCGTGCTTAAAGGTCAAAACGGGCGTTTTATGGGTGTGCATAATACAGCAGCGTCACTGACCACGTCACTGGGTTATTTTATAGCCAGAACTGCTCGCAAAATTGTGGTAGCAAAAATCAACCCTAAGAATAGCGAGCAGTTCATACCCTGGTCGATGTACTCGATTAATCTAATAAATAGCGGACATGACGTAGGATGCGAGCGGCCAGGGGGCGTATTTTTTCAAAAAACTACCGCAAGTTTTGTTCGCTCATTCAGACCTAGAGGCGTGAACAGCCCGCAAAGAGCGAACGGTTCATTTGAATAGCCACCCCTATTTTCTGAACGAGCGAGCGCAAATAGCGTCCGGCTCTGAATCAGGCCCTTAGTCCTGTAATTTAATTGTAACTTAACCCCGAGGGGCACGGATAAGTTGCAGCACTGTGTGTTATTTTTCTGTTTATTTGACCTGCACACTATGGGGGTCTATTTACTAAGCTGTGTTAGGAGACAAAGTGAACGTCGTTAAGGTACGAGCCAGTCAGTGACATGGCAGTTAGGAGCTGATTGGCTGGTGCCTTGTCACCGTTCACCTTGGGCGGAATTCAATTATTTACGCAGTCCGGATCTCCCGTCCAAAGTGACAGGAGATCGCGGGCCGCTATTCAATTGCTGCCATTTTTCACGTTGATCGCGCCCAAAGTGTTCGGGTTTAGCCGCGTAAAGTAGCTACCCCCGACCAAAGTGCTGGGCGCGACCACGAAAAGTGATGTTTGGGCACCCAAACAGGTCACTTATCACACATTTCAGCTCTCACCCCCCCTGGGGCTGAGAGCTGAAGTCGAACGCTGACAGCTGATCGCGCCTGACAGGAGCAACAATTGAATAGCTCCGTCGGGCGCGATGGGGGATGGAAACAATTGAATTCCGCCCTTTATCTCCTAACATGGCTTAGTAAATAGACCCCTATAACTGTTAACCCTATCCATTCTTTAATAATTGTTTTCAAAGTAAGAAGAAGAAAGCTGAAAAGTGATAGTTTACATGGAAGGACAAATTCTTGAAAATTCAGAACTTTATTTCCGTGCGTTTAAATAAAATCCTGTGATATTACTTGCACGCCGTGGGTTCGCGGAAATCCTCACTTCTATTCAATGAATGTAAACTTCATGGACTGTTGGGTGGGGTTATGGGGGGCAAGTTCAGAAGCTGAAAGATCTACTCAGTGGTTCCGCTAGATTGACAGCGTCATGGAAGGTTGTCATGTAAGAATGTGTATTATACACGCATTCATGCTAAAAGATATATTTGTTATTAGCATGTGCTTATCTTTATATGTTGCCTCTTGTTCTGCCTTTCCTGAGCACTGTACTGTCATATTCTCTGATTCCAGTGATTACGGTTACGAACGTTACAGCAATGGCCAGTGCCTGCCCGCTTTCTGGTACAACCCGTCATCCTTGTCGAAGGATTGCAGTCTTGGGCAAAGTTACCTGAACAGCACTGGGTACGTAACACGATCCACTTACTCCCATTTTCAATTAAGAAAGAAAATCATTTTTGCATTGTATACTTCTGTATATTGTTACAGTGCTGCCTTCTTACACCATTACTGCTGTTGCATCATATTTGGTCTCGCCCCACCCACACAGACCCGCGAATCGCGGCTGTACGGCCGCAAGGGGGCAGGGCTCCAATCATGGGCCGCACACTGGCTCCATTTCAGACAAAAAACACCTCCATCCATCAGGGGGAATTTCTGAGTATGACGGACAATAAAAGCACGGGCCTCTGCACTAGTTTGTAAATTGAATCTGGGGTGTAGCTACCGTGGGTGCTGGGGGTACAGTTGTTATGGGTCCCGCATCGTCTATGGGGGCCCGCATCCCCCCTGCACCCACTTTTGGTGGAGTGAGTACTGGATAAGAGGAGGGACGGGGTTGATAAGTCTGACAGGGTCCTGCCGCACTGATGATCCCTCCTGGAAACTGATTATTCACAGGCACAATTCAGCCGGTGACTAGGAAGCAGTTTGTTGCAGGGATTATAAGCGCTGTGGGCGCCTGTCAGATTTACCAACCCTGTCCCTCCTTTTATACGGCTCTCCTCACCATCATGAGAAGAGACACTGCTACGCGGCCCCCTATAGGCAGGGCTGTCAAGAGCTCTGACGGGTCCTGGTCCTGGCGGGGGTGTGGCCAATTCCAGGGAGATGTAGCCACACCCCCTCCCCGGTAAAAGCCGAATAAGCTACTGTGCGCTCAGCGCAGGGGGTGGCTCCGGGGGAGAGGGGGGAGATGGCCCAAGGGGAACAGTTATCTCGGCTCTCTCCTGTTGTGGCTGAGCCTGTAGCAGTGCAGCTGGGCAGGGAGAGGAAACTGTAGCACTATTCAGGCACAGAAAGCGGAGGTGGGCAAAGCATTGAGGGTGTTGCTGGCCCAGCCCCCCCGCTGGAACCCTCCAAAGTCATGTACAAATCCAGCTGAATAGTGCACACTCACACATGGACAATCGATGTTGTGAAGCAGCGGGCGCACATACAATATCCTTCTGCAGGGAAGCTACGGGATGCTTTTGCACGTAGGACACAAATACTGTGTTTAACATTGAGATTTAAGATTGATCTAGGAGGCAAAAATTGTCCAGATATTTGAAACGCCTGCCCCTCATCCCACACCCCATCTCACACCCCTTCCTCAGTGCACCATAGTTTTAATAAAGTACATAATGACACCATCTACCTGTTACTGCAAAGTGAAATGAAGACAATTTTGAGCAATAGACACCAGGGAGCAAAACAAAAGGAACTTTGGGCCTGATTCAGAGCCGGACGCTCTGACCAGAGCGCTCGCTCTGAATCAGGGCCCTCCTCCATTAAAATGGAGCGTCCTCTTGGACGCTCGTATAGCTATGGGTCACCACCCACAGCATATACGAGCGTCCAAAAAGATGGTCGCGATGGTCTTGACCATCGCGACCATCGGACTTGCGACGGAGACCCTGCGGTAGGGTCTCCCTGCCACAAGCCCTGGAGTGATTTTGGCTCTATCAGAGCCAAAATCACTCCCACTGACATCACTAGTGATGTCAGTGGGGCCGGCTTCAGACGGTAGGCGTTCCCATGGGAACGCCTCCGTCTGGCAGGCACGCCCACCAAAGGGGGCATGCTGTCAATCAACATCGGCAGCACGCCCCCTTTGGTGCGAGACCCGGAGCGACAGCTTGGCTGTCGCAGTCCGGGTCTCGCGCATGTGCACGACGGAGCTCCCTCCGTCGTGCGCATGCGCAGTGGGGAACATCGACCCACTTGCGAGCGTACTGCCGCTTGCGAGTGGGTCTGAATGACCCCCTTTGTATCTGTGACGGAGCATGCTGCAATACAAGGGGGGCAATTACTTATTTGTGCATGCAGGGTAAATACCGTCTGCTGTTACATGTAGCCCACACGTGCAGGGCAGCTTTTTCCTTGCACTGCAATTTAGATTTCAGCGTGAAAACTCCCCTCCCGGTATAAATCTGGGCCTGATTAAGCAGCAGAACATAATGCCGATGTTTACGCAGTTCGAGCGATTATTTGCCATTACACATGCGGGTAAGTTGCACTGCGCGCGCGTTGCGATTGCATTGTCATTACGTACGCACAGAGGATCCATTCTCAAAGTGAGTGTCATGTGTTCAGTGTATGGGGGAGGTAATGGGGGGTTGGTTATGTAAATACAGGCGCATCTGACTTTCAACACCGTTGCAAGGGCGTGCATAAATTATCCATTGCGATTGCAGTCGCAGCATGAGAGCTCCACAAGTGCCAGGAGAGCTGCGGGATTTGTGGCTTGTCAGACCTGCCGTACATGCTACGTGGCTGCCCTATGTGTGTTGATGGTACCAATATTTACGCAGGAGAGCCACATTGGACGTATATGAGAAGGCGGCATTATGATAATTTATGCACGCCCATGTAACGGCGTTGAAACGCACTGGCGCGCCTGCGTTCCGCAAACCACCCCCCCATCACCACCCACAAATGGCACTTCCTCTCAATTACTCTGTGATGGGTCTGCGTAGTCACTGCGATTGCAGTCCCTATCGCAGTGGCCGGTTTGTGCACGTGCACTGCAATGCATACGCATGTGCAGTACGCATATCTATAGCCTGTGTGCATACATCATATCTATAGCCTGTGTGTATACAGCATATCTATAGCCTGCGTGCATATGTCATATCTATAGCCTGCGTGTATACATCATATATCTATAGCCTGCGTGCATACATCACATCTACAGCCTCTGTGTATAAATCATATATCTACAGCCTGTGTGTATACAACATATCCATAGCCTGTGTGTATACAGCATATCTATAGCCTGCGTGCATATATCATATCTATAGCCTGCGTGCATACATCATATATCTATAGCCTGCATGTATATATCATATCTATAGCCTGCGTGCATATATCATATCTATATCCTGCATGCATACATCATATCTATAGCCTGCGTGCATACATCATATATCTATAGCCTGCGTGTATACATCATATCTATAGTCTGCGTGCGTACATCATATATCTATAGCCTGCGTGTATACATCATATCTATAGCTTGCGTGCATACATCATATCTATAGCCTGCGTGTATACATCATATCTATAGCCTGCATGCATACATCATATCTATAGCCTGCATGCATACAACATATCTATAGCCTGTGTGCAGCTTTGCAATTATGATCCTTGCAGAATCAGGCCCTGCAACCATTCGAAATCCGCAGCTTTTCCCATTTTATTCCGATGTGCGCAGTTTTCTAGTCCTTAGAGACCACATGAAAATCTGCATTGCAGGATATATCATCGGGTTTTGAGCTCATGAATGTAGGGTAGAACAAATGACAGACCACATAATGACGATCTGAAGGCTTCTATCCACTTTTCCTTTGAATAAACACTCCCAGTAACATCCCAGGTAGGTGAAGGAATGTGAGTAAGAATATGGGGTCTATGTAACACTGTAGGGTGAGATTTCCTAAGACTGGCGTGATTTTGGCATTACAGCCGCTAAATTTAAAGCAGCAATTTGTTGGTTTTGGCTGAAAGCAAATTGCCAATTTCAATTTAACAGTTTATAGCGTTGAAATCATGGCGGTTTCAGGAACTCAGAACTTACAGTATTACTTATACCCATATGGGGGGTATGTACAGTAATAGGGTCAGGATTTTATGAACCGGCGGGATTTCAGAGAGATTGCCACTAAATGTACAGTCAGTTACCAGGCTGCAGGATTACATCACCCCTCCCAGTAGGTGGCACTGTTCTGTGAGATTCAGATTCTGACTGTAGGTTTGATGTTAATAAATCTTGTTACATTGTTTCAGGTACAGAAAGGTTGTCTCTAACAACTGCACCGACGGAGTGAGGGAACAATACACAGCGAAACGCCAGCAGTGTCCTGGAAAAGCGCCGCGTGGCCTCCGCGTCACCACGTTGGATGGAAAGTTAACGGCGGAACAGGCGCATAATGTCACCTTTGTGCTGCAGCTAGAGGAGGTGGGGATTACCGCGTAATAAGCCCGGTGCCATTGTATATACATCATTTCCTGGAAGGACTTTACTGACCAAAATCTAAATGAGTAAATTGCCTATTTTTGCACAAATGAATACGTTAAAAAACAGGGGCCTGATGCCAAGGTGGCAGAGACTACGGGAGTTGGCCAAGTTTGTTGTTTTCATGCTATTGGCAGGCTACATGCACTCTAGTGTCTTGTGTTTATTTATTGTTTCTTTATGTATCACTTCCATATTACACAACACTGTACAGATCATTCACATCAGTCTTTGGCCCTCATTCACAGGCGGTCACAAGAAGCGAGTGCTCGTTCTCAATGAGGGCGACCGCTTCTATTTTTTAGTGCGGCCTCCTGGTCGCTGTTACCACCCACAGCTTAGCGACCGACCAGGTTGATGGTCGCGATGGTCAAGACCATCGCGACCATCGGGGCTTGTGATGAGACCCACAGTTTGGTCTCAGCAACCGCAAGCCCCAGGGAGGTTCTTGCTCTGATCAAGCAGGAAGCTCCCGACTGACATCACTGCAGATGTCAGTGCGGCCGCCCACAAAATGGCAGGCGTTCCTTAAGGAACGCCTCGGTTTGTGAAACCACCCCCCCCCCCGCCATGCCTACAAAACGATTGACAGCCGGCCCTTTTGTAGTGAGCTCCGGAGCGAGAGAGTTTGCGCAGGACCAAAACATCGACCCGGTTGCGAGTGCTCGCGACCAGGTCTGAATGAGGTCCTCTGGCCCATAGGAGCGTACAATCTATATAAGTCTGAGCACCTAGGGGAACCCACACAAACATGGGGAGAACATCCAAATGCTGCAAAAAATAGGGCCCTGTTTGAATTCACAGAGAGTTTTCACCGCTGTGTGGCAGAATACAACCTCAATTAAATGAAGTTGTATTCTTAGATAGAAGCAGTGTCATAACTAAGGTATTTGGAGCCCCCCCAAGTATGTGCACGTGCCGAAAAAGTGGGTGTGGTCACGTCACAAGGGGAATGGTCACTGGAAAATGGGGACGTCAACATGACACACCACAGTTTCTCACCACTCTAGGAACATTCCTTTTCATTCCATATTATTTTATTATTTTATTTTATTAAAGGTTCCGTATATAGTGCAGCATATTCCGTTGCGCTTTACAATTGGAGCATTAATAGAACAAAACTGGGTAATAACAGACAAATATATAGGTAGGAAGGCCCTGCTCGCAAGCTTACAATCTATAAGTTTAATGCCCCCAATAGTAGTGCCCCTCTTGCAATGCCCACTGTAGTAGTGCCCCTTATGCAATGTTTCCAGTAGCCTGTACTAGTGCCTCTTATACAGTGCCCCCAGTAGTGCCTCTTATACAGTGCCCCCAGGAGTGCACCCTTATACAGTGCCCTCGGTAATGCACCTTTATACAGAGCCCCTTATATAGTGCCCCCAGTAGTGCCCCTTATACAGTGCCCCCAGTAGTGCCCCTTATACAGTGCCCTTGGTAATGCACCTTTATACAGTGCCCCTTATATAGTGCCCCCAGTAGTGCCCCTTATACAGTGCCTCCAGTAGTGCCCCTTATACAGTGCCCCCAGGAGTGCACCCTTATACAGTGCCCTTGGTAATGCACCTTTATACAGTGCCCCTTATATAGTGCCCCCAGTAGTGCCCCTTATACACTGCCCCAGTAGTGCACCTTATACAGTGCCCTCGGTAATGCACCTGTATACAGTGCCCCTTATATAGTGCCCCCAGTAGTGCCTCTTATACAGTGCCCCCAGTAGTGCACCTTATACAGTGCCCCTTATATACTGCCCCCAGTAGTGCCCCTTATACAGTGCCCCCAGGAGTGCACCCTTATACAGTGCCCTTGGTAATGCACCTTTATACAGTGCCCCTTATATAGTGCCCCCAGTAGTGCCTCTTATACACTGCGCCAGTAGTGCACCCTTATACAGTGCCCTCGGTAATGCAGCTTTATACAGTGCCCCTTATATAGTGCCCCCAGTAGTGTCCCTTATACAGTGCCTTCGGTAATGCACCTTTATACAGTGCCGCCAGGAGTGCCCCTTATGCAGTGCCTCCAATAGTGCCCCTTAAGCAGTGCCCCCAGTAGTGTCCCTTATGCAGTGCCCCAGTAGTGCCCCTTATGCAGTGCCACCAGTAGTGCCCCTTATACAGTGCCCCCAGTAGTGTCATTTATACAGTGCCCACAGTAATGCCCTTATACAGTGCTGCTAGTAATGGTCCCCCTATGCAGTGCCCCCACTAGTGTCCCTTATACAGTGCCCCCAGTAGTGGTCACCCCTATGCAGTGCCCCCAGTAGTGCCCCTTATACGATGCTCACCCCTGTTCAGTGCCCCTTATACTGTGCCCCTTATATAGTGCCCCCAGTAGTAGTCCCCCCTATCCAGTGCCCCTTATAGTGTTCCCAGTAGTAGTGCCCCCAGTAGTGGTCCCCCTGTGCAGTGCCCCTTATATAGTGCCCCCAGTAGTAGTCCCCCCAGTAGCCCCCACACCGCCACTGTCCACTTCTCTGTCCTCCCGGCCCGTTCTGCACTATGGAAGAGACGTCTCTCCCATCACTCACTGTGGGAGCCAGAAGGCGGAGCTCATGAGTGAGCTCCAGCCCGACTTTGGCAGTGGGCGGAGCAGCCAATGAGAGTCTGTCTGACTCTCATTGGCTGTTATAACACACACAACGCCGCCGGGTAGTACAAGTTAGGGATGGTTTACCATCGATGGTAAAATGACTAGTGACCATCGATGATTGCAAACGGTTCACTGGATAACCATCGATGGTTTCACCAACCGATGGTCATCCCTGTCTTTTGACTGACTGGCCCGTAGGCCAATCAGAACATGGGGATGGGGCTTCACGTATGCCGTGCCCCGGCACTTGGTAAAAAACAAACAAAAAACATTTGGTTATGCTTTTACATCGATTGAGGGAAACCATCTGGTTCTCCCCCATCGATGTTAAAAACATTAGACATCGGCCATAAACCATCAATGATTTTGAATCATCGATGGTCGACCCTAGTACAAGTTTACTACCCGATGCCGGCAGCGGTGTGTGTGTTACTGTGTAGTGCGGACCGTACTACACTGACTTTAAACCAGTGTCCATCACACAGCCTGCAGGGAATTGCTAACACTCTGCGGAGGCAGCTTGACGAGCACTAATATCCATGCACAGTAAAACGCTGCCTGTTCAGTTTTTAATTATTAATTTTCAGACCTCTGTCACTGTCATGGAGACCGAACTCATAAATATGGACAGGTTATTTCTATTACCTAGGAAACGGCAAGCCAAAAACAGACCATGAAACTAAGGCCGTTTCAAGACGTTTTCATATTGCCAGTAGAATGAGGCAGTGACTGTCATCCCGGACAAATCTCTACAAACACTTTGTAGCTCTTAGCACTTATTAGGGAATATATTTTTATATAAACAAATATATTTGCACACATTTGGGTGACTATGGAGAACCAACACAACATTGTAGAGCACCATCCTCTTTTCCAATGAAGGCCCGTATTCAGTTAGTTTCGCACCTGCGATACTTTTCCGCCTGACAAACTTTTCGCCTACATCGCGTATTTCAGCAGCGGAAACTACATGCGCGTACCCGCGATTCGCCCTATGAAATTCCAAAAGACAATTGTGCAGAATGGGGCCTGCGTAGACGCATGCAAACCCGTGCCCACCCCATTTTCCGGGAGTGGCCAGCTCAGGATCTGCGTTGATCACTCAGCTGGTCGGAGGCCCAGCGCCATCCACCTTCGCAACCATCGGCCACCGATGGTCGCAATGGTGATCGCAAATACAGCAGGGGTGTCATACAGGGGGTGTCATACAAGGGGTGTCATACAGGGGTGTCAAACAGGAGGTGTCATACAGGAGGTGTCATACAGGGGGTGTCATACAGGGGGTGTCATACAGGGGGTGTCATACATCTCTTGCTGCATTTGCATTATTGCAAGGATCGCAGTTGCTAAGCTGACCTTACTACTATACTGTTTTTATTTTCTGATGTTCAGTGAACTCTGCTTCAGGGTAATACACGTCAGCTCTTTGAGCCACGGCTTTATCCGCGAGATACGCAGAGCATGTGACCAGCTTGTAATTTCCACCTGGATGAGCCTATTTCATCCTTACTAAGGCTCCCCAGTGCCGGATAGGATTTCCTGCACAGCAAGTGAAGCTTGTGGAAGCAGTGAGAGGAAGACGTATACTTCCAACCCTCTTCCTAGACACAATGGACCTCATTCAGAGCCGCTCGCAAAATGCGAGCGCTTGCTCTGAATGATTGCGGCCGCTTCCATTCTCTGGGCCGGCCTCCTGGCCGCTCGCTAGGCTGTGGGTTACCACCCACAGCTTAAATGAGCGACCAGGATGGTGGTCGCAATGGTCAAGACCATCGCGACCATCGTGGCTTGCGACGAGACCCTTGAGGTGGGGTCTCGTCTGCCGCAAGCCCCAGAGAGCTTTCGGCTGTAATAAATCCGGAAGCGGAGAGCTGGTGATGTCCGTTGGTGAAGCCACACCCCTGCCACGCCTACAAAACGGGTCGAGCTGTCGATCAACATCGACAGCCGCCCCTTTTGTAGTGAGCCACGGAGAGAGACAATTTCTCTCTCGCTCCGGGGCTTGCGCACGCGCAGTGCGGCCTCTGCGCGTACACCACAGCCAAACATCGACCCACTTGCAATCGCTCAAGCGCTTGCGAGCAGGTCTGAATGAGGTCCAATGTGCAAATAAACCGCTCAGACTGAGGGAAATCAGTATTTGTGGGTGCAGCCATTTACATGAACAGTCTGTATGTAGGTGGGTAGACAGCAATGAGACAAGCCCCTGCCATGCCCTGGTCACACAACGGGTACATATTTGACTGAGCAGTATGTCAAATGGAAGTGGTATGAAAAGCTGACATTCAGAATTAGATCGATAAGCAATATGTCGAGATTCAAAAATGTCGACATGGTTAAAATGTCGACATATTTATGATTTTTACATTTAACATGTTGACATCAGAACATCGACTGTACAGTTTTTTTTTGCTTATTTCAGCCTAAACCTAACTTTAACCCTAACCCTAAATATAACACAAAATTGTACTGTCGACATTGTGGTGTCGGCATGCTAAACGTAGACATTATGAATTTGTCAACATTTTAATCATATTGACATATTTTTGTCAGCCAAAAGTCCATTCCGACATTCTGACTGTCGACAAGGATCCTATGTCACATACTAGCGTCAGTTGTACATATTATAAATACTGATTAACGTATTATTGCAGAGATCACAAATACTGTAAATAAAAAAAGCAAATGTAACATGTAAATCGGAGCCTAAATATCTATGACACAAATACATATAACTGAGGTTCTATTCTGCCACACAGCGGTGAAAACTCTGTGTTAGTTGGAATGACGGGGTGAGATATTACCAATAAGAACGTATGCCGCCTTATAATCATTTCTTTCCTGAGTTTCTCTGGCTGATAATTACTAACACGTCATGCTCCTGCTTTATCCTAACACAGCTCATTTCTGGAAACAGGATTAAAAAAAAAACAGACGTTGGAGAGTTTAGCACCAAGAAATAATATTTGGCATTTGCAGGAGTATAGAACTGCTGCGATAATCAATGACGTGACAAGAGAGCAAATCTATAATATTTTTACGATTAAAAAAGATTTCTTTTCCCATATCTACACTGGAATTGGAACACGTTGCGCTGGGGGGAAAAGTAATTTTTTTTGTTCTTGACATCCCTGGTGCATTACCAATAATAAGAGAAGGAGCTTATTATTTCATATTGACATTCATGCACAGAAATTCTTTATTATTTCTCCTGCAAACGTATAAAACGTCTCTCTGCATTGCTGCGGCATTAAAAGCAGAGGCGCTGGGGGCCAGCAGAGCGTGACAAGGTGCGGGTTACATGCAAAGCTCAGAAAGAAAGGCAAAACACAGGCGTCTGTTTATGACCCCCACAATTTATCCCCGAAGAGGGTCCCTGCTTATCACACCGATCGGCAATAACTTTTTCAGGGCCGTTTATGTTGCCAGGACAGTGAGTCAGATAAGAGCCCATCTTGGTGAAGCGTGTAGAGTAAAGTGACACTGCAGGTTAGGCTTACGCTTAGCGGCTTACCTGCTGCACACGCACAGCCATTTGGTTGCCGTTATCTTTGCATTTTGTTTTTGCAATTAGAGATAGAGCGTCTCTGATATCTGCGGCATAACCCTTAGGATAAATACCCCCGATACTAAATCATGGGGCAATGACGATCGGCTGCATTTAAAAACATAATAAATAGACACAACAATGGGGCTTATTTAAAGGTGGACGCATTTGCTCGATAATTGCATGCAAGATGAGATGCAAATAAAAAAAAGGACATTTACGTGCGTATGTTGTGTTGGAAGCGTAAGAAGTGTTTATAGTTACACCTCACTAAGGTGTAGTGACAGCACCCTGCTTAGTTATTTTCATGATTACATAGGAACGTTTTATTCCACATATGCAGATGAGTCTCCTCCCTCTGCGCCTCCTCCCTCTCTGCAACCGCATCTAAAATCCAATAATTAGTAAATATGCCCCTTAGCCTGAAATTTTCCTGATACCCTCAGGTGCATCTGACACTGACAACCACTCTCTTCTCATACAAACCCGGCATCCCCTAGATCTTCTCATACAAACCCGGCATCCCCTAGATCTTCTCATACAAACCCGGCATCCCCTAGATCTTCTCATACAAACCCGGCATCCCCTAGATCTTCTCATACAAACCCGGCATCCCCTAGATCTTCTCCAACAAATCCGGCATCCCCTATATCTTCTCATACAAACCCGGCATCCCCTAGATCTTCTCATACAAACCCGGCATCCCTTAGATCTTCTCATACAAATCCAGCATCCCCTAGATCTTCTCCTACAAACCCGGCATCCCCTATATCTTCTCATACAAACCCGGCATCCCCTAGATCTTCTCATACAAACCCGGCATCCCCTAGATCTTCTCATACAAATCCGGCATGCCCTAGATCTTCTCATACAAACCCGGCATCCCCTAGATCTTCAGGACGCGACTCTACCCTGGTTCTCGTCCTACTTATCCAACCTTTATTGTTCTTTTCTCTAGGCCCACCCCCACTCTCCGCTTCCTCTAGCATGTGGAGACCACAAGGCCCTGTCCTGGGCTGTCTCCTCTTATCTCTCTACCATCTTCCATCCAGCTCCTTTGGGTTACAGCACCATCTGCACATGGCTCCTATATATAATGCTCTCCATATCATTTCCCATCTATGTTGGCTTAGTGACGCTGTTTTGCTTCATCTCTCAGATGCTCTCTTCCCTCCTAAAATGTAACCAATCAAAAACTGGGCTACTAATATTCATCTGAAGCTACCTACCTGACATCTCTATGACTGTCTCCTCCAACGCTCCTGTTTATTAGAATACATCAATAAGGCTGATTTTCTATTACCACTCACCTGTCAATATCATTCATATCTCGCCAAGGTCACTACTTCAGCCTTACCTTTCCTCCACTTCCTCCAGCTTCCTCTCTTACCTTTAATTCTCTCACATTCCCTTACAACAGCCCACCCTCCCTTTCCTTCCCTTCTTCCAGCCCCCTCTCTTACCTTTCCTTCTCTCCCATTCCTGAACTCCAGCCCAGCTTCCCAGTTTCTTTCTATCCCTTTCCTTATGTATCCTTTCCTTTTCTTTGCTTAACCTAGATTATGGGCAGCTACTGCTGTCCCAAATGAGGGGACATTTCCACTGACTTTTGCATGAATCGTGCACCAGCGGATCTTGGTGAAACGTTTGGCCTGGACCTCTGTATTTCTGCTCAGTAGCATCTAAGCGTACAGAGAAAGCATGACGTGACGTGTTCATATTACTAACGTTTTAGGACCTTTTGAATTGTACAAAATTACCACCACAGCCAGAGTCATGGCCTATTTGTGCACTGAGGACCTGATTCAGCAAGGATCTCTGGGCCTGATTCAGACCTGTGTACGCTCGCTGGATGCGTATGCAAATTTGTCAAAGTGACGCCACGGGAAGCGATCGCTCGCCAAGGCATAAGCACGCCTACCATGTCTTAGCAAGCGGCCACTTTGTTTGAGCGGACACCCAATCGCACAGGCAGAGCCACCCACCAGCAACACGTCATCTCCAGAAAGTGTATTAAAACATTGGTACATCGAGCACCATCAGATGCGAACGCTTTACCCTACTGCAAGCATTGTGAGGAAATCAGTGTAAAAAAAAGGCATGTGACGTGTACTATGATGCTGCCTATTAATTATACACGCCTGTAAAACAGCGTTTATACACTCAGGCACGCCTGCATTCTCCAACCCCCCGTTATTAGTGTCCTGCCCCTGTTACCACCCTCAAACGGCCTCTCCTGTCACTTATTACACTGGGCTGTCTTTGCAGGGAGAGCGAGCGGTATGCGATCGCAGTGAGTAGTTCGCACACGGGCAGAACGAAGCATGCGCTTACGCAGAACATCGGGCCACTTGTGAACGCACGCATATAGCGAACGGGTCTGAATCAGGGCCTCTGTACTGCTAGAACGCTCGCACCACAGTTGCTAATATTAGCAGTCAAATGCAAATGTTTGCAATCGCATTGCGATCGCAGCCTAACATAAGGACACTCACTTCCCCTTACACACATCCGTATACTTGGGCAACATAGAAAAATAATCGGTAACATCGGACCCATACGCACAGGTAAGGCAGGTCAGACCTCACTCAGCAATTGCTTACTTCAGGTCACGCTATGAGGCCTCAGGCTGCGTATGGTGTTGCAATGGATAATTTATGCACGCCCCTGCAACGCCGTCCTAATGCACTGGCACGCCTGCGTTCGGCCGACCACCCCCCGTCACCACCCACAAACGGCGCTTCCTGTCAATCACTGTGCTCTGGGTCTGCGTTGCCTCTGCATTCGCAGTTCCCATCGCAATTGCCACTTCGCGCACGCGCACAGCGATGCGCGCAGTGCGGAAACATCGTCCAAGTGCGTGCATTCTCTCCTTTGCTTTCCTTGCTGAATCAGGCCCTGAATGCATACTGGTTTAGATGGGACGTGTAGCATACACAGACAAAACATTATCTTCAGTTCACTTCAAGGGCTCTATTTACTACAATCCGCATATTGAATGCAGATTGTAGTGTGATATTACCGAGGGCTCTATTTATTAACATTATTTTTACTAAAATAAAGTGATAAAGGCTGTTTTGTGTTGTCACACCCTTTTCACATTATGTTAGTATCACCTATAGTTATTACAGGGCAATTGGAGTAGAATTAGTAAAATTCTACTCCAACCCCTAAGTATCACTTATTTTTAGTAAAGCAGATCGCATTTCCCATAATTGTAATGGGAAATGTGATCCGACCATAGTTACTAAAAATAAATTGTAAAAAAATACAGAGGGAAGCCCTGTGATAATAACGCCACCTGGAGGTAGCGTTATCCAGGGTCTCCCCCGGTTACCGGGCTCCCACTCTGCTCTAACGGGGAGAGCAGAGCCGGGAGCCGGTACCAGTAATCAGCTGTGTGGTCTAAACAGACCGCAAGCTGATTGCTGTAAAAAAAAGAAAAAAAAAATTGAAACATTTTTTTTTTACTTACCTGAATCCAGGGACCGGTGATCGGGCCTCCGGTGATGGCTCCTCTCCGGTCAGCTGGTCTCCCATAGTGCACTGCGGCCCGGTCATCAGGTGATCGGGTCCCAGTGCAGTATTGGAGATCACCTGATCGGGAAGCCCGGAGAAGATCACCGGAGGCCAGGAGGATGCAGGTAAGTGTAATGAAGGGAGTGGGGGGGGGGCGCGGGGTCCGCGATCATGGGGGGCGGGGCTTAGCGTCGGTGCAAGCGCGGGCACTTGTCACGGTATTTTTTGCGAAAATACCGTGATAAGGCTCCAGAGGGGATTCGCAGGGACAGAGCTTTATTGCAAGCTCGTCCCTGCAAGGGATTTATAGTAAATCCCTGTGATATTGCCTGAATTCGCAATGCGAATCACACTACAATCCGCATTCAATATGCGGATTGTAGTAAATAGAGCCCATGATCACTTTATTTTAGTAAAAATAATGTTAATAAATAGAGCCCCAAACAATTTCCTACATGAATTATATTGCTCTTATTCTCTTTTTGTGCTGCTGCTACAGTCATTTCTGTTTGTCTTTGTTCAGGGAGATATCCAGAGAACTAACATTCAGGTTGAGTTTGGGGATGGTATCGCTGCTTCATACGCTAATCTCAGCGCAACAGAGGATGGGATAAAACACGTCTATCAGAACGTGGGCATCTACAGGGTGCTGATTACCGTGGACAACAACTTGGGCTCTGACAGTGCTGTCCTGTACCTACACATAACAGGTACGTATTAGATGGTGAGGGGCATTTTTTTAAATGTAAGGGGGGGTCCTCTCCTGACCTGTTTACAAGCAGATCTTTCCTGTCTCAGCTGCTGAGAGCTAATGTGCAGAGATACTGAAGGATCCAGTGTGCAGATACCTCTGGGGACACTGATAAACCCAAAGGGGTACATTTACTAAGAACGGTGGCGAGATTAAGCTTGAACGGATTCACACGAACACGCCCAAGTTTTCCCAGACCAAACTCGCAAATTTACCAAGAAGCGAGTTTTGCAAAAACGTGTTTTTTCAGATGGTGAATGCAAACGCGTTTTGTCATGCGAGTATTTGGCAAATCGCGTGCGAGTATGGATGTGTTTGTAAACACGCATGAGAATGCATTGCATCATACTAGAAACATTCTCATTGGTTGAAGCAAAACGTCATGTACACACTGACCAAGCAAATAAAAACATCACAAACGGCCCGGCCTCTGAGGGATTTGCTGGTAGGAGTTTGCAGAGGGACAGTGAGGAATGTGTTTAGTGCTGTAGGAGAGTTTTTGGCTAGTGGAATCGATTGCTGCTTGGTGTGTGGAAGTTGTTTTGTGCTTATTTATTGTCTTGTTATCTGTTTGTCTCATTTTTCTGTCGTGATTGTGTTTTTTTTTTTTACTTTTGTCCTGTCAGTGTTTTTTGTGTGTGTGCGCAGTCACGTATAATCATGCCGTTACAGCCGGGGTGCCAATATGTTTGACTGCTGCTGACAGCAACTTGTAGGCGGGAAAGGAGGGTTGGCGCTGGAGCTTGGATAGTGCCGCAACACAGGCATCACGGGTGGGGGTCCTGGAGACCCAACCGCTGTATGTGTGAAGACAAACTGCAAATGTATCACTTGACATTTCTTCTTTATTTCATACATTTCACGTAGTCAACAAATCTGGGTGACATTTTGCTGAATTTTGCCTGAAGTGTGCCTGGTCCTGCCCCTCAGAGGTGGACGCAGCTGCAGTAGTGGCGGTGACAAAAGTCGCAGCAGATACTTGTCTTTTTGTTAATGCTGCCACAGATGGGCATCCTATTGAGACACCCACCTGCAGCGGGGCACATCCGCAGATGTGGGTACAAAGACGCGCTATCGGCAGGCCATCAGTCTCACCATCGATTGCAACCCGTACATGCCTACCCTCCCGGTTTTAGCGGGAGGCTTCCGATTTTTCGGGTAACCCCCCGCACCCCCGGAAGGGTAGGCATTTCTCCCGCATTCTGCTCACTTCCTAGTGAAGTGGGCAGAATTAGGAGAATACCCGCGGCAATCGCGGGTCTCCGTGAAGGGGGCGGGGCTTAAGCTGTGATTCTGCATGAATCACAGCATTTGGCCCCGCCCCCTATGTAAATTGTGCCCAATCGCGGCAATTTTGCCGCGAGGGAGCGGGGTTTAATGACGCGAATCGTCAAGCCCCGCCCCCGTCGGCCCCCTGCTGCATCTCTTACCCGGGCTTCTCCCGGGAAGAGAATGTTAAAGGTAGGCAACCCTGTTGCAACTTCGATCTTCGTCAGGGTTAGACTGGCCCATAGGGGTGCAGAGGAAATCCCCTGAGGGCCCCACTGCATGAGGGCCCCACCAGATCCTCTAGGGGTGGAGCAGGATCATGGATGAACTTGGGTGCTTGATTTGTTTCTATGGAAACTACACAAGGATTAGCCCTCCTGCAAATCAAAGTAGGTGGTCCTGACACACTCCGGTCCTCTCTAATGGTTGGCCGAGTCCCTCTGTTGTGGCTGGCAACAACCCCTCGCTGGCTGGCCACACCATTTAAGCTTGGGCCCCTAGCACTGCATTCCCTGGTGGGCCCTTCATGCTCCAGTCCGACACTGATCTGCGTCCCCCATCGGTAACCATCAGGACGCAAGCGCTGAGGGAAAACATCCTGCGTTCCCTGCATCCGAATCATCCCCAGAATGAGGCCAATGTCCCGGTTCGATTCGTCCCGCAATACGTGAATTTACAACTGCGCAGCAGAGCTAAATTCCTTAAGGCTGTAAAACAAACTCAAGGATGGTATTGCCATAAATTTGCACCTCAGCCGCTCAAAACGTCAATCCTCTAATATTAAGCAGTCAATGCACGCGGACTCGCTCTGACGCACGCTCTTCAACGTATGAAAGGAAGACATCGTCTCCTCAACGTTTCAGGGTCCATGTTCTGTTTCTCACTATAAAATTGCAGAATATTTTATTATTTTACTGATCGTATCTTTTGAATATTGAATGCGTCCCATAAAAGTAATACTGTATATCTATTTTTGTTACAAACTCTTAAAAAGTTCCGATCTGCAATAATACATACAGTAGACTCTGCAAGGCATTTGGAGCTAGGCAGTGCCACCTACTGTTCTGAATAAATAATTCATCACATGCTCTCCCCTCGCTTTTCATGCCATACGTTTTGTGTGCAGGTCTATATTAATCTGCACGCTGCAGGGTTCTCTTTCATTAGATTACGGCCACCTGGAAACCCGGCTATTCATTAGCTTCCATAATGCCTGCAGTGGCTAAAGTTTCACTTGGTTAGATAAAAAATAGCTTTAGCTGGTTCAGCCTCTGATGTAGATATTTTTTCCCATCATGAAGGTTGTGAGTGATCAGTACATTGACGACTGTCGTGGGGTAAAAAATTTGCGCCCGTTTATAATGAAATATACTCTATAGAGATCAGTAAATATTACAGTTTATGGGACACTATGAAACGTCAATATGGTAAGAGCCCTTTATTTCCCGTCCTTGGAACCTTTGACCTCCTCTCGCTTTTTTATTTAATTTAAGAAGTGCATTAATGATATGTCAGAAAAAATGTCAGCAAATTTCTATAACAATTAAAAAACGGTGTTAGGAATTGGCAACAATAACAATAATCATCCCTACAAGGATACAATATAATGGTGCAAGGTTATTATTACTATTATTATTATTTTAGATAGAATGACCCGTGAGAGAGGTCTGGACCTGGTTCTCTACAGATCGCTATTCCGATCGCAGCTGCGATTACGCACGGAGTTCTGCAATAATATGCTAATGAACGCAATCGCAAAGCCGTCGCACAGCCAGCATAGAGACGGCCACTACCGCTATCTCAAATCCGTAATACCTCGCAGACCTGCGTATACATCGGTAACATCGAGTAACATCGGCTCTCACGCACGCTTACAGCAGCCCTGACCTTACTCGGAAATTGCTAACCTCTTGTACGCAGTGAGTACACAATCTGCGTATGCCGTCGCAGTGGCTAATTTCTGCACGCCCATGCAATTGCGTTCAAACGGACAGGCAGGCCTGCGTTTATCTGACCACTCCCCCATCACCACCCACAAACGCTGACCTGATGTCACTCACTCTGCAATGGCTTTGTATCTGCGTGAGTGATTGCAGTGCGATCTCAATGCTAACTCATGTGCGTGCGCAGTAGGCACCATCGACCGATCTGCGTACGCTGTTAGAGCTGCGATCCGTAGTTAATCAGGCCCCATATTTACAGTATGCTGTCTGCAATTCTTCCGTTTTTCAGCAGAGGGCACTGATGTAACACATTTAAGTAGGACGCTATAATTCCTTCCTATTAAAGCTACATAAGCACATTTCACGGAGCCGAGTCAGGCACATTTCTGCAGGCATCTTGCATCTGATTTCGGATGTTTTTCTTTGCCAGCTGTGACTTTTTCATCATGTGCAAATTATTGTGACACAAAATGGTCTTTCTTTCCGCAGCGCCCCTGGAGCACATACACCTGGTGGTGCCTTTTGTCACCACGAAGAACAAGGAGGTCAACGCCTCAGTGGTCCTCTGGCCGAGCAACGTGGGGACCCTCACATACGTCTGGTGGCTGGGGAACAACAGTGAGGTGCATTCCGCCTTCTGCTTGGTGCTGTTACAGAAGAGACTTCCTTAGTGTAACCGGCTCTGGGGTTCCAGGCGTCCTCTCTCCACAGCCCGATAGTCACCTGGGGGGAAATTCAATTCATTGCGCTATTGAATAGCGACAGGAGGGACTCCCGAATCTATTCAATACACCGCGCTGTTTGGGCGCTAAAGATTTCTTCTCGCACCCCCCCTGGGGATGCGAAGAGAAATCCAACAAAGTGCCGAGTGCGCAGCTGTTTTTCTGCATAGCGCGGCACTAACAGCCTCGCGTCCGGCACTTTGGTCAGAGAATGCCGGTTACCGTGCCTTAACACCCTTGTTAGGGCGTGATGACCACGATAACCAGCATTCTCCGACCACACAGTGCACTGAATTGAATAGCTCCGGAAGCTCGCTACCGGCGCTATTCAATTCGCGTTGTAGTCACGTCTCTTTCATGGAATGTTAACATTAGTCACATTAAAACCTCTGATAAACAGACGGAGGATACATGTAGCTCCACATATTACTGCCTCATTTATTGAACTACTTATATATTGGTTCAACTCACAAAACCTCAAACCGGCCTACTTTTGAAAAAGCATCTCAATGAGAGCAACACCTACTGTATGCGTGCGGCGCTGAAGAGGCCGTGTACTGCTCGGGCTGAGAGACGTGTCCTAAGATTGACGCATACAATTGTAAATGAGCACCAAAGCAGACTTGTGAGGCACGACCAGGCTCGCGGATGGAGTTGGCAATTCCCTACCAGCCAATCACCTCTGCCTGCCGCC
The DNA here is from genome assembly GCA_031769625.1 of Taudactylus pleione. Classification (NCBI taxonomy): domain Eukaryota; kingdom Metazoa; phylum Chordata; class Amphibia; order Anura; family Myobatrachidae; genus Taudactylus; species Taudactylus pleione. The sequence continues at coordinate 3,780,812 of JAUIMM010000424.1, read as the reverse complement.
GCTCACTTCTCGTGTGAAATGGGTGGTCTGGGTGGCTTGCTGCCGCATTTTGCACTAATTTGCGTCATTGTGGACCCGCCCACCCACTTTACAAAGCCAATAACGATGACTTTGTATAGCACAGGGCAGGGCCATGATGTTGCTGTCGCGGAACCATGCCCCTGCACCTCCCACCTGGCTGCCCCGCACATACCCGCACTTCCCATCAAGCAGCCCCCTCCCAACAAGTGTGACTTCATCACACATCTTTAGGTGCACAGCCACTCATGTATCCCATCAATGTGCTGGAGAGTGGTGGCCATTTTCTTGTAGCCCACATCCTTCTTATTCTCCCAATGCTTTGTCTGTGGCGGGCGGGCACACGATCACAGCCCGGCCTCAGTGAGATTGCAAGACTCGTCAGGGAGATCACCTACTATTTTAGGGAATCTCCCTGACATCCCTGAGTCGGCAAGTATGCAGAAACATTATTGCTATAATATAGGGCATTTCATCCTAATGACTAAAGTTCTTGTTGTGGAATAAGACAGCGAGGATTTTCTCTTCTTTCATTAAGCAATAATTGTATTGGGAACAATGAGATGTTTTTTTATTCTCTGTGTTGTGAGCACAGTGTCCTTGTGTTGTTTCCAGCAACCGTATACTAAGCAATAATCCTGCGTTGTTCTGTTATCACATTTAGATACATTCTGTATTGATCATTCTTTAGAAGTTCAGAGATGTTGATTGTTCCAGACAGGAAAACGGAGGAGCTGGGAAAAGGGGGTGGCCTGGGGCTCTGAGTTGACTGGTAGAGGGAGCATTAAAGAGGATCTTCATAAGTTGTTCTTAGTGGCGTTCAAGGACTTAACATAGAATTAAAAAGGTGTACTTACTTTGTGCATTTCCCAGGTTCCCCCCTAGTCCCACAGTGGTCTTCACACTCTTATTCCCAAGCCCTAAAGGTAGAGGGGAGTACTAATTAGGAACGGTGAAGCCAATATGGACTCCAGCAGATCCAGACTACTGTGCAAAACTTGACATTGCCAAAATGTGGTGGAACGCGTGAGCTGTACGTGTGAAAGGTCCTCATTATGAGCAGTTAGTAATTAGTATGCAGCTCTCCCTGCCTGTAACGCCAACATATAAGGGAAGTAACGCATTTTATGCAGTTTATACAGTAGACATAGGGACGAATTCAGTTAGAGGTGAAAAGTCCGCTTTCGTGAAATGCGCAATGATTTCGCCTCATTTGCCTGTTTGGACGCGCCATTTTCTCCATTCGCTTCCCCGCTTTTCGCCCGATTCAAGTCCAAACTAAGCGAAAACATGGATAGGCGAATGTAGTGAATGGCGAAACTAGCAATAAGGACAGCATATTTTGGGGAAATCAGTCTGTACCCCATAAAAATCCTCAATGACCCTGGGAATCAATATAGAAGAGTATTATTAGCCCTAATAAAGGTATTTAGTGATCTTTTACTGAGTCAAAGGGTTATTATATGCATATGGGCATAAGTGTGGAAAAATGATAGAAAACAATGTTTTTAGAGAAAAGTAAGTACCGTAGTTAAATTTGGGGTACAAGTAAATGGGTACTAGTATAGTTTAGTGTCTCTAAAGTGAAGATTTGAAAATGTTAAAAAATACATCTGCTGCAGCCTCCTGCAATCCTAAAAACACCTGTCTCAACCTTATACCCCCCCAAATACCAGGCCCCCTAATTTTTACCCTTTTTCCAACACTTTTTAAATTTTCGGCCCAAAAATGACGAACCTTTTTCATTTTTTTTTCTTGCCTTATTAGTGATTGGGGAGGTGGTGTCCAAGGTATGCAGTCGGGAAGTCGGCGGACCTAATCCCGACAGCCGGCTTCCCGAATGTCATATCCCAGCAGGGGTCTAAGACAGGCGTCGATTGCTGACTCCTGTCATTAGACATACGCCGGGAGCCCGACGCCTGGCATCCTGATCGAAGGGATGCCGAGCGCGGATAGCCGCGGGGGAGGGCGAGGGTTAGGTTTAGAGTTCCAGGGGGGGACTTAGGGTAGGCACCTCCCCGGGAGGTTAGGTTTAGGCTAGGGGAAGGGGGGGTTAGCATTAGGCACCCCCGGGGGGGACTTAGGGTTAGGCACCCCCACGGGGGACTTAGGGTTAGGCGGCGGGGGAGGGGGATTAGGGTTAGGGACTGTGGGGGAAGGTTAGGGTTAGGCACCCATTAGGGAGGGTTAGGGTTAGGGGGTAGAAATAGGTTAGTATATACTCACCTGGGGACGATCGGGATTTCCTCCTCTGCCGGGATGCCGCTGTCGGGATTCCAACCGCCGGGCATGGGTCCGGTGGTAAATCGTACCAATTCCGTGTGCAAAGGGTTTTGAATCAAGTCCCCACATTTGTACCCCAAAAATAGAGATTTTGCACCTAATTTCGCCCTGCCTCTGGGTGAAGAAACTTGTTTTTGTCTATGGAGTTTTGGCGCAGGCGAAAACGTCCTGGAATTGAATAGGGCGATACTTTTCGCCGATCGCGGCTTTTCGCCTCTAGTTGAATACGGCCCTATATCAGGGGTCCGTTATAAATACATTATATTATGGATTTGGCAGCGTGAGAACTTGTTGTCCCCTGACTCTTGCCCTTACACAGGGCTGTTTTTGTCACAGCACATATATAGGCCTGAGAGGGACTGTTATGGGGCAGTAAGGAAATGACTTATTGACCTGCATCAGACGATGTAACCAGACCAATAGAGGAGTAGGTGATGGGGTGTCGGGCTAGGCAATACGCTGTACGGTATCCAGGATGATAAGTCTGACTGGCCATAAAATATAAAACATAATATATTGCAGACATTTTGTTGCTGCCATTTCTCAGTAACACATCAGGCAGAGACGAGCGAAATAAATAAAATTCTACATTGGATTTAAAAACGATTTTGAAAGTCTTTGCATAAGTTTTTTTTTTTTTCACCAAAATGTTTTTTTTTATGTGAATTTTTATTACTTATTAAAGTTTTGAAGACTGATTCAATGAAAATAGTCTTCAAACCACTGATCACTCCGCACAAGACTCTGACAGACTCTCAAAGTGTCTTATAGAGTACAGTAAGTTACTCCTAGACAGTTCGGCTATAATGAGTTAGTTTGCCAAGTTTATACTGCCGAGTCTGTCTCCAGCGCCAGCCTAATTCTCCTGCAATCCCTGCTCCTGCCTCAGCCCCAGAGACGCTGACGCTCACATATATCGATTGGCTCACAGGCCAAAAACATGTTTATTTGTATATTTCACTCCTGTGAGGTCCCAAAGTTCTCTGCGCATTTTTATTTTCTGGAAGCTCTGTTCGCCTCTCTTATCTCTCCCATTATGAGCAGCCGATCCACTCTCATGCAAAGCGCTGGGCTAAAAGAGCTGGAACATCCAATTCTCTTGCGTTACTACAATGTTGTTTATGGAAGATAACAGCGCCAGTCCCAGGGCGCCACTCTCAGCTGCTGTGTGGAGATGGCTGTTAGGCCCATATAATACATTGCTCTAATCTCTACTTATGAAATGTCTGACATCATTTGCAAGCAGGTAACTCAGCCCTAATTCAGTATTCTCGTTGCTGTTTTTCTTTTTCTTTTTTTTATCTTCCTCTCTTTGCAGCCTCTTGTCAAGCTGGATCGGACCATCTCCTTCACGTTCAGCGCGGAGGGGATGAACAGCATCACGGTCCAGGTGGCTGCAGGCAACTCTATCCTCCAGGATACCAAGACCATCGCCGTCTATGGTGAGCCCCCTCTGGCCTTACTTACCTCCTTTACAGACGAGGAAAACTTTTTGGAAAATGTTTACATCTCCACTGGAGATGAGCGGAAACCGTCCCCTCCCTCGTGTTGCTTTTGGTTCGGCTTTCGTTTCCGAAAACCGTTGTCGTGCGTTGGTTTCTGACAGCAGCTCCCTGAGGACATCTGCGCTCTGTCAATTTAAAAACCCAACGGTGGGCTCCTGTGTTCTGCCAGGCCTAGGGTAAAATCGCTCCCACTCAGATGGCGCAGCCACCGCAGGGCCCAAAAATGAGGGGGACCAAGCATTACAGGCCCACTATGTCAGGCTGCCCACACTACACAGCGAATCTCCAGACCTCTAAATGGGGATCTTTTCGAAATGTACTAAGAATGTGGCTTCACAGTGCATTAATTATTTTTTATTTACAATAGCTTCTAAACAATGTTGATCTGGTGGCATAACTTAATGTCTCAGGTTCCCTGTAACGTACTGTCTATCATTACATTTGCTTTAATCAGGCAGCCCAATCCTATCTCACCCCTCCTGCACACCGTCTCTATATATAAATATATACAGTATATATTCACTGCAGATGTCATTTTGTGCAATGCAACTTCCTATTACATATGGCGATACCTACAATTAAACTTGTGTGCGTGACTAATTGGATAATTACCCACCAGCAGTGAGTAATACAGCAGAGAGTAATGGCTGGGGTTGACACACTTTAATAAATGCTGTATATTTATATTTATGGCTTGTAAATAATTATTCACAGTGTAAAGTCTCACGAAGGGGGAGGGAGAGGAGGTGGAACAGATATATAATGATATTTATTTGGGCTCTCCTGTGAATGACATGGAAATAACGTAGGTTACAGAAGTGCCCACATACACCTTTGCCCAAATTGCTGTGTTTAGTGCACCGCGGACATTACAAATTAGCTGGGCCATGTCTTATTGGTATCACTAAAGCATGGGTACCCGAAATACTGGCCCTGGCATTGCCTGCAGCTGCTGTGTGCAACTCTGTTACTAACTAGCCTGAGTCTGTATACAAAGTGCTGTAATGTAGCGCCCGCTGCTTTTTTTTTACGCCAAGTTCCGTTGTGCTACATCTGCGACTTCGGGTTTGAAACGAATTCCTCTGCGGTGAAAGTCGCAGCCCAGCGTCTCTAGTACAGATTGAGGGGTGTTTTGGAGCATCTGCGGCGTGAATAAGACGCACACTTGAAAAACAAAAAGTTGCTACACGGCTCAGTGGCGTGGGGGTCTCGTGCCGTATGGTGTATTGAGGCTTGGTGTATGAGAGCACCTCTATACACTCTGAGCGACTTTGTATACAGCTACGGTGTGGATAACACGTACGCTATCCGTGTCTCCCACCACATGGCGCAAAAACACCAAACTGCATCTGAAGTGCCGCCCCACAGCGTTCTGTAGAACAATGCTGCGTGCCCCCGTGAGAAATGTTGGCATCGTTTTTTCTACCTTCCGTAATGTGCAATTTCTGCTAAGTGTCCCTTCTTTGTGCCACCAGCGTGCATAGTATCACCTTACCGGCCTCGTTAATGATCTGCAGAGCGTTCCCTTGCTCGGACTACCCGATAACCGATCATCTTGTTCAGTTAGCAGAATAGTGATGATCCCAGCTGCTTTCACTAAGTGCCACAGTGCCCCCCACGCTGGTGATGTAGCTATGTGTGTGGGGGGCCATCATATGTGCCCCGCTGTTAATCTGGCACCGTCACAGATATAAAAAGATATTGATTAGGTCATTACCTGAGGCAGAGCCTGTTTTTTTATTTAATTTATACGGGAGATCTGAGGATCACATTATAGCCAGGGAGATAGAGATAGTGGAGGCGCTCTTGTGGGCCTGATTCAGTGATGTACTGTACGCTAATGCCACCGCAGCCACCGGCAGCTTCGCAATTCCAAGCGACTGCACACATAGAGGCAGACATCAGTCCCAGATCATCGATTATCGGAGTTCTGAGTCACCCTATGATTTCACAGAATGGTGGTCGGAACTGAGATGTCGGAGCCACTTTTACCCTATGGGATTGCATTCTCAGGCTGAGACGCACCCTGAGAGTGGTTGCTCCCCGTGGCTGCCCACAAACGGTCCCTGTCTGTCAGTCATTCCCCTTTTACACCAGAGCTAAAACCTCGGTTATTGCAGGGTTAACCCGGGTAGCTCCTTGGTGTAAAAGGGGAGAGGGTTGGATTCGAGTGACCCGGCAATCCAACCCAGGTAACTTGCAGGGTTTAACAAGGGATTGACCCGTCAAACCCTACAGTGTAAATGGCGCAATCTGTGTCACGATGAACCGCAGCGCGCCAATTGGCCGGCTTCAGTGGTGCTTGGAGATGATGAACGGCGCTGACTCTGGAATATCTTGGGTCTGCACCGGCTAAGTTTCGGGTCTGATCCGGTTTGGAACCCTGGGCCTGATTCAGACCTGCTTGCGAGCGCTGAGCGATTGCAAGCGGGTCGATGTTGCCCAAGTGCGCATGCGCACAACGGAGGCGGCTCTGTCGTGCGCATGCGGGAGACCCGAATAACGACGGCCAAGCTGTCGTTATGGGTCTCGCACCAAAGGGGGTGTGCTGTCGATGGTGATTGACAGCACGCCCCCTTTGGTGGGCATGCCAGGGGCGTGGCTGCCCAGAAGGAGGCGTTCCCATGGGAACACCTACCGTCTGGAGCCGGCCCCACTTACATCACTAGTGATGTCAGTGGGAGTGCTTTTGGCTCTGATAGAGCCAAAAGCACTCCAGGGCTTGCGGCAGACGAGACCCTACCACAAGGGTCTCGTCGCAAGCCCGATGGTCTTGACCATCGCGACCATCATTTTGGCCGCTCGCTATAGCTGTGGGTGGTGACCCACAGCTATGCGAGCGGCCAGGAGGCTGCTCCAAAAAGTAAGAGGGACGTCCCTGATTCAGAGCGAGCGCTCTGTCAGAGCGTCCGGCTCCCTGTTCTAACCTCCGGGTCAGACCCGGAATTTAGGTATAAAAGTGATATTACTTTGCAAAAAAAACCTCGCCGTGAGCAACAATGGTAATTTAAAGTTGAGGCATGCGGTCAGATGCCTGCACAGATCTCCGATAATCGCTCAAACCGCGTAAACTCTGAATCAGGCCCTGTGTTATTGTCGGGGGGCTGAGATAAGTGGTTGAACAACAAATGTCGCCGTTGTGATCTCAGTGTTACTGTACGATCTGATTACAGAGCAGTTCCAGTCTCTGCGCCTGTCGTTCTCGCCAAACTTGGATGACTATAATCCCGATATTCCTGAGTGGAGAAGAGACGTCAGCCGTGTGATTAAGAGAGCGCTCATGTATGTAAGTGACAAACTCAATCTGCCAATTTCCCTGTTGCCCTTCATGTACCATGTGTAATATGAATGTATCTGACTGCACCTTAGTCCTGGGCTTGTTACCAGACATTACTCTGTATTTGTACATATTGGGGGAGATGATCACTGTAAATCGGCTCCAAATCTCAGACATAAAATGTGTTTGTAAAAACAAGAAATGCTTGTTGCTTGCAGGACGTGTGCAGCTGTGCGCCAGGCAGTATAGGTGCCAGGTTACATGCCAGCTCTCCAGTGGCTAGCGGGCACAATGTAACCTGCGTCTGTGTGCAACTTTTTATGGGCATGGGCAGAAGATATATGTCCAGCTCACCATTGTAGTAGCGCACGCAGGGGGGGTTTCTGAGTACCCAGGAACCCCCCTGACAGAGGGGAGAGCAAGCACCACCATGTTATGAAGCCCACCCCCTCACAAATGTTGCGATTTGTGGGTCAATGGGGAGGAGGCGGAGCCAATATGATGCAATATAATTATAGTCATTTGGACCCGCCCCCTCCCAGTTAACCGGCAAATCACGGCATTATTGACATGGTGCCCGGTCCCGCCTCTGTCTCCAACCTGCAGCTGCTGCATGGTAAGTGTGTGTAATGTATGTGTGACATACAGAGGCGCCGAGAGGGGGGGGGGGAAGTAGCGGGTACATATTAATGGAGCCCGAGCTATATATATGTGTATGTAAATAGATATTTATGCAAGTGTGTGTACTGCATATGTAATACCTTTCTGGGGTATGTATCAGCGTTTTTGTCGCTTCACCTTTTCCACGTCACAGCAGAGGGGCAGGTGGTCCCCAATCTCATCACAGTAAAGTGACACAATAAATAAAATGATTTTCTCTTTATTAATGGGGAACTCTGTGAGAACCAGGAACCACTTATGTAAGGGTAAAACACCACTTAATAATACACAGTAACACGATTTTATAAATATTAGACAACAATCAGAGCATGTTCCAATTCTGCAACAGTTTCATAAACACATCGTAACATTTCAATGGTCTTTCTCATTACACTTATTCGGAAGAATTCATTTAGCAACTTTCTATTCCTAAGCGTAACAATAAATATAGATTACTCAGGGCCTGATTCAAGTGGGTCGATGGTCGGCCAGTGCGCACGTGCAGCGTGCGCAATGCGCATGCGAGAGCCACGGAGCGAGTGAGAACTTCACTTGCTCTGGGGCACGCTACAAAACGGGGCGGCTGTCAATGTTGATCGACATCTTGCCCCGTTTTGTAGACGGGGAGGGGGGGTGGCTGGACAAACGGAGGTGTTCCCGAAGAACGCCTGCCGTTTGTGGGCGTCCCTACTAACATCATTCATGATGTCAGTAGTGAACTTCCTGCTCGAAAGTCCATTCGGGCTTGCGGGAACCGAGACCCTACCACAAGGGTCTCGTCGCAAGCCCGATGGTCGCGATAATCGTGACCATCACCAGGCCGCTCACAATAGCTGTGGGTGGTCACCCACAGCTACGCGAGCGGCCTGAAGGTGGATTTTTTTTTTTAAAAAATCTGCCCTGATTCAGAGTGAGCGCTCGCAAATAGCGAACGCCTCTGAATCAGACCCTCAGTTCACTACACTACTATTATTCTTAAGAACCTTTGACTGGACTAGATTAATTCCCCTGGTAGAGTCTGCACCTGTTGGCCAATATACTTTCGTTGGTGCACATTGTAAGCTTGTTATCTCTGCCACAAAAAGTCAGGAGATGAGGAATGTGTAACTGGCTGCTTCTTTGGGTTCCTTTATTTTGCTAATTCACCCTGAGGGGGACCAGTCTGTGCAGCACTGGGTATTCCTTGCTGGGATGTAGTTATGAGACCAGCGTCAAAATATCGATGCCTATCTTATCCCAAATTCTGGAAATTCTAATTAGCGTTAACCGTGGGGGTGGGTGGGGGATGGGGGCATGGGTTAGGTTTAGGGAGTCTAGCAGGGTTGGGCTGGGGGGGGGGGTTAGGGTTAGGCACCCCAGGGGGGAGGTTAGCGTAAGGCACCACTAAGGGAGGGTTAAGGGGGGGAGAGGGGTAGGGATGGGGTATTTACCTGCCCTTTTGGGATCTTCTCCCTTCGGGCTGCCAGCGTCAGGATGCGGACCGGGACTTCATACCCATTCCTTCCTTGCTATGGACAATACTGATAACCCATGTACATATAGGAGGAGGTTTTATCTAACTCCCTCCTCTGCAGTCTATGCTGGGATTGGAGTCAGCACCTCCCTGCATAGTGCTCAGCCTGTCCCTGGGTGCTGGGAGACTGGCACCTGAGCTGTCAGCCAATTAGCAGCACCTCAGTACACTACCTCTCTTTCACACCTCAGTACTGTACCTCCCTTGCGCACCTCAGTACACTACCTCTCTTTCACACCTCAGTACTGTACCTCCCTTGCGCACCTCAGTACACTACCTCTCTTTCACACCTCAGTACTGTACCTCCCTTGCGCACCTCAGTACACTACCTCTCTTTCACACCTCAGTACTGTACCTCCCTTCCGCACCTCAGTACTGTACCTCCCTTCTGCACCTCAGTACTGTACCTCTCTTCTGCACCTCAGTCCTGTACCTCTCTTGTGCACCTCAGTACTGTACCTCTCTTCCGCACCTCAGTACTGTACCTCCCTTCTGCACCTCAGTACTGTACCTCTCTTCTGCACCTCAGTACTGTACCTCCCTTCCGCACCTCAGTACTGTAACTCCCTTCTGCACCTCAGTACTGCACCTCCCTTCTGATTTTGAGGTAAATGTTTCTCCTCTCAGCTAGGCTCACACTGTGACCACCCTCTGAGAGGGAAACTGGGAGACACAGACCCCCCTACTTCACTCACCTCAGTGCCTCCTCACAGCATCGCTCCGCACATGTCTGACCACCTGACGCTGCCCATGTGACCTGCTCCTGACCTCTTCAGCAGCTGCAAAGGCTGCTGGAAATTTTGCTATGCCTACCGTATTTAATGGCACCCACATGTGCTTTAGCGCTCTGTACAGTGTCAAGACATAATACTTCACATAGGGTCGTATTCAATTAGAAGCAAAGAGTCCGTTTGACGTCATTTTCACCATTTTCACTTTTCCCCATAATCAATTTCAAAGAGTTTTCACAGATGCGAAAAAAAGTGCAGATTTGGGGTTTTGGGGAGCAGACTTTAAAAAAGTACCCTGCAGCCCTTGGAATGTCCTCTAAAAGTTATCTGTCTCAAAAAATTAAAAATAGGACACCCCAAAAAAAGTGGTTTTGTTTTTGGGGCAAAAAAAAAAAGTTGGGGGACAAACTTAAAAACAAGCGAAATAGACTCAGAGGGGTCCCCAAGTATGCGGCAGCTGTTTTCTAGAATGCGGATGTTTGTGGCAGGTGGATTTTTGAGTAATTTTTTAAAGTTTACTTTAGGGACTTCAAAATATGCTTGCACCCATTTTCATGTACCCCAAATTTGATGGGATTAGTGGTTTAAAAAAAAAAAAAGGTTGCTAAATGCTTTTCTTCACCACTTATTCACAGGCGCATAAAAGCACCTGCCGACACCGTTTAAAAATCCCAAATAGCTTCAGCAGGCCAATTCAGGGGTACCCATAGTGATCCCTCATGTCAGACCATCTTTTGAGGGTGACAGGCTGATTTCCCCAATAGTGACAGGACTTTTCCATACTTACCTTTCCGCCCGGTCCCGTTTTCGCCGATTCCTAATTGATTACGGGGATACGCGGTGCACGCGCCCGATACTTTATCCAGAGGAAAACCGGCAATGACGGCGAAAAGTCCGACCTCAGACTTTTCGCCTCTAATTGAATATGGCCCTTAGTGGGGTGTATTATATATATATATATTTATATATATTTATTTTTTATAGAAACCCCCCTTAAAAATCCTGTATATCTATGTAACCACATACTGTATATGCATAATATCTGTGTAAATGTGTGTGCATTTATATATATATATATATATATATGTGTAATTGTATATATATATATATATATATATATATATACCAGCCAGAAACGGACACATAGTGAGGACGCCGTCCAGCTGCGGTTGTTTCTGGCCAGTACAGCATCTCAGCACATGGGTGAAGGTTGTATAAGGTGAGTGTGTTTTCTGTGCTGTGGATCAGATTCAGATCTGTACGCTATGCCGATATTTATGCAGTTGAGCGATTATCGGCTATCTGTACATGCTTTTAAGTCGCACAGCGCACGTGTCAAAGTTCATTACTGTAGTCGCTCGCAGCAACTTTTTACCCGCAGTGTGATTGACAGGCGAGGACCTTTTGGGGGAGGTAACAGGGATTGGCAGCAAAAACGCAGACGTGTCACAGCCATTTTCGGGGAGGGTTGAGCCTGCGACTGTGATCCCGTACAAAATAACAATGGCATCTCAGTTCAGGCAGCCATTCGGCACATTCTGCACAGCCATAGGATTACTCCAGAGCCGATAATCGAAGAACCTGTGGACGCAGGCGCTTTTATTTGCAAAGCTGCAGGTGGGCGTTTCAATACATATCATGGATACTGCGCCATTAGCATATTGTCACTGATCCTCTGCTTACACATTTGCAGGAATGACGGCGATAGCGTACAACCCTTAATCAGGCTCCTGTATCCTTGAGGAAAAAACTAAACTGTTCTGAAACGTTGGCGTAAGTTGTGAGAGTTGCTGTCCCTATCTATGATAAGATTGGCTTTGGTGCAGCATACACTATGCTTATTTAGTTCATCATTTCCAAACTGAGCACTACTTTTGTAAAGGTGACTTGGGTCTATGGGCCTGATTCAGACCCGCTCGCGAGCGCTGAGCGCTCGCAAGCGGGTCGATGGTGCCCTAGTGCGCATGCGCACGATGGAGGGAGCTCCGTCGTGCGCATGCGCAAGACACGGGGAGCGACGGGGAAGCCGTCGCTCCAGGTCTCGCACCAAAGGGGGCGTGCTGTCGATGTTGATTGACAGCATGCCCCCTTTGGTGGGCGTGCCGGGGGCGTGGCTGCCAGACGGAGGCGTTCCCATGGGAACGCCTACCGTCTGGGTCCGGCCCCACTGACATCACTAGTGATGTCAGTGGGAGTGATTTTGGCTCTGATAGAGCCAAAAGCACTCCTGGGCTTGCCGCAGCGAGACCCTACCGCAGGGTCTCATCGCAAGCCCGATGGTGATGATTGACCATCGCGACCATCATCATGGACGCTCGCATAAGCTGTGGGTGGTAACCCACAGCTATGCGAGCGTCCAAGACACCACTCCAAGTTTAGGTAGGAGGGCCCTGATTCAGAGCGAGCGCTCTGGTTAGAGCGTCCGGCTCTGAATCAGGCCCTATGTGATAGTCGTATGAGCGCTGTGATAGTCGTACGCTGTTTTAACACTGTAATTGCCGGGTGCTGTGCCATGTTGGTGTTCCTTGCTGCACTTACAGATACGTTACAGGCCGTTGCCCCGAGTCAATCAACATATGGTATGCTGCACTGACATGCACTACACTACGCGCCGAGCTGTTTGATCTGCTGTATTTACAGATTAATTAAATTGCTCTGATAGATGCCCCCCAAAAAACTATTGAATTTCCCCCCAATGTATCATGCTGGTCACCCCCTCCGCCATGCTGGTCACCCCCCCCCCCGCCATGCTGGTCACACCCCTGCCATGCTGGTCACACCCCTGCCATGCTGGTCACCCCCCCACCATGCTGGTCTCACACCCCTGCCATGCTGGTCACCCCCCCCGCCATGCTGGTCACACACCCACCATGCTGGTCACACACCCACCATGCTGGTCACACCCCCGCCATGCTGGTCACACCCCTGCCATGCTGGTCACCCCCCCCCCCGCCATGCTGGTCACACCCCTGCCATGCTGGTCACACACCCACCATGCTGGTCACACACCCACCATGCTGGTCACACCCCCGCCATGCTGGTCACACCCCCGCCATGCTGGTCACACCCCTGCCATGCTGGTCACACACCCACCATGCTGGTAACACCTCTGCCATGCTGGTCACACCTCCCGCCATGCTGGTCACACCCCCGCCATGCTGGTCACACCCCTGCCATGCTGGTCACACCCCCGCCATGCTGGTTACACCCCCCGCCATGCTGGTCACACCCCCACTAAAAAAGTGAAATGACACATATTATACAGTACATTAGTAGCATTAGTGAGGGGAGGGACCCAATAGTAAAACCTTTTATACAGGTGGTTGTGTAGTGACTAATGGTTCTACTGTATAATAAGTGTAATATCATATTCTTATTTGTTATGATGCATGTAGTATGTACATATTTACCAACATAACTACAATCATTACAGAAAAAAGCTCCTGCTTGTGGCAGGCTTATAGAGAATAGATAAAGCATAACTTATAATAAATACATTTCTATAACTGAAAGAAGACTTGTACACACTGATGGATGGTGAATATGTCAGAAAAGAAGACAATACATCACCAGATAAAAGACGTATTAAATACGATATCGTGCGTCAGGCATATTAGTCCTTACTTCTGACCGGATAATGGCGAAATATTAGTATTATTCATTTAACATATTGTACATATACTGTTAAACAGCGGGTTAATGCCTCTCTGTTAGTTATTCTAGAATAATATTTGCAGCAAAACACAGACCACATATCATAGATAAAAGGAATTATTGTGATTGTGTTGCTAGGAAGCTGGTATTTACAAGGAAGCTGGTAATTATAAGGAAAAAATGCTGTATACATTTCTATTTATAGGTCTATTTATAGGCAGTCTTAGTATAAAATGCAGAGGTTCTCTCCATCAGAGGAATAGCGTCTGTCACAGGGTAATACGTTCCCTTTAAGACGGACAATTTTATCCTCTCCAACACTAACAGGGGAATTCAATATGGAGCGATAAGTCCGTTTTTTGCGTTAATATCGCACCTATGACGTCATTATCGCAGGTTTTAGTTTTACACCGTATTCAATTTCAAAGCCTTTTCGCAGGTTCAAAAAGTCTTTGAAAAAAAACGGGATAACTTTTCGCCACTGAATAGGTGGCGAAAAAAAGTGCAGAATTGGGGTTTAGGGGTGGAGGCTTAAGAAAAATAGCCTGCACCCCTGGGAATGACATTTTAAAAATAACTGTGTCAAAAAAAAAAAAAAAAAAAAATAGGGACACCCCAAAAAATTAATTTAAAAATTGGGGTGAAAAAAAAAATGGGAAAAAATTGTTTAACAATAGGGAAATAGGTTCAGGGCTATTCTGCATGTATGCGGCAGGTGTATTCTAGAATAGATTAATAGCGGCAGGTGCACAATTGCAGAATTTTTTAAAAATTACTTTAGGGACATAAAAATATGCTAGCACCCATTTTCATGTACCCCAAATTTGATGGGACCACTTAAAAAAACGAAAAAAAAAAACCTAAGTACTCTTCTGCATCACTTCTTCAATGTCGGGAAAAAAACACCTGCCGCAACTATTTAAATCCCCGACTTTCATTTGCAGGCTAAAACGGGGGTACCCATAGTGATCCCCCTTGTTTTTACAGCTTTAGGGGAGTCCTACAATTTTTTTAAGGAAAATTTCGTAATTTAACGCAAATCCTACTTTGCCAGGTCCCGTTTTCGTAGGTTTTATATTGAATACGGGGATAAGCGGGAGCGCGCGCCCCATACTTTATCCCAGGTAAAAGCTCCGATAGGAAACGTAAACTTTGACAGCGAAGTTTCAGTTTCATATTGAATACCCATCTAAGTGTAAGATTTTATCATCACAAGAGTCTGGTTTTCATGTATATGAGGATTTATGCACATAGAACCCTCAGTGCCACATTGTCCGCAAATGCAGAGCACAAGATATAAGTGTATTCCTATATAAAGCATACATAGGTCTTATACCGTAATCCTACATATCCAGTACACAGCATAAAGAGTCATTCTCCATCTCACAGAGCAGTCTAGATTGTAGATTGTAGCCAGTTCGATTAACAGACTGTTCTGTAGTACACGAATACATTGTAACACATATGCTTAATATATAGCAAAATATGATATAATCTCAGTCCCCCTGGTATGGATGTAACGGTGTGCGGAGGAAGAAATAGTCCCAGTGCCTCAGGGGCCTATTCATCATCACTAAAATGGGCCGTTAACCATGCAGAAGCACTAGTTTCCGCATATGTAAGTTGAGAGGCCATTCATCATCAGGGGTCCTGTAGATTTGCCTGTGAGAACAAATGCCATCTTCAGATAGCGCCTCTTCTGGTAGCCCCGCTCCTTTCTATGGGAATGAGCGGATCCCTCCGCCGCCTCCTCACTCCCTCCCCAGTGGCTTTGCTGCATGCCTGACCTCAGGTCACACCTGCACAGACACAAGCCGCGGGGGGAGGTAAGTAACGCAGCTACTTTTGTAGCAGTGTTACTAAGTGCAGGCACAGTTGCGTTTCGGAGCAGCTGTCCCCACACCGGAGCAATGATGAATCTGGTGATAAGTATCCCCTGCGGCGGGTTCGGCGCCACCCCTCCCCCCCTACCCCTTTCATCACAGCAGCCCAGCAGAGCCCTATTGGAAGAGTACAGGGGAGTGCACCTGGGCATGTGACCTATTAGCAGAGTATAGGGAAGTGCACCTGGGCATGTGACCTATTAGCAGAGTATAGTGGAGTGCACCTGGGTATGTGACCTATTAGCAGAGTATAGAGGAGTGCACCTGGGCATGTGACCTATTAGCAGAGTATAGGGGAGTGCACCTGGGCATGTGACCTATTAGCAGAGCATAGAGGAGTGCACCTGGTCATGTGACCTATTAGCAGAGCATAGAGGAGTGCACCTGGTCATGTGACCTATTAGCAGAGAATAGCTGAGTGCACCTGGGCATGTGACCTATTAGCAGAGCATAGAGGAGAGCACCTGGGCATGTGACCTATTAGCAGAGAATAGCTGAGTGCACCTGGGCATGTGACCTATTAGCAGAGTATAGGGGAGTGCACCTGGGCATGTGACCTATTAGCAGAGTATAGTGGAGTGCACCTGGTCATGTGACCTATTAGCAGAACATAGAGGAGTGCACCTGGTCATGTGACCTATTAGCAGAGTATAGGGGAGTGCACCTGGGAATGTGACCAATTAGCAGAGTACAGGGGAGTGCACCTGGTCATGTGACCTATTAGCAGAACATAGAGGAGTGCACCTGGTCATGTGACCTATTAGCAGAGTATAGGGGAGTGCACCTGGGAATGTGACCAATTAGCAGAGTACAGGGGAGTGCACCTGGGCATGTGACCTATTAGCAGAGCATAGGGTAGTGCACCTGGGCATGTGACCTATTGGCAGAGTATAGAGTAGTGTGCCTGGGCATGTGACCTATTAGCAGAGTATAGAGGAGTGTGTCTGGGCATGTGACCTACTAGCAGAGTATAGGGGAGTGCACCTGGGCACGTGACCTATTAGCAGAGCATAGGGGAGTGCACCTTGGCACGTGACCTATTAGCAGAGCATAGGGGAGTGTACCTGGGCACGTGACCTATTAGCAGAGTATAGTGGAGTGCACCTGGGTATGTGACCTATTAGCAGAGTATAGAGGAGTGCACCTGGGCATGTGACCTATTAGCAGAGTATGGAGGAGTGCACCTGGGCTTGTGACCTATTAGCAGAGTATAGGGGAGTGCACCTGGGCATGTGACCTATTAGCAGAGTATAGGGGAGTGCACCTGGGCATGTGACCTATTAGCAGAGTATAGGGGAGTGCACCTGGGCATGTGACCTATTAGCAGAGTATAGCAGAGTGCACCTGGGCATGTGACCTATTAGCAGAGTATGGAGGAGTGCACCTGGGCATGTGACCTATTAGCAGAGTATAGGGGAGTGTGCCTGGTCATGTGACCTATTAGCACAGTATAGGGGAGTGCACCTGGGCTTGTGACCTATTAGCAGAGTATAGAGGAGTGCACCTGGGCATGTGACCTATTAGCAGAGTATAGCAGAGTGCACCTGGGCATGTGACCTATTAGCAGAGTATAGGGGAGTGCACCTGGGCATGTGACCTATTATCAGAGTATAGGGTAGTGCACCTGGGCATGTGACCTATTAGCAGAGTATAGGGGAGTGCACCTGGGCATGTGACCTATTAGCAGAGTATAGGGGAGTGCACCTGGGCATGTGACCTATTAGCAGAGTATAGGGGAGTGCACCTGGGCATGTGACCTATTAGCAGAGTATAGCAGAGTGCACCTGGGTATGTGACCTATTAGCAGAGTATAGCAGAGTGCACCTGGCCATGTGACCTATTAGCAGAGTATAGGGGAGTGCGCCTGGGCATGTGACCTATTGTCAGAGTATAGCAGAGTGCACCTGGGCATGTGACCTATTAGCAGAGTATAGCGGAGTGCACCTGGTCATGTGACCTATTAGCAGAGTATAGGGGAGTGCGCCTGGGCATGTGACCTATTGGCAGAGTATAGCGGAGTGCACCTGGGCATGTGACCTACTGGCAGAGTATAACAGAGTGCACCTGGGTACGTGACCTATTGACAGAGTGACCAGGGAAGGGCTTGATGAATGATCGTATGATGTAAATAAATATATGTATATAATCACAGACAGTCCAATGGGAGTACACTGGGCCAGGTCTGGTATAAAGATAGACAGCAAAAGGTCGACAATGTCTAGATAGACACCAACAGTTAGACAGGCAATAGGTCGACAGTGTCAAAAGATCGACAGGGACAAACAGTCGACACACTAAAGGTTAACATCGAAGGTCAACAGGTACAAATGGTTGACAAGGTGAAAATGTCGACACATTTTTATTTTTTTTCTTAACCCTAATCCTCCCTCCCGGTGCTTAATCCTAACCTTTGTAGTAAGTCCCTAACCCTCCCTCCTGGTGCTTAATCCTAACCGTTGTAGTAAGTCTCTAACCCTCAAGTACCTCATCTCCTCCCAGTCCTCAAATCCCCAGGGTCTCTTCATTACCTTCAACTCCCTCTTCTGCCCACCCAGTCCTCACCTCCCCTCCTCACTTTCTGCCCTTGACTCTGCCACCTACTTTACATCTAAAATTGATTCCATACGTCAGGACATCATATTCAACCAGTCCCCCAGCTCTCCACCTCCTCCTTTCCCGGATCACCCCTCCCCATCCATTTTACTGACTCTGACATCCTTCTCCCCTGTATCTGGAAAGGAAGATATGGCCCTCATCCGATCCTCCCCCCCCCCTTCCACCTCCATCCTTGACCCAATCCCTTCATGTCTCCTCCGCTACCTCTCTCCTTCTGCCTGCTCCCATCTTGCCCACCTCCTCTCTCTCATCTGGCAATGTCCCTTCTGCATTCAAACATACCCTTGTCTCCCCCATTCTTAAAAAAACCTACGCTTGATCTTAACACTCTCTCCAACTACCCTCCCATCTCTCTCCTCCCTTTTGCCACCAAGCTCCTTCAACGTGTTGTTTACAACTGACTTACCACTTTTCTTTCCTCCCACTCCCTCCTTGACCCTTTTCAGTCTGGCTTCCATTCTCTCCACTCCACTGAACTGCCCTCACAAAAGTCAGCAGTGACCTCCTTGCTACTAAATCCAAAGGTCATTCTCCTTGACCTCTCTGCTGCTTTCTAAACTGTGGACCACCCTCTCCTGCTGAAAATCCTTCAATCCCTTGGTCTACACAACACTGCCCTCTCCTGGCTGTCCTCCTACCTCTTTGACTGATCCTTCTCTGTCTCCTTTCATGACTCCTTCCTCCCCCTGCAGAGCCTCTTACAGTAGGTTTTCCCCAAGGTTCTGTTCTTGGACCTCTCCTATTCTCCCTCTATACGTCCTCTCTAGGTGAATAGATGAACTCATCAGCTCTTTTGACCTCCATTATCATCTCTATGCTGATGATACTCAGATCTACCTTTCCTCCGCTGACCTCGCCCCCTCTCCCCTCACTCTTATCTCCAACTGTCTCTCTGCTATCTCTTTCTGGCCTCCCCAACTCCCATCTCTCTCTTCTCCAGTCTGTCTTCAATGCTGCTGCTCGGCTCATCTTCCTTTTCAAATGCTGTACATCTACCTCCCCTCTCCTACAAGCCCTCCACTGGCTCCCCTTCTCTTTCAGAACCCAATTCAAGGTTCTCACACTCGCTTACAAAGACCTCACCCATTCCTCTCCCATTTACATCTCTGACCTCATCTCCCTTCACTCTTCTGTCCGCCCTCTTCGTTCAACAAATACCAACTTATTACTTCCTCCCGCCTCCAAGATTTTGCCAGCACTGCTCCCCACCTTTGGAACCTTTGGATCTCTCTCCATATTTATATCACACTCTCCACCTCTCTACAATCCTTCAAACAGTCTCTCAAGACCCACTACTTCATCAAAGCCTTCCAGCTCTCATCTGAACTTGCTGCTACATGCTCCTTCATCCCTGTCTACCCCATTTGTGTCACACCTGTTTGTCTGTCCCTCCCCTTTAGAATGTAAGCTCTTACGAGCAGGGCCCTCTACCCTATGGTCACTAATGTAGCAATGTATATTATCCATGTCCTTGACCTGCATTGTATTGTACGGTACTGTAAGTCACTGGTCACCTATTTGTTTATGTACTGCGTAAGGCACTGCGGAACACTTGTGGCATCATATGAATAAATGGTAATAATAATAACCCTCCGGTAAGTGCCTAACCCTAGAAAAAAAAAGTGTAGACTATTTGTATGTTGACCATTGTCATGTCGACTTTTTGTCCCTGTCGACGTATTGCCTATCTAACATCTGGGGCCAAATGTGGGGTGAGAGTTTAGAAATTGTGAGAGAAAACTGTAACGTGTTAAAACTCAGCCAATGTAATAAAGTCACAGAACATACAAACTTGCATGTTTTACAGACTGAAAGAACTCTCAAGATTGAAACTCTCATCCAGGTGTTTCCTGTATTGAAAATACAACTCGATCAATGTATTAGTGTGAGAGTTTTACTTCTAAACTCTCACATTTCCTAAACTCTAACCCTATGACATTTGGCCCATGGTGTCTATCTAGACATTGTCGACTTTCTAACTGTCTATCTATAGCCCGGATACCCACTGGGCCCTGGATGTACAAGATGATAAGTGAGTTAAATATTTTAATGTGCCAAAGTCGCAAAGGAGACAATTTACCCGACAATCCAGTGTTTCCCCAATTTTTAAATAAAGGTACTGAAGGTTATCCCATTTCTAAACGTCAACACCACCAACAACTACAAAAAAATATATAGTTCCAGGTGGAATTATAGCAATTAAATCCGGGCTGTGTAGAGACAGCACGGTTTCTCACGGCTGCCAGTAACACTGCCATGCCTCTCCCCACCACCAGGGGTCTCACTCCAGTGTGGGCTCCTCATTAGACAGTCAGAACACAGCTTGAGCATCGTCACTGGCTGAACTCCTGCTCTTCCATCATTTGGAACGCGGCGGTGGAGACACGGAGGAGTGTCTCACTGGTGGTTCCTAAAAGTGCAAAAGGAAGCAGGCACCACTCTTCTTTCACCAAGACCACGATGTGACTGGTGGAGCAGTGAGAGCAGCATTGGATAAAGGCTGGTAAGTGACCCTCTGGGGCAGCACTGATATGTGACATTGCTATTATATAGGGGAGAGGGAACAGTACAGTGACATATGAGGGGGAATAACACAGCCCCCAGCACACTGCTATATGACATTGTTATTATATAGGGGAGAGGGGACTGTACAGTGATATATGAGGGAGAATAACACAGCCCCCAGCACACTGCTATATGACATTGTTATTATATAGGGGAGAGGGAACAGCATACCTCCCAACTGTCCCGCTTCCAGTGGGACAGTCCCATTTTTCTGGGACTGTCCCGCCCACGGGCCGCAGTGTCCTGCAGTGGGGGGGAAGTTGGGAGAGTAAAGGGTGTGCAGGAGGAGAACAGATGCCATGTGCATGCGCACGGCATCTGTTCTCTTCTGTACGGAGAGCCTGGGGGCTGCCCATCATCTCGGAGAGTGCTGATCACACCCCCAAAGTGAAGAAGACGGGGGAAGACGCGAGGCTCCGCCCCAGTTTCCATTGGCACCGCTCCCTTTTCCAGAAGCCACGACCCCTTTTCAGGCGCATGCCCCCTGTCCCTCCTTCCCATTTGGAAATGTTGGGAGGTATGGAACAGTACAGTGATATATGAGGGGGAATAACACAGCCCCCAGCACACACTGATATGTGGTATTATTATTATTATTATTATATAGGGGAGAGGGGACTGTACAGTGATATATGAGGGAGAATAACACAGCCCCCAGCACACTGCTATATGACATTGTTATTATATAGGGGAGAGGGGACCGTACAGTGATATATGAGGGGAAATAACAGTTCCAAGCACAGTGATATTTGGTATTATTATTAATATATAGGGAAGAGGGGATTGTACAGTGATATATGAGGGGTGGATACAGCTCCCAGTGCACACTATGTGGTATTATTATATAGCGGAGAGGGAACTGTATAGTGATATATGAGGGGGAATAATACAGGTCCTAGCATACTGATATGTGGTATTATTATTATATAGGGGAGAGGGGACCGTACAGTGATATATGAGGGGAAATAACAGTTCCAAGCACACTGATATTTGGTATTGTTATTATTAATATATATGGAAGAGGGGATTGTACAGTGATATATGAGGGGTGGATACAGCTCCCAGCGAACACTATGTGGTATTATTATATAGCGGAGAGGGAACTGTACAGTGATATATGAGGGGGAATAATACAGGTCCTAGCATACTGATATGTGGTATTATTATTATATAGGGGAGAGGGGACCGTACAGTGATATATGAAATAACAGTTCCAAGCACACTGATATTTGGTATTGTTATTATTAATATATAGGGAAGAGGGGATTGTACAGTGATATATGAGGGGTGGATACAGCTCCCAGCGCACACTATGTGGTATTATTATATAGCGGAGAGGGAACTGTACAGTGATATATGAGGGGGAATAATACAGCTCCTAGCATACTGATATGTGGTGTTATTATTATATAGGGGAGAGGGGACCGTACAGTGATATATGAAATAACAGTTCCCAGCACACTGATATGTGGTGTTGTTATTAATATGTAGGGAAGAGGGGACTGTATAGTGATATATGAGGGGGGGGGGGGGACACAGCTCCCAGCACACACTGATACTGTGTGTGGTATTATTATATAGGGGAGAGGGAACTGTACAGTGATATATGAGGGGGAATAATACAGCTCCTAGCATACTGATATGTGGTATTATTATTCTATAGGTGACATGGGTCAGTACAGTGATATAGAAGGGGGAATAACACAGCCACCAGCACACACTGATATGTGGTATTGTTATTCTATAGGGGAGAGGGGACCGTACAGTGATGTATGAGGAAGGATAGCACAGCTCCCAGCACGCTGATATGTGATATTGTTATTATATATAGGAGATCGTACAGTGATATATGAGGAGGATTAACAAAGCTCCCAGCACACACTGATATGTGGTATTGTTATTATATTGAGGTGAAGACACTATGCAGTGATATGAGAGGGAATAAAACAGCCCCCAGAACCCAATGATATGTGGCATTATTATTATTATTATTATTATTATATAGAGGAGATGGGATTGTACATTGATAAATGACGAAGAAAAAAACAGCTTTCGTCTCTTTCTATCTTTCTCGTTTGTTTCTCTTCCTTCCCCCATCTCTCTCTGAGATTTCTTGCTGTCTCTCCTCCACTTGCCCCCTATATACCATTAGATCCATTTAGATATGTCATCAGATCCTGCCCCCTTCACAGACTCCACCTCCTCCCATTTAGGGCTGCTGCAGAAATTTCCCGGGCTGGTTTTCCATCCCAATCCGCCCCTGCTTAGCGGTCCCAAGTAGGGGATATTCTCATTGTAATAAAACATTTAGTGGCATTGTGTGCGCAGCCTATGCTGACCTGAGTCACACTAAATAAGGATGTATAATGCAGACGGCTGTATAGTGTGTTATTTAATGTTATCGAGGAATCAGTGATATGGTGACATCAATCGGGTTAAAACCTGGGGAATAAAACAAAATGAAAATATACAGGCGTGCAACATATGTAATTTATTATAACAAAATCTAACGTACTTTTTTTTTCAAATATTGGAACATCGGATCACCGCCATCGGAAACACCAGGTACACTTCAGAGGGTGAGGGTGGGGTTCATTTACATTTTCCCAGCGGCTGTTAATTTCTGCAGCCACTGGGTGGGGGGTCCTGCTCTGATGACCGATCGGCAGCACGGGAGACACTGAGAAGGGTGCAGCAGCTGCGGGACGATTCTCTTCCTGCAGCAGACATCACTGTTTATCTAACTTGCCGAAATATTGCAGATCTGATAAAGCACAGCCTGGTGTGGTCAGACAAATTGTGACCATTCCAGGCAAGCGGCTAAAGGTGAGGCTTACAGGTGATGTTCTTTGACATCAAAGCTAGAAGCACAGGTAAGTTAGATTCCTACACAAAACAACATAAAAACTTTTTTGTCATTTTGTTTGAAGTTATTCTTTAATAGCAATATTAGATTTACTGCATACCGCGACTGTTATTGCCAGTCTTCCTTAGTGATCAGACGGATGTTCTATCACCTCTTTTTTTTTTTCTCATCAATACATTTTTATTGAGTATATTGCGGAATATTTATAAGGGTACAGAAAAAAAAGGGAAAAACAATATGCAAGTACAAATAAGGGAACAAACAAGAGAGAAAAGGGGGCAACAGTACATCCAAAGACATCAAACAAATATTAAATCCGTAAATATAGAGATGGTGGATAAAGTAGGCATCTGAATCCTCCTGTGGGAGCTTATGTAAACCGAGAGGGGGGGAGGGACTCCGCAAGTTTGAGCGTAGAAGAGGAGCACCCTTTCCTTCTGTAAAATATACAGTAGGTTCCCTTTTTCAATAGGAGAGGGACGGCCATAGAGTAAGCGACCTCTCTTGTCTCCATTTAAAAAATGAAATTGTGTTTTCACTATATCTTTGGCAAATGGAGGGGGGGGGGATTTCCAGTGTTGACCTATAGTAGCCCTAGCAGATATATGACCGAGAATGGTCAGATTTAGGGACAGAAATTGGATACCAGTGTAGAAGGGCAAGGGAGGGGTCTTGAGGCAGGGTGAGACCTAGAACATCTTGTATGAGAGCAAATACTTCTTCCCAAAAAGAACGTAAAATGGAGCAGTCCTCAAAAATATGGAGGATAGAACCTTCAGAGTGACAAAGACGCCAGCAAAATTTTGAAACTGTGGGTCAAATTTTATTTAACCGAAAGGGGGTTAGATATAATCTATTTAAATTTTAACATGCATTTCAATATGGTTAGTACACTTAGATAAAGAAAAGGAGAAGATATGAATGGTCTCTCTTTGTTTGAGGGTAAAAGAACATTGAAGGTCCATTTGGGTAATGCTTTGTCCAATGCTTGAAGGGAAACATTCCTAGTGGGAAGAGTAAATTCAAAGCAAGTCAGGAGGTTAAGATCCCAAATTTTTAAAGTATCAAGGACTGCTTTAGGAAATAGTGGGGTGTGGTCTAGGTTGTTGGGGCAACCAAAGTAGATCTGGATAGGAAATCTCCGAAGGATGGCGTGTTCCAGGTCTACCCAAGGTTTAAGACGAGGGGAAAGGAACCAGTCACACATTTGGGAAAGCAAGGCTGCTTCATGGTATGTAGACATATTGGGGAGATTGAGGCCTCCTTGTGGTTTAGAAAGGACCATACGATTATAAGCCATTCTAGGGGCTTTACGTTTCCACACATAGCAGAGCATCAATCGCCGCATCTGATGTAATAGTTTATGGGGAATAGCATACGAGATGGCTCGGAATAAATACATCAATTTAGGCAATAACATAGTTTAAAACTCTGCTAAGTTGCCCGACCAGGAGATCTCATGATTCGAGGGGTTGACATAAAGGGCATTAATGGAGCGGAGAATATCACCCTGGAATCTGAATCTAGATAACACCTGGCGCATATAGTCCCAATGGAGTCTATCGAATGCTTTTTCATCGTCGAGGCAGAGAAGGATATGACACCCATTCGACTAGATCTAGAACCCTAAGGGTATTGTCAGGAGCCTGATGTCAGAGAACGAAACTCACCTGGTCAGGGTGGATTCAAACGATTAGCTATAAACTTAGCATAGATTTTCACATCTGTGTTGAGCAGTGCTATGGGTCTATAGTTTTTATACTCAGAGGGGTCTTTACCAGGTTTCGGAATAGTTAGGATATGAGCATCCACCATTTCGGTTGGAAAAGAACCAATGTTTAGAAGCCTTTGTAATAAGAAGATTGGGGAAATAACTTCATTGACTGCGGAGTAAAAGGAATTAGTAAAGCCTTCTGGACCAGGGGCCTTACCTTTGGGTAATTGTTGGATTGCTAACTGTATTTCTTCCAAAGACCAAGGGGTGTTCAAGGACGCCGGGCTATCATCATCTAGAGAAGGGAGAGATAAGCCATCTAAAAAAGAGGAGGAGATAACATCAGCCGAGGGTTGGGAAATGGAAGAGCCGTCACATAAATTATATAATTTTAAGGCAGTTTACCGATAATCGGTCAACTGCGTAAATATCAGCTTTGCGCTGAATCAGGTCCTCAGTGTGAGGTCTCTGTGTTTTTGGCGTTGTCGGCAGGATACAATATGGCTGGTTAGGATTACATGTTGTATCTTTTTTTTTTTTTTAACCTTTGGAGTCTTTTCCCTGACTGTCCTGATTTTCCAAAAGAGAGAACTTTTGTGCAGAAAGAAAAGTGGTGACAAGGGACAGGACTATTTTCGGAGTCACGTACTTCCAGTTGAGAGAATAAATGACATGTTACACACAGTCCGCTGTGTCCGTGTCCATCTGTTTACCCCGTACAGAGCTGATTTGTAGCTAAAGACAATGTGTTTTTTTATTTTTTTTCACCAAACATTTTGAAAGCAGCGTTATACATTATTGAAGCTCTTCTGGGAAATCTGCTATGGAGAAAAAAAAACAAAAAAAAAACAGTCATTTTCTAGTTTTACTTTTTGTTATTGCAATTACTAAACAGCAATGGAGTCCAGCGCCTCAACAGAGCCTGCAGCAACGGTCCCAGTTCTGCAGCGATACCCAGAGGCGTCCTGGATGCTCAGCCAACCTAACGCTGGCAATTAATCAACCAGTGTGAGCCCAGCTCTGCAGGATGCTCCCTGGCTCCTATTCCCAAAGAGGCTCCTCAGGGGAGCAGGTGATGCGCGCGCTGAGTTCGTGCCAGCTGCGTTTGAACCTGAATTCCGTCTGCTAATTAATATAGTCGCAGTATAAACCTGCAGTCAACAAACTGCACACAATAGAGACACTTCTTCCCAGCTTACAGTCATATAGAGGCAGTTTTATGCTCAATTATCTCATTGGCTGCCAACTATATCCATTTAAACTTTTTGCTAAAGAGTCTTGAATAGTTAAATGAAAAATGTTTTTTTGTTCAAATTTCCAACTATTAGTTTGTAAGCTCATATTATTATTATTATTATTATTCTGCTATAATTTTTTTAATGTAAAGTGTTCTGGTTTATTATTATTGGGCCTGATTCAGCTTGGATGCGTATGCCGTCTCAGTGGCTAATTTATGCACGCCCCTGTAACGGCGTTCAAACGGACTGGTGTCCGTTTGCTCATACGCGCGCAATCGGCTGATTGTTGAGTGCTGCGCATGCGTATGCATCGCCGTGCGCGTAAGTGAACCGGCCACTGCGATCGGGACTGCGATCGCAGTGACCATGCAGGCCCATAGCAAAGGGATTGATAGGAAGGTCCGTTTGTGGGAGGTGACGAACGCAGGCGTGCCGGGGAGAGAGGAGGGGTCCCCGGACAGGGAGTGAACATGGGCCCCCTCCGCTCTTATTGCGCCCCTGCAGGGAGAGTTATTTTATTCTGTAAAGAAACTTTAAAATCTTGTCCCCATATAACAGACAGATACGAGAATAAAACTTTCAGTATTAGATCAAATGTATTAATATTATTATCATTATCATTCAGGTATGTACTGCTTCCATAGGGAGAGATACAGTGGAGAAGTTGCCCATAGCAACCAATCAGCTTCTGTCATGTATCTAGCGCAGTCTATGAAATGACAGTTTGAAGCCGATTGGTTGCTCTGGGCAACTTCTCCACATTATCTCTCTCCATGCCTTGATACATCTCCCCCTAGATCTCTGTATTATATACATAATGTACAGTAATATATAACCATCTCTCTCTATGCATACAGGCCACGGGAGTGAGCAGCCGACAGATTCTAGTTGCCGTCTTACCAGGATTGCCCACGTCAGCTGAGCTCTTTATCCTGCCGTACCAGGATGGCACCGGGGAGAGTAAGAAGAAGACGGAAGATCTGACGCAGGTAACATAGAGCGAGGGATATAATGTGTACCACGTCCTGCCCGTGGCCGGCGCTGCTACATAGGGAGCTTTTTGGAATTGGCTTTGACGTCCCTGTATGTGCTCTGAGTAGTAAAATATAAATAATATTAGTCCAAACCAACGTCGGTGAGAGTGGGATGTAAATATTAGCTGACGCCGTACTGCCCATGAATGGGTACTGGGCCAGTTTTCATTTATTATTCCCAGTGGCGTAACTATAAATTTTGCTCCCCCCTGCTATGGTGTTAAGTGCCCCCCTGCAAACTATGAAAATGGGCCCTCCTACAAACAAGACTTTTTTGAATGTGGCAATGGGGAGAGAGAAACCCAAAAGGGAGATTTTAAAAATAGCCCAATTACACTGAGGGTAGATGAAATCACGCACCTGTAGAAATAGGGAGACTAATATTTTGTTTTTCTTTCCAATATTTTTCCTTTAAACTTCTTACTATATACAAATCACTGTTTATAGATTTCTATATGTCAACTACATAGGAAAAGAGTGCAAACACTGCATTAAATACAAACAAGTGGCATTGTGGGTATAATAATTCCTATATAATAGGGAAGGCCATCGGTGGTTTCCATTGATGGCACACAAACCATCTATGGTGAACCATCGATGGTTTGCACCCCTCGATGGCCACCGCTGTGATGAGGAAAGGCAGGCCAATTACATATAGGGGCAGGGAATAGCTGGGTGGCGGGGCGAAGCTCTGTCCCGGCCAGGAAAAAAAAAAAATCATCAGCTAGGGATGGCCATCGACTGGTTTATGGCCGATGTCGAATGCTTTTGCCATTGATGAGGGAGAACAAGATGGTTTGCCTCCATCAATGTCTAAGCATAACCAAATGTTGTTTTTTTGTTTTTTGTTTTTTACAAGGTCCCAGGACTCGGAGCATAGCCCCGCCCCTGGCACCCGCAAAGCCCCGCCCCCATGTTCAGATTGGCCCGTGGGCTAGTCAGTCACAAAACAGGGGTGACCATCGGTTGATGAAACCATCGATGGTCATCCATTGAATAGTTTGTAGCCATCAATGGCTACTTGCTATTTTGACATCGATGGTAACACCACCGATTAGGTATTACCAGTCAAAATCATTGATGGTTTATTGCCAATGTGGAATATTTTTACCATCAATTGTCACGGACCGCCCTGATGACTCTTTCTAGATATGACAATCTGAGAGTCGCCGCCGTGACCTTCGCCGGTACCTCAGCGCTTGTGGTTATTAATTCCGGTATCTGCCACCAGCAGAAGACCAATTTAAAGTTAAAGCGTAAGGCAAGCTTCTGCTCTCACCTGTGCACACAACTTATCAATATTTAAACATAGGTAACATGCCAAATGAGACGTTTGGGTCATAAAAACACAGTTTCCAAGAACTAAAATTAGTTTAGTTTAATGCAATAAATATCTTCAAAGCTTATGTACAAAAATGACAAAGGATATAAGGATATTACAAAAGTCACAAACACAGTTAATCACAATTTCAAGTAAATCAAAGAAAATAATAAAATGGGAGAAACAAACCATTCAGATCACGACAGATAGAACAGCTTTGAGGTGAGGCCTCCCCAATGAGTTCAGGTGCCCTGTGTCTTGTTGACAGCCTCAAGCAGAGAATCACCACTTCTGACCAGTGAGCCTGTATTTTATCCTACTTTTCCAGCACTCCTCCCCACCCCCCTCCCTGGGGTAATTTTAACCCTTGTCAGCTCAGAGTGTATTGTCCCTCTAGCTACAGGTTTTCTCTATCATTTGGGCAGGGGTTCTTAATTACCTTTCAGCCCTTTCTGAAGTTTAGCTCCAAGGCTTATGTCAATAAACATACCCCTGGACTTAGGTGAGGAAATACACACCCTTAGAAGACAGTGGGGCCTATTCATCAACAATAAAATAACGTTTTTAAGGACATTTTCCTTAAATAACGTTATTTTGGTATTCATGAACAGACTTAGCACAGATATCTCCTTGTTAAGTTCCCCTGCGTTAATTTCCACACTCCCCATACATTAGTACACTAGTATGGGGATGTGGAAATTGTCGTATTCATCAAATTCCGAAAATTATTAATTTTTGGAATTTGATGCAGTTACTATTCGCCACTGTGAGGCGGCGAATAGCAGAATCGACTTACCTGTATCCGCGTGTGCAGGTCCCCCGACGAGTCCCTCCGGCGCTCTGCTCTGTCCTCAGGCTTCGGAGGCTGGTCGGACATGTGTGCTCCCCAGCAGAGCACAAGAAAGTTTAGTAAAAGAAAAAAAAAGTTTTTTTTTTTTCGTAATCTGTCATGTGGGCTGCTGGGAAACCACATGACAGACCAGCAGGACGGAGCCGGAGGCTGCTGCGCGGACAGGTAAGTCAGGGGGGGAGGGTCGGGGGGGGTACACAAACTTAACGCATCTGTAGGCAGTGCTGCGCATGCGCTGGTTTTACAGGTGTAACAGCGCATGCGCAGCACTGTTTCCAGATGCGATAAGGTAGTGTAGGCAGGAAAAGTATCTATTTCCCGAAAAGCTGTCATCGCAAAAATGAAAGCTTTTCGGAATAGATACTTATGGAGAGGTGGAATGATGAATTCCACCTATAATTAGCTAGAACTCCATCAGAGTTCTAAAGCTAATTATCTCCAGAGAATTTTTAGGTTTAATGAATAGGCCCCAGTGTGTCTCTGGTACAAGCAACACTGGTTTGATCTCTGTTCAGGAACAATACACAAAGCTCTTAATGACTTCTCCTAGCAGAGCCTGGTGAAATGGCTGCTACTTTCCAGGGTCGTCTATCTTCTGTGAGATATACATGTTGACACAATTATGGCTGGCAGGCAAACAATCTTCCTATAACCTCTGGTTAAACCTTTCTGTCCGTCTTCAAAGGTTTGTCATTTCCTTTACACAAATAACAGCACATATACATTTACAAGGGAAAGTTACGGATTTTGCTGATGCAATCATGTGCAGTTATGCCCATGTGGACGTAAAATCTGCTTTTTCACTACACGATGGCTAAGAGTCAATGGTTCTTACCCATCGATGAACGAGTTGGAGCCGATGTTTCTTCCTGGAAGGGACAGAGCTTAGCCCCGCCCTCTGGCACTGCTAGCCCTGTCACTGCTTTTTGATTGGCCCGCTGTTCTCTCCTGCAGCAGTGGGCATCGAGGGCACAAACCATTGATAGTTCACCATAGATGGTTTGTGTGTAGGGATGGACATCGATGGTCAATGTTTGTCGACCAGCGATTTTTTTCATGTGATGGTAATGTTTTTACCATTCGATGGTAGCATTCCGATGTTTGCCGCCATCTAATGGTTATGATTCAATGGTGTTGTGATGGTTTATTTTCAATGCTGAGAGCTGCACTGTCCCTGCCGGCAGCTCACAGCATCGGGCATTTTGCCCCATCCCATCCTAGGGATTGACATCGATGGTCGATGTTTGCCGACCCTCAATGTGTTTCTTTCGATGTTAGTGGGGTTTTTTACCCTTCGGTGGCAGCATTTGCCACCATCGAATGGTAATCATTTGATGGTGTTCTGATGGTGGCTTCTTTTCTTTAAATCCTAAAAGCTATGCCTCCCCTGGCTGCTGTGTCTCTGCATCTGAAAATATCAAGTCTCTCACTGCCAGTGCCTCAGACGTGACCCTCAGTGCCTCAGACGTGACCCTCAGTCCCTCCCTCTCCTCTCTCTAGGCTGCTGCTAGCTGATTGGCTCTCAGAGAGCCAATCAGTGTGCTGCCCTGCAGACACACACAGATAATACTTGCCAACTCTCCCTGATTGTCAGGGAGACTCCCTGAAATTGTAACAATCTCCCTGACTCCCTGAAGAGTATAACAATCTCCCTGACTACACCTTACCCCCATTATGTAGCTGTTATATAAAAGAAAAAACAGGGTTATGTACATTCAAATGTGATCATTAGTATCATTTCCCTGCATTGGGTATAAGGCACAATGGCCCTCATTCAGAGCCGCTCGTAAGCAGCCGCTCGTTCGTTATGAGCGATGTTCGCTCATCTGCGCATGCGTACGGATCGTAATACGCATGCGCGAACCAGTCAGTGCGGGCGAAAATCGTTTGTTCGCTAAATAGCGAATGCCTGCTATTTTGAGTGACAGGAGGAGGCGTATGTGGGTGGTAACAGGGGAAGGTGCTTGAAAACGGGGAGTGGAGATCAGAACGCAGGCGTGCTTAAAGGTCAAAACGGGCATTTTAAGGGTGTGCATAATTAATACAGCAGTGTCATTGACCACGTCACTGGGTTATTTTATAGTCAGAACTGCTCGCAAGAATAGCGAGCAGTTCATACGCTGTTCGATGTACTCGATTAATCTAATAAATAGCGGACATGACGTATGGTGCGAGCGGCCAGGGGGCGTTTTTTCCAAAATTACGATCGCAAGTTTTGTTCGCTCGTTCAGACATAGAGGCGTGAACAGACCGCAAAGGGCGAACGGTTCATTTGAATAGCCCGGGTACTGCAACATCCTGTGGGACCACATCATGTATGGCTGCACCCATTTGTGAGTGGGTCTAGCATGTGAGATGCACCCACTCACAGGAGCATGGCATAGCACCCAGCAGCTGGAACTAAAGTAGTCACTACTGTATTAGGATGGCGGGACAGTCCCATAATAGCTGCATTTCTTGTCAGGCTGTATATAGATGCTAAAATGTAACTCACAAATTAAAGTGCTTCTACTTTACTTTGTACATCTCTCATGTAAATAACACATACACAATCTATTTTCTATCATAGAGATAGATGTATGAATGACTTAATTTTTACATAACATCAGGTCATCTTATACACACACATTCCGCAGCACATATCCTAACCCACTGCTCCATGCTCCTTCCTCACTATCTACCCCATCTGTGTCGCCCCTGTCTGTCTGCCCTTCCCCTTTAGAATGTAAGCTCTCACGAGCAGGGCCCTCGTCCCTCATGTGCTTCTCCTCCCCCTACTTAAAGTATCATTTACTCCTAACTCCCCACAACGGCACCTAACACCTGGTTGCTCATGTCCTGCTGCTTGTGTTTTGCAGCTGAGTTTATAACCTTGTCCTTGTCCTGCATTGTTTTGTATTACTATTAACTGTTTTTCTTGTGTGCTCATTTATGTACTGTGTAAGGCGCTGCGGAACCTTTGTGGCGCCATATAAATAAAGGATAATAATAATAATAATAGCCACCCCTTTTTTCTGAACGAACGACCGCAAATAGCGTCCGGCTCTGAATCAGACCCAATGATCCCTATGGCTACAGGTATTTTCTGAAAAGTATCTGTTTGTTTTAATCAACAAATAGATCTTACTAACTGCCTTAGGGCTCATTTACATTTGGATGTAAGTCAGTTATATGACACGCCTCTCAGATGTAGCAGTACACGCCTATCACATGTATGACACGCCTCTCAGATGTAGCAGTACACGCCCATTACATGTATGACACGCCTCTCAGATGTAGCAGTACACGCCTATCACATGTATGACACGCCTCTCAGATGTAGCAGTACACGCCCATTACATGTATGACACGCCTCTCAGATGTAGCAGTACACGCCTATCACATGTATGACACACCTCTCAGATGTAGCAGTACACGCCCACTTTACCGCCGCGCTCACAGGTGCTGCTTTCACACTCTCCCTGAAATGCTTTTCCAAAAGTAGCCAAGTATGGTGCACTGACAGCTACCAACGTTTACACCAGCAAAGATGGAAAGTAATGTCTCTGCTGGTGCTGTAAGAGGTTTGTTTTCCTGTTAATCCAATTCCTCCTTCATGACCCTACATTCTCCCTCCCTTCACCTATCAAACATCTACCTTTTGCTTGTCGCTCATGACCCACATTTGTTGCTCTGTTAAGTGCCCACGGTCCGTGAGCAGGTCCCAGTGTCAGCTATGACACCCCAGCAGCAGCACAGCAGTGACCGTGTTCCTCTCTCCTTCTCATCCTCAGCCCTTTGCCCGTCTGGCTCAGCAGTGTTTTGTTGCTCTGGCTCCTATCCCCGCCCCTTGACTATTCATAGAAATAGTTTTTACCATCAAATTCTTTTGATGTGATGGTTCGTTACCATTGCGTGGAAATATTCAATGGTGGGAGCACTGCGGGCCTGATTCAGTACAGATCGCAATTGCGTTCACAGCTGCAAAATTGCCCAGAGCGCAGCGACGGAAATATGCTAATGGTTTCCAAAGCTCATTCGGCTTTTACACGCCCACTTCTGCTTTCTCACACCCATCCAATCTCACTCTTCTACGAAAACATCGGTACCATCGACGCACATCGCACAGGTACGCAGCACTTACGCCAAGTCTGACCAGCCGCAGACACTGTGAGTCTCCTCGTATGCAGAGCGCTCTCAAGCTGCATATGCAACCGCTGTGGCTAATCTATGCACGGCCATGCAACGGCGATCTGACCCCTCCCACATCACCACCCCCAAACGCTTACAGCCTTCAAACACTCTGCAATGGATTCCTCTGTGTGTGTGTAATCACAGCGCGATCGCATCGCGGCTTATACGCATGTATACACAAAACACACTCAAATCAGGCGCTGATATTAATCCATTGTATAAATATGATATCACTGAGAGTTTTTTCTATGTCTCTCAGAGGTATACAGTCGGGAAGTCGGCGGACATAATCCCGACAGCCGGCTTCCCGACTGTCATATCCCGGCGAGGGTCTAAAGACAGGCGTCGATATGCCGATGCCTGTCATTAGACATACGCCGGGAGCCCGACGCCTGTCATCCCGATCGAAGGGGAGGTTAGGTTTAGGCTAGGGGAAGGTGGGTTAGCGTTAGGCACCCCCTCCCCCCCGGGCGAGTTTGGATTAGGCGGCGGGGAAAGGGGGGGTTAGGTTTAGGCACTTAGAGGGGGGATTAGGGTTAGGCACTGGGGGGGAAGGTTAGGGTTAGGCACCCCTAAGGGAGGGTTAGGGGGTAGAAATAGGTTAGTATATACTTACCTTTGACGATCAGGATTTCCTCCTCTGCCGGGATGCCGCTGTCGGGATTCCAACCGCCGGGCATGGGGCCGGCGGTAAATCATATCTATTCCCTCTCAGCTGCAGAAACTATTACAATATGTGTTTGTGACTACACACAAATCTGTATCCAAAAAGACACAGTACAACAATAAATATATATTAGTTTATGCTAATTATTAAAGAGATCTGGCATGTGAATTAAACACTCAAATACTCTAAAATACTTATATAAAGTTATTGCACAATGTAACAGTATTATATCAGTGTATAGTCCTACAAAAAATCACAATAAAATGACATTAAGGAAACATTATGACAATAATAAATTATAACGTCTCTCTCTTTATACTCCAGGGGTCTACAAATTGCGCCCCTGTACTGGCTATCAGTGTGAAACCTCACTATAGCAGATTTTTTCCTTTTGGGTGTAATCGATAGTGTTTCCAAGTAGATTTGTAAACAACAAATTAGTTTTAAAAGGAGCAAATTTCCAAAGTCCTGTTATTGCTGGATCTCCTGGGCTAAATTCACCTTAGTGCCTTGAACCTGTGTAAGATCGTTAGCACAAGTGCATAAAACGCTGTGCCCTGTAGTTGTGTACGCAGAATGTATTATGCCACGTCCCCAGACAATGAGGCTATAGCATGTACAACCGCGTCTACTTGTCACCAGTCCTGTGGTTGAAATCTCCCCCTTACACAGAGCCGCTATTCCTGGTGTCACCAGCATCTGTGTAGAGGCACCTCTGTGGCTAGTGGTCAGCATCTGTGTAGGGGCACCTCTGTGGCTAGTGGTCAGCATCTGTGTAGGGGCACCTCTGTGGCTAGCGGTCAGCATCTGTGTAGGGGCACACCTCTGTGGCTAGCGGTCAGCATCTGTGTAGGGGCACCTCTGTGGCTAGTGGTCAGCATCTGTGTAGGGGCACCTCTGTGGCAAGTGGTCAGCATCTGTGTAGGGGCACACCTCTGTGGCTAGCGGTCAGCATCTGTGTAGGGGCACCTCTGTGGCTAGCGGTCAGCATCTATGTAGAGGCACCTCTGTGGCTAGCGGTCAGCATCTGTGTAGGGGCACCTCTGTGACTAGTGGTCAGCATCTGTGTAGGGGCACCTCTGTGGCTAGCGGTCAGCATCTGTGTAGGGGCACCTCTGTGGCTAGCGGTCAGCATCTGTGTAGGGGCACCTCTGTGGCTAGCAGTCAGCATCTGTGTAGGGGCACCTCTGTGGCTAGCGGTCAGCATCTGTGTAGGGGCACACCTCTGTGGCTAGCGGTCAGCATCTGTGTAGGGCACCTCTGTGGCTAGAGGTCAGCATCTGTGTAGGGGCACCTCTGTGGCTAGAGGTCAGCATCTGTGTAGGGGCACCTCTGTGACTAGCGGTCAGCATCTGTGTAGAGGCACCTCTGTGGCTAGCGGTCAGCATCTGTGTAGGGGCACCTCTGTGACTAGTGGTCAGCATCTGTGTAGGGGTACACCTCTGTGGCTAGCGGTCAGCATCTGTGTAGGGGCACCTCTGTGGCTAGTGGTCAGCATCTGTGTAGGGGTACACCTCTGTGGCTAGCGGTCAGCATCTGTGTAGGGGCACCTCTGTGGCTAGTGGTCAGCATCTGTGTAGGCGCAACTCTGTGGCTAGCGGTCAGCATCTGTGTAGGGGCACACCTCTGTGGCTAGCGGTCAGCATCTGTGTAGGGGCACACCTCTGTGGCTAGCGGTCAGCATCTGTGTAGAGGCACCTCTGTGGCTAGCGGTCAGCATCTGTGTAGAGGCACCTCTGTGGCTAGCAGTCACCATCTGTGTAGGGGCACCTCTGTGGCTAGCGGTCAGCATCTATGTAGAGGCACCTCTGTGGCTAGCGGTCAGCATCTGTGTAGGGGCACCTCTGTGGCTAGCGGTCAGCATCTGTGTAGAGGCACCTCTGTGGCTAGCGGTCAGCATCTGTGTAGGGACACCTCTGTGGCTAGCGGTCAGCATTTGTGTAGGGGCACCTCTGTGGCTAGCGGTCAGCATCTGTGTAGGGACACCTCTGTGGCTAGCGGTCAGCATCTGTGTAGGGGCACCTCTGTGGCTAGCGGTCACCATCTGTGTAGGGGCACCTCTGTGGCTAGCGGTCAGCATCTATGTAGAGGCACCTCTGTGGCTAGCGGTCAGCATCTGTGTAGGGACACCTCTGTGGCTAGCGGTCAGCATCTGTGTAGGGACACCTCTGTGGCTAGCGGTCAGCATTTGTGTAGGGGTACCTCTGTGGCTAGCGGTCAGCATTTGTGTAGGGGCACCTCTGTGGCTAGCGGTCAGCATCTGTGTAGGGGCACCTCTGTGACTAGCGGTCAGCATCTGTGTAGGGGCACCTCTGTGGCTAGCGGTCAGCATCTGTGTAGGGGTACACCTCTGTGGCTAGCGGTCAGCATCTATGTAGGGGCACCTCTGTGGCTAGCGGTCAGCATCTGTGTAGGGGCACCTCTGTGGCTAGCGGTCAGCATCTATGTAGGGGCACCTCTGTGGCTAGCGGTCAGCATCTGTGTAGGGGCACCTCTGTGGCTAGCGGTCAGCATCTGTGTAGGGGCACCTCTGTGGCTAGCGGTCAGCATCTGTGTAGGGACACCTCTGTGGCTAGCGGTCAGCATCTGTGTAGGGACACCTCTGTGGCTAGCGGTCAGCATTTGTGTAGGGGTACCTCTGTGGCTAGCGGTCAGCATTTGTGTAGGGGCACCTCTGTGGCTAGCGGTCAGCATCTATGTAGGGGCACCTCTGTGGCTAGCGGTCAGCATCTGTGTAGGGACACCTCTGTGGCTAGCGGTCAGCATCTATGTAGGGGCACCTCTGTGGCTAGCGGTCAGCATCTGTGTAGGGGCACCTCTGTGGCTAGCGGTCAGCATCTATGTAGGGGCACCTCTGTGGCTAGCGGTCAGCATCTGTGTAGGGGCACCTCTGTGGCTAGCGGTCAGCATCTGTGTAGGGGCACCTCTGTGGCTAGCGGTCAGCATCTGTGTAGGGACACCTCTGTGGCTAGCGGTCAGCATCTGTGTAGGGACACCTCTGTGGCTAGCGGTCAGCATTTGTGTAGGGGTACCTCTGTGGCTAGCGGTCAGCATTTGTGTAGGGACACCTCTGTGGCTAGCGGTCAGCATCTGTGTAGGGGCACCTCTGTGGCTAGCGGTCAGCATCTGTGTAGGGGCACCTCTGTGGCTAGTGGTCAGCAAAAGTGATGTCTCCAGGCAAGTTGTCATCCACTGCGGGCACCAAGAAATAGATCCACACTTGTAAAGGAACAAACGGGGTGTCTCTAACCGGTTTCGCCCGTTTTCTGGGAGCTTTTTCAAAGAGTCTTTTAAAAAGCTCCCAGAAAACGTAGCAAAACCGGTTGCTTGGTGCCCGCAGGATAGGAGAGGATCAGTTATGTGATCGCCTCTTTGAAGTTTTCGTTACACCCTCCAGATTAAGTACAAAAACGCAGACACAGAGGAGGCAGAAGAGAAATAAATGTAACCATATAAATACATACATGTAACCTCTCCATATAATACATACCTGTAACCTCTCCATATAATACATACATGTAACCTCTCCATATAATACATACATGTAACCTAGCCATATAATACATACATGTAACCTAGCCATATAATACATACATGTAACCTCTCCATAGAATACGTACATGTAACCTCTCCATATAATACGTACATGTAACCTCTCCATAGAATACGTACATGTAACCTCTCCATATAATACATAAATGTAACCTCTCCATATAATACGTACATGTAACCTCTCCATAGAATACATAAATGTAACCTCTCCATATAATACATGTAACCTCTCCATATAATACATAAATGTAACCTCTCCATATAATACATGTAACCTCTCCATATAATACATACATGTAACCTCTCCATAGAATACGTACATGTAACCTCTCCATAGAATACGTACATGTAACCTCTCCATAGAATACGTACATGTAACCTCTCCATATAATACATACATGTAACCTCTCCATAGAATACATAAATGTAACCTCTCCATATAATACATAAATGTAACCTCTCCATATAATACTACATAAACGTAACCTCTCCATTTAATACATACATGTAACCTAGCCATATAATACATACATGTAACCTCGCCATATAATACATACATGTAACCTCGCCATATAATACATACATGTAACCTCTCCATATAATACATACTTGTAACCTAGACATATAATGCATAAAGGTAACCTCTCCATA
This sequence comes from Taudactylus pleione, assembly GCA_031769625.1. Taxonomy (NCBI): domain Eukaryota; kingdom Metazoa; phylum Chordata; class Amphibia; order Anura; family Myobatrachidae; genus Taudactylus; species Taudactylus pleione. Next base: position 3,742,041 of record JAUIMM010000424.1, on the reverse strand, counting down.
TAATACATAATGGTAACCTCGCCATATAATACATAAAGGTAACCTCTCCATATAATACATAATGGTAACCTCGCCGTATAATACATACGTATAACCTCACCATATAATACATAAGGCAACCTCCCCATATCTTATATATAAAATTCATTGGTCTGTTTGTTTGTTATGCATTTGAGAAGCCCTGCACCGATTGGGATGAACCAATGCGAGGTGGTCCAATTGGATCCTGGCCAGGTTTTAGGGCGGTTAGGGTCCCGGTCGGATCTCCCATTAGTGTACACTGGGCTGAACTTTGACCCAGGGAGCCTGTACTTGGCCTTCCACTTGATGGATTTGGAGGAAAACTTCACAGAGGGGTAACATTGGATCCCAGAAGACATATTAGGGGGTTGAGGTCCCAGTCTGACCTCCCATTGGTGTACGCTGGGCAGAACTTCGACCTGGGGCCTTCCACTGGAGGGATTTGGATGAAAACTTCACTGAGGGGTGGCAATTGGTCTGAGATGCCTAATGGAGTGGTTGGGGTCCCGGTCGGAGTGCGCAGGGAAGAACTTTCACCTAGGGAGCCTGCTCTGACCCAGGGAGCCTGTTCTGGGCCTTCCACTGGATGGATTTGGACAACATCACATAATAAAATGTAATAACTTAAAGTTTTAAACCTGGCCAATGCCTGTTACTTAAGCTAGTAATACATAAATGTAGATTCTCCATATACAGTAATACATAAATTAAACCTCCCCATATAATTCCTAGCTCAGGTAATACAGGACATGCCAGTGCATAGCTTGGCTGTGGTAAGCTACATAAATCACAGAGACTAGGGATGAATACATTACTTTGTGTATCTCCTTTTAATAGAAGCTCCATAAAGAAACAGCTTTTACTTGGCAGTTGAATCAGTCGGGACTGTTTCTCAGTTGCCATGGTTCCATCGCTACTTTCTGATTGCGGGCTGGCTCACCTCCACAGACTACATTCTACATAAGGGAGAAAACACGGGAGGCTGCTGTATTGTAATTTGGAAACTAATTGATAAAATCTCATCCTTATTAGCAGCTATGATAAATTGTAGACTTGCATTTGTGAATAACTGGAGCCTAGAGACTTTGTAACTGTGTCTTCTGACAAGCACAGTATGCCCTATCACCTATACACCCACACGGCAGGCGGCAGCCATATTGGGACTATATCCATGCGCCTCCAGCCTGTCCGCTCGCTGGGAACCAGTGCCTCAATCATGTCACTGCTTCCTCACAGAGTGCCAGACTTCATTCTGCCCACCCGATGGGAAATCGTTGTCACTGGTCCTTAGCGGACTGAAAGGCTGCATTCCCATAAAATATCTGTTCAGTCCACAAAATGGCGGCCTGTTCTGTTATACAGTACAGTGGATGCACTGGGACAAAAAAAAAAAAAGACTCCATTTAAAAAAAGAAATAAATGTACTCCCAGACTGTTATAAATTGGGCATGAATGCAATTCAAAACTCAGAGGCTACAAATGTATAACTAAACATGATCCCCTTTGGCGCCGGCTAGAATATTGCATTCCTGAGAAATCTCTCCTTGATTTAATCCCAGAGTCTCGATGGTCATAAAGACAGGAACAGACAGCAGGCGCACAAACCTCCCATACAGAAACCAATTGCAAAAGTGGAAATTCCTGAAGCAGCCGTGTGGCCGTCAGGTCAAATCAATCCCCCTTCATTTAGTTTATTGCACAGCTTATTGGGATAAACAAGAGCATCCACACGCCTGTAAGGGCTCCGCTTACATGTTTATTAAATGGTGAGCATGGGCGCTAGGTATTGATAACTAGTAATGAGCTAAATCTCATCAGGACAAGCTGTAGACCCAATATTCTTTTTTTTCCTGCAAAATCATTATCCGAAATCATTTATTTTGTCAGAACTAATGAGGGTTTAGATGGAAATTGACATGCAGTAGTTTGACATCCGACTTGTGGAGACAGGTTATGCTCCGACCCCGTGTTTCCCAAGCTAGGGAAGTGCGTGGATCAAAGGAGAGACCATTCAAAACATTTATAGCAATAATTGCTCGCTATAAGCGAAGTTTGTGCTTTTCGTCGTTCATTCCCATATGGCATATGGCCCCCGGTGTTGTCTATAATCTCAGAAGTGGTAAATGAATTAATTGTTTTGCTGTCGTGTTTTACAACAATTTTTAACTATTAGAGGATATCTTTATAAATTTTGTGTTTTGCAGACATGGATTTCTGCCTACTGTCACACGTAGAGCCGCTCCCATGCGCACCTCCTTACGTACAGTACCGCTACTCTGCGTCTAGTTTATGTATATATAATGTATGACAAAGGAGGTATTAGGCGGCATTTATTGTTTATTCTTCTGCAATTTTATATTTTATCTTTATTTTCCATGGTTCATCAGGGCATATTATGTGTCTTCATCTGCAGTATAAACCGCGTCTTCATGTACAGTATAAACTGTCTTCATATACAGTATAAACTGTCTTCATGTACAGTATAAACTGTGTCTTCATGTACAGTATAAACTGTCTTCATGTACAGTATAAACTCCGTCTTCATGTACAGTATAAACTGCGCCTTCATGTACAGTATAAACCGCGTCTTCATGTACAGTATAAACTGCGCCTTCATGTACAGTATAAACTGCGCCATCATGTACAGAATAAACTCCGCCTTCATGTACAGTATAAACTCCGTCTTCATGTACAGTATAAACTGCGCCTTCATGTACAGTATAAACTGCGCCTTCATGTACAGTATAAACTGTCTTCATGTACAATATGAACTGCGCCTTCATGTACAGTATAAACTGTCTTCATGTACAGTATAAACTGTCTTCATGTACAATATAAACTGCGCCTTCATGTACAGTATAAACTGCGTCTTCATGTACAGTATAAACTGCGCCTTCATGTACAGTATAAACCGCGCCTTCATGTACAGTATAAACTGCGCCTTAATGTACAGTATAAACTGCGCCTTCATGTACAGTATAAACTGCGTCTTCATGTACAGTATAAATTGTCTTCATATACAGTATAAACCGCGTCTTCATGTACAGTATAAACTGCGTCTTCATGTGCAGTATAAACTGTCTTCATGTACAGTATAAACCGCGTCTTCATGTACAGTATAAACTGCGCCTTCATGTACAGTATAAACCGCGTCTTCATGTACAGTATAAACTGCGTCTTCATGTACAGTATAAACTGCGTCTTCATGTACAGTATAAACTGTCTTCATGTACAATATAAACTGCGCCTTCATGTACAGTATAAACTGCGTCTTCATGTACAGTATAAACCGCGCCTTCATGTACAGTATAAACCGCGTCTTCATGTACAGTATAAACTGCGCCTTCATGTACAGTATAAACTGCGTCTTCATGTACAATATAAACTGCGCCTTCATGTACAGTATAAACTGCGCCTTCATGTACAGTATAAACTGTGCCTTCATGTACAGTATAAACTGCGCCTTCATGTATAAACTGCGCCTTCATGTGCAGTATAAACCGCGTCTTCATGTGCAGTATAAACCGCGTCTTCATGTACAGTATAAACTCAGTCTTCATGTACAGTATAAACTGCGCCTTCATGTACAGTATAAACTGCGTCTTCATGTACAATATAAACTGCGCCTTCATGTACAGTATAAACTGCGCCTTCATGTACAGTATAAACTGTGCCTTCATGTACAGTATAAACTGCGTCTTCATGTACAGTATAAACTGTCTTCATGTACAGTATAAACTGCGTCTTCATGTACAGTATAAACTGCGCCTTCATGTACAGTATAAACTGTCTTCATGTACAGTATAAACTGTCTTCATGTACAGTATAAACTGCGTCTTCATGTACAGTATAAACTGTCTTCATGTACAGTATAAACTGCGCCTTCATGTACAGTATAAACCGCGTCTTCATGTACAGTATAAACCGCGTCTTCATGTGCAGTATAAACCGCGTCTTCATGTACAGTATAAACTGCGTCTTCATGTACAGTATAAACTGTCTTCATGTACAGTATAATCTGCGCCTTCATGTACAGTATAAACTGCGTCTTCATGTACAGTATAAACTGTCTTCATGTACAGTATAAACTGCGCCTTCATGTGCAGTATAAACTGTCTTCATATACAGTATAAACCGCGTCTTCATGTACAGTATAAACTGCGTCTTCATGTGCAGTATAAACTGCGCCTTCATGTGCAGTATAAACTGCGCCTTCATGTGCAGTATAAACTGCGCCTTCATGTGCAGTATAAACTGCGCCTTCATGTGCAGTATAAACTGCGCCTTCATGTGCAGTATAAACTGCGCCTTCATGTGCAGTATAAACTGCGCCTTCATATGGTATAAACTCAGTCTTCATGTACAGTATAAACTGCGCCTTCATGTACAGTATAAACTGCGCCTTCATGTACAGTATAAACTGCGCCTTCATGTACAGTATAAACCTCGTCTTCATGTGCAGTATAAACCGCGTCTTCATGTGCAGTATAAACCGCGCCTTCATGTGCAGTATAAACCGCGTCTTCATGTGCAGTATAAACCGCGTCTTCATGTGCAGTATAAACCTCGTCGTCATGTCCAGTATAAACCGCGTCGTCATGTGCAGTATAAACCGCGTCTTCATGTGCAGTATAAACTGCGTCTTCATGTGCAGTATAAACTGCGTCTTCATGTGCAGTATAAACTGCGCCGTCATGTACAGTATAAACTGCGCCTTCATGTACAGTATAAACTGCGTCTTCATGTGCAGTATAAACTGTCTTCATGTGCAGTATAAACCGCGTCTTCATGTACAGTATAAACTGAGCCTTCATGTACAGTATAAACTGCGCCAACTGTGTCTTCATGTACAGTATACACTGCGCCTTCATGTACAGTATAAACTGCGTCTTCATGTACAGTATAAACTGTCTTCATGTACAGTATAAACTGCGCCTTCATGTACAGTATAAACTGCGTCTTCATGTACAGTATAAACTGTCTTCATGTACAGTATAAACTGCGCCTTCATGTACAGTATAAACTGCGTCTTCATGTACAGTATAAACTGTCTTCATGTGCAGTATAAACTGCGCCTTCATGTGCAGTATAAACTGCGCCTTCATGTACAGTATAAACTGCGCCTTCATGTACAGTATAAACTGCGCCTTCATGTACAGTATAAACTGCGTCTTCATGTGCAGTATAAACTGCGCCTTCATGTACAGTATAAACTGCGTCTTCATGTACAGTATAAACTGCGCCTTCATGTACAGTATAAACTGCGCCTTCATGTACAGTATAAACTGCGCCTTCATGTACAGTATAAACTGCGTCTTCATGTGCAGTATAAACTGCGCCTTCATTTACAGTATAAACCGCGTCTTCATGTACAGTATAAACTGCGTCTTCATGTACAGTATAAACTGCGCCTTCATGTACAGTATAAACTGCGCCTTCATGTACAGTATAAACTGCGTCTTCATGTGCAGTATAAACTGCGCCGTCATGTACAGTATAAACTGCGCCTTCATGTACAGTATAAACTGCGTCTTCATGTGCAGTATAAACTGTCTTCATGTGCAGTATAAACCGCGTCTTCATGTACAGTATAAACTGCGCCTTCATATACAGTATAAACTGTCTTCATGTACAGTATAAACCGCGTCTTCATGTACAGTATAAACCGCGTCTTCATGTACAGTATAAACTGCGTCTTCATGTACAGTATAAACTGTCTTCATGTACAGTATAAACCGCGTCTTCATGTACAGTATAAACTGCGCCTTCATATACAGTATAAACTGTCTTCATGTACAGTATAAACTGCGCCTTCATGTACAGTATAAACTGTGCCTTCATGTACAGTATAAACTTTGTCTTCATATACAGTATAAACTGCGTCTTCATGTACAGTATAAACTGCGCCTTCATGTACAGTATAAACTGCGTCTTCATGTACAGTATAAACTGTGTCTTCATGTACAGTAAACTGTCTTCATATACAGTATAAACCGCGTCTTCACGTACAGTATAAACTGCGTCTTCATGTACAGTATAAACTGTCTTCATATACAGTATAAACTGTGCCTTCATGTACAGTATAAACTGCGTCTTCATGTACAGTATAAACTGTCTTCATATACAGTATAAACTGCGCCTTCATGTACAGTATAAACTGCGTCTTCATGTACAGTATAAACTGTCTTCATATACAGTATAAACCACGTCTTCATGTACAGTATAAACTGTCTTCATATACAGTATAAACCGCGTCTTCATGTACAGTATAAACTGCGTCTTCATGTACAGTATAAACTGTCTTCATGTACAGTATAAACCGCGTCTTCATGTACAGTATAAACTGCGCCTTCATATACAGTATAAACTGTCTTCATGTACAGTATAAACTGCGCCTTCATGTGCAGTATAAACTGCGCCTCCATATACAGTATAAACTGTCTTCATGTACAGTATAAACTGCGTCTTCATGTACAGTATAAACTGTCTTCATGTACAGTATAAACTGTGTCTTCATTTACAGTATAAACTGCGCCTTCATGTACAGTATAAACTGCGCCTTCATGTACAGTATAAACTGCGCCTTCATGTACAGTATAAACCGCGTCTTCATGTACAGTATAAACCGCGTCTTCATGTGCAGTATAAACCGCGCCTTCATGTGCAGTATAAACCGCGTCTTCATGTGCAGTATAAACCGCGTCTTCATGTGCAGTATAAACCGCGTCTTCATGTGCAGTATAAACCTCGTCGTCATGTCCAGTATAAACCGCGTCGTCATGTGCAGTATAAACCGCGTCTTCATGTGCAATATAAACTGCGTCTTCATGTGCAGTATAAACTGCGTCTTCATGTGCAGTATAAACTGCGCCTTCATGTACAGTATAAACTGCGTCTTCATGTGCAGTATAAACTGCGCCGTCATGTACAGTATAAACTGCGCCTTCATGTACAGTATAAACTGCGTCTTCATGTGCAGTATAAACTGTCTTCATGTGCAGTATAAACCGCGTCTTCATGTACAGTATAAACTGCGCCAACTGTTTCTTCATGTACAGTATACACTGCGCCTTCATGTACAGTATAAACTGCGTCTTCATGTACAGTATAAACTGTCTTCATGTACAGTATAAACTGCGCCTTCATGTACAGTATAAACTGCGTCTTCATGTACAGTATAAACTGTCTTCATGTACAGTATAAACTGCGCCTTCATGTACAGTATAAACTGCGTCTTCATGTACAGTATAAACTGTCTTCATGTGCAGTATAAACTGCGCCTTCATGTGCAGTATAAACTGCGTCTTCATGTACAGTATAAACTGCGCCTTCATGTACAGTATAAACTGCGCCTTCATGTACAGTATAAACTGCGTCTTCATGTACAGTATAAACTGCGCCTTCATGTACAGTATAAACTGCGCCTTCATGTACAGTATAAACTGCGCCTTCATGTGCAGTATAAACTGCGCCTTCATGTGCAGTATAAACTGCGCCTTCATGTACAGTATAAACTGCGCCTTCAAGTACAGTATAAACTGCGTCTTCATGTGCAGTATAAACTGCGCCGTCATGTACAGTATAAACTGCGCCTTCATGTACAGTATAAACTGCGTCTTCATGTGCAGTATAAACTGTCTTCATGTGCAGTATAAACCGCGTCTTCATGTACAGTATAAACTGCGCCTTCATGTACAGTATAAACTGCGCCAACTGTGTCTTCATGTACAGTATAAACTGCGCCTTCATGTACAGTATAAACTGCGTCTTCATGTACAGTATAAACCGCGTCTTCATATACAGTATAAACCGCGTCTTCATGTACAGTATAAACTGCGTCTTCATGTACAGTATAAACCGCGTCTTCATGTACAGTATAAACTGCGCCTTCATATACAGTATAAACTGTCTTCATGTACAGTATAAACTGCGCCTTCATGTACAGTATAAACTGTGCCTTCATGTACAGTATAAACGGTGTCTTCATGTACAGTAAACTGTCTTCATATACAGTATAAACCGCGTCTTCATGTACAGTATAAACTGCGTCTTCATGTACAGTATAAACTGTCTTCATATACAGTATAAACTGCGCCTTCATGTACAGTATAAACTGCGTCTTCATGTACAGTATAAACTGTCTTCATATACAGTATAAACTGCGCCTTCATGTACAGTATAAACTGCGTCTTCATGTACAGTATAAACTGTCTTCATATACAATATAAACCGCGTCTTCATGTACAGTATAAACTGTCTTCATATACAGTATAAACCGCGTCTTCATGTACAGTATAAACTGCGTCTTCATGTACAGTATAAACTGTCTTCATGTACAGTATAAACCGCGTCTTCATGTACAGTATAAACTGCGCCTTCATATACAGTATAAACTGTCTTCATGTACAGTATAAACTGCGCCTTCATGTGCAGTATAAACTGCGCCTCCATATACAGTATAAACTGTCTTCATGTACAGTATAAACTGCGTCTTCATGTACAGTATAAACTGTCTTCATGTACAGTATAAACTGTGTCTTCATTTACAGTATAAACCGCGTCTTAATGTACAGTATAAACTGGGCATTCATGTACAGTATAAACTGCGCCTTCATGTACAGTATAAACTGCGCCTTCATGTTCAGTGTAAACTGCGTCTTCATGTACAGTATAAACTGCGTCTTCATGTACAGTATAAACCGCGTCTTCATGTACAGTATAAACTGCGCCTTCATATACAGTATAAACTGCGCCTTCATGTACAGTATAAACTGTCTTCATGTACAGTATAAACTGCGCCTTCATGTACAGTATATACTGCGCCTTCATGTACAGTATAAACTGCGCCTTCATGTGCAGTATAAACTGCGCCTTCATATACAGTATAAACTGCGACTTCATTTACAGTATAAACCGCATCTTCATGTACAGTATAAACTGCGCATTCATGTCCAGTAAATGTGTTCTTTTAAAACTAGTTGATGGGGCCTAATGACCACCATGTTTAATGGAGTGTATAATACTTGGTTTGTGCAGTAATAACTGTGACCCTCCACTAGATTGGAAAAGGTCTCTACATATTCATATTCAGGATCCACCCTTGGAAGTATTGCAGAGTATTTTAGATCTCACACAACACAACCACATTTTTGCATTTATGTGATGAATTGAGAGCATTATTGCAGGTTTTCCATATCCCAGTGATCATGTAGAGCTGGATGGAAACACAATTTGCATGTTTTTGTTTCCTATAAATTGCTTTTTGCAGCATGTGCACCAAAGATTCATGTACCCCCTTTACCAAATTTTGTACTTGCGACGCCTAAGGAAGATGGAGGGGTGTTTGCACCAAATGCGTCTCATGGAGATCACAAGAAAGACACATCTGCGCCTGTGAGCAGGACTATGCCTTGTGTTCAGCTCCCTGTGCAAGGTGCAAACTGATGATAAGATCTCCATTGGCTTATTGCTAATTAAATACCTTAAACATCCTTACTTAACTTATCTATTAAATAAAGAGACAGACACCATAACAGCTTGGATAAAAGGTCACAGCTTTTATTTGTGAATTAATTAATTCACCTGACCAAGGTGGCCAGGAGACGCTGCATACTCAGTTCTAGCTTTCAAGTTGGAGACACACACGGGGAACGACTGAAACGCTCCCCCTAAAGACGCACTTATGTTGCGAAGGTCCGGCCTCCCTCCTGGGCCGGTCTACTCCGAGCGCTTCTGTACAAAAGCGTTCGGGTCCCCTCGTACGAGAAGGACAGACTCGTCATGTTACATCGAGGTCCAGCGCCCTCACAACGCTCACTTGCGCCACAATAAAGCCACTAAGATGCAGCGTTCTCCCGCTAAAGCCAGACTCAAATTGAGACTGGCCCGCCACCTAGAGAAAAACCACTAATCCAAAGCAAGCAGCTCCTTAATAACAAACCTAAACCCAAATTATGAAAATGAACACCGTCTGGACGAAAAATTCTGGCTAAATCCGAACCCTAAAAGCTATGCCTGACTACCAAGCCACCAAAGGACAGAACATGTGTATTCAAAGCACCAGTCGCGGCACTATTTCAGACCAGACAATGCGCACATCCGGCCACAACAAACGCACCGCATTCACCAACTCTCTCAGCCGAAAAGACAACTCTAACCTCTCCTCTTACAAAGATCATTCCCACCAACATGCAGGACCAATCGAGACAATGAATCAGCAATCGCCTTATGCAGCCCAGGGACGACGCACACGCAAAACCCGAATGTTGGCCTCTTAGCAACGCAAAACCAAATATAAGGAGCAGCAAGGCCGGAGGGGAGGAAGAACGCTGATTGTTAAAGGCCTGAACCACCCCTAGACTGTCGCACCAGCAAACATACATGCTGACTAGCCAAACGCTCCCTCCATAGCTCAACTGCCACTACAATAGGGAAAAGTTCCAAAAAAACCCCGCCCCATGGGGATAATGCGACAAGCAAAATTAAATAATCCAAGCAAAGACTGGACTGCACGCAATTTACCGCTATCTGTCCTAAACAAACCGCAATCTGATCAAACAACTTACTTTGTTGCGCAGCAAGCGACAACAACCCGCCACCGAGTCTATCTCAATGGCCACATAAGAAAGGCAAGATGAGGGGCCCTCATTTTTGTCATACGTGAAGGATATACAAAAACAAAACAAAAAAAATATTAAAATTAGACGATATAACCCGCGACAAACCGCAATCTGATCAAACAACAGCGACTAGCAACCACGCCTAACTAAGTGCCCAGATACAACAATCAAATTTCTGTCTTGTAATGCACTACCGAAACACCCGAAATCTGAAAAGGAGGGGGGAAACACAAACATAGTCCCCCCTGGCCCCAAAAAGGAAAATGTTGTATAAAAAATGTGCAACATGGGCCCGGCAATGCCAGCTTGAATGCACAAATATAAAAGTGAAGTTCTCAAAACAGGGTCAGGAGCGAAAAGGTATAAACAAATACACCACGCCCCAATGAAACCATATAGCGCATGCCTACGGATGGAAGGCAACAACCGGAATACCGATAACGTCTAGCCTTGTAAACAAAATACCTGGACCAAAAACGAATCATCCACAAGACCTCAACAAACAGCTGAGAAAAACAGCACTGCAGGCCGGCTACGGTATGACGTAGTTAACAGGAAAAAAACGTAGGACCAAGGTAAATATTGAAATAATCAGATACCACCCCCGGGCCTAAAAAAAAGATGACTGCCGACAAAAAAAAATTAACAGTTTCTGCAGGGAGGGGAAGAGAAAAATGGGCCCTGAAACCTACCCAACAAACTCAGTGCTGACAGCAACCCACCAAACCACCAGGGACCCACTGAAGGATATAAATTATGTGGCATCCTAAAATTAAGTAACCCCGAATGGTAAATTGCAACCAACCAGGCACCCCCCAAGGATATTGTACAAATGGAATAGCCTCCCATCGGAAGTGGTAGAGGCTAAGGCAGCATAGCAATTAAAACTTGCATGGGATAGACCTAAGGGCATACTTCAGAAAAAGTAAGGATCAATATGGGTAGAAGTAACACTATGTGAAAAATTGGGGCAGACTAGATGGGCCAAATGGTACTAACTGTAGTCAAACTCTATGGTGCTAACGTGCGCTGATCCGTCTTGGAAGAAAAAAGGGGAGAAAAACACTTACAGGGTACCATTACAACTATTTGGACAGCTATTCCCAAACTGATGTGTGACTAGCCTAACAAGCGCCATAGGACTATCCCCACACCCATGCCATGTGAAACAACAAGCCGCGCTGCTATGAAATGGACTCCTGGGGGCATAAACAGCGATAACTAAGAATTATCTTTTAATATGTCACAATGTACAGAGTCCGCCCCCATTTCAGGCTCTACAGTCTGAGAAGCCGTTGCCCCCCGACCCTATCACCTGACTTTCGGAACCACCGTCGCGCAAATCGCCTAATAAGCTTGTACAAAATGCTTGGGGGAACTAGACAAGCAAGAGCTGTAACAGCCATCCATACTCACCACCACCTAAGGCACGGGAACTGTGTTGTCTGCGACTTCACCTGGAGGAGCCATTGGATCGTAACCCAGGGTCATCTCGTCGCGCACTGGAACAGCAGCCGCACAACTACTGCATCATCTTGAAGAACCACAGCTGGGTCCGGTAGACCTGTAACTAAATGAGAAAGGTGAGCAGCCAAGCCAGAAGCAGGAGTGCTGGGAGGAGGGGAAAGGAACCTGATAAAAGGGGGGGGGGCTAACAGGGCAACTGGATAACAGAGAAAAAACAGCACAGCAGGAAAAAAGAAGAAAGGTGTGCAAAAAGGGGGGGGCGTCGGGGACCAGGGCAGAAGAAAGCCTGGCCCCTGGGGGGTAATAAAAAGGAAAATAAATCTGCAGAGAGAGGAAGGGCTGTGGGATGATGGGGGGTTGCCCACTAAGGGACTGGGGCAGGGGGGTTAGGCCCCTGGGGCCCTAAAAAATAAAGGGGGGGCACCAGCCAAAGGGAAACTGATTAAAAACAGAATCACCGGATCCCACTGTAAAAGTGGGATCCAAGATGGCCGCCGCCACTAAAATGGCCGCCGGACCTGCCGTGAGGCGGGGTCCGGCGTGATGGTGTGGGAGACCAACTGCTCCCTGCAGGGGGGGCCAGGGGCTGCAAAACCGCTAAGGGGGGGGCAGTCACCTGCCGAGGACAGGCGGCGGCGGCGACCTGCAGAGTGCCCAGTGGGAGTCGCCGCCGCGACTGCTCCCGCTGGTGCAGCGGAGGACCCTAGTAAACAGGACTCGGCTTCAGCACCGAGTCCTGCACAGAAGGACACTAGGAGGCTGGAGGGGAAAGTGCCCAGCGGGAGTCGCGGCCGCAACTGCTCCCGCTGGTGCAGGGAAACGCACAGTGAGCAGGACTCGGTATCAGCCAGAGTCCTGCCAAAGAGGGGGAACTGGGAGGCCAGCAGGGGAGAGCGCTCCTGCGCCGCTGCAGCGCTGGTCGATTAGGCAAGGATAAGCCTGACTCGGGGGAGGGGGGGGGGCCTGCAGGGGTGCTAAATAGGAGGAAAGACCTTATGAAAAGGAAAAAAAAAAGGAGACAAGTGGGGGGAAGAAAAGAGGGATGACAGGGAGGAGCTGGAAGGGGATTAAGAAAAAGAAATAATAAAACTGCAAACAGCTGGATACTCATCTGTCCTCCAGAATCAGCAAAGAGGCAGATCACATGCACACCGCCTCTTTTATACCTCTAGTCACAGGCACACCCAGAAGTCACAGCATTGGTCAGCTAAACCACCTGACCACCAAACCAACTTAATCTGCCTAGTAACAAGGCTGTCGAGACAGCCAATCAGCAAAAACCCCAGGATTCCTATTTCACTCATGTTTAGGCAACCTTCGTTTTCTATAATCACCACTGGCAGCTGCTTCTGATTGGCCGGCTAAGTCTGAATCATTCCCTCTAATGCTAACGTTTTAGTAATTTTGCTGCTTCGATCCATTCACATTATTGCCAGGGTCAGAGTAACAATGACAGCATAATGATGAGTGGCCACCAGCTGACCTCACGGTCGGCCATAAATCATATGTATTAAAATTGTATCTCTATTTTCATGACAAAATTATGCAATTTGTCCACTTTGACATATTTAGGGAGACAGTGGGGCTGATAGTGTAGGGGATGTACACGCCCACATGGCCCTGGCCACTCCCACAAAGCACTGGTCACACCCACAAAGCACTGGTCACACCCCCTTCGCTTCTCACAATAGGCCCATGTAGCCGTAATCCAGCCCTGATTATTACAATGATATTGGAAATTCGGCGCAGCAGTAAAGCTTATGGCGATTTAATGTTTTAAAGGGGAGGTGACAGATGTGTGTATTTTTTAGAACTTAATTATTATTCTCATTTTGCAATTGTATCTTGTACTCATTTCCTTTTATAATGGTAAATGCTATTTTATTAGGCACTAATTTAGATGCAAATTCCATCCAAGTCCACATAAACCCCTCTGGCTCAGATAGCATCATGTTCACCCTATCATGGGTAGCGCAAATCTGTTCCTCCCACGACGACAATCAGGGGCCGGCTGGCAAATTTAAGACCGTGGGGGGGGGGAGGGCAAGCCCACAGCACTGGCCCATGAACAGCAGCCCATATAAAGCACCTGGGCTTTTGCCGCCAATAAGGACAGTTCTTTTTATTGCCAATTACAGTATTATTGCAATAAATTAAAAAAATCCCTTACCAACAAGATGTATCAATAAAATATTGCTAGGGTGACTGTTTCGGTTTCATTAAAAAAAAGAAAAAAGTAAAAAAAACTGGATGATAAATTTAACAGAAAATTAAATAATTAAATAAAAAAATCCTGTACCTGAACAATAAGGGCCTGATTCTGAACCGCACGCATTGCCAATATCGGGCGCAGTGGAGTGATTTTTAGCAACTGCGCATGTGCGAGAACTTCAGAAAACCAGTACGGCACATGTGTTTCCCTGAGTGTACTACACACAATGATGCTGTTGCGATCAGGTCTCGTAGGGTAGGAACACGGCAGGTGGATGTAGGTAGTAGAAGAAAATATACAGATGACAGCTGGGGGTTAGTATGAGTAGTAAAGACACAGATGATGCTGGGGGTAGTAGTAGTAGTAGCAGGGACATAGATGATAGCTGGGGTGGTGGAAGTAGTATTGGGGACTGAATGGGGGTAGTAGTAGCACGGACATAGATGATAGCTGGGGTGGTGGAAGTAGTAGTGGGGACTGGGTGGGGGTAGTAGTAGCAGGGACATAGATGATAGCTGGGGTGGTTGAAGTAGTAGTGGGGATTGGGTGGGGGTAGTAGTAGCAGGGACATAGATGATAGTTGGGGTGGTGGAAGTAGTAGTGGGGATTGGGTGGGGGTAGTAGTCGCTAGGACATACATGATAGCTGGGATGGTGGAAGTAGTAGTGTGGACTGGGTGGGGGTAGTAGTAGAACGGACATACATGATAGCTGGGGTGGTGGAAGTAGTAGTGTGGACTGGGTGGGGGTAGTAGTTGCAGGGACATAGATGATAGCTGGGGTGGTGGAAGTAGTAGTGTGGACTGGGTGGGGGTAGTAGTAGCACAGACATACATGATAGCTGGGGTGGTGGAAGTAGTAGTGTGGACTGGGTGGGGGTAGTAGTTGCAGGGACATAGATGATAGCTGAGGTGGTGGAAGTAGTAGTGGGGACTGGGTGGGGGTAGTAGTCGCTGGGACATACATGATAGCTGGGGTGGTGTAAGTAGTAGTGTGGACAGGGTGGGGGTAGTAGTAGCACCGACATAGATGATAGCTGGGGTGGTGGAAGTAGTAATGGGGATTGGGTGGGGGTAGTAGCAGGGACATAGATGATAGCTGGGGTGGTGGAAGTAGTAGTGAGGACTGGGTGGGGGTAGTAGTAGTAGCAGCAGGGACATAGATGATAGCTGGGGTGGTGGAAGTAGTAGTGGGGACTGGGTGGGGGTAGTAGTAGCAGGGACATAGATGATAGCTGGGGTGGTGGAAGTAGTAGTGGGGACTAGGTGGGGGTAGTAGTCGCTGGGACATACATGATAGCTGGGGTGGTGGAAGTAGTAGTGTGGACTGGGTGGGGGTAGTAGTAGCACGGACACAGATTATAGCTGGGGTGTTGGAAGTAGTAGTGGGGATTGGGTGGGGTAGTAGTAGCAGGGACATAGATGATAGCTGGGGTGGTGGAAGTAGTAGTGAGGACTGGGTGGGGGTAGTAGTAGCAGAGACATAGATGATAGCTGGGGTGGTGGAAGTAGTAGTGGGGACTGGGTGGGGGTAGTAGTAGCAGAGACAGATGATAGCTGGAGTGGTGGAAGTAGTAGTGAGGACTGGGTGGGGGTAGTAGTAGCAGAGACATAGATGATAGCTGGGGTGGTGGAAGTAGTAGTGAGTACTGGGTGGGGGTAGTAGTAGCAGGGACATAAATGATAGCTGGAGTGGTGGAAGTAGTAGTGGAGACTGGGTGAGGGTAGTACTTGCAGGGACATAGATAATAGCTGGGGTGGTGGAAGTAGTAGTGGGGACTGGGTGGGGGTAGTAGTAGCAGGGACATAGATGATAGCTGGGGTGGTGGAAGTAGTAGTGGGGCTTGGGTGGGGTAGTATTAGCAGGAACATAGATGAAAGCTGGGGTGGTGGAAGTAGTAGTGGGGCTGGGTGGGGGTAGTAGTAGCAGGGACATAGATGATAGCTGGGGTGGTGGAAGTAGTAGTGGGGACTGGTTGGGGGTAGTAGTAGCACGGACACAGATGATAGCTGTGGTGGTGGAAGTAGTAGTGGAGACTGGGTGGGGGTAGTAGTAGCAGGGACACAGATGATAGTTGGGGTGGTGGAAGTAGTAGTGGGGACTCGGTGGGAGTAGTAGAAGCAGGGACATAGATGATAGCTGGGGTGGTGGAAGTAGTAGTGGGGACTGGGTGGGGGTAGTAGTAGCAGAGATATAGATCATAGCTGGGGTGGTGGAAGTAGTAGTGGGGACTGGGTGGGGGTAGTAGTAGCAGGTACATAGATGATAGCTGGGGTGGTGGTGGAAGTAGTAGTGGGGACTGGGTGGGGGTAGTAGTAGCAGGGACGTAGATGACAGCTGGGGTGGTGGTGGAAGTAATAGTGGGGACTGGGTGTGGGTAGTAGTAGCAGAGACATAGTTGATAGCTGGGGTGGTGGAAGTAGTAGTGGGGACTGGGTGGGGATAGTAGTAGCAGGGACGTAGATGACAGCTGGGGTGGTGGTGGAAGTAGTAGTGGGGACTGGGTGGGGGTAGTAGTAGCAGAGACATAGTTGATAGCTGGGGTGGTGGAAGTAGTAGTGGGGACTGGGTGGGGGTAGTAGTAGCAGGGACGTAGATGACAGCTGGGGTGGTGGTGGAAGTAGTAGTGGGGACTGGGTGGGGGTAGTAGTAGCAGAGACATAGTTGATAGCTGGGGTGGTGTAAGTAGTAGTGGGGATTGGGTGAGGGTAGTAGTAGCAGGGACACAGATGATAGTTGGGGTGGTGGAAGTAGTAGTGGGGACTCAGTGGGAGTAGTAGTAGCAGGGACATAGATGATAGCTGGGGTGGTGGAAGTAGTAGTGGGGACTGGGTGGGGGTAGTAGTAGCACGGACATAGATGATAGCTGGGGTGGTGGAAGAAGTAGTGGGGATTGGGTGGGGTAGTAGTAGCAGGAACATAGATGAAAGCTGGGGTGGTGGAAGTAGTAGTGGGGCTGGGTGGGGGTAGTAGTAGCAGGGACATAGATGATAGCTGGGGTGGTGGAAGAAGTAGTGGGGACTGGGTGGGGGTAGTAGTAGCACGGACACAGATGATAGCTGTGGTGGTGGAAGTAGTAGTGGAGACTGGGTGGGGGTAGTAGTAGCAGGGACACAGATGATAGTTGGGGTGGTGGAAGTAGTAGTGGGGACTCGGTGGGAGTAGTAGTAGCAGGGACATAGATGATAGCTGGTGCGGTGGAAGTAGCAGTGGGGACTGGTTGGGGGTAGTAGTAGCAGTGATATAGATGATAGCTGGGGTGGCGGAAGTAGTAGTGGGGACTGGGTGGGGGTAGTAGTAGCAGGGACGTAGATGACAGCTGGGGTGGTGGTGGAAGTAGTAGTGGGGACTGGGTGGGGGTAGTAGTAGCAGAGACATAGTTGATAGCTGGGGTGGTGGAAGTAGTAGTGGGGATTGGGTGAGGGTAGTAGTAGCAGAGACATAGATGATAGCTGGGGTGGTGGTAGTAGTAGCAGGGATATAGATGATAGTTGGGGTGGTGGATGTAGTAGTGGTGACTCAGTCGGAGTAGTAGTAGCAGGGACATAGATGATAGCTGGGGTGGTGGAAGTAGTAGTGGGGATTGGGTGGGGTAGTAGTAGCAGGGACATAGATGATAGTTGGGGTGGTGGAAGTAGTAATGGCGACTGGGTGGGGGTAGTAGTAGCTGGGGCATAGATGATGGCTGTGGTGGTGGAAGTAGTAGTGGGGGCTCGGTGGGAGTAGTAGTAGCAGGGACATAGATGATAGCTGGGGTGGTGGAAGTAGTAGTGGGGACTGGGTGGGGGTTGTAGTAGTAGCTGGGACATACATGATAGCTGGGGTGGTGGAAGTAGTAGTGGGGATATGGTGGGGGTAGTAGTAGCAGGGACATAGATGATAGCTGGGGTGGTGGAAGTAGTAGTGGGGATTGGGTGGAGGTAGTAGTAGCAGGGACATAGTTGATAGCTGTGGTGGTGGAAGTAGTAGTGGGGACTGGGTGGAGGTAGTAGTAGCAGGGACATAGATGATAGCTGGGGTGGTGGAAGTAGTAGTGGGGATTGGGTGGGGGAAGTAGTAGTAGCAGGGACATAGATAATAGCTGGGGTGGTTGAAGTAGTAGTGGGGACTGGGTGGGGGTAGTAGTAGCAGGGACACAGATGATAGCTGGGGTGGTGGAACTAGTAGTGGGGACTGGGTGGGGGTAGTAGTAGTAGCAGAGACATAGATGATAGCTGGGGTGGTTGAAGTAGTAGTGGGGTCTGGGTGGTGGTAGTAGTAGCAGGGACATAGATGATAGCTGGGGTGGTGGTAGTAGTAGTGGGGACTGGGTGGGGGTAGTAGTAGCAGGGACACAGATTATAGCTGGGGTGGTGGAACTAGTAGTGAGGACTGGGTTGGGGTAGTAGTAGCAGAGACATAGATGATAGTTGGGGTGGTGGAAGTAGTAGTGGGGACTGGGTGGGGGTAGTAGTAGCAGGGACACAGATGATAGCTGGGGTGGTGGAAGTAGTAGTGGGGACTGGGTGGGGTAGTAGTAGCAGGGACACAGATGATAGCTAGGGTGGTGGATGTAGTAATGGGTATTGGGTGGGGGTAGTAGTAGAGGGGATGAAAATGACAGCTTAGTAAAAGTAAAAGGAACACATAGGGTGACAGGGAAGTATACACCAGGGCTGGGGCAGTCAGTAACTGCAATTCTCCTGTAAACTGGGATACTGTATACTGGGGCAGCTGCAGATGGTGAGCCGGCTCCTCACATAGCTTCCCTGCCTGGATTATGTACTACTGGTTGGGGCTTCAGTGGTGCCAGGTGCTGGCAGTCACACTGCTGTGTCACCCCACCCACTGTGCCCCACTGCCTGATCTCTAGCCAGAGAGAGAGCCAAGAACAGTCAAAGTCTGTCACTCTGAGCCCCCGCCCCTTTGACACAATCGGCTCCACCTCCCCTAGGCTACGGAGCCCTGGCCTGGCCCCCATTCCCAGTGTGATATGGCAGCGTATGCAGGACGGCCGTATCACAGATTGCCTTGTTGTTAATTGTGGACCTACAGGGCTTCCGTAGCCCTATAGGACGTGCAGTAAGAGCCTGGCGGGGAATCATGTGACCGCGGAAAGAGATAAAGTACCAACCAATCAGCTCATAACTGTCATTTTGCAAACACAAAAGGTGACAGGTAGGAACTGATTGGTTGGTACTTTATCTCCATCCACTTTATCTCTCTCCAAGGCTTAGTACATCTCCCTCAGTATTCTTGTTAATATATATACAGTAAGTTCCCACTTTAGTGTCCTCTTCCTATGGAGCACGACCTAAATGTGCATGTAAGCTGTCTCCAGCCTGATTCCTGTAGTCGGCACAAAGGACAAACTCCTGGAATGTTTCTTTGAGCTCCGGAATAATGACTCCTGAAATTGGACACGTTCCACCTCTCCAATAAAACATTATCTAATTTGTTATGCTGCTTTTAATATCTTTGACCTAGATCCTGCTTAATAAGGAAATCCAAATGCACTTGTGAATCAGCTGCGGGACGGCGGATTAGGGTCTCCCTGGGCCCGTTCAGCAGAAATCACCGATGGCTGAAATACTGAGCCGGCTCTTGTAAGTTGACTCTGCCGCAAACCGCTGACCTAAATCAAACTTAAGTGTCTGTCACTAATCGCAGGAATATTAATCTTTCTCGCTAATTAGACGTTACCGTTCATTCCTCGTCCTTGGTGAAAAATGACTCATGAAAAATGAGACCTATTACGGGATTATTCATTCTCCCGACAACACGTTTAATTCTGAACATTAAGAAGAGTCAGGAGATAATACTGAGGAGCAAACAAAGTTAGCGCCGGTTCCTGAAGGTTGAGACGCGAGAGTGTTGGGCTCGGTGTAATTACAATACTGTATAATAAGTAAGGAAGTTTGAAAATATTTAACATCTATATTACTAAAAAGAAAGATTTTTATCATTTCAAGAGGTGCGGTATATTTTGTCGATACTAGTCATATCAACATTTTGAATGCCGACACAAGATTTCGGTATGGTCCTAATGTAGACCTTCACATGGCAGAAGCTTGTCGTTACTGATGAAATGTCACCATGCTTAGAATGCTGTCCCTGGTGGTCTAGTGGTAACTTATATGTTTCAGCAGGTCTGGTAGACAAATACAGTAGACTAGAGCTTGTATGGTTTGGTATTCATTAATCTTTCCCATTATACCTAAAAAAAAAAAAAAAAAAACACGCAAAAAAAATATCTCAGTAAATATGTGATAGGGACCAAGATGGCAGCCCACACTCAGCTAATATGTGAGAGGGACCAAGATGGCAGCCCACACTCAGCTAATATGTGAGAGGGACCAAGATGGCAGCCCACACTCAGCTAATATGTGAGAGGGACCAAGATTGCAGCACACACTAAGCTAATATGTGAGAGGGAAAAAGATTGCAGCACACACTCAGCTAATACGTGAGAGGGGCCAAGATGGCAGACTACACTCAGCTAATATGTGAGAGGGACCAAGATGGCAGACCACACTCAGCTAATATGTGAGAGGGGCCAAGATGGCAGCCCACACTCAGCTAATATGTGAGAGGGACCAAGATGGCAGACCACACTCAGCTAATATGTGAGAGGGGCCAAGATGGCAGCCCACACTCAGCTAATATGTGAGAGGGACCAAGATGGCAGACCACACTCAGCTAATATGTGAGAGGGGCCAAGATGGCAGCCCACACTCAGCTAATATGCGAGAGGGACCAAGATGGCAGCCCACACTAAGCTAATATGTGAGAGGGACCAAGATGGCAGACCACACTCAGCTAATATGTGAGAGAGACCAAGATTGCAGCACACACTCAGCTAATACGTGAGAGGGGCCAAGATGGCAGACTACACTCAGCTAATCTGTGAAAGGGACCAACACGGCAGCCCACACTCAGCTAATCTGTGAGAGGGACCAAGATTGCAGCACACACTCAGCTAATACGTGAGAGGGGCCAAGATGGCAGACTACACTCAGCTAATATGTGAAAGGGACCAACACGGCAGCCCACACGCAGCTAATCTGTGAAAGGGACCAAGATGGCAGTCCACACTCAGCTAATCTGTGAGAGGGACCAACATGTTTGCCCACACTCACCAAATTTGTGAGAGGGACCAACGTGACTGGCCACACTCCGCAAATCAGTTAGAGGGACCAACATGGCTGCCCACACTCAGCTAATCTGAGAGGGACCAACATAACTGCCCACACTCAGCAAATCTGTAAGAGGAACCAACATGACAGCCCACACTCAGATAATCTGTGAGTGGGACCAACATGGCTGCCCACACTCAGCAAATCTGTTAGAGGGACCAACATGGCTGCCCACATTCAGCATATCTGTGAGAGGGACAAAGAATGGCTGCCCATACTCAGAAAATCTGTGAAATAGACCAACATGGCTGCCCACACTCAGCTAATCTGTGAGAGGGACCAAGATTGCAGCACACACTCAGCTAATATGTGAGGGGGGCCAACATGGCAGCTCACACTCAGCAAATCTGTGAGAGGGACCAACATGTCTGCCCACATTCAGCATATCTGTGAGAGGGACAAAGAATGGCAGCCCACACTCAGCTAATCTGTGAGAGGGACCAACATGGCAGCCCACACTCAGCTAATTTGTGAGAGGGACCAAGATGGCAGCCCACATTCAGCAAATCTGTGGGAGAGACCAACATGGCTGCCCACATTCAGCAAATCTGTGAGAGGGACCAACATGGCTGCCCACATTCAGCATATCTGTGAGAGGGACAAAGAATGGCAGCCCACACTCAGCTAATCTGTGAGAGGGACCAACATGGCTGCCCACACTCAGCTAATCTGTAAGAGGGACCAACATGGCTGCCCACACTCAGCTAATCTGTGAGAGGAAAACACACAGAGGACAAACCTCCCAATGGTGCTAGTGTGACTCTAAATTCTCAGAGCTCTCCAAAATCAAGGGAATAAGTGTAATCCTGCAAAAAATTATGTGACAACTCAATACGGTTGCTGCTACTAACGGATAAGGATCTGGGCATTATCTAAAATAATCTCAACAGAAAAACACTAAAAATGAAAGAGCTCTAACCATATATATTATCACAATTTAATAATCTTAATAATAAACATTCAATAAAGAAAAATAAAATGAAATATAGACATGAATAAATATTCAGCTGATCACAATATCCAATTCCAACATAAAATGTTTGGCACAATCAATTAGACACAATAGAAGACATGAATTCCTAATCCTGTGTGCAGTAACTACACATGTATTACTAATACCCCTTTTACACCGGAGCTAAAACCCGGGTTTTGAAGGGTTAACCCGGGCAGCTCCCTGGTGTAAAAGGGGAGAGAGTTGGATCGCCGGGTCGAGTGACCCTGTAATCCAACCCAGGTAACTAGCAGGGTTTAACACTGGCGTAGCCCCTGAAACCCTGCTGTGAGAACAGCGCACTTCGGGTCACGATGACCTGGAGTGCGCTGCTAGCCGACCAATCGGTCCGGCTTCAGTGGCGCTTGGAGATGACGTCATGTGGACTCTGCCATATATTGGTAATCCTAAATTGACATGAACAGCCTCAAGCACCAGGTGTCTTATAGATTCCTTTAAAAAAAGGTTATTACATGCATACAATTTGTATTACAAAGGGCAATTATGAACTTCTCCTGGTGTATGGATTCGTGCAGTTTTCCTTTTCATACCTTGCTGCAGTATTTTAGTAGCAAGATGAAAATTATTAAGGTAAATTGTAACAAACCATCTGTAATGTCTCAATTTGATGGCAACAAAAAACTTCAATTAGTCAGTCCTGAGGCTTATTAACAAGGAGCAGTCTGTGGGTAACTCTTTTAGTAATGAATATATCTAATGCTGCCCATCCACGAGGCGATTTTGACAGGCGATTGCACGATAACGACGTAAATCGGCAATGAGATGTTAAAAAACGACCAGCGATGCACGTGCCCGCTGGTCGTTTTTAACATCTATCATCGCCCAAACATGACGGTCAACCTGATGACCGCCGTCAGGTTGCCATGTTCGGGGATGATTGATCTGCATACAGTGAACGTTCAGTGTATGCGCTTTACCCCTAGGGGGACGATGGCACGATTATGATGTCGTAATCGTGCCATCATCCCTTCATCTTGTAGTGGATGGGCAGCTTTAAGGTGCATACGCACGGTCAGGTATGTCAGATGAACAACTGAACGATTTGCAAATGATTTGCGAACGATTTCAGACTGCATTAAAATAATGGAAATCGGCCAAAACTGACTGCAAACACATCAGATGTCAGATATCGTCATCTGAAAAACGGGAACGCGCATCGTTCATTGCTCATCGTTGCACACATGTCAGATTTTTCTTTCAGATATGAACGAATGAACGATTTTTAAAATCGTTATCATTCAGATCTAAAGAGAAATCTGAACGTGTGTATGCACCATTAATGCTGGGCATACACTATACAATTATCTGTCAGATATCTGTCCAATCTGGCTGGTTGGAATGAAAACCTGGTAATGTATGGGAGCAAATGATAGTCGATCATATGAGCTTAAACACTGGAAATCGGACAAAAAACAATTGTTCAAATTAGTTAAATTTGTGTGTTTTAAACAATTTGTCTGAACGACCATTTTTGTTTGCGAGCAAATGGACGATTGTCATTTCAGCGCATACATTAGCAGGTTTTCATTCCAACCAGCCAGATTGGACAGATATCTGACAGATAATTGTATAGTGGATGCCCAGCATTACACAGATTTAATCACTTTATTAATTATTCTAAGCAGTCAGGCATAGCTGTCGGCCTGTAATTTACAGGATAGTGATTACCGACAGTATTATGTACGCCCTCCGTGCACGGCTCAATCCCACGGTGAATGTGGGAGAGACCATCAAACACGGTTGGTGCCGAGTAGCGCTATACAAGTGCTGCTTACCTCTACCTCGTATGGTACCTCAGAAGGTTAGTTTTAAACTGCTGTATTGCGGTGTGCACTGTAGTGGTTAGCGTGCTTGTGTGGTCCCGGCGGCTGCTGCCAGATCTGTGGGATCAAACTTTTTTCCAGGTAACGTCCTCGGCAAAGAAAAAAGGGGTGGAGCTTGACACGTTTCTCAGCCACGAACAAGGGGCTGTTACCTCAGAAGTCGCTCAGCAAATCAGTGAGAGGGGCAAAGAATGGCAGCCCATACTCAGCTACTCAGTGAGAGGGACCAACATGGCTGCCAACACTCAGCTAATCTGTGAGTGGGACCAACATAGCTGCCCACACTCAGCAAATCTGTGAGAGGGACCAACATGGCTGCCCACACTCAGCAAATCTGTGAGAGGGACCAACATGGCTGCCCACACTCAGCAAATCTGTGAGAGGGACCAAAATGCCTGCCCATACTCAGCTACTCAGTGAGAGGGACCAACATAGCTGCCCACACTCAGCAAATCTGTGAGAGGGACCAACATGGCAGCCCACACTCAGCAAATCTGTGAGAGGGACCAACATGGAAGCCCACACTCAGCTAATCTGTGAGAGGGACCAACATGGCTGCCCACACTCAGCAAATCTGTGAGAGGGACCAACATGGCTGCCCACACTCAGCAAATCTGTGAGAGGGACCAACATGGCTGCCCACACTCAGCAAATCTGTGAGAGCGACCAACATGGAAGCCCACACTCAGCAAATCTGTGAGAGGGACCAACATGGCAGCCCACACTCAGCAAATCTGTGAGAGGGACAAACATGGCTGCCCACACTCAGCAAATGTGTGAGAGGGACCAACATGGCTGCCCACACTCAGCAAATGTGGGAGAAGGACTAACATGGCAGCCCACACTCAACAAAGCGTCTGGATTCTGCAACTGAGTCTTTTATGGAATGTTAACAAAAAGCTTTTATTTTTGGGGGAGCTCGATTCCACTTTATAGCTCTTCATCTCCTGGGTCCCATCTTTAGATGACGATGGTCGTGGGTTTCTTTGACTTTATTTCATTTTTAGATGTCTGCGTCCTTGGAATAATAATGCCGAAGAGCGTTGCCGAAAGCTGAAACCTCTGCAGTTCCTCCTCCTGTTCCCCCTGGATTTGTTTTAGCAGATGGATGGATTTGTCGCACACAACACAAATAAAATCATGTTGTGAGTTTGCATAATCACATTTAACATTTTATGCCATTTGCTGAACATCATAATCCAGAGATGTAATAATAAAAACCCAAAACTACTTTATGTACTACAGCTGCGCACCAATCTCCTCTCTACCTGGATCAAACCCATGCTCTGAGTTCCCGTTTTACAGAGACGACTCTTCGTGCTATAGACTGACAAGTAGTTTCATTTAAATGTAGGAAATGACTATAATTTTAGAGGGAAGAGAGACATCTTCTGTATGATCATAGAAATCTGCGCATACACGCGATTGGCAGGAAGGGATTTGTTATACAACGGGAGCTATAACTTATTTGTCACTCAGGTGCCAGCATAAATCAGTGCTACACATTATAGATGCCAACAGTTCATTACAACTGAGAGGGACATTTTATCATTCAGCTGGTGCCTGTAAACACACTGGATTCTATTGCAGAGCTGTTACGTCCATTTGCGGAATGCATTTTGCATACATTTGCACTGTGCATGTGCTAAAACTGGGTTCGGTATCCGACCACAACATTTGGAAGATAGATACTTTAGACTGTAAGTTCTCACGAGCAGTGCCTTCTTCTCTCATGTGCTTTTCCTTCCCTCACTTACATCATCATCTCCTCACTGCCTACAACAGCACCTATCCTTTGGGTTCTGCTGCCTTGCTGCGTATTTGGGTATTGTGACCACTGCTGCAGCAATGTTTTTATACCGTGTCCATGTCCTGCAATGCACTCGCTCTGAATCAGGGCCGTCCCTTCTCCTTTTTGGAGCTGCATACTGGCCGCTCGCATAGCTGTGGGTGACCACCCACAGCTATAGCGAGCAGCCAAAATTATGGTCGCGATGGTCAAGACCATCGCGACCATCGGGCTTGCGACGAGACCCTGCAGTAGGGTCTCGCTGCCGCAAGCAATCACTAGTGAAGCACTCCCACTAGTGATGTCAGTGGGGCCGGCCCCAAACGGTAGGCGTTCCCATGGGAACGCCTCCATCTGGGCAGCCACACCCCCGGCACGCCCACCAAAGGGGGCGTGCTGTCAATCACCATCGACAGCACGTTCCCTTTGGTGCGAGACCCATAACGACGGCTTGGCCGTCGTTATTTGGGTCTTGCGCATGCGCACGACGGAGCTGCCTCCGTCGTGCGCATGCGCACTTGGGCAACATCGACCCGCTTGCGAACGCTCAGCGCTTGGGAATGGGTCTGAATCAGGCCCAGAGGCCCTTATTCAGAGGCGCTCACTATTTGCGAGCGCTCGCTCTGAATCAGGGTGAGCCGTTTTTTTCTTTCCACTGGCCTCCTGGCCGCTCGCTAAGCTGTGGGTGACCACCCACAGCTTTAGCGGGCGGCCTGGCGATGGTCGCGACCATCGGGCTTACGATGACACCCTTGTGGTAGGGTCTCATCCACAGCAAGCCCCAGTGAACTGGTGATGTCAGTAGGGCCGCCCAGAAATGGCAGGCGTTCCTTCAGGAATGCCTACGTTTGTCCAGCCACCCCCCCTGCACGCCTACAAAACGGGGCGAGCTGTCGATCACAATCTACAGCCGTCCCGTCTTGTATGAGTCCCGCAGCGAGTGAAAATTCACTATGCGCTCGCGAGTGGGTCTGAATCATGCCCTAAGGCACTTGTTTCTTGTTGTATTCATTATGTTTCTGTACAATGTGAGGCGCTGCAGACTCCTTGTGGCACTATATAAATAAAGGATAATAATACAAATTCCTGAACAAGAGAACAGGGGATTTTTATACCTTGACTAAGTGACTGAATGATTACATCAGGGACCGTGATTCTGGAGTAGTTCTGGCTCAGACCAGAATAACCCTGAGATATGATACAGGCAAAGGAGGGTAGCGCCATTCATCATGAGATAATCTGGGCAGCGCACTGGTTCCCATCTAATATAAGCTAAGAGGTTATCGAAACTCTCATATTATGGGCCTGATTCAGAGCCACTTGTAAGCGGCCGCTCGTTCGTTCTGACCGATGTTCGCTCATCTGCGCATGCGTACGGATCGTTATACGCATGCGCGAACCAGTCAGTGCGGCCGAAATTCATGTGCTCGCAAAATAGCGAATGCCTGCTATTTTGAGTGACAGAATGGGGCGTATGTGGGTGGTAACAGGGGAAGGTGCTTGAAAATGGGGAGTGGAGATCAGATCGCAGGCGTGCTTAAAGGTCAAAACGGGCGTTTTATGGGTGTGCATAATTAAAACAGCAGCGTCATTGACCACGTCACTGGGTTATTTTATAGCCAGAACTGCTCGCAAAATTGTGGTAGCAAAAAACGACCACAAGAATAGAGAGCAACTCATACCCTGTTCGATGTACTCGATTAATCTAATAAATAGCGGACATGACGTAGGATGCGAGCGGCCAGGGGGGCGTAGTTTCCCAAAAAACGACCGCAAGTTTTGTTCGCTCGTTCAGACCTAGAGGCGTGAACAGACCGCAAACAGCGAACGGTTCATTTGAATAGCCACCCCTATTTTCAGGACGAGCGAGCGCTAATTGCGTCCGGCTCTGAATCAGGCCCTATGTACCTGACATAGAGATTAGATAGATAGCGTTCCTGAGCGTCCAGCCTGGGTTATCATTGAAGGAAGGACTAGGCATTGGAATAATGAGATTAACTAACTAAAACCTCATGGTGTTCAGATGGTGGCAGGACTATATAAATTAGCGGATTTAGAGGCCTATTCTTCAACAATAAAAAAAGATCATTCCTCCTCCCTATAACTATCTATTCCGAAATGCTGTCATTTTTGCGATGACAGCTTTTCGGGAAATAGATACTTTTCCCTGCCTACACTACCTTATCGCAGCTGTAATCTGTGGTGCGCATGCAACGTTACCTTCACAAACGCAGTGCATGCGCAGCACTGATTACAGCTGCGGCAATTCTGTGTCCGGCTCACCATATGGCGCAAGACGCCGTTGTGCCCGAAGCGCTCTGAGAGGAGTGCGTACCGTATTTTTCTTTACATTCTGCATCTAATTTGCATCACAGCATCAGCAGAAACTACCGGCGGCACTGGGCTGCCACTTTAACCGCACAAGTATTTGCGTTACACATGTACAAAGGGCCTGATTTAGCGATGGACGCATATGTCGCTGCTGCTGTGTCTGTGTAGGCTAGTGTTCACTACAGGTCCAGCTCCGGGCAGGGCGCCAGACCTAGAGAAAGGGCACTCTGGTGCGCCACCGAAAATGGGGGTGTGGCCATGAGAAAAGGGGCCGTGTCTTTAAGACGCGCCCCCTTTTCATCACTCTTGGTAACGTGCCAGCCACTTACGGACATGCCGGGCTGCCCCCAAGCTCTCCCTTTTCTGTGAATAGATGCCGGACTCATGCACCCGGCATCTATTCACCGGCGGTGATTGCTACACCGCAATCTTCTCCACCTGCAGGACCCAAGCAAAAGGGGCAGGGCATATCCTGGCCTTTTGATATTGGGCAGGGCCTAGAGCGAACGCTATAGGCAGCATCTGTAAGTAACACACTCCCACTGCTGCCTTCTCTGATCCGCTGCCTGACGTAGCATCAGATCAACATCACGACCATCGGTTGCAGCATCGGACCCCTGAGTAACGCGCAGGATGCCCAGCAGAACTACGCTCACAGCGACAGGGAAACTGCGTCTGAGGAAGCAGCCACTGGCTTTGGAACGCCCAGAAAATGGGGTCAACATGCTTTCGTTTTCTGGAATGTTCCCCGTCACCACCCTAAAACGTCTGCAGCCTGATAAGCAGGGTGCAGCTACCAAGGCGCGGCGACCAGTAGTCCCGAAAACATTGGGCAGCTGCAACCGAATCGGGACTGAATCAGCCCCAAAGTTTCAGAGGAACCACATCAGCACTCGGCGTTAGGAGAGGCTGCAGCCACTTGTATGGGAGCTCTCTTTACACACAGATTCAGACTCAGTCGCACACAGATATACAAATGTTACACTCCCCATTCATCAGGGTACACTAGCGATGCAGTTTAGTCGCTTCCAGGTGTTTTAGTTCTGCAAACAAGATGGACATTTTCAGTAAAAATGACACCCGGACCGGTGAGACGCATGGGACCTGGAGCGCTGAGAGGGGCTATTTCAGGCACAGTAAGAGAGGTCACATCTGTACAGAATTCTCAAAGATGCTTTCGATGAATGAAATATTGGCCAGCGAGATGGTAAATACCAGCGAAGAGCTATGGATTGGAATACAGGCAGAACTTCAGGGACTGCCCAGGGAATGGGGTCAGCGGGCAGGGTGATCTAAGCAGGCGATTGAAGCGCAGGACCGTATGACCTGACTGAGGGAGTTACTGAGAAATGAAACGTGTTACATGGGTGACTGCAGGACTAAAGGACTTGTTCCTTTAAATGATCAAAG
Source organism: Taudactylus pleione (assembly GCA_031769625.1). Taxonomy (NCBI): domain Eukaryota; kingdom Metazoa; phylum Chordata; class Amphibia; order Anura; family Myobatrachidae; genus Taudactylus; species Taudactylus pleione. Next base: position 3,712,183 of record JAUIMM010000424.1, on the reverse strand, counting down.
CGCAGGGGTCAGCGAACTAAACGGTATTAATGGCAAAATTGTAACAGCGCTGTATACGCTCAGTGAGCGATAGATTAATAAGGAGCTCAGAGCTGGTGAAGGATGAACCACGAGGTGCTAAAATGAAATGAATGATGAGGTCTTAGACATAAGAGGCACTGGAATAATGAGTGATTGGACCATACTGTGCAATGTAATGCTGGTTCGCAATCAAGGCAATAAATGTTAAATGACAAATTAAGTGAACCTGTATAACGTAGTAATGTCGCGTTTTGGCCTCAGTTACAGTTAGGACTGGATAATAAATATGATCAAATTAGACTCATAAACAATGTTATATAGACGAGCGGATGGATTTAAATGGCAGAATGCAGGAATAATATGGCCCTTGGCAGAGACAATAATGTGTATACAGTAGTGTATGTAATAAAATGTATGTAATACAGGGTGTATAGGAGGATGTCAGGGATGTGTGAGGTCAGGGGACGTTGCTCGGGATTATTAATGTTGGGAGGTACAGTATGGAATTCAAGACAAGAAATGATGGGTGACAGCCGGGGATACGGGCTAAACTACACTAACATTAGCAGCGCAGGTACGCAGGCAAGTCTTTCTGCAATGCTTTCCGACTTGCAACTTGCTCCGTATAGGACTTGAAGACTGGAATAGGTGTCGGGGAGGCACCTAGATGCTGCCAAAGTACAGTAATGAGGGCACGGTGTAGGCATGGTGATGCAAATTGCTGCGCGGTTCTAGGTTCTGCATCGAGGGGACTGTCCTCGTCCCCCTATACACAGGAGCAGGGCTGTCTTAATAGCAGTGTGGGCCCTGGGCAAACAATTGCACTGGGCCCCCTTTAAATGGTCAATAAAATTAAACCCTCCTGCATGCCCATCAGTCCTCCCACACATGCAGAGAGACTCAGGCCTTCATTCAGAGGCGGCCGTACGGTCTATGACCGCACGGCCGCCTCGATGTTTGTCCAGTGCGCATACGTATGAGGGAGCCGGCTCCTTCGTGCGCATGCGTGAGACCCACTACGACCGACAGCACCGGTTGTAGCAGGTCTCTTTCCAAAGGGGGCGAGCTGTCGATGTTGATTGACAGCTCACCCCATTTGGAAGGCGGGCCGGGGGGGGTGGCAGCCCAAATGGAGGCGTTCCCATGGGAACGCCTGCCGTTTGGGGGAGGCCCCACTGACATCACTAGTGATGTCAGTGGAGAGCTTCCGGCTCTGACAGAGCCAGAAGCTCTCCGGGGCTTACGACAAGTGAGACCCTACCCAAGGGTCTCGTCGTAAGCCCCGATGGTCGCGATGGTCTCTGACCATTACGACCATCACCCTAGCGGTCGTTAGAGCTGTGGGTGTAAACCCACGGCCTAACGACCGAAACAGAGGCGGGCGATCAGGATGCAAGCGGCCGCCCAGTTTCGGAGCGACCGCTTGCATTCTCCGACCGCCTCTGAATGAGGCCCTCTGGTCCGAAGCCGGCGGATAAAGGGAAACTGGGACTGAGGTGAGTACTCGTCGCCGGGGAGGAGTGGGGGAGGTTAGATCAGAATACAGTGGGCCCGCGGACGGCTTTTAAAAATATCACAAATTTACCAACTGGACGCGGCTGCAGGGGGGCGGGTTGGCGGGCCCCTTCAAGCTTCGGGTCCTCGGGCAACTGCCCAACAAGCCCTATGGAAGAGATGGCTCTGCACAGGAGATGCAGGGTGCCGCAGCAGAGGAGGAGGGGTGCTGTGTGCAGGGGTGTCCCTCCCCAAAAACCGTACAAGCCCTTTAAAATTTTCAGGAGTCATAGTCATGCTCCTGGTGATTAGCTAACTATAGAAACATGGACCCAAAATTCAGTATTTACTCCCAAATTCCAAAAAGCATAATTATTATTACATTTGGGGTCATTGTGCCTTTATTATATTTTCTAAAAGTGCAGAGATGTGTTGTTTGTGGTTGTTACAGTAACACCTGTTTCTTTCCTCTTAGATCTCTGATGTGTTTATTAATAAACTCAATCAGGACATGGTTCATTTCGAGCTGAAGCCCGGGGTCCGTGTTATGGTTCACGCTGCGCATTTAACAGCAGGTAACCTGCGATGCTTAGAACTTGTCTGTGTTCTGTTATTGTGCTGTTTGGAATTATAAAAACAAAAACAAAAAACTATTAATCCCTAATACCAAGTAATAATTAGTAATCAGTAGTGTAGCATTATTAATATTAGGATGAATACTATGTTCCAGTTTCTGGTATTTCTCTACGATGTGCTAATATAATAAATGATTAACCTTTGCCTGGCAGATAAATATCTGGCTTGTCCTTTATTATTATTGCCAAATACTTTTAACTGATATGTATTTTTCAGCTGCAAATATTCTTGAACTGCAATTATTCTACAGGGTAACTAACAGCAACCGTGTAAACAAACTGATTGGACAAAGTTTCGTTTGTATCACAAATCACCTTTAGTAAACATCCGTCATTGGTGTCTAAGCCGGGTCTTTGCTGGTGGGGCTCTTGCATGCTCTCCCCCTGCCATCTTTGGAGATTAATTAAAGCTGCCCATACACGGTGTGATATAGCAGCCGACGCGATGGATTGGTACGATATCGCTGCTATATCGTACCGTGTGTGGGCATGATATCGGCCACTGAGCGCTCCCGTGGGGTCACACATCGCACATCCAGATCTTACTGCATGTTCACTTCATCTGGGGATGCGATGTACGATCCCATGCAGCGCTATACGGGTGGGGGAGGTGGGAGCCGGCATATCGGGCAGTCGGCCACCCGATTGCTCCGTGTGGGGACCGCCCGATTTGTTTGCCATCGGATTGGCCGTCGTGCCCCAAGGAGCATATTGCACCATGTTTTGATAGCTTAAGGGGTCCGATTCTGATTGAAATGCGGGTGGGGGGGGTGCCGGCATATCGGGTGGTCGGCCCGATATGCCGTGTGTGGGGACCTCCCTGATATGCCGGCAGACGGATCGCAAGCCGCTTAGCAAGGAGCATATCGCACCGTGTATGGGCATAGGGAGGTTTATTTAAAAAAAAATGTTTTTATAAAGTGTCAGTCTGCGTGAGTGAGGGGCCGGGACAAGGGGACACACAACTAGCAAAATATATTCTTATCATGACTTGGATAACCAGAAGAAGCTACAGCACAGCAACATCAGCCCTAAGGGTGACAAAGATAAGAATATATTTCACCATGATACATACACAATAATTACAGCTCTTCTCTGCTTCAGGGCCTGATTCAGAGCTTGACGCTATTTGCGCTCGGTCGTTCAGAAAAAGGGGCCGGATATTTTAATAGAGCTCTCGCTCTTTGCGGTCTGTTGACGCCTCTATGTCTGAGCGAGCGAACGAAATATGCGCTTGCTATTTTGTAAAGATGCCCCCTGGCCGCTCGCATCCTACGTCATGTCCGCTATTTATTAGATTAATCGAGTACATCGAAAGGCGTCTGAACTGCTTGCAGTGCTTGTGGTTGGATTTTCCTACCGCAATCAAGCGAACAGTTCAGGCTAAGAGACAACCAAGTGACGTGGTCATTGACGCTGCTTTGTTAATTATGCACACCCTTAAAACGCCCGTTTTGACCGTTTGGCACGCCTGCGTTCGGATCACCACTCCCCGTTTTCAAGCACCTTCCCCTGTTACCACCCACAAACGCCTCATCCTGTCACTCAAATTAGCAGGCATTCGCTATTTTGCGAACACACGATCTCCGACCGCACTGACTGGTTGGCGCATGCGCATTACGACCCATACCCATGCGCAGATGTGCGAACATCGCTCGGAGTGAACGAGCGGCCGCTTACGAGCGGCTCTGAATCGGGCCCTCAGTCTCTTCACCTCAATTCTAAACCATTAGTAAATAAAGTCAGGGCACTTCTGAAAGCCATAATTACCATTCCAACACCTGGCCCCTATAGACCAGATTTCCTGGCCCTCATTAAAGATCCTGATATTATAATAAATAAATAAATATGTATAAAAAAAAAGATAATTAGACAAAAATGTATTACAGAAAAGGAGAACGGAATAATGAAGGGATTTAGGCCCTCATTCAGAGCCGTACGCTCTGAGCAGAGCGCACGCTCTGCATGAGGGCCGGGCTCCATTTTCATGGAGCGTCCTCCTGGACGCTCGTATAGCTGTGGGTCACCACCCACAGGCTATACGAGCGTGCATTTTGATGGCCGCGATGGTCGTGACCATCGCGACCATCGAAATTGCGAGCCGGAGCCTGCGGTTGAGGTTTTCAACCGCAAGCTCCGGAGTGATTTTGGCTCTATCAGAGCCAAAATCACTCCCACTGACATCACTAGTGATGTCAGTGGGCCGGCTTCTGACGGGAGGCGTTCCCGTGGGAACGCCCCCGTCAGGGAGGCACGCCCCCGGCACGCCCACCAAAGGGGGCGTGCTGTCAATCAACATTGACAGCACGCCCCCTTTGATCGGACACAACGAGCGAAGGAAAGTCCTTCGCTCGTCGTGTCTGGCGCATGCGCACGACGGAGCTCCCTCCGTCGTGCGCATGCTCAGTGCAGACCATCGACCCACTTGCGAGCGTACAGCCGCTCGCGAGTGGGTCTGAATCAGGCCCTTAATCCTCAGTGTGGGGTCTGGCCGCTTGTAGAACATCTAGTGATTAGTTTGGCCGCGGTTTCCTGTTGTTCTCTTGTCATTGGCTGTTTCTGCGGCAGGAAAGTACAGCAGGTCGCCACTCCAGTTGCACATTTTGTTTAAATTGTTTCATTATTATAACTACAGTTTTTGGGTGCTCTCACCTGACCTGTTAGTTGGCTGGACCGCCCTGATGGGGCTGTGCTATCACCTTCCTGGGTGGGTAGTCATGTTAGAAGACTGAGTGGTTAGCTTGTGTTAGAGCTGTTTATCTGTTTTGTTTGTGTGCGCCTATGGTGGTGTCTGTCCGCAATGCAAGCTGTTAGGTGTTTAGTGCAGTGTTGAAGCGGGAGGGTCAGGTATGAGATCCCGGCGGTCAGGATGCCGCTAATCAGAATAACGGCATCCTCGACAGGCAGAATTCCGACACCCAGAAGAACATAATGTGAGTCTAAAGCCCCCCATACGTCAGCAATTGATTGCAGCAATCGTGCAATTTGCAATCGATTGTGTATAAAAATCTTTCCCTTTTTCAATCGATTGCAGATTTGCCACAATCGATTGGGAATTGCACGATTGCTGCAATCAATTGCTAATGTATGGGGGCATTAACCCTTACCATTACCCCTCCCTGGTGCCTAACCCTAACCTCCCCCCCAGTGCCTAAACCTAACCTCCCCGCACCCTAAACCTAACACTCCCTCCCCGGTGCCTAACCATAACTTCCCTCCCTGGTGCCTAACCCTAACCTCCCTCCCCGGTGCCTAACTCTAACCTCCCTCCCTCCCCGGTGCCTAACCCCAACCTCCCCGCACCCTAAGCCTAATGCTCCCCCTAGTGCCTAATCCCAGAGCCGTAACTAGACTTTTTGGTGCCCTGTGCCAGAAAGAGCATTGGCGCCCCCCCCCCCCCATTTTTCAAATGGGAACAAAAACACACCTGAAAAAGGGCCATGGCCTCATGGGGAAGGGCCAGGGAAGAGATAGTGGAGGCCAGGAGATGCTGGGGATATATAGGGACATAATATAGTGCACCTGAGAGAGGGCCATGGCCTCATGGGGAAGGGCCAGGGAAGAGATAGGGGAGGCCAGGAGATGCTGGGGATATATAGGGACATGATATAGTGCACCTGAGAGAGGGCCATGGCCTCATGGGGAAGGGCCAGGGAAGAGATAGGGGAGGCCAGGAGATGCTGGGGATAAATAGGGACATGATATAGTGCACCTGAGAGAGGGCCATGGCCTCATGGGGAAGGGCCAGGGAAGAGATAGAGGAGGCCAGGAGATGCTGGGGATAAATAGGGACATGATATAGTGCACCTGAGAGAGGGCCATGGCCTCATGGGGAAGGGCCAGGGAAGAGATAGGGGAGGCCAGGAGATGCTGGGGATAAATAGGGACATAATATAGTGCACCTGAGAGAGGGCCATGGCCTCATGGGGAAGGGCCAGGGAAGAGATAGGGAGGCCAGGAGATGCTGGGGATAAATAGGGACATAATATAGTACACCTGAGAGAGGGCCATGGCCTCATGGGGAAGGGCCAGGGAAGAGATAGGGGAGGACAGGAGATGCTGTGGATAAATAGGGACATAATATAGTGCACCTGAGAGAGGGCCATGGCCTCATGGGGAAGGGCCAGGGAAGAGATAGGGGAGGCCAGGAGATGCTGGGGATAAATAGGGACATAATATAGTGCACCTGAGAGAGGGCCATGGCCTCATGGGGAAGGGCCAGGGAAGAGATAGGGGAGGCCAGGAGATGCTGGGGATAAATAGGTACATAATATAGTGCACCTGAGAGAGGGCCATGGCCTCATGGGGAAGGGCCAGGGAAGAGATAGGGGAGGCCAGGAGATGCTGGGGATAAATAGGGACATGATATAGTGCACCTGAGAGAGGGCCATGGCCTCATGGGGAAGGGCCAGGGAAGAGATAGGGGAGGCCAGGAGATGCTGGGGATAAATAGGGACATAATATAGTGCACATGAGAGAGGGCCATGGCTTCATGGGGAAGGGCCAGGGAAGAGATAGGGGAGGCCAGGAGATGCTGGGGATAAATAGGGACATAATATAGTGCACCTGAGAGAGGGCCATGGCATCATGGGGAAGTGCCAGGGTAGAGATAGGGGAGGCCAGGAGATGCTGGGGATAAATAGGGGCATAATATAGTGCACCTGAGAGAGGGCCATGGCCTCATGGGGAAGGGCCAGGGAAGAGATAGAGGAGGCCAGGAGATGCTGGGGATAAATAGGGACATAATATAGTGCACCTGAGAGAGGGCCATGGCCTCATGGGGAAGGGCCAGGGAAGAGATAGGGGAGGCCAGGAGATGCTGGGGATAAATAGGGACATGATATAGTGCACATGAGAGAGGGCCATGGCCTCATGGGGAAGGGCCAGGGAAGAGATAGGGGAGGCCAGGAGATGCTGTGGATAAATAGGGACATAATATAGTGCACATGAGAGAGGGCCATGGCCTCATGGGGAAGGGCCAGGGAAGAGATAGGGGAGGCCAGGAGATGCTGGGGATAAATAGGGACATAATATAGTGCACCTGAGAGAGGGCCATGGCACTGGTCACACTACTCTAGTTACGGCCCTGCCTAACCCTAACCCCACACACTAATCCTTCCCCTAATGCCCGATACTTACCTTCTGGATGCTTTCGGTCGGGGTTCTAATACCGGGATCCTGACGTTGTTGGGATTTTGGCGCCGGGATTTCGCCCTTCAGGAATCCTGCACACCAGGATGCTGACTACATCCTGAGTGGGCTTATGCTGGCCGTCCTTTCTTTGCCACCATACTTTACCTCCATTAATTTAGATTTAAATATTCTGTGTTTTCAATAACTATCTGACAAATTGTATTCTGCCAAATCCATGTCTCAGAGTCTATGGGGCCTATTCATCAACACTAAAATAACGGTTTTAACGTCATTTTCCTTAATTACCGTGTTTTTAGTATTTATTAACACACTTAACACAGGAGATATCACTGATGGGAGGTCGGGGTCCGCGGCTGCAGCCAGATGGGTGGGAGAGGGGAGCGGAGAGTGGAGGGGGAGAAAGGTTGGGGGTGGCGGACGAACACAGAATTACCGCAGCTGTAATCAGTGCTGCGCATGCACCGCTTTTGTAAAGGTAACGGCACCTGCACAGCACTGTAGTGCAGGCAGGAAAAAGTATCTATTTTCTGAACGCTGTCATCGCAAAAACGACAGCTTTTCTTATGGCGAGGAGGAATGATCAGGGGCGCCGAGAGGGGGGGAGCGGGTATTAATTACCTGGGCTTGCTGGAGGGGCTCGGTGGAGGCCCGGGTCCGGCACCGCTCCCCCCCTCTTACATCACAGTAGCCCAGCACACGTGTGCTGGGCTGCAGTGGGAGACTGCTCACGGCTGCTAAAGCCTATGGGGGGAGCGATCACGCTGATCACGCCCCCCATTGGGTGTGCGCCGAGCTGAGGGGCACACAGCGCCCCCCCTACCCAGCGCGTGGCCACATTTCCTGCAATTAGGTTACGCCCCCTGTCACCTGGGCCCGGCTGTTGGCGGCCCTGGGAATGATGAGTTCTAAACTTAATTACCGCCATCGATTTTTAAGTAATGATGAATAGGCCCCTTTATTTCATTTTATTGTGTATATATAGTTACAGTATGTTAATCATATGATGTTTTGCACAAGACACCCCTCAGGTGATTGAAGGTTTTATGGTAATAAACTTTGTAAAACAAAAGTCTCAGGGGGTCATTCAGACCCGGTCGTTAGCGCTGATGCGCTCGGACCGGGTCGATGGCCTCCCCATAGAGCATGCGCACGACGGCGACGGCGCCGTCGTGCGCATGCGTGAGATGTTGATTGACAGCTCGCCCCGTTTGGAAGGCGGGCCGGGGGGTTGCTGACCAAACGGAGGCGTTCCCATGGGAATGCCTACCGTTTGGGGGCGGCCCCACTGACATCACAAGTGATGTCAGTGGAGAGCTTCCGGCTCAGACAGAGCCAGAAGCTCTCCGGGGCTTACGACAAGGGAGACCCTACCCTAGGGTCTCGTCATAAGCCCCGATGGTCGCGATGGTCTCTGACCATCGCGACCATCACCGGTGCGGTCGTTAGAGCTGTGGGTGTTAACCCACAGCCTAACGACCGCAACAGAGGCGGGCGGTCAGGATGCAAGTGGCCGCCCAGTTTCTGAGCGACCGCTTGCATCCTCCGACCGCCTCTGAATGAGGCCCTCAGTGTGGCTCCCATATAGAATGGAGTTTATCGGTGACATATGATAACACAAGAAAGTTAAATGCGATATTAGAAGTGGAATTTCATTAATGTCTACTGTAAATGCAGCCACCGTGGTACAGTATGATAGGGACTGTGCACACTTATTGTCACAGACTGTGGGGGATGTCACAGACTGTAGTTGTGGATCCGTCATATCACTTGTGGGTGGCATTGGCTTACATGAGTCTGATCTTCGTTAGAGAACCCTGGAAGAAGGTATTGGACAGTCCCAGGTTTTGGCCTCCAGACAGCAGAGGGACCAGAAATGAAGTGACAAGATACAACTGCAAACAGAGACCAGACAAAAATCAGGGTGGGCGATGCAGTTTCAGTGCCAGGGAATGAGCCAAGGATGTGGGTCACATGCGGATATGGGGGGTTATCATAAGAAAAGCCAGGTCACAAATCACAGATCAAAACAACAATTCACAACAGTGTCACATAATATCCATGTTATCTGTTGCTCGGGCATGGTGCTACACACGACGCGGCTGATCCTGAGTCAGACAGGTCTCTTTGTACAAATGCATAGAGAGTGTTACTATGTGGCCCATGCATAGAAGCGAATTAGGCACTTTGGCGTCTCCTCGTCTGTTTCTGAGTCGGACTGATCTTGACCGGATTTCTCTTTCTATCAGCATATTAAGGCCTTAAGAAGAGAACCATGTGTCTTAGTGGGTTGGGTACAGGATGAGAGCGCTCAGAATCCCAACAGTTAAAATCCCGACGCCGGCATCTCGACAGGGTTAGAATACCTACATCTGTTGGTCGGTATCCTAACACTCTCCCTAACCCTCCCTCCCCAGTGCCTAAACATAACCCCCTCCCCTGGTCCCTAAACCTTACCTCCCCCTCCCCGCGCGCTAAAGCTAACACTCTCCCCTTAGTGCCTAACCCTCCCCCTAACCCTGCCACTTACCTTCGGGATTCTGGCACTGTTATTCTAAGCGCCGGCATTCCGTCTCACTGGTGGTGTCAGCAGGTTCATGGCACGATGTGCAAACTCGGGCCCTGGTGAGTTCAGTCTTCTCGATGGACTGAGACATCATTCTGGAGGTCGTGTGAGATCATCGGAGTAATCCCCTCAGTCTCCATATTAGGCTGAGCCTGGTATTTAGAAGAAACGCCAGCTTAATGCCTAATTGTTGGACCCACCTGATCATATATGATGAAAAGATGCAGCTCATGGAGAGTTTTGCAAGAAGCGGAGCAGAAGATGGGGCTTTGAGAAGAATGACATTAGACATCTTGGAAAAGTGATCTACTGTGACCCAGACAACTATGATTTCTACAGAGAGTAATATATCCATAACAAGGACTACAGATACATAAACTGATGGCGTAGCTGAATAATGAAGAAGAGAAGACCAGTAGGAACGTGATCAAGGGTTTTTTTGGCCATTAATGAGACAAGCTTGGTATAATCCAGCAGGTGAAGGGATTGACAGAGCATCACTTCTAACAATATTGTAATTAGAGTAAAGGGAAAAGTCTATTTGGTTTGAGGAGGCTATTCAGCTGCATACTGCCGTCACTATGGTGATGGGATAAACCACCTCATCCAATAGATGTCTTCGTTTCTCCAAGGCCAACCAAAAGTTCACCGTCTTCATGGAATTATTTTCAGCAGATTTCAGACCAGAGAGTTGTGGATAGTCCAGTAACACTTCTTTGTGAATTCAATTTTCCACGGTTTGGAAATATTTACAATTATTTATTTTCAAACTGTTGCTCGTGGCTTCACCTGCGTTGATGTCGTTTCTGCCGACATTTCTTTTATAAATTTCACCTGCAGCGCTACAGAAATTGGTGGCAGCCACGTCTTCACCAACCACTCGCCACGAGGCCAAGCTGCCCTGTGCACACAGAATGCTGCCAGTCAAATCTTCCCCCACAACTCACCCTGAGGCCATAAGGGCGTGGACATTATGATATATAGCCTATCCTATTCCTTGATATATATCAAATAGCATAGTGACGGTTTTATCAAAATCAGGCCCTGACTCAGAGCCGGACGCTCTGACAGAGCGCTCGCTCTGAACCAGGGCCGGGCTATTTTTCTTTTTGAACAGCCTCCTGGCCGCTCGCATAGCTGTGGGTGACCACCCACAGCTACAGCGAGTGGCCAGGACGATGGTCGCGATGGTCAAGACCATCGCGACCATCGAGCTTGCGACAAGACCCTTGTGGTAGGGTCTCATTGCCGCAAGCCCTAGAGAGATTTCGGCTCTTACAGAGCCGAAATCTCTCCCACTGACATCACTCGTGATGTCAGTGGGGCCGGTCCCAGATGGTAGGCGTTCACATGGGAACGCCTCCGTTTGGGCAGCCACTCCCCCGGCCCGCCCACCAAAGGGGGCGTGCTGTCACTCAACATCGACAGCACGCCCCCTTTGGTACAAGACCCGGAGCGACGGCTTGCCCGTCGCTATCCGGGTCTCGCGCATGCGCATGACGGAGCCGGCTACATCGTGCGCATGTGGTCTGGGCCACCATCGACCCGGTTGTGAGCGCTCAGCACTTGCGACCGGGTCTGAATCAGGCCCTCAGTTCAGAAGTTTTGAGTTACACCAGAACGAACAAGCATTCAGGCAAACATATTAAAAATGGCTAATTCGGTTTAGGTGCAATCTCTATAACACACACAATCAGTCGATTGTTGCGTACTACGCATCTGTATGCATTGCGCATGCGCAAACTGGCCATTGCGATCGGGGCTGCAATCGCAGTGAGTACACAGACCTGTCGCAGAGTGATTTACAGGAAGTGCCGTTTGTGGGTGGTAACAGGGGGATGGTCAGTGGAATGGTGCGTCAGTGCGTTTGAACGCCGTTACATGGTTGTGCATAAATTATTCACGGCGATGGCCTGAGCCTGAGCACTCATAGCGTTCGTGGAAGTTAACAATTTCTGAGTAAGGTCAGAGGTTGTGCAAGTGTGCGTGAGGCTGCGATGGTACTCCATGTTACCAATGGTTTCGCTGTCTTGCTAAGTATTACGGATGTGAGCTAAGTAAAGAGGGCATCCTTGCGTAGTGCTGCGAGGGCATTGCAAAGGATTAGCGTACTATCGCAGTTGAACTGCGTGCGTAATCACCATTGCATTGGCAGTTGCGTTCCGTAGTGAATCAGGCCCTAAGTTACAGTTTTATTTATATGTATCGATTTGGGTGACAATCCATTTTCCTGAGGGTGTTGCAGAACTGAATTAATATGGGAGTGATGTCGTGTTATTCAAATCCGCAATTTAAATGCATGTCTTTGTGTGGTCGTAAAACTGTACAAGTCAGTAATAGTACCATAAATACCACACATCGAACACCACGGCTTTATCTGTCAGATCAGACATTTCAATGACTGTTTTGCAAACTGTGGTTCAGACATACTGTATGTATCAAGGCAAAAAATTGTAGACCTGATTCTCATTGATGAAACAATTCACATGACATTCATTTAAAGTAGGGGTGTGCACCGGCCACTTTTTGTGTTTTGTGTTTTGGTTTTGGATCTGGATCTTTCTTTGTGTTTTGGATCTGGATTGGTTTTGCCAAAACCACCCTTCCGTGTTTTGGGTTCTGGGTTTTGTGTTTTGGATCTGTATTTTTTTTTAAAAAAGCATAAAAACAGCTAAAATCACAGAATTTGTAGGTTTTTCTGCTCCTATGCTATTATTAACCTCAATAACCTTCATTTCCAGTAATTTCCAGTCTATTCTGAACACCTCACACCTCACAATAGTGTTTTTATGTCCAAAAGGTTGCACCGAGGTAGCTGGATGACTATGCTAAGCGACACGAGTGGGCGGCACAAACACGTGACCCATCTAGGAGTGACACTGCAGTGGCAGACAGGATGGCAGTTAGAAAAACTAGGCCCCAAACTGTACATAATGCAAAGAAAAAAAAGAGGTGCAAGATGGAATTGTCCTTGGGCCCTCCCACCCACCCTTATGTTGTATAAACAGGACATGCACACTTTAACAAATCAATCATTTCAGCGCCAGGGTCTGCCACACAACTGTGGCTGAAATGATTGGTTCGTTTGGGCCCCCACAAAACAAGCTGGCAATTAATGTGTCCCTGCACAAACTGGCTCTACGGAGGCAAGATGTCATCCTCATCCTCCTCATCCACCGATTCCTCACCCTCTTCAGTGTGTACATCCTCATCCTCACAAAGTATTAACTCGTCCCCACTTGAATCCACCACCACAGGTCCCTCTGTACCTTCTGGAGGCTGGTCTCCCTGGAAGAGCTGATAATTCATTTTGATGAACATCATCTTCTCCACATTCTGTGGAAGCAACCTCCTACGCCTTTCGCTGACAAGGTTCCCGGCTGCACTAAACACTCTTTCGGAGTACACACTGGAGGGGGGGCAACTCAGGTAAAATAGAGCCAGTTTGTACAGGGGCCTCCAAATTGCCTCTTTTTCCTGCCAGTACAGGTATGGACTGTCTGACATGCCTACTTGGATGCTGTCACCGATGTAATCCTCCACCATTCTGTCAATGGTGACAGTATCATATGCAGTGACAGTAGACATGTCAGAAATTGTTGCCAGGTCCTTCAGTCCGGACCAGATGTCCAAACTTGGTCCTGCCTGCCCTGCATCACCGCCAGCGGGTTGCTTAGGATACCTAAGTTTTTTCCTGGCAGCCCCAGTTGCGGGAGAAAATGAAGAAGGAGCCGTTGACGTGTCACGTTCCGCTTCAGCTGACAGTGTGTTCACCAGCAGGTCTTTGCACTTCTGCAGGCTTGTGTCGGCCGGAAAGAGAGACACCACATAGGCTTTAAACCTAGGATCGAGCACGGTGGCCAAAATGTAGTGGTCTGATTTCAACAGATTGACCACCCTGGAATCCTGGCAAAGCGAATGAAGGGCTTCATCCACAAGTCCCACATGCCGAGCGGAATCGCTCCGTCTTAGCTCCTCCTTCACTTTCTCCAGCTGCTTCTGCAAAAGCCTGATGAGGGGAATGACCTGACTCAAGCTGGCAGTGTCTGAACTGACTTCACGTGTGGCAAGTTCGAAGGGCTGGAGAACCTTGCACAACACGGAAATCATTCTCCACTGCGCTTGAGTCAGGTGCATACCCCCTCCTTTGCCTATGTCATAGGTGGATTTATAGGCTTGTATGGCCTTTTGCTGCTCCTCCATCCTCTGAAGCATATAGAGGGTTGAGTTCCACCGCGTCACAACCTCTTGCTTCAGGTGATGGCGGGGCAGGTTCAAGAGTGTTTGCTGGTGCTCCAGTCTTCGGCACGCAGTCGCTGAATGGCGAAAGTGTCCAGAAATTTTTCGGGCCACCCAAAGCGTCTCCTGCACGCCCCTGTCGCTTTTCAGAAAATTCTGCACCACCAAGTTTATTGTGTGAGCAAAACATGGGACGTGCTGGAATTTGCCCAGATGTAATGCCCTCACAATATTGGTGGCGTTGTCAGATATCACAAATCCCCAGGAGAGTCTAAGTGGGGTAAGCCACTGGGCGATGATTTCCCTCAGTTTCTCTAAGAGGTTGTCGGCGGTGTGCCTCTTACTGAAACCGGTGATACACAGCGTAGCCTGCCTTGTAACGAGCTGGCGTTTCTGAGATGCTGCTACTGGTGACGCTGTTGCTGCGTAAGGTGATACATCTACCCAGTGGGCTGTCACAGTCATATAGTCCTTAGTCTGCCCTGTTCCACTTGTCCACATGTCCGTGGTTAAGTGGACATTGTGTACAACGGCATTTTTCAGGACACTGAGGACACTTTTTCTGACGTTTCTGTACAGTCTCGGTATCGCCTGCCTAGTGAAGTGGAATCTAGACGGGATTTGGAACCGGGGACACACTACCTCCATCAATTGTCTAAATCCCACTGCACTAATGGCGGATACCGGACGCACGTCTAACACCAACATAGCAGTCAAGGCCTCAGTTATACGTTTTGCTTCAGGATGACTGCTGTCGTACTTCATCCTCCTCGCTAAGGACTGTTGGAGGGTCAATTGTTTAGTAAAAGTAGTGGTGTTCCTACTTCCTCTCTGGGATGATGAACGACTCCCAGCAGCAGCAACAGCAGCAGCGGCAGCAGTAGGCGTAGCAATGCAGGATCCTCCGAAGGAATCACGGATAGGAGAGTCAGTCATGCCAGTGACATGGCCTGCAGGACTACTTCCGATCCTGACTAAGGAGGAAATGACGAGGAGGGAGTTGACGGTGTGGTTTGCAGGCGCTTGGATACAACAGGACAACGGGATTTAGGTGTCCCTGGACTGCTTACGGTCTTAGCCAAAGTTTCTGAACTTGACAGTAACTTTTTATGAACGCGCTGCAGGTGCCGTATAAGGGAGGATGTTCCTAGGTGGTTGACGTCCCTACCCCTACTTATTTCACCTTTACATATGGTACATATGGCAAGACAGTTGTTGTCCGGATTTGGATAGAAATATTGCCAGACCAAAGAGGTGGAATGTTTGGTCTTCTGCCCAGGCATGACCGTGATGGGCTTTTTCATCCCACGGACAACAACTGTCTCCCCCGGAGCCTGATTTAAACAAACCACATCACCATCAGAATCCTCCTCGCCAACTTCCTCCTCAGCGCCAGCTACACCAGTATCCTCATCCTGTTGTACTTCAACAGTGACATCTTCAATTTGCATATCAGCAAGTGGACTGTGGGTGCTCCTTTCAGCACTTGCAGGGGGCGTGCAAATGGTGGAAAGAGCCACCTCTTCCCGTCCAGTGCTGGGAAGGTCAGGCATCGCAACCACCACCACACTTGGACTCTCCTTGGGGATTTGTGATATCTTCTTAGAAAGCACAGTTCTTCGCTGTGCTTTTGCCAGCTTAACTCTTTTGATTTTTTTAGTGGGAGGAGGGCTTCCATCGTCATGTGAAGACTGGAGTGTACTTTCGGGGGTTACAGCACCCTTAACGGTCAAGCCAGCCGGCCCTTTACTTATGACACAGGCGCACGCTTGGCACTACTTTGTTGATGCACGTGCGGCTACTGCGCACACAATTCACAAACACAGAAAATAATTTTTTTTTTGGTTTGGACTGGAGTGTACTTTCGGGGGTTACAGCACCCTTAACGGTCAAGCCAGCCGGCCCTTTACTTATGACACAGGCGCACGCTTGGCACTACTTTGTTGATGCACGTGCGGCTACTGCGCACACTATTCACAAACACAGAAAATAATTTTTTTTTTTGGTTTGGACTGGAGTTTACTTTGGGGGTTACAGCACCCTTTAACGGTCAAGCCAGCCGGCCCTTTACTTATGACACAGGCGCACGCTTGGCACTACTTTGTTGATGCACGTGCGGCTACTGCGCACACAATTCACAAACACAGAAAATAATTTTTTTTTTGGTTTGGACTGGAGTTTACTTTCGGGGGTTACAGCACCCTTAACGGTCAAGCCAGCCGGCCCTTTACTTATGACACAGGCGCACGCTTGGCACTACTTTGTTGATGCACGTGCGGCTACTGCGCACACAATTCACAAACACAGAAAATAATTTTTTTTTTGGTTTGGCCTGGAGTGTACTTTCGGGGGTTACAGCACCCTTAACGGTCAAGCCAGCCGGCCCTTTACTTATGACACAGGCGCACGCTTGGCACTACTTTGTTGATGCACGTGCGGCTACTGCGCACACAATTCACAAACACAGAAAATAATTTTTTTTTTGGTTTGGACTGGAGTGTACTTTCGGGGGTTACAGCACCCTTAACGGTCAAGCCAGCCGGCCCTTTACTTATGACACAGGCGCACGCTTGGCACTACTTTGTTGATGCACGTGCGGCTACTGCGCACACAATTCACAAACACAGAAAATAAATTTTTTTTTGGTTTGGACTGGAGTGTACTTTGGGGGTTACAGCACCCTTTAACGGTCAAGCCAGCCGGCCCTTTACTTATGACACAGGCGCACGCTTGGCACTACTTTGTTGATGCACGTGCGGCTACTGCGCACACAATTCACAAACACAGAAAATAATTTTTTTTTTGGTTTGGACTGGAGTGTACTTTCGGGGGTTACAGCACCCTTAACGGTCAAGCCAGCCGGCCCTTTACTTATGACACAGGCGCACGCTTGGCACTACTTTGTTGATGCACGTGCGGCTACTGCGCACACAATTCACAAACACAGAAAATATTTTTTTTTTTGGTTTGGACTGGAGTGTACTTTCGGGGGTTACAGCACCCTTAACGGTCAAGCCAGCCGGCCCTTTACTTATGACACAGGCGCACGCTTGGCACTACTTTGTTGATGCACGTGCGGCTACTGCGCACACAATTCACAAACACAGAAAATAATTTTTTTTTTGGTTTGGACTGGAGTGTACTTTCGGGGGTTACAGCACCCTTAACGGTCAAGCCAGCCGGCCCTTTACTTATGACACAGGCGCACGCTTGGCACTACTTTGTTGATGCACGTGCGGCTACTGCGCACACAATTCACAAACACAGAAAATAATTTTTTTTTTGGTTTGGACTGGAGTGTACTTTCGGGGGTTACAGCACCCTTAACGGTCAAGCCAGCCGGCCCTTTACTTATGACACAGGCGCACGCTTGGCACTACTTTGTTGATGCACGTGCGGCTACTGCGCACAGAATTCACAAACACAGAAAATAATTTTTTTTTTGGTTTGGACTGGAGTGTACTTTTGGGGGTTACAGCACCCTTAACGGTCAAGCCAGCCGGCCCTTTACTTATGACACAGGTGCACGCTTGGCACTACTTTGTTGATGCACGTGCGGCTACTGCGCACACAATTCACAAACACAGAAAATTATTTTTTTTTTGGTTTGGACTGGAGTGTACTTTCGGGGGTTACAGCACCCTTTAACGGTCAAGCCAGCCGGCCCTTTACTTATGACACAGGCGCACGCTTGGCACTACTTTGTTGATGCACGTGCGGCTACTGTGCACACAATTCACAAACACAGAAAATAATTATTTTTTTGGTTTGGACTGGAGTGTACTTTGGGGGTTACAGCACCCTTTAACGGTCAAGCCAGCCGGCCCTTTACTTATGACACAGGCGCATGCTTGGCACTACTTTGTTGATGCACGTGCGGCTACTGCGCACACAATTCGCAAACACAGAAAATAATTTTTTTTTTGGTTTGGACTGGAGTGTACTTTCGGGGGTTACAGCACCCTTAACGGTCAAGCCAGCCGGCCCTTTACTTATGACACAGGCGCACGCTTGGCACTACTTTGTTGATGCACGTGCGGCTACTGCGCACACAATTCACAAACACAGAAAATATTTTTTTTTTTGGTTTGGACTGGAGTGTACTTTCGGCGGTTACAGCACCCTTAACGGTCAAGCCAGCCGGCCCTTTACTTATGACACAGGCGCACGCTTGGCACTACTTTGTTGATGCAAATGCGGCTACTGCGCACACAATTCACAAACACAGAAAATTATTTTTTTTTTGGTTTGGACTGGAGTGTACTTTCGGGGGTTACAGCACCCTTTAACGGTCAAGCCAGCCGGCCCTTTACTTATGACACAGGCGCACGCTTGGCACTACTTTGTTGATGCACGTGCGGCTACTGCGCACACAATTCACAAACAGAGAAAATATATTCTTTTTTTAGCACTTGGGGGGAGCACCCCTGATGGACAGAGCACCCCCTGGACAACACTACAGCACCCCTTTAGGACTGGGACACTGCACAGGACTTTGGAGTGGACACAGCCCCTATGGAGAACTGACTGCACAACACAGTCCAGCCAGCCCCTATGGACTTTGAAGTAGTGGACACAGCCCCTATTAACAACAGCAGCACAGCACAACACAGCCAGCCCCTATGGACTTTGAAGTAGTGGACAACAGCAGCACAGCGCAGCACAGCACAGCACAACACTACTCTGCACTACACTACACTACACAGCCCTAACTCCCACCCTCCCTCTTCACTGTCCACAGCCGAGTGAGAAAATGGCGCCGACGCGGGTACCTTATATAGGATCCAAAACCCGCGAGACTGGGAAGGCGGGATAATGACGTTTTGCCTCGATTTCAGATCCGAGTCAGGCGGAAAAAAGTCGAGCCTGACTCGGATCGGACTCGGATCGGGGGGGCTCGGGGGGGTTCGGATTTCAGAAATCCGAACCCGCTCACCCCTAGTATAAATAGCTGAACAGTGGTGGTAGTCAGCGCTAGGAATTAATAGCTGAACAGCGGTGGTAGTCAGCACTTGGTATGAATAGCTGAGCAGCGGTGGTAGTCAGCGCTTGGTATGAATAGCTGACCAGCGGTGGTAGTCAGCACTTGGAATGAATTGCTGACCAGCGGTGGTAGTCAGCACTTGGTATGAATAGCTGAACAGTGGTGGTAGTCAGCGCTTGGAATGAATAGCTGAACAGTGGTGTAGTCAGCGCTTGGAATGAATAGCTGAACAGCGGTGGTAGTCAGCGCTTGGAATGAATAGCTGAACAGTGGTGGTAGTCAGCGCTTGGTATGAATAGCTGAACAGTGGTGGTAGTCAGCACTTGGAATGAATAGCTGACCAGCGGTGGTAGTCAGCACTTGGAATGAATAGCTGAACAGTGGTGGTAGTCAGCACTTGGTATGAATAGCTGAACAGTAGTGGTAGTCAGCACTTGGAATGAATAGCTGACCAGCGGTGGTAGTCAGCACTTCGTATGAATAGCTGACCAGCGGTGGTAGTCAGCGCTTGGAATGAATAGCTGACCAGCGGTGGTAGTCAGCACTTGGTATGAATAGCTGAACAGCGGTGGTAGTCAGCACTTGGAATGAATAGCTGAACAGCGGTGGTAGTCAGCACTTGGAATGAATAGCTGAACAGCGGTGGTAGTCAGCACTTGGAATGAATAGCTGAACAGCGGTGGTAGTCAGCACTTGGAATGAATAGCTGAACAGCGGTGGTAGTCAGCACTTGGTATGAATAGCTGAACAGTGGTGGTAGTCAGCACTTGGAATGAATAGCTGAACAGCGGTGGTAGTCAGCACTTGGAATGAATAGCTGCATAGCGGTGGTAGTCAGCACTTGGAATGAATAGCTGGACAGCGGTGGTAGTCAGCACTTGGAATGAATAGCTGAACAGCGGTGGTAGTCAGCACTTGGTATGAATAGCTGACCAGCAGTGGTAGTCAGCACTTGGTATGAATAGCTGAACAGTGGTGGTAGTCAGCACTTGGAATGAATAGCTGAACAGTGGTGGTAGTCAGCACTTGGTATGAATAGCTGAACAGTGGTGGTAGTCAGCACTTGGTATGAATAGCTGACCTGCAGTGGTAGTCAGCACTTGGAATGAATAGCTGAACAGCGGTGGTAGTTAGCACTTGCAGCAAGCTGCGATGCACGGTGTGTTCTGATACCTTTCTATTATAGCCAACATTAACTTTGTCAGCAGTTTGTGCTACAGTATCTCTTCTGTGGGAAGGTACCAGATGGGCTCGCCTTCACTCCCCACGAGCATCATTGAGCCTTGGGCGCCCTTGTCCTTCCTTGGACCACTGTTGGTAGGGGTTGGGTTTGAGATCTGGGCGGTTGGGATGCAGCCGGTCAGAATACCGACAGCGGCACCCCGACAGTCAGAATCCCGACACCATCATGTAAGTACCCTAACGCTAACTCTTAAGGGGCCTATCCATTAGACAAGCTTTTGAACGATCCGACCTAAACCTGGAGGTTTTGGTCGGAGCGTTCAGGAAGTCGTCAAATGGATAGCCAGCAAGGACCAGTGATGCGCGTGCACACTTGGTCCTTGCCGACTCCGACTATCTGTGGAACATGCTAGTCAACCTGACGACGATTGTCAGGTTCCACATGTTTGCAGATATGAGGTCGGGATCCTGCACTGAATGCCTAGGCGTTCAGTTTTTCAGGTCACCTAATGGATAGGCCCCTTAAACCCTACCTCTAACCCTAACCCTACCTCCCCGGTGCCTGAATCTAACCTCCCCCTTCCTGCACCCTAAATGTAACCCTCCCCCTAGTGCCTAACCCTAAACCTAACCCCAGTTACTTACCGTCGGTACTAACCACTGCATACCGGGAGCACCCCACAAGACCTGCCATTTTGTAGATGCTCTGACCCAGTCGTCTAGCCATCACAGTATGTCACTTGTCAAAGTCACTCAGATCCTTACGTTTGCCCATTCTTTCTGCTTCAACTTCACTGTGGGCCTGATTCAGACCCGCTCGCGAGTGCTGAGCGCTCGCAAGCGGGTCGATGGTGGCCCAGTCGTGCGCATGCGCGAGACCCGGATAGCGACGGGAAAACCGTCGCTCCGGGTCTCGCTACAAAGGGGGCGTGCTGTCGATGTTGAGTGACAGCATGCCCCCTTTGGTGGGCGTGCCGGGGGCATGGCTGGACAGACAGAGGCGGTCCCATGTGAACGCTTACCATCTGGGGCCGGCCCCACTGACATGTGATGTCAGTTGGAGTGCTTTCGGCTCTGATAGAGCCAAAAGCACTCCAGGGCTTGCAGCAACGAGACCCTACCACAAAGGTCTCGTCGCAAGCCCGATGGTCTTGACCACCGCGACCATCTTCCTGGCCACTCGCTATAGCTGTGGGTGGTCACCCACATCTATACGAGCGGCCAGGAGGTCGCTCTAAAAATACAATAGACGGGCACTGATTCAGAGCGAGCGCTCTGAAAGAGCGTCCGGCTCTGAATCAGGCCCAGTGTTCACTGTCTAATAAATCCCACTCCCTGACGGGAGCCATTGTAATGAGATAATCAGTGTTATTCACGTCATCTGTCAGTGGCTTTAATGTTATGGCTGATGGGTGCATATAAAAGGAAAACTTCTTTTTAACGACGATGGTGCTGGACTCCTGGTACCTGAAGGGATGAAGCCTGTGAGGAGAGGAGCAATAGACAGGGAAAGCAATGGTTACAGGCCTACAGGGTAATCTCATAATATACGGACATCCTTTGCCTTCCCAGGCTTATTGTACAATCCAGCTCCGTACAGAAATCTGCATTTCTTCCTCTTGTTTGACTGAGTGAAATACAAGTGTCTGATCACGCGCCTGTATGATAATATTACCCTGACAAATCTCGGGCATGTCAGGATCTGTGCTGCGTTTATGAACACTGTGAGGCTCCCGATCGCTCCCTGCTCTCCGGATGAGACAGCAGATGTAGTGGTGCAGCCTACAAGCACTACAAGTGGAATATTACCCTGGGAGATCTTCTCTAAAAGAAATGCAGGATGTAGATAAGAAGGTGCACAGTGTGTAACGTCTCATGTCTTACAAGTATGCTTCTTAATAAGATCCTGGG
Source organism: Taudactylus pleione (assembly GCA_031769625.1). Lineage (NCBI taxonomy): Eukaryota > Metazoa > Chordata > Amphibia > Anura > Myobatrachidae > Taudactylus > Taudactylus pleione. The sequence goes on along the minus strand of JAUIMM010000424.1, from coordinate 3,690,000 downwards.
GAATTCCAGTTCATGTTCTTGCATCCCATTAGCAGCTGAGCAGATGTTCAGCCTGCACTGGTTATACTGGCTGACTACTTCTCAGCCTCTGCTGTCTTCTACGGGATGTGTATTAGACTTTAGGTAACGTTCCTGCGCACTCATTAATGGGCCCCTCCTCTTATTGTGTTATACTTATCCTTAGCTGGGATGTATACAAGGTACAACTGTAAGACATTAACACAAACGTGCTGTCAGCCTACTGACGGCTTTCATTTAATGTTGTGTTGACTTTCATACTTCCCTTGTGGTTTCCACCATGTCTTTATATCATCAGGCAGAGCCTTTTTCCTTCCCCCTGGAATAGGACACAGTGCTGCCTTTGGATGTAATGCTGGGAGCTATATCATATGCCAGGGCAACACAAACAAAGAATTGTGCTTGATTATGTAAAGACATGGCTGAAAAACACAAAGCCAATTCATAATAATAATGATAATAATAATACAGCAATATGTTTAGGATAGATGTGAGTAGCGTTTGTAAAATCCAACAACAAAATTCTCATATTAAATTGTGAAGGTGCATTTCATAATAAACATAATTCTATCTACTTCTATAAAGTGTTTAAAGTTTTAGGATGAGATGTATCAAAGCCCTGAGACAAAGAGGAGAAGTTGACCAACTCAAGGAATCAGCTTCTGTCCTGTATCTAGCACAGGGCCGGATTCTGAGAAGTACATGATGAACGTTCATCTCCGATATATCCGGATCTGCGCATATGCGATTATGCTCGCAGCCCCTCCCCCAAAGTCGCAGCATGATTGACATGCTGCGGCACCTGGGGGGCGGAGCGGGTGCATGGCTTGTCACCATTCCCAGAAACGGGGGCGCGTCGCCCTGATTTTCCGGGAGGGACGAGGCATCGGCGGACGCAGATTTCTTCCTCTTATGTGATCAGCACCCGGTCAGGCTGTGGGAAGCTTCATCTCCTGCAGCCGAACCAAAGGAGCAACCATCGGCCGCAATGGTCACGATGGTGATCCCAGCTTGCGACGTCGGCCGCAGTTCTGGGATTGCCAACACAGCAAGGAGGTGTCTGACACAGAGATGGACGGAACAGCGCAGCCACGTGTGTGCTGTACAGCTCTGCAATCCCGTCCATCTCTGGATCAGACGCAAAGTCTATGAAATGACAGAAGCTGATTTGTTGCCTAGGGCAACTGATCCACTTATGTCTTTCCAAGGCTTGGTACATCTCCCCTCCCGGCTCTCCTCGTTCCCTCCTGCACACTCCTCATTCTCTAAGCTTGCGGCTGACATGAGCACTTGTGTCACGGGTCACAGAGATCTTTATCTAGAGGGAGTTTTCCGAGCAGCCTGTTACTGTAGGTGCAATTGGCTAATTAAGCTTTAAAGGCCACTTTGTCATTTGCAGTTTCACTGCAGCAATAGAAAATGTTGTAATTGCAAAATCACTTATCATTAAGAAATATCGTCGCCATTTTTGGCTTTGCTGAGCCAGTCTCTGCACTGACCCCCCCTCAGTGATAGATACGCCTTGGACCTGTTTTACCCATGTCCACTGGTGGTTGTTAGACAACAATGTAGCCAATTGGCTGAATGGGATCGCCTGATCTTACATGCTGCACATAAGATCAGGCGATGAGGCTGACGACCCCACGGGAGCGCGCACTACACCATGTACGGCATACACACTACACATATTCTAACGATTTGTCGGTCCGATGTGTCGGCATTGGCCAAATCGTTAAAGATATCGTGTAGTGTGTAGGGACCTTAAGGCCACCATGAAAGATTTGCTTCCAATTTTTCGAGATATTTGATTGGTCGAGTGTACCACGTGATATTTGCAGTGGGCTGGTCCATGTAATTGATGAAGAGTTAATTAGGCTTAGAGCACCTTGAAATAGGCGGTCTGAGGGCGTGATTCAGAGCTCGCTCTGAATCAGGGCCGGGCTTTTTTATTTTTGGAGCGGCCTCTCGGCTGCTCGCATAGCTGTGGGTAACCACCCACAGTATAGCGAGCGGCCATGATGATGGTCGCGATGGTCAAGACCATCGCGACCATCGGGCTTGCAACGAGACCCTTGTGGTAGGGTCTCGTTCATCGCAAGCCCCAGAGAGCTTTCGGCTCTAACAGAGCCGGAAGCTCTCCACTGACATCACTTGTGATGTCAGTGGGGCTGCCCCCAAATGGCAGGCGTTCACATGGGAACGCCTCCGTTTGGGCAGCCACCCCCCCCGGCCCGCCCACCAAAGGGGGCGAGCTGTCACTCAACATTGACAGCTCGCCTCCTTTGGTGCGAGACCCGGAGCGACGGATTGCTCATTGCTAGCCGGGTCTTGCGCATGCACACGATGGAGCAAGCTCCGTCGTGCGCATGCGCTGTGGGCCACCATCGACCCGGTTGCGAGCGCTCAGCGATTACGACCGGGTCTGAATCAGGCCCTGAGTGTTACCAAAATGGTGCCCCTCGAAAAACATTGCACAGAGATTATGAAGTCCATTATATAGCTTCATCTTTTATATATATATATAAACACACAAATAGTCAGAGCGCAAGACTTAAAGAACGGAATAGTAGTCCCAATAAGGAAATCCTTAAAACAGGGATCTGTATGCAAATGCCTCATATATTGGGTCCGGCGTGTCTCCCTTCCAAGAAGTCACTGTATCCACCACACAGGTAATCAATTTCTAGAAGAAAGATAGAAGGGGCGCCACTAGTGCATTATCTTCCAACTTTTATTAAAACATATCAGACAAAACATATGTCTTAAATGACGTACCAGACATAGCGGTCAAGCCACCGCAAGTATACAGCACATAAAGAGAATTGATCCTCTGACGAAGTCCTGAGTGACGAAACGCGTAGGGGCGTGGCCTAGCGTTGTTCTGTGATACAAGGTCTCCGACGAGTGAACCTGTTGTTCCCGGAGACGGAGGATCAATTCTCTTTATGTGCTGTATACTTGTGGTGGCTTGACCGCTATGTCTGGTACGTCATTTAAGACATATGTTTTGTCTGATATGTTTTAATAAAAGTTGGAAGATAATGCACTAGTGGCGCCCCTTCTATCTTTCTTCTAGAAATATATATATATATATATATATATATTTATATATATTATATATATTTTTTTTTTTGTGGTGGTGGCTTACAATTTTGCTGTTGCGCTCAGCAATTTCTGGTTATGCCCCTGTTGGCGTCAGCAGGGAGTACAACAGTTTGCTCCTTGTGATAGTATTAAATTGGTTCCCAAACTTTTTTGAATCAGGGCATCCTAGAGTATAAGTATTGTTTTCACGGCACCCCCTAAGCTAAAAGTTTGTAATTGAGAAATTCCGGAAAAAAATGTATTAAACTAGTAAAGTGAAGTATATTGTGCTGATCTGTCATCCTCAGGCTCAGTTACTATATGTGATGGGGGACAGGTCTGCAATTCTGTTTGTCCACATGTTTACATTACATTGACCATCAATAATTTGATTTGGTGCTGAACCACCGACCTGAGGCTCCCCTGCAATTGTCCCGAGGCACCCCAGGGTGCCACGGCGCACAGTTTGGGAACCACTGGGTTAGACCTAGACATTATTTGCAAAGTTCAGGCTAAGCACAGAAAATGAGCTGCAGTGTTATACACATGCAGAATGTTTTATTAAATGAGTTCTCAGGAGTGGAGATTGTACATTGCAGATCTGACTCATAATTAGAAGCAAACAGAAAAGGAGCAAGCAAGGTGCACTTTGCTCCTGGAATAAACCATGTTGAAATGCAAGGGGTGCAAATGCATTTATTTTATTTTGTATTTATTTTATTTGTTTCTTGCATGCTGGCAATATCCTGGATGCTTTTGCATGTAGGGAGCTTTGTTTTTTTATGCTTAATTATATAATAAAGCTAGGACAGGCGGCCAGGCCCCTCTCTAATTCTAAATTGCACTGCACATTGTATACCCTCCCCTGCAGGGCAACATGGTTTAGCCAACGTGCAATTTGCTTCTTTTTGGGTTTTTTTATCCTTGTTTTTATTTCATTCTAACTCAGAATCTGCCCCATCTGTGCTCTGTATGGAAACCTACAGTACCTCCTCTGTAAATGACCTTCGGATGTCCGGGCAACCAGGTTCCTTTGTCACCGTCTCGCTGCATTTCATACTGGAAAACAGGTTTCCCAGGAAATTTCTCCCAGTGGCATAGAAGATCCCTAAAGCTATAAATGTAACACATGAGATGAATGCAGCCCTGGGGTCTCCTCGCTTCCATGACTTATTCATTAAGAAATAAATGAGACTGAAACACTCCATAGTTTAGGGTATAAATAAATAAATAAATTAAAGACAGAAGTGGGGTGACCCTAATCTGCTGCCAGGAAGTGACATTTCTCTGATTACTCACCTGTGACGGCAGTGCCACAACTTCCAGCACCAGCTCTTTTCCTGGGGACTCTTACTGAACGTGGGAATTATACCGCTATGTATGTACATAACTCAAAAATAGACATATTCACCCAACACTAAGAATAGCCACGTATTTGTGTAGGTAGGGCCTGATTCAGATGTGAGCGCAATACCGATATTTATGCCGCTGAGCGATTATCAGCCGATTGCGTATGCATCGTGGTGGCACCGTGCACGCGCCAACCTACAGAACCTTAGTGACGCCGCTCGCATTGAGGATTTTTTGTTTACAAAGTTATTGACATTCAGGGACCGTTTGGAGGTGGTGACGTGGAGTGACCGTTTTCCTGGCGTGTATCCGTTTATGATCCTGTACTCAGGAAATATGGCACCTTTGTCTCCGTTCCCGCGGCCACTCTCCGCGATCATAGGGTTACTTAGATATTCGATTATTGAAGGATCTGCGACCACTTGTTTGTGCGCACTTCCTTGGATCTGTGAAGCCGCCTATGGGCGTCTCAATACATTGCCAGGTGACTGCTGCATTAGCAAATTTGTGCACAGTAGCTGCAGCTGCGATTGCATTCCGCATTTTAATCAGGCCCTTAGCATATTACCTATTAATGTCTGAAATGCATGATACATTTTTTTTACAAAGGATACTGTAGCAAACCTTAAGTAAAACATGCTGTAGGCATTGTAAAATAGCACCTGCCCTCCTCCTCTAGACCAGGTGTTGGATGGTATTATGAGTTTTCTGGGTAGAAGTATAAAGGTTACTGTGATTCTTAATTTGCTGAACCATACTTAATTGCTCACACTATAGTTACTTTGAAGTGCTTAAAATTCATGTGACATTGACGTTCTAGAGCACAATGAGGTTACATTGTGGTTGTAGAGCATCATGAGATTATGTTGAGGTTCTAGAGTGCTATGATGATTTTACATTAAGGTTAAGGAGCATGATGAGGTTACATTGTGGTTCTAGAACATGATGAGGTTACATTGAGGTTGCACAGCATTATGAAGTTACATTAAGGTTGTAGAGCATGATGAAGTTACATTGAGGTTGTAGAGCATGATGAGGTTACATTGAAGTTGTAGAGCATGATGAGGTTACATTGAGGTTGTAGAGCATAATATGGTTAAGTTGAGGTTCTAGAGCATGATGAGGTTATGTTGAGATTGTAGAGCATGATGAGGTTACATTGAGGTTGGAGAACATGTTGAGGTTATGTTGAGTTTCTAGAGCATGATGAGGTTACATTGAAGTTGTAGAGCATGATGAGGTTACATTGAAGTTGTAGAGCATAATAAGTTTACATTGAGGTTCTAGAGCATGATGAGGTTATGTTGAGATTGTAGAGCATGTTGAGGTTATGTTGAGTTTTTAGAGCATGATGAGGTTACATTGAAGTTGTAGAGCATGGTGAGGTTACATGAGGTTGTAGAGCATAATAAGGTTAAATTGAGGTTCTAGAGCATGGTGAGACTATTTTGAGATTGTAGAGCATGATAAGGTTACATTGAGGTTGTAGAACATGATGATGCTATATTGATATTCTAGAGCAGGATGAGGTTACAATGAGGTTGTAGTACATAATGAGACTATGTTGAGTTTCTGGAGCATGATTGTGTTACATTATGGTTATAGAGCACAATGAGATTACATTGAGACTGTAGAGCATGATGAGGTTATGTTGAGGTTCTAGAACATGATGAGGTTACATTGAGGTTGTAGAACATGATGAGGCTATATTTAGGTCCTGAAGTATAATGAGATTACATTGAGATTGTAGAGCACAATAAGGTTACATTGAGATTGTAGAGCAAGATGAGAATACATTGAGGTTGTATAGCACGATGAGATCAAATTGAGGATGTAGAACATGATGAGGGTACATTGAGGTTCTAGAGCATGACGAGGTTACATTAAAGTTCTAGAACTGGTCATGGCTTCTTTTTGCTGTTCTAGGACAGTTCTCTCTTGCCTTTACCAGATGGATAATCTTAGCTCCTTTGACCTTTCCAGCCCCATTGGTGGACCTGACTCCAAGTCACAGTGGCTCTGCAATGCTGATGCTCTTGTCCGTGGTCTTTGTGGGACTGGCAGTCTTCGTCATCTATAAATTCAAAAGGTAATCACAGTCCTGTTCCTCGTCGGCGGCGTTCACCAGCGCGCAGCGATCACCTCCCAAAGCAATGACGTCTCTGTTGATGTTTTTAGGAAAATTCCTGGAATTAATGTATATGCACAGATGCAGAATGAGAAAGAGCGAGAGATGGTCAGCCCAGGCAGTCAAAGTGAGAGCTTGTCACCCATTGTCACTCACACTCAGCCGCTGGGTCCTGAGCAGCTCTTAGAGGGCAAGTTGGAAACACAGCCCATAGGTAAATAAGTAGCTAGTCCTAATTGGCTGTACAGGAACCCAACTTACCAGCCGTATCTGTCTGAATGGCCAAGTACTCTGTACAACCCGTCTTTCCTGCTATCAGACCCTGTGTCATCTTTATTACTTATTCCTTTTGTCGTACCCCCTGTCTCCCTAACTAACCCCAAGACGTGCAGATAATTGATCATTCCAAGCGTTTCCTCTGCTGGGTGCAGCTGTACATGGACTGATTGTCATAATTCAAACACTCACTTCTGATCCTGAATTAATGAATACATCACATTAAACAGAATAAGCCGGCTCAGGGGGTGCCAGTATAGGATCCATGAAAGGGGCTTAATAATGATTCATTTTAAATTCCCTTTCATTATTAGGAGTTAAAATACCCAACTTTAGAAATAGCTAAGAAAGCAGCCGCTCGTTCTACTTTCCAGCACAAGACACAAATAGGGTTATTCATCTTCTCCACAGCCCTGGGACGGTGAATGCTAGAAAAATGTATCAACGTTGCAGAATAAAAGCTCCACATATTTATATAACATAGTTCTGCATCATAAGGGGCTCTATCAGCGATAACAATGTTATTCTTTTTTTCCTACGCGCCATGTTGCTAGTAGTAGAATCCCCATTTTATGCCTAAGGAAAGCAAAAAGGAAAAATAAATAAAAAAATACGCTTTGAAGGCCTATCAAGTAAAAGCAGCCCTTTCTATGATGCACACCCCAAATTTTCAGCCCCTCGATGTCCCCTCAGATCCTCCCTACTACTGGAAAGCAGTAGGCTTGGTACAGTGAGAGAAGTGGGCTCTTGGTATTGCTGGAGTCAACCCATCCTGGCTGTCCTCGCTATTGGAAGTGTCGTCTGTCCATTCATTAGACACATTAACTATAAACATACTGAGGAGGGGATTCCGTTACCCCTAGTTCTCTAGGGGCAGTTGTATCTCATCTCCTGTACTGAGTAATCTGCTGGGGAGTCCTGGTGAGAGGAGACTCACCAAAGTGGTCTATGTGGGGCGGTGTGCCAAGCTGGCAGCTTTATATGTCCTTTAAGGGCAAACAAAAGTCTAGAGTAAGGGTGGGCCATAAAACTACATATCCCAGAATGCCCTGCCACCCGTTTTGCTATTTGGCCATGCTAGAAATGTTGCAATGCATGCTGGGATTTTTAGTTCAACAAACAGCTGGAGTGGTGTCAGTCTGAAGCCTTTAGGCCTCTCCAGATCAGACTTAAGGGATCAGCACCACAGAGAGCAGCCTGAAAACCACCAGATCTAATGTGCTATGGGGAAGGGAAATGACTAAAAGATACAGTTAAGGTGCCCATACTCGGTGCGATATAGCAGCCGATACGAGGGATTGGTACGATATCGCTGCTATATCGTACCGTGTGTGGGCATGATATCGTCCAGTGCGCACTCCCGTGGGGTCGTACATCGCATCTCCAGATCTTACTGCATGTTCACTCAATCGGGGATGCGATGTACGATCCCATACAATGCTATGCGGGTGGGGGTGCCGGCATACTGGGCTGTCGGCCACCCGATCGCTCCGTATGTGGGGAGTCCCCCCGATATGTTGGCCATCGCGCCCCCGGGTGCATATCGCACCCTGCATGGGTAGCTTAAGGGGCCCGATTCTGTTTAGGACGCAAAACGGAAATGTAGAGGAATCATGCGAAATTCTGAATACCGTGCATGCGCCATAAAAAAGAAATCAATGACTGCACGTGTGCCAGACCAGGCGTACGCACAGGACGGAATATGTAAGTGCAAACGGATCGATCCGTCCATAGAGAGCAGTCTCTCAGTGTAATGGGAGTTTCTCTCGGTAGTGACCGGCTGACAACCATGCGGACTCATGGTACTGATCTGTCTCTGGGAGCTTCGTGTAGGGCGCTCAGCGTAGGTTGGGTGTAAATCCCGATACTCATGGTGACGGCTGCGGACGGAAAAACAGTGGGCGCGATGGGCTTCCACAATTTGATGTGCGGATGCTTGGGACGGTATTCAATTGTTTTGCCCCCTTTCGCGCCCGACAGGAGCTATTCAATTGTTGCTCCTGTCGGGCGCGATCAGCTGTCAGCTCATTTCAGCCCACAGCCCCAGGGGGCGAAAAGTGACCTGTTTGGGCGCCCAAACAGCACTTTTCGCGATCACGGCTAAACCCAGCCACTATGGGCGTGATCAGCGCGAAAATGGGCATCAGTTGAATAGCGCCCTGTGATCTCCTGTCACTTTAGATGGGAGATCCCCCTCAGTATACATGGGTGAATTCTGGCATTAGTATGATAAAAGTCGGGTGTACGGAGAAACGCCCGCAGATGGCTAGCCACTTTGTACCAGTAAAACTAATGACACAGTCATTTCTACAGGCTCATATAGCAGCTTAAGGTGTTTTCCTTTTAAATAAAATTTGGAACATTATGTAACATTTACAATAAATCCAAGTGTATTCTCTTCACCTTTGCAAACTTATTTACATTACAGAATGCAATTGCAAATAGCATCGATAGTGAATTAGGTGGTAAATTTTCCAATTCGCTTTAATCTATATTCTCGGTGGCAGCTGGCAGACATCAGAAGACATCAGCTGGCGAGGGCTGTGTGCCCGGGAGACTAACATTTAGGACAGGGTTTGTTTCAGAAATAGCTGTCACAGTACTGTCATCGGCCCCCTGACTCTGATGATAATATATAATTCACTATTCATCAGATCCTCAGGATGAGACCTTGCTGTGACTCTCCCCCCGTGTGTCACCCGGCACGCAGGATGGTGTAGGCCATAAATAGTGTATGTGCAGGGATCTCAGTGCTAGCAGTAAAACAGAACACCCCTGACATGTGAGAGTCCTACACTGTACAGGACAGGGGATTATTCTATATCCTACATGTAAAGGGAAAAAAAAATCACAAAAATCGGAGGTTACAGTGAATCAGTATTTATTAAGGTCCTGCTTCATCGGTTTGCGTATGTCTATGTTATTATAGTATTATGTTATTATAGTATGTGTTTACCCCATAGTTAATAGTTTAGTTATAGGGTTAGCAGTATGTATTTTCCTCCTTTATTTAAGTCACTCCAAAAGAGGAATAGACTTCTGGGTAATACCAGTGACATTTAAGCCCTACCACATACACCTATCCTCAAATTAGCGCACACTGAACTGAGGCCCAGATTTAGCAATTAGTGATATTCTTATTATCACTCATTACTAATAAAGTAAATAATGCTCCAACCAATCAGCTCTGAACTGTCCTGTGTTTGAAAAATGACAGTTAGGAGCTGAGTGATAGGAATTTTACTCATTGATAAATCTGGGCCGATCATTATTATTATTATTATTATTATTATCGTTTATTTATATGGGGCCACAAGTGTTCCGCAGCGCCTTGCAAGGTAAATAACCAAAAAGTGACTTACAGTAAAATACAATACAATGAAGGACCAGGACATGGATAATATACATTGATACATAGGTGGCCATAACACCCAATTAAGCAACAAAGCATAGGCACCAAGTGTTAGGTGTCCTAGTGCAGAGTAAGAAGTAAATGAACATAAAGTAAGGAGAAGCACAAGAGGGAGGAGGGCCCTGATCGCAAGAGCTTACATTGTCAAGGGGGATGTACAAGCAAACTAAGATGCAGAAAATTGCACAGCACGGGAATGGCGCTAGGCACGAGATCTTCCATATGGCACAGAACGGATATATGTATGAGGACACATTATTATTATTATTATAATTTATTTATATGGCGCCTTACAAAGTACATAGACAAAAAAGTAACCAGTGACTTACAATACAATACAGGACATGGATAAACATTGCTTTATTAGCGACCTTAACGCCCGCATAAGCAGCCGAGTGTTAGTTGCCCTAGTGGGGAGTAAGAGATAAATTAAATTACAGTAGGGAGAAGCACAAGAGGGTAGAGGGCCCTGCTCGAGAGAGCTTACATTCTTTAAGGGAGGGGCAGATGAACAGGAGTGACACAGATGGGGTAGACGGGGAGAAAGGAAGATGTAGCAGCAAGTTAGGATGAGAGCTGGAAGGCTTTAATGACATCTGTATAAGCTTATAAATCATGATTCGTGAAGGTTGTGCTGACATTGTTTTATTACCAGTTACTTATATAGAGCACACATATTCTGCAGCGCTTTACAGAGAATATTAAGTCCCTGCCCCAGTGGAGCTTACACTCCATATTCCCTATCACATGCTCACACACATACACACTATGATTAATTTGTTGGGAGCCAATTAACCTACCAGTATATTTTTAGAGTGTGGGAGGAAACCGGAGCACCCAGATGAAACCCACAGCCTTTTTCAGCCTTCTGGTCACTCTTCAGTGTAGGACATGGTGTTCTGGTCAGCATGATAAGGAGGTAACTTCAGTAAAACAATGAGAAGTAAATTGGCAGCGTAACTGGGTATCTCCCTAAGAACAATATGCAAATAAGACATCATCAAAGTAAAATAGACCTCTGGGTAATGCCCGATGACAATCCTTTTGAGCCTATGGCTTACTCTCATCAACTTGTACTCAGTATTATTTGTACTCCTCAGTGCAGGGTAGGGTTAAGCCCATAGTGGAATGTGGACAGGGTTATGGCATTGAATCTCCCGATGTGAGGGTAACTAACAATTGCACTAAATAATGACGGATAACCATTGCAATGGTTGGTGAATGCGTCCCAGGATGCGCATTCGCAGAACAGACCTTTAGATAGGCCACGGCCGTGCCACTTTTTTACCAGTTGATTATATTTAACTAATGAAATACCATAACTTTAGAACCATTCAATGGTGGCTAATATCAGAAAAGGAATGGGAAACCCACTGCCATTGCTGCAACAAAACCATAGTCCATCAATGCCCATCCCTAGTGCTGGGTAGGGTCTCCATAGAGATGGCCCAAAGTTACAGAGTCCTAAGTGACACAGCTTAGGAAGAATATGCAAATCCGTCACTCCAAAAGCAGATTAGAATTCTGGGTAACGTCACTTATAATGTAGGTTACATTGTCAATAAGTTTTCTAACTTGTCTAATCTTGAATCCACTTAACTTCCATTGACTACACATTTTCTGTACATTTGTTCACTTCTATTCAGTCTACAGTTCTCAGCATCAGATTCATTACCTGTACATACAGTAGGCACCTGTCCAATGTACCACCATCTGTATACTGTATATTCAGTTTTCTGTATGTGATTCCAATAGCACGACCACAGCAATCCCTACAGGGGCAGAGGCAGTAATAGGGGACGTACATGCTTAGCAGAGACAGCTGACTGCGACTAGCCGAGGAGCCCCCAGTATAATCAGCTCCTGGTTTTACGCTGGTGGAATGCAGACATGTAAAACGCGTGAATAGCTCATGCAGCGAGCGCGCCATTCCATGTACTGGGTAATTAATATAGAGCAGTAATTATTTCACATGGGGTTGTAGCCAGCCATAAACCAACAGTGACAGCGCACAGCGGGGAGCAATGATAGGGCCAAACTCACATATCAGTATATCTCTCGGCTTCTCAGCCCATCGCTTAACTCGAGACTGCGGTAGTTGGAGATATTCCTAGTAAGATAAAATAGCGTTGGTTGCAGACAAGATTTGGCCTTGTTAATCAGGATCAAGAGGGCAAGCTCTGGATGTGTACAGTAGTTATACTGCAAAGATAGAATCAAGGATTCTTTAGATACAATGAGCCAAATTCAATTCAATGCAAATTGAATAGCACCGGGAAGGAGCTCCCGGAGTGATTCAATTCAGAGCACAGATTTGTCGGGGAAAGCTTGTACTCGGGCCCCTCGCAACTTAAACATGGTGTTTAGTCGTGAGAATGGGCATTCTCTGACTAAACTACTTGGCGTAATGCTGTTTCCGTGGCGCTAAGGGCAGAAAACGTCATCGCGTCTGTAGTTTTGTCGGATTTCTACTCGCATCCCCAGTAGGGTTGCAAGAAGAAATCCTTTAACCGCCCAAACAGCACAGTGTATTGAATAGCTGCGGGAGCCCCCTCCTGCGGCTATTCAGCTTCAGCCCTATGTTTCATTGTTCATTCATTTCTTGAAAATATTTTATATTTTTATAGGTACAGGATAATGTATCCAAAATTTAGGCTGGTCATTGTTTATGTCATAAACACAATGTGCAATAATGAGGGGTATGTCATACGTACAGACATGATCACTGAGCACCTCCTCAACTTACTATCACTCTAAGGAGCTCTGCTACACAACAAAATAAGGATGATCTCATACATACAGACATGATTACTAAGCTCCTCCTCTTCTTACATTCACTGTGAGGAGCTCTGCTACACAACCTAATGAGCTGGAATCTCTTACACACAGACATGATCACTGAGCTCCTCCTCTTCTTACATTCACTGTGAGGAGATCTGCTACACAACCTAATGAGCTGGAATCTCTTACACACAGACAAGATCACTGAGCACCTCCTCAACTTACTATCACTCTGAGGAGCTCTGCTACACAACAAAATAAGGATGATCTCATACATACAGACATGATTACTAAGCTCCTCCTCTTCTTACATTCACTGTGAGGAGCTCTGCTACACAACCTAATGAGCTGGAAACTCTTACACACAGACATGATCACTGAGCTCCTCCTCTTCTTACATTCACTGTGAGGAGCACTGCTACACAACCTAATGAGCTGGAATCTCTTACACACAGACATGATCACTGAGCTCCTCCTCTTCTTACATTCACTGTGAGGAGCTCTGCTACATAACCTAATGAGCTGGAATCTCTTACACACAGACATGATCACTGAGCTCCTCCTCTTCTTACATTCACTGTGAGGAGCTCTGCTACACAACCTAATGAGCTGGAATCTCTTACACACAGACATGATCACTGAGCTCCTCCTCAACTTACAATCACTCATAGGAGCTGTGCTACACCACAAAATGAGGATGATCTCATACATACAGACATGATCACTGAGCTCCTCCTCTTCTTACCTTCACTGTGAGGAGCTCTGCTACACAACCTAATGAGCTGGAATCTCTTACACACAGACATGATCACTGAGCTCCTCCTCTTCTTACATTCACTGTGAGGAGCTCTGCTACACAACCTAATGAGCTGGAAACTCTTACACACAGACATGATCACTGAGCTCCTCCTCTTCTTACCTTCACTGTGAGGAGCACTACTACACAACCTAATGAGCTGGAAACTCTTACACACAGACATGATCACTGAGCTCCTCTTCTTACATTCACTGTGAGGAGCTCTGCTACACAACCTAATGAGCTGGAATCTCTTACACACAGACATCTACACAACCTAATGAGCTGGAATCTCTTACACACAGACAAGATCACTGAGCACCTCCTCAACTTACTATCACTCTGAGGAGCTCTGCTACACAACAAAATAAGGATGATCTCATACATACAGACATGATTACTAAGCTCCTCCTCTTCTTACATTCACTGTGAGGAGCTCTGCTACACAACCTAATGAGCTGGAAACTCTTACACACAGACATGATCACTGAGCTCCTTCTCTTCTTACATTCACTGTGAGGAGCACTGCTACACAACCTAATGAGCTGGAATCTCTTACACACAGACATGATCACTGAGCTCCTCCTCTTCTTACATTCACTGTGAGGAGCTCTGCTACATAACCTAATGAGCTGGAATCTCTTACACACAGACATGATCACTGAGCTCCTCCTCTTCTTACATTCACTGTGAGGAGCTCTGCTACACAACCTAATGAGCTGGAATCTCTTACACACAGACATGATCACTGAGCTCCTCCTCAACTTACAATCACTCATAGGAGCTGTGCTACACCACAAAATGAGGATGATCTCATACATACAGACATGATCACTGAGCTCCTCCTCTTCTTACCTTCACTGTGAGGAGCTCTGCTACACAACCTAATGAGCTGGAATCTCTTACACACAGACATGATCACTGAGCTCCTCCTCTTCTTACATTCACTGTGAGGAGCTCTGCTACACAACCTAATGAGCTGGAAACTCTTACACACAGACATGATCACTGAGCTCCTCCTCTTCTTACCTTCACTGTGAGGAGCACTACTACACAACCTAATGAGCTGGAAACTCTTACACACAGACATGATCACTGAGCTCCTCTTCTTACATTCACTGTGAGGAGCTCTGCTACACAACCTAATGAGCTGGAATCTCTTACACACAGACATCTACACAACCTAATGAGCTGGAATCTCTTACACACAGACATGATCACTGAGCTCCTTCTCAACTTACAATCACTCATAGGAGCTCTGCTACACCACAAAATGTGGATGATCTCATACATACAGACATGATCACTGAGCTCCTCCTCTTCTTACCTTCACTGTGAGGAGCTCTGCTACACAACCTAATGAGCTGGAATCTCTTACACACAGACATGATCACTGAGCTCCTCCTCTTCTTACATTCACTGTGAGGAGCTCTGCTACACAACCTAATGAGCTGGAAACTCTTACACACAGACATGATCACTGAGCTCCTCCTCTTCTTACCTTCACTGTGAGGAGCACTACTACACAACCTAATGAGCTGGAAACTCTTACACACAGACATGATCACTGAGCTCCTCTTCTTACATTCACTGTGAGGAGCTCTGCTACACAACCTAATGAGCTGGAATCTCTTACACACAGACATCTACACAACCTAATGAGCTGGAATCTCTTACACACAGACATGATCACTGAGCTCCTTCTCAACTTACAATCACTCATAGGAGCTCTGCTACACCACAAAATGTGGATGATCTCATACATACAGACATGATCACTGAGCTCCTCCTCTTCTTACCTTCACTGTGAGGAGCTCTGCTACACAACCTAATGAGCTGGAATCTCTTACACACAGACATGATCACTGAGCTCCTCCTCTTCTTACATTCACTGTGAGGAGCTCTGCTACACAACCTAATGAGCTGGAAACTCTTACACACAGACATGATCACTGAGCTCCTCCTCTTCTTACCTTCACTGTGAGGAGCACTACTACACAACCTAATGAGCTGGAAACTCTTACACACAGACATGATCACTGAGCTCCTCTTCTTACATTCACTGTGAGGAGCTCTGCTACACAACCTAATGAGCTGGAATCTCTTACACACAGACATCTACACAACCTAATGAGCTGGAATCTCTTACACACAGACATGATCACTGAGCTCCTTCTCAACTTACAATCACTCATAGGAGCTCTGCTACACCACAAAATGTGGATGATCTCATACATACAGACATGATCACTGAGCTCCTCCTCTTCTTACCTTCACTGTGAGGAGCTCTGCTACACAACCTAAAGAGGTGGAATCTCTTACACACAGACATGATCACTGAGCTCCTCCTCTTCTTACATTCACTGTGAGGAGCTCTGCTACACAACCTAATGAGCTGGAAACTCTTACACACAGACATGATCACTGAGCTCCTCCTCTTCTTACATTCACTGTGAGGAGCACTACTACACAACCTAATGAGCTGGAAACTCTTACACACAGACATGATCACTGAGCTCCTCTTCTTACATTCACTGTGAGGAGCACTGCTACACAACCTAATGAGCTGGAATCTCTTGCACACAAACATGATCACTGAGCTCCTCCTCTTCCTACATTCATTACTACACAACATAATGAGAGTGAGACATGATTGCTGAGAACCTGCTTCACTTACAGTCACTGTGAGTAGCTCTGCTACACAACCCAATAAGGGGTCTCATACACAGAGACATGATCATTAAGTGCCTTCTTCATTTACAGTCACTGTAAGGAGCTCTGCTATACAATGTAATGAGGGGAACCTCATATACCCAGTCATTATCAATCGGTGCCTTCTCCACGTGTAGTCACTATGAGGAGCTCTCCTAATTAATTTAATGAAGTGAAATGTAATACACACAAACCAATTCACTGAGCACCTCCTCCACTTACAGTCACTGTGAGGTGCTCTGCTACATATATCAGAGAATTTCATATACTACTATTACAGTTACTACCAGTAAGAAGCAAGACAGGTGCATTATTAATGTGTTTCAGTACATATTAGGTATAGTGTTCCAAAGTCACAGTAAAATCCACTGGCGATAACTAAGATGCTATAACTAATACCTCTTTTCCACCAAAAACCAGAGTCAGACCTGGGTTTTCAGTCACGGTTCAAACCCAGGTCAGACATCATTTGCACAGAACCATCGATCTGCGTTATTCTCAGATCAGCCCCATTCACACTGAACCTGGGTCTGCCCTGCTAAACTTGTGAGGTCATAAAAAGTGGGAGGTGACTGCTCCACAACCGCCAATCAGCTCATTTTAGGCATGACCCAGGTCGGATAACCCGTGTTGCGCCGTTCACACTGCACCATTACCCAGGTCCGACCCTGGTAGCTACCTGGGTTGGATTTCCGGGTCACTTGACCCAGGTTATTTTTCAGGGACCCTTTTACACTGAGATGCGACCCGGGTAGACCCAGGAAAAACCCAGATTTTCGGTCTGGTGTAAAAGGGGTATAACAGTGCTCAAAGATGTTATGTGTGTGTGTGTGCATGTGTGTGTGTGTGTGTGTGCATGTGCGTGCGTGTTTGTGTGTGTTGGTGTGTCTGTGTTGGTGTGTGTGTGTGTGCATGTGCGTGTGTGTGTGTGTTGGTGTGTGTGTGTTGGTGTGTGTGTTGGTGTGTCTGTGTTGGTGTGTGTGTGCGTGTTTGTGTGTGTTGGTGTGTCTGTGTTGGTGTGTGTGGTGTTGGTGTGTGTGTTGGTGTGTCTGTTGGTGTGTGTGGTGTTTGTGTTTGTGGTGTTTGTGTTTGTGTGTGTTGGTGTGTGTGTGTGTGTGCGTGTTTGTGTGTGTGGTGTTTGTGTGTGTTGGTGTGTCTGTGTTGGTGTGTGTGTGTGGTGTTTGTGTGTGTGTTGGTGTGTGTGTGTGTGTGTGTTGGTGTGTCTGTGTTGGTGTGTGTGGTGTTTGTGTGTGTGTTGGTGTGTGTGTGTGTGTTGGTGTGTCTGTGTTGGTGTGTGTGGTGTTTGTGTGTGTGGTGTTGGTGTGTGCGTTGGTGTGTGTGTGTGGTGTTTGTGTGTGTTGGTGTGTGTGTGTGTGTGTTTGTGTGTGTTGGTGTGTGTGTGTGGTGTTTGTGTGTGTTGGTGTGTCTGTGTTGGTGTGTGTGTGTGGTGTTTGTGTGTGTGTTGGTGTGTGTGCATGTGTAGTAACAAAGCTCAAATTCATTCTACTCCTCTATCACTAATTATTTTACTTCCAGAGAGCTAAGCGAACGCAAATGGAATTCTCCTTAAAAAATAGATTTAAGTTTCTTTGCTGTGTAAGAATCCATTATAAATGAATTTATCAGGTAAAACAATCAATAATGAAGCGTAATTTGTGAATTAGCGAAAATGCTACAGCAGCAAATACAGACGTGAGGCGAATCGCTTTCTTACAGGTTAATAAGTACAAATTAAAGGTACTTTATAATGTACAGCACAGTAATAAAACTGCTTTCTGGCCTAAAACAACCTACAGCTTAAATGGGTAATAGAACCTCCAGCTACAGGTGGCAGGGCAGACAGGCTACAGATTGGATTACAAGTTACTCCCATTTTATTACACTTTAATATTGAATGTGTCTACAAATCCATGGTTATGTCATGGGTTATTATATTCTCTAATGAAAAATGTTACATACTGTATGAACCATAAATATAGAATGTATAGCAGAACTCGGGTATTACCTCCACACTTCATTACTGAGGACACATCATTAGGACAGTGTCATTACCGAATGTGATGCTGGCGAAAAGCTGAATTTTCAGTCAGTTAATTTCTGTGCCATCACCGTTCCTGTCCACCAATCCACGCAGGGCACTACATTGCCTATCATAACAAATGTCATAATATTTCTTTCTTATTCTCTATGGACAAAGTAAATAGCATTAATTTAGAAATGTTACTTTATAAAAAAAATAATGTATTCCCTTCTTCCTGTTGCTCCTTCTACACTGGCAGCCTCACATTGCTACATTAGAGGCTGAACCTCCAAGGATAGATCTCATTTCTCCCGGGAGGCTCACGATTTTTCAGGGACGCTGCCTAATAACGTTGGAGCCTGGCTCTGCCTCCTGTAGTGGGCAGCTATGTCTCCTCTCTGGGCAACTAACCTGGGAACTTATAAATCACACTTAAAACCATTCACGATTTTCCCACCAGTATCTGAATGTCGCAGGAGATGATTAACATTCCCATGTGAGGCGCTCCCAGGCTTCCCAGCACTTTCCTATTTTTGTGTCTTGCTTGTCTTCCCTCACCGTGGTCCTCTGTTTATTTTGATGGTAGATCTGAATGGGAAGATAAAAATTGTGTTTAATATGATAGAGATAAAACTTTTTATTATTCTTGTTTGGATGCCTTAGGAAAAAATAAAACGTTTAACGTCCT
The DNA here is from genome assembly GCA_031769625.1 of Taudactylus pleione. Classification (NCBI taxonomy): domain Eukaryota; kingdom Metazoa; phylum Chordata; class Amphibia; order Anura; family Myobatrachidae; genus Taudactylus; species Taudactylus pleione. The sequence goes on along the minus strand of JAUIMM010000424.1, from coordinate 3,670,735 downwards.
GTTTTCGTTCCTCCCAGGAAGTATTCCCACGGTTGCTGAAAATCAAAGCACAAACGAGAACCCAACCTATGTAAATGTTTGAAGGAGAGACCCCGACCTGCCTCCAGGACTGTTCCCAGTGTTTGAATAAAACAGAGGTTTTTAGCTTTAAGCCTGACCAAGAAGATACGTCAGCCTACGTACACATTTTATGGGACACAATTACCCCTCTTTTAGACTCTCTTGTGTTTGTAAATGATAAATGAATTGACATATGCCAGACATTTGCATGTTTTAACCCCTTCACTGACCACGAGGCTTTGCCACATGTTCGCTTGGTCTTTAGCGGTGAGCGGGTTAAATGTTGGGGGTGTTTTTAGCGTTACCATAGGTTAAACTTCACAGTAGTTTAACAAGGCAAATATGTAAATAAAGGTATTTAAAGGGGAACCATCAACTATTATTATTTTTATTATTATTTTAAATGTGTTGTATTTTAGTACATTCTTTACCAACAAAAAAAAGCTAGATAACTCCCATTACAGGTAAAATGCATTATACAAACATTTTGCACAAACCTTTTTGAGCATTTTTATTTGATACGGTGCCATAACTTTTCGTAGCTTGGTGAATGCCCGAGGAGATATATTAGTCGGCGACTAAATTCCCTCCAGACTGTTGAAAAATCTTCTCAGATATGATTCTGATCGAACACAATTTTTTATTTTTGGAATGGATTTCCTAGAAGCAGTGTCATTATATTTCATTCTATGTATCATGTATAAATTATTTTTAATGATAGTTCATCCTCGAGCCCTCTCCTGCCGATGCTTTCAGCTGGACTAATCTGCACATGACGTCCAATTTATCTGGTGATATTTTGTCTACTCACCACTAAAGGGGGAAAGGTAACGATTGTATATATTCCTTTATAAATAAAACATATAAATCTTTATTAAGGTTCAAATCATTTCATTGTGATTGGTCAAGTGCGATCGTGATGTCACCTAATTTGACAACTTTATGGGGAGAGATGTGCAGAGGGTGTTCAGGCGGCGGATTTGGCGACAGTTGAGTGGTTTTAAGCCAATACGTTCCCACCACTAGTCAGGTGAGAAGTCAAATTGTAGCCAGTCTGTAATATTGAATTTAAAACTATATACCTTCCGATTACTTGGACAACATAGTGCCAGTGATATCATGCTAGTCAATTGGTCAAGACCCACCTAACAACAAGGCAGCTATTTTTCGTCATGGAAGATGGAAATGTATACATTTTTGATTCACTTTAGCCACTCCCACAATTGGACTTAGCCCACACCCCAATGAGTAGGCCCCACCCTTTTATAGGTCTGAACTCAGGAATGTTTTGCAATAAATAGGACAGTAGATACTATGAAGGTGGAAGAGAGAGACCCGACCAACACAGAATGGACACAAAATACATTTCTAAATATGCTTCATGTTTTTGTAATCTCAGCATTGTACTGTATAATCAGTTGTCTCAAATAATATAATGTAATTAACATGTTTGGTTGCTGATTTTCTTATTGTAATGTCATTAACCTTCTAACAGTTTTCATATTATTCTTTTCAATTCTTTGATCTGTATATGGGCAACAAAGAGCCCCAATCATGTACATTCACTGCTGATATTTTGTAACAGAGGAGATTTTCTGAAATCATAATCACAATACAAATTTTGAGTTGCAGTAACTGAACTTCGCAAATGATCTCATGAAAAAAAATATGTGCAACTGATATTATATTATACCTATATATTTGTTATGAGCTTCTTTGGTGTTTTGCGTGGTTTGTGTTACAACCTGTAGATGGCAGTGTTGTTACTGCTTATTTCAGTTTTTTTTGGACACAATTATCCTACTAATAATTTTGTGGGGGCCCACAGAGCTGTTAAAAGAACCCGATATTTACACCTCTTGACCTAACTTTAAAGGAAGGATTGTAAGAGTATCGATGCTGCTTTCATGGCATTTCCTGGCTGAGTGTTCCCCCGGCATTGCCTGGGAATGGAGCATAAACACTCTTGCGATTCTTGTAGGGATCAATAATCCCCTTTTAAAGTTCTTTTCTTGCAAAGTGTTTGTGTAGATTAGAAAGGAGAAGGGAAACGCTGACGTCCTACATTGTTTGTGATTAGCGGAACAATATGCGCATTTGTGTTTAAATAAAGTCGATTGCTCCTCCTCACTTTCCAAAATGGTAATGACCCCCGTTCTCACGCTGTACCTACACTGAGAGAGAAAAAGAATCAGAACAAATGCTAAATAGCAAAGCTGTACAATTTTTCGTGGCGATCCGGCCGTGTCTTGTGATTTTGCCAACTCCCCATCGCTCGCAAATTGCATCTTTTTTTATTACCCATTTTATGCTTATGGTAAAAGCGCAAATTGCGTCCGACTCAAAATGACCTTATAGGTGTTACGTGTCTTCATGACCCCCAGACACCCCCCACCTGACATACAGGAAGTGCTATAAAGATATCAGCTCAAACCCCGTTGGCACACCATGTATTGGGCCACATTATTTTAAATGTAGATGTTGAATAAATGTTGAATAATGAAAGAATGGGGGGAAAAAGGAACAGGTTTCTAAAAAAAAAAAAATATCTCCACATATGTTCACACTTCTCAGAGTTGTGATGCCAAAAAGGCAAAAAAAAATTGGACATGGTCGAGAAACCCAACAGAAACGAGTGTAAGATCAGCAACTGTAAACAACAAAAACACATCAGAGTAAAATCAAATAAGAAATATATACAGCGTAAAAGAAGCTTAAATATTTATTTTTTACCTGGTATTTCAAATATTTAGGTAATTATAACTTTTAACAGCAGTTTTTAGTCTTCCATCTTTCATTTTTTTTTATTTTAGTTGTTAGTTGTATAATGTTTTTGTTTTGTTTTTTTTAGAATTTTGTTAGCGGTCCAACAACTTGTCTTCCATGTAATCTCTCTTTCTCCTTCCATGAGACATACTGTACCCTCCGGTATGTGGTAGGAAATGAACTGCAGCAACCAAGACAAAAAAATCAAACAGTGCACAGAACATGACTGTAAGTGTCATTGACTAGTGAAGGTGATTCGATGGAGCATTAAATAATTAAAACAAATGGTGTTTAAAGAAACCGCTTTTGTATGAAGTCATTGTCTCAATAAAGTTATTTTTCTTGAATCATTTATTTTGGTGCAAAGGATTCAGGTGTGAACTGGGAACTTTAAACTTTTTATGTAACTTTGTTTTTCTGTGTATGGCCTTATTGAGATTGAGTTTATTGCAATAATTCTTATTGAGATTGAGTGTATTGCAATAATTCTCCTCAATGTACTGTAAATAATTACTGGCTGCAGGTTGAACTTGTCCTAGTAAGACCTATGAAGGGAATTGATAAAAGAATATAAAATTTTCTCCGACCTCAATCTACTGCAAGAGGAGCATAAATAAATGGCAATTATTATTGATTTCCTAATTAGATAAATTGCAATTTACCATTGTAAAAAATATATATATACGTCACTTATCCTGTTTAGTGTCTTTTGTACACATTGTATGTATCATTTAATGTTGTATTGTAACAGAATTTACTTATTACTTTCATTGTATATCATATACCTCAGATATATCGCTTTTATTATATCTGAAAGATGCAAAAAATGTCCTGGTTGATTTGTGTCCATGTATAATTTGGGAAAACTAAAATCTATATTTTGTATTTCATTATATAGAGTATATGATTGCATTAAGCTTATATACATTATGTTACTGAGTAATGTGAGAATGCAATGAGCCAAAAGTACCCCCGATACATACTAAACACAAACATTTACAGTACATTCAATTAAGGTATGGAAAATGTTCTTTATATTGTCTTTAATCCCCCTAATGGTTGATATGTGCAATATACCTTAAAGACCACACCACAAATTATAGCTAGGCGCTAATTAGAAATAATTATAGAATTAGTTAACAAAAAATAGCAGCATACCCCTCTAGGCTTGTGGAAACCTACTTAAAACAGACTTCCAAAGATAGTCGTTACAGAACTATAAAACACTTGAATGGTGTTGCGCTAATAATCATAGATAATTTGTAAAACTTGATGTGTCCGAAATAAAAACTAATGTATAATCATAAATGGTTTATATAAAACAAAATACCAAAAAATAATAATAATAGATCATCATGCACAATAATAATGTCTCAATAAAGACCAAAAAAGGAAATCTTTGCATAGATGTATAAATTACTGACTGGTCAGTGTAATTTCCTTATAAAATGTAAATTTTAGTTAAAATAATGTATCAAAGTCATACTTCTCACCGGACTTGTACAGTATATCACAAAATGTATAAAATCTATTAATCCTCGTTAGTCAGACCGCCATGTCTGTAACATCGGGGACTCGGTGTAAATAGCGGTGCTTTATAAAGATGAAATAAGGAGTCCCAGCTTAAGGGCAAAACAGCCCGATGATCCCAGTTTGCGCAGCTCCGGAGGCAATAATCCAGTCAGCTCGTGACTGCCGTTGTTTAGCCGCTATGACAGTCCAGATAATAGGAACTCTGCCCCCACATGTAGAAAAACCCGCTCCCACTTCATATAGTAAGACCACCGATTGTAGTTAGATAGGGTCCGGCAAGGTAAGTAGCAGAGTAGATAGCAGATACCACTGACGCGTTTCGCTTGCATTTTAGGAAGCTTTATCAAAGAGCATGGATCACAAATTTTTATACCTTAAAGACTTAACATGACTAAAACTTATCTAAAATAAACACACAGACAACAGGAGTTGGAATTAAAATTAAAGGTCAAATTTTATTTGGCATCAGATTATTAATTAAATATTGAATTAGGGCTTTCGAATTAGATCTTGCCAATTGAAATTAATTGTGAGCTTAAAGTTAGTATGGTTGTGGATAGCAAAGAACGGACACTCCAACAAAAACACACGCAGACCAAACACATCACCCATTGGTGTTTAACTTTCCAGAAAAAGCACGCCCGGATGGGCTGTGTCATTTCCCTGTAGGTACGATTTGGCCTATATTTGAACAAGGAGAACGCACCCATCTAACTTGTATAAAGAATAAAAGCACACTACCGTTCTTTCCGCCACAGCACACATAGCAACAGACTCGAAACATGGGAGGGAGGAATTTCCAGAATCACGGAGGCTGACTCTTTGGTGATCAGTCATAATATACTGACAAGTCCACACACCCCAGGAACCCTATAGGCTAACTCTAAATGTCTGATACTAACATACCATAACACTTAAAGGTATACTGCTACCACAACCTCAGGGTTTAATCTGGCTCACTCAGATTACACCTGCCTTATGCTGTCCTTCCAAATTGAAAAAAATAAATGATGTCATTTGTAACAACTTTTATCCATTCAGCTGTGACCAAAGGGGGCATGTGCCCAAGAGAGAGGACAAGGGCAGCAATTGAGACCATGTCTGTGATGGCTGGTGATTTTTCTTTTCACCCCCCCTCTCTCTCCCTGCATGTAATGTCAATGCAGCACACAAGTGGCCAATGTTGTCAGTCTGTGTATGTGTCCTAGTCACACTGTGTATGCATCTTGTTGGTTTTGTATATTATTCATGCTAAGGGCCTTGAAAGTTGAAAATCAAAAGCCACTGTCTGGTCAGGTACTCACATGCACAGATAAATTGTTATTGACAAGTTGTCATTGAGCTTAAATGTGCTGAATGTGTAGAATAATAGTTTTGTTATGAGTCAGATGTTTTGTCTGGACTTCTGGCCTACATAGATAAAGAGCAAATGTGTTATTCTTTGTTAATAGTACATAATTAAGGAAATGCTGCCCCTGCAGGTATATAAAGTAGAGCACCAATGTATGTATTCTACTGCTTATATGCATAACTGCGCATTGCCAAGGGTCTAAAAAGTGCTTACATTGAATACACGACAGCCCTTGTGCCTGGTGCAAACACAGAAGACATTTCACTATCCACGATAACATCTGCAGGGACAGCAGCTCCATCTCTGCGGTGTTGAAGAAGTGAAGTGTTTGCAAATACATTTCCTTAACTTTTCCTTTAGCGATACTGTGCATGAGTGAGTGGAGAGTGCCAGGGAGGGACCCTATGGATCCCCCTCCCGGTAACTATTGCGTTCTGTAGCCCATAGGCCACGGCAACTACAGCAGCATCATCTGTAGATGGCGTTAGCTACTGGAGCCAATGTGATGGATTACGTTTTCTTGCTAAATGCAGCAAAAGGTAGCCCCAATAGAAACCTATGGAGGCTGCAATTGTGAACAGAAAATGGGGCCAGCAGCAGAAATCACCAATATCTGCTGCTCCCCCCCCCCCCCCTTCCCCCAGAAAACATTCAGGACATACTGTAAGGTTGCAGATATCCTCCAAAAACATCAGTAAATAAGCCCCAATTACTTTTTCATTCATATTCACTAAACTACGGCAGCAAAATGGATCTTTCATGCAAAGTAAATAGAACACTAGTGAATAATTGCAGGTGTAATTAAACTTTCTGCTTAACTGAGAGAATAAAATAGTCCCTTGATAATTTATTTATAGTGATCTGTTTATGAATTTGTTTTAGGGAAACCATTCCGTCATTCAGATTCTTCACAGTTGTTTTACTTTGCACTTACAGTATGAGGTCACAATTCAGCCTTAGCCCACCCTAGAAGTTCGGTGTAGACCCCTCCCCTGAGGTCCCCGCCATTATCTCAGTGTAGCTGATAACTCTCTGGACCACATGTTGCTGGCTCACTACTGGGAGGCAGACAAAAATCACCCAATCAGGCTCTGGGTTTCATTTTGTCATTTGTTTACCTACAGAGGCTTTCACACCCCAATATAGGGTCAGCGGAAATCCCCAATGTCAGTACCATGGCCCTGCATGAAGGAGCAAATTGTGAGTGGGTGTCCCAGTTATATTCCCCTACAGATGTACTGGTGTGGGGTTATATTCCCCTACAGATGTACTGGCATGGGGTTATATTTCCCGACAGATGTACTGGTGTGGGGTTATATCCCCCTACAGATATTCTGGTGTGGGGTTATATTCCCCTACAGATGTACTGGTGTGGGGTTATATTTCCCTACAGATGTACTGGTGTGGGGTTATATTTCCCTACAGATGTACTGGTGTGGGGTTATATTTCCCTACAGATGTACTGGTGTGGGGTTATATTTCCCTACAGATGTACTGGTGTGGGGTTATATTCCCCTACAGATGTACTGGCGTGGGGTTACATTCCCCTACAGATGTACTGGTGTGGGGTTATATTCCCTTACAGATATACTGTTGTGGGGTTATATTCCCTTACAGATATTCTGGTGTGGGGTTATATTCCCCTACAGATGTACTGGTGTGGGGTTATATTTCCCTACAGATGTACTGGTGTGGGGTTATATTTCCCTACAGATGTACTGGTGTGGGGTTATATTTCCCTACAGATGTACTGGTGTGGGGTTATATTCCCCTACAGATGTACTGGCGTGGGGTTACATTCCCCTACAGATGTACTGGTGTGGGGTTATATTCCCTTACAGATATACTGTTGTGGGGTTATATTCCCTTACAGATATTCTGGTGTGGGGTTATATTCCCCTACAGATGTACTGGTGTGGGGTTATATTTCCCTACAGATGTACTGGTGTGGGGTTATATTTCCCTACAGATGTACTGGTGTGGGGTTATATTCCCCTACAGATGTACTGGTGTGGGGTTATATTCCCCTACAGATGTACTGGTGTGGGGTTATATTTCCCGACAGATGTACTGGTGTGGGGTTATATCCCCCTACAGATATACTGGTGTGGGGTTATATTCCCCGACAGATGTACTGGTGTGGGGTTATATTCCCCTACAGATGTACTGGCATGGGGTTATATTCCCCTACAGATGTACTGGTGTGGGGTTATATCCCCCTACAGATATACTGGTGTGGGGTTATATTCCCCTACAGATGTACTGGTGTGGGGTTATATTCCCCTACAGATGTACTGGTGTGGGGTTATATTTCCCGACAGATGTACTGGCGTGGGGTTATATCCCCCTACAGATATACTGGTGTGGGGTTATATTCCCCTACAGATGTACTGGTGTGGGGTTATATTTCCCTACAGATGTACTGGTGTGGGGTTATATTTCCCTACAGATGTACTGGTGTGGGGTTATATTTCCCTACAGATGTACTGGTGTGGGGTTATATTCCCCAATAGATGTACTGGGGTGGGGTTATATTTCCCTACAGATGTACTGGTGTGGGGTTATATTCCCCAATAGATGTACTGGTGTGGGGTTATATTCCCCTACAGATGTACTGGTGTGGGGTTATATTCCCCTACAGATGTACTGGTGTGGGGTTATATTCCTCTACAGATGTACTGGTGTGGGGTTATATTCCTCTACAGATGTACTGGTGTGGGGTTATATTCCCCTTCAGATGTACTGGCGTGGGGTTATATTCCTCTACAGATGTGCTGGTGTTGGGTAAAGTTAGCGATTTTTATAACCTCATTATAAACCTCTTTTTTTCCCCTGAGGTACCAGTATGCTGCTCCGGACAATTTTATCTATTTATTATTAGAACACTATTTACATTCTGCATGTTCCATCATTGTGCAATGACAGAGCGCTCACTCTGAATCAGGGCCGTCCCTTCTCCTTTTTGGAGCGGCCCACAGCAATAGTGAGCGGCCAAAATGATGGTCACGATGGTCAAGACCATCGCGACCTTCGGGCTTGCGAAGAGACCCTTGCTGTAGGGTCTCGCTGCCGCAAGCCCTGGAGTGCTTTTGGCTCTATCAGAGCCAAAAGCACTCCCACTGACATCACTCGTGATGTCAGTGGGGCCGGCCCCAGATGGTAGGCGTTCCCATGGGAACGCCTCCGTCTGGGCAGCCACGCCCCTGGCACGCCCACCAAAGGGGGCGTGCTGTCAATCACCATCGACAGCACGCCCCCTTTGGTGCGAGACCCATAACGACGGCTTGGCCGTCGTTATTCGGGTCTCTCGCATGCGCATGATGGAGCCGTCTCCATCGTGCGCATGCGCACTTGGGCACCATCGACCCGCTTTCGAGCGCTCAGCGCTCACGAGCGGGTCTGAATCAGGCCCTTAAGCCTGTGTGTTTGTCTTATCCACAGCATTTAGACAATACACAGAATCTAATCCAAGATCTGTGCATCTATTATGGTGTGCAGTTGTATGTTACACTGTGTAGATTGCTATCACTGTTTCTTTCTTTTTTTTTCTCTCCTCTTCTAAATCTTGATAATGGCCCTCATTCAGAGCCGTACGCTCTGAGCAGAGCGCACGCTCTGAATGAGGGCCGGGCTCCATTTTCATGGAGCGTCCTCCTGGACGCTCGTATAGCTGTGGGTCACCACCCACAGGCTATACGAGCGTGCTTTTTGATGACCGCGATGGTCGAGACCATCGCGACCATCGAAATTGCGAGCCGGAGCCTGCGGTTGAGGTTTTCAACCGCAAGCTCCGGAGTGATTTTGGCTCTATCAGAGCCAAAAGCACTCCCACTGACATCACTAGTGATGTCAGTGGGCCGGCTTCTGACGGGAGGCGTTCCCGTGGGAACGCCCCCGTCAGGGAGGCACGCCCCCGGCACGCCCACCAAAGGGGGCGTGCTGTCAATCAACATTGACAGCACGCCCCCTTTGATCGGACACAACGAGCGAAGGACTTTCCTTCGCTCGTCGCGTCTGGCGCATGCGCACGACGGAGCTCCCTCCGTCGTGCGCATGCTCAGTGCATAACATCGACCCACTTGCGAGCGGACAGCCGCTCGCGAGTGGGTCTGAATCAGGCCCAATATTTACTCCTGGGATGCACCTCCAGTTTTTGAAATATACCTAGATACGTGTATCCAATAAATCTATAATTAGATCGTTAGAATTAACTGTTTTCCTGTGCAATCAATCTTCTTCCCCTTTTCCTGTATGACATAGATTGCTATCACTCTCAGAATTTATATTGTTTTATTAAGTTTACATTCAGATAATTATGTAGGTGTGTGATGTTTGGCCAAAACATTAGATTTTATTGATGTATATGGTTTTTACCCTGAACATATATCCAGAATTGATATATATATATACATAAGAAAATTATGTTATTTTAATAAATTTTTTCATTATCAGTTGTTTACCTCATTTGGTCCGGGATAGACAATCGGCGCTATTATTGTACCACTACATTATAAACCTCTTGTAAGTTATTTTGCTATATTTTTGGAACTACAGTGTGGGCCTGATTCAGATTTGGGAATAGAGGGCCTGATTCACTACGGATCGCTATGGCGATAGTGCCTGCAATTATACACTCAGGGCCTAATTCAGACCCGTTCGCGAGCGCTGAGCGCTCGCAAGCGGGTCGATGGTGCCCTAATGCGCATGCGCACAACGGAGGGAGCTCCGTCGTGCGCATGCGAGAGACCCGCATAGTGACAGCCAAGCTGTCGCTATAGATCTCGCACCAAAGGGGGTGTGCTGTCGATGGTGACTGACAGCACGCCCCCTTTGGTGGGCATGCCGGGGGTGTTGCTGCCCAGACGGAGGTGTTCCCATAGGAACGCCTTCCGTCTGGAGCCGGCCCCATTGACATCACTAGTGATGTCAGTGGGAGTGCTTTTGGCTCTGATAGAGCCAAAAGCACTCCTGGGCTTGCGGCAGCGAGACCCTACCGCAGGGTCTCGTCGCAAGCCCGATGGTCGCGATGGTCTTGACCATCGCGACCATCTTTTTGGCCACTCGCATAAGCTGTGGGTGGTAACCCACAGCTATGCGAGTGGCCAGGAGGCCGCTCCATTTTTAGGTAGGAGGGCCCTGATTCAGAGTGAGCGCTCTTGTCAGAGCGTCCGGCTCTGAATCAGGCCCTGAGTTCCTGCTGCAAAAATATGCTAATGAACGCTATCACAAAGCCGTCAAAGAGACGCCCAATACCGCTCACATCCGTAATACCTTGCAGTCCTGCGTATACAGCGGGAACATCGAGTAACATCGGCCCCTTACACACAATTACAGCAGGTCTCTTGTCAGACGCAGTAAGTGCTGAAGTTGCGTATGCCGTCGCAGAGGCTAATTTATGCACGCCCGTGCAACAGCATTCAGTCGGACAGGCATTTACCTGCGTTTCTCCGACTACTCCCCCCTCGCCACCCCCAAACGCTGACCTCCCGTCACTCACTCTGCGTTGGCTTTGTGTGAGCTGCGTGATCGCAGTGCGCAGGTCTGTGGTTGCGCACGTGCACTGCGATGCATACGCATGCGCAGTACGCAACAATTGGTCGTCTGTGTACGCTATCGCAATAGCGATCCGTAGTGAATCGACCCCAGGGTAAGAAAGAGCAAGTAACTGTGTAAAACCATGCTGCTCTGCAGGGGGGCAGATGTAACACGTGCAGAGGGGTGTAGATTTGGGAGGGAGTTGTCCAAGCTGAAATTTAAATTGCAGTGTTATAATAAAGCTTTCCAGCATTTGTGGGCTACATGCAAAAGCTGCCATTATTTACCCTGCATGCATATATAATGTATGTATTTGCAGCCCTTGCATTGCAACATGGTTTGTCCAGGTTCACATTTACTTGCTATAACTTCATCTATCCCAATCAGGCTCTTCCCAAAATATGCTGGTGCTCCGGGGGAGAACTTCCGTCAACATTAATATAATTATTTATACAAGTCCTATTGAAACATGAAATACCTTACCTGGTCTTTGTGTATACTTTCTGTGTTTCTCACCAATATCATTGTATCTGACCGGCACAGTTGTTTATTTCCACTGCTCTTGGATTTGACATGGATCAGCTCTGTGCATGGACACAGTGGGCCTGATTCAGAGCTGCTCACTCTGACAGAGCGCTCGCTCTGAATCAGGGCCGGGCTTTTTTTTTTTTGGAGCGGCCTCTTGGCTGCTCGCATAGCTGTGGATTGCCACCCACAGCTATTTCGAGCGGCCAGGATGATGGTCGCGATGGTCAAGACCATCGCGACCATCGGGCTTGTGACGAGACTCTTGTGGTGGGCCACGTGACCCTTGTCGCCCGTCGCAAGCCCCAGAGGGCTTTCGGCTCTAACAGAGCCGGAACTCTCCACTGACATCACTTGTGATGTCAGTGGGGCCGCCCCCAAACAGCAGGCGTTCTCATGGGAACGCCTCCGTTTGGGCAGCCACCCCCCTGGCCCACCCCCAAACGGGGCGAGCTGTCACTCAACATCGACAGCTCGCCCCCTTTGGTGCTAGACCTGGAGCGACGAATTGCCCGTCGCTAGCCAGGTCTCGCGCATGCGCACGACTGAGCCGGCTCCGTTGTGCGAATGCGCTGTGGGCCACCATCGACCCAGTTGCGAGCGCTCAGCGGGGATTTAAAGAGTAGAAAGAAATATAGAGCAATATTTTAGTAAACCTTTCAGGAGCGAATGTACAAACTGATAAGATCCGCTGTCTGTCTGTCCTGCCCCGCACTTACAGTAGAGCCTGATTCACTACGGAACACAACTGCAATAGCGATTACGCAGCCAGTTCAACTGCGATGGTATGCTAATCCATTGCCATCGCAATGCAATCTCAGCACAACAGGACGTCGACTTTGCCTTACACACATCCGTAATACGTAGCAGAATAGCGGAAACATCGGTACAATAAAGTACCATCGCAGCTCTGACCTTACTCAGATATTGCCAACTTCATCGCACGCTGTGTGTCCTCAGGCTGCGTAGGGCATCGCAGTGGATAATTTATGCATGCCCCTGCAATGGCGTTCAAACGCACTGGCACGCCTGTGTTACGCTGACCAGCCTCCCGTTACCGCCATCAAACGGCACTTCCTGTCAATCACTCTGTGATGGGTCTGTGCAGCAGCTGTGATCGCAATCCCCATCGCAATGGCTAGTTTTCGCACTTGTAGTGCGATGCATGCGCAATATGCAACTATCGGCCGATTGCGTGCGTATTAGCAACTGCGTTCCTTGCTGAATCAGGCCCTTAGCCATCAGCGTGAATATTTATTGTATGTTATAAAATAAATTGTTGCCTTTGTTAATTACTGTCTTTGTGCTTCCAGTGGCTAACGAAGAATGACGCAGTATAAGCGGATTTTGCTTTGTATGTTATAAACGGAATCGGTATGTAATGTCGGATGTCGGGATGCCTCCTGTCAAAATACCGACTTACCCTCCCCCTTCTCCCCCTAACCCTAACACTCCTTTCTTGTACCCTAACCCTCGGCACCCCGCACCCAAACCCTAACCTTCCCCGCCTAGTGCCTAAACCTAAGTATCCCCCCTCCATGCCTAAACCTAACCCTCCCCCTTAGTGCCTAACCCTAACCCTCCCCCCCTGTGGTGCCGAACCCTAACCTTCCCCCCTAGGGGTGCCTAACCCTAACCTCCCTCCCAAAACCTAACCTCGCTATGCTGCCTAAACCTAACACTCCCCCTCCACCCCGTGGCTAACGCTAAGGGCGCCCCAGACTTACCTTGTTCGGGCTGGCGTCCTTCAGGATTCTGGTGTCGGTATTAAGATAGGTGTCGGTATTTAGACACCTACAGATGTAGCCACGCTCATCTTTGCCACAGGGCACACGCATCGTGTCATAGTGCAGCACTCGCCGGGGTGCGACTAGGCACGCCTGGCGTACACACTATTGAAGTCTATGACATGCACGATCCATAGACGCGGGCACACTATTTGCGCCATCCATGCTGCAATGCCCTCATCGTGGGATAAATGAGTGTGGCTACATCTGTATCTTAAGTCCCATGTCGGACTTCCAGTGTCTGGATTCAGACCGGCGCCATGCCGCCCGTCGGTCTGATAACTACATCCCGTTATAATGTTAATCAGTTGTATAGAGTGTATTTGGTAAGAAAGGTTCCCATTAATATAACGAGGGACAACTTTCTGTTACCTCGAAATAGTAAGGTTAGATAACAGCGACCCCCCTATATTACCGTAATGATTATTGTATACATTGGTACTCGTACAAAAAGCAGCATTTTGATTGTTCCACACATAATCGATTTTCATAGAAGATTATGTTTTATTTCACTTATTTCCTGATATTCCACCTTACAGCGGTCGGGAGGCTGTGGGTGCGGGTGGAGATATACCAGCAGCTGAGAACCATTACCCCATTCCTGCAATGTCATGGCTCGTAGCTAGTTTATCTCTACTGCTCTGTAATAGGAGATTTTCCCAATATTCACTGAGGGTTTGGTAGGTAATACCACTGGCCGCAGCAGAAGCCCAGAAGAGGTGATCCCGATCGCTTAATAAGGTAAGTATACTCATCCTATTTTCCCCCCTAACCCTCAATTAGGGGTGCCTAATCCTAACCACCACCCCAAGTGCCTAACCCTAACCTCTCTCTAAGTGCCTAACCGTAACCTCCCTCTAAGTGCCTAACCCACTCTTCCCGCTGCCTATCCCTCCTGGGGTTAGCCTAACCCTAAGTCTCCCCGGGGCTCTGACACCTAACCCTCCCGTCCACGCCCGGCTTACCTTCGTTCGGTATGCCGGGCGTCGGTCTACCGGCGTAGGTCTAATGATACGCGACGGGTTTTCGACGCCTGTCATTAGTACTTTTCCGGGATTAGACAGTTGGAAAGCTGGCAGACGGCATTTAGACCGTCGGCTTCCTGGCTACATCCCTTCACTGATCTCAACACTACCCACGCAGGTAATTGGGAGGAGGCGATGTTGAAGAAGAAAAGTTTTACCATTTAATGTCTGATATTTTTAATAAACTCCCCATCGCCTGATAAGTGTTACCTCATTACAGTGCAGGGTAATCCATAATCATAATGAAATAACGACACAGAGACGTGTATAAGGGGAAAGGAAGGTCAACTTTATTTATTATTAAACTAATTAAACTATTTAATGTATCACTGAATTAACTAATAGAAGAATAAAGAAAGACAGACAAAGTATGGTGGGGCAGAAAGAACGGCCCCACAATCACCAGCTGCATACTCACACCGACCTTCTGGGAAGCGAGCAGCCAGCCCATTACCACGCCCAGTGTACCCACCTCCCACCCCAATGACACGACGTGAGGCCCACCTGGTTAGGTGGTTGCCGCTGACCCCAGTAGGGTAGAATCAGCCTAAGCCATGTATTGGAAGGGAGAGCACCACAAGCTCCAAAGACAGATGGCGACTACTACCGTTCTTTCCCGCCACAGGAAAAGCCGACACCAAACAACTCAATGAATAAGGGAGGGAGGGCGGGAAACAGCCAACCAGAGACATTTCTATGAAACGGCTGCAAAGCAGCAACTCTGATATAGCACTGACCCACCCCCTGCCATTCCTATAGGCTAACCAAACCTAACTCCACCCCCTGCCCAATCCTATAGGCTAACCAAACCTAACCCCACCCCCTGCCCAATCCTATAGGCTAATTAAACCTAATCCCACCCCACAACACTATCTCACTAATCAACTAGCCCCTTCTTGTCCAGAGGCCGACACCCACAGGCTCGGGTGTTTAATTACCTCCTTGCATATGAAATCCACTCCGTCCTACTTCATTTAGAAAAATGCTACGGCATTCTGTGTATTAATTATTCCTCCATCCTTTGATTATTATATATTTAATAGAATATTTACAAACAAAATACATTTGCCTAGTCTAAAGCCGGGCATATATTATGCACTTAATGGCCCGATCCACTGCTTATGGGCGTATTGGGACGATAATTGCATATGATTGCAGTATGGCAGCGGCCAATCAGCGATGATCTGGCATGAAAAATCTTCCAATATGCGCGACTGATCCGATCATTGCTCATCAGGGAGTGTATGTACTATTGAGGCCGACTGCCCGACATTTCCCTTATTGCTTCATGGGAGGATTGTGGCAATTAAAAGGAACCCAAAATGTCCGTTGGCCTGACGACGTGTGCCCAGCATAGGTGTAACAGCTCTCCTCTATAATCTATTGTTTTCTAAACATATATTGAGGGAGTGATAAACTGGAGCCTTGGAGTGATAAACTGGATGGATACCAACCAATCAGGTCCTACCTGTTATGTTACAGGCTGTGTTTGAAAAATGACACTTAGGAGCTGATTGGTTGGTACTTTATGTCTCTCCAAGGCTTAGTACATAGGGCCTGATTCAGAGCCAGACGCTATTTGCGCTCTTCGGCCAGAAAAAGGGGCCGGATATTTAAATTGAGCACTCGCTCTTTGCGGTCTGTTGACGCCTCTATGTCTGAGCGAGCGAACGAACAAAACATGCGCGCGCTATTTTGTAAAGACGCCCCCTGGCTGCTCACATCCTACATCATCTCCGCTATTTATTAGATTAATCGAGTACATTGAAAGGCGTCTGAACTGCTCTCAGTGCTTGTGGTTGGATTTTCCTACTGCAATCATGCGAACAGTTCAGGAAACAACCAAGTGACGTGGTCGATGACGCTGCTTTGTTAATTATGCACACCCTTAAAATGCCCGTTTTGACCGTCGCCTGCGTTCGGATCACCACTCCCCATTTTCAAGCACCTTCCCCTGTTACCACCAACAAACGCCTCATCCTGTCACTCAAATTAGCAGGCACTCGCTGTTTTGCGAGCGCTCGATTTCCGACCGCAATGACTGGTTGGCGCATGCGCATTACGACCCCTACGCATGCGCAGTTGTGCGAATATCGCTCGGAGCGAACGAGCGGCCGCTTACGAGCGGCTCTGAATAAGGCCCATAGACCCCTATTATCTGTGACCTAAACCCTATACATAATATAGTACCATAAAGCTATCATGTTCCTTCCTTGTAGGAAGCAGCACTTTGTAATAATGATACTCAGGACCTCATTCGGATATGCAAATGATGCACTCGCAAGTTGCGTCCTTAAGATCGGATCGTTAGCTGGCCGACCAAGGGGAGGATGCGGCCATAAGACAAAAAATACGCCCCCTTCTCGTACGCATTACACGTCATCTCCGGCCATATAAGGATTAATCAAGACCATCGGGAACCATCGGAACTGGTCGTAGAGCTTAAGGTTGACCATACCCTCTCTTAAGCACTACGATCAGGTCAGTGTACAAACCTCCAATGTCACATGTGCCATGACGCTACTTTGTTAATTATGCACTCCTATAATCCGTATGCACTCCCATAAAACGCCGTTCACATAATTAGGCACGCCTGCGTTCGGATCTCCACTCCCCCGTTTTAAAGCACCTTCCCCTGTTACCACCCACAAACGCCTCATTCTGTCACTCAAACTACCGACCTGGCTGTATTCAAGGAGAGAGAAATTTCTGATCGTAGCAGCTAGTTTGCGCACGCGCATTGCGAACTTTACGCATGCGCAGTTTAGAGAACATCGGTGGTGTGCGACCGTGTGGCCGCAACGACCGACTCTGAATGAGGTCCTCAGTCCTCAACACAGCTCCAAAGTTTCAGATGTATTAATATTTTATCATGGAAAAATGTACAGAAGAAATAACCCACCTTAAATACACCATCCTGGAATCCAGTGTGCTTCCAGTGGACTGCACAATACAACTATGGCCCTCATTCAGAGCCGCTCGTTAGCGGCAGTACGCTCGTTCCGAGCGATGTTTGCACATCTGCGCATGCGTACGATTTTCAGTACGCATGCGCGAACCAGTCAGTGCGGCTGAAAATCGTTTGTACGCTATATAGCGAGTGCCTGCTATTTTGAGTGACAGAATGAGGTGTATGTGGGTGGTAACAGGGGAAGGTGCTTGAAAACGGAGGAGTGGAATTCGAACGCAGGCGTGCTTAAAGGTCAAAACGGGCGTTTTAAGGGTGTGCATAATTAATCCAGCAGCGTCATTGACCACGTCACTTGGTTTTTTTAAACTCAGAACTGCTCGCAAAATAGCGGTTGAAAAAAACAACCACAAGAATAGCGAGCAGTTCATACTTGATTAATCAAATAAATAGCGGACATGACGTATGGTGCGAGCAGCCAGGGGGCATTTTTATCAAATAAACGAGCGTATGTTTTGCTCGCTCGTTCAGACTTAGAGGTGTGAACAGACTGCAATTTGCGAACGGATCATTTGAATAGCCACCCCTTGTTTTTGAATGAACGACCGCAAATAGCGAACGGCTCTGAATGAGGGCCAATATCTCTTAGTGTATAGCTTGCTGCTGCCTCCATTCCTCTCCTCACATCATGTCACTGCCCCTGTCACATGCAGCTCTGTCCTCTCTGACACATCACTTATCTCCTGATATACTCTGTGCTGCTGGGGACCCTGCTCCTTCCACTATGTAACTCTCAGTCTATGGCCTCCTGCTCCCTCTATTCCCCTCCTCACATGATGTCACTGCCCCTGTCACATGCAGCCCTGTCCTTACTAACAAATCACTCATCTCCTGATATACTCTGTGCTGATGGGGACACTGCCCCTTCCACTATATAACTCTCAGTCTGTGGCTTCCTGCTGCCCCCATTCCCCTCCTCACATCATGTCACTGCCCCATCACATGCAGCCCTGTCCTTACTAACAAATCACTCATCTCCTGATATACTCTGTGCTGCTGGGGACCCTGCTCCTTCCACTATATAACTCTCAGTCTTTGGCTTCCTGCTGCCTCCATTCCCCTCCTCACATCACATCACATGCAGCCCTGTCATCACTAACACATCACTCATCTCCTGATATACTCTGTGCTGCTGGGGGACCCTGCTCCTACCACTATATAACTCTCAGTCTGTGGCCTCCTGCTGCCTCCATTCCCCTCCTCACATCATGTCACTGCCCCTGCAACATGCAGCACTGTCCTCACTGACACATCCCTCATCTCCTGATATACTCTGTGCTGCTGGGGACCCTGCTCCATCCACTATATAACTCTCAGTCTGTGGCTTCCTGCTGCCTCCATTCCCCTCCTCACATCATGTCACTGCCCCTGCAACATGCAGCACTGTCCTCACTGACACATCCCTCATCTCCTGATATACTCTGTGCTGCTGGGGACCCTTCTCCTTCCACTATATAACTCTCAGTCTGTGGCCTCCTGCTCCCTCTATTCCCCTCCTCACATCACGTCACTGCCCCTGTCACATGCAGCCCTGTCCTCACTAACACATCACTCATATCCTGATATATTCTGTGCTGCTGGGGACCCTTCTCCTTCTACTATATAACTCTCAGTCTGTGGCCTCCTGCTGCCCCCATTCCCCTCCTCACATCATGTCACTGCCCCTGTCACATGCAGCACTAAACTCACTGACACATCACTTATCTCCTGATATACTCTGTGCTGCTGGGGACCCTGCTCCATCCACTATATAACTCTCAGTCTGTGGCTTCCTGCTGCCTCCATTCCCCTCCTCACATCATGTCACTGCCCCTGCAACATGCAGCACTGTCCTCACTGACACATCCCTCATCTCCTGATATACTCTGTGCTGCTGGGGACCCTGCTCCATCCACTATATACCTCTCAGTCTGTGGCTTCCTGCTGCCCCCATTCCCCTCCTCACATCATGTCACTGCCCCTGTCACATGCAGCACTAAACTCACTGATACATCACTTATCTCCTGATATACTCTGTGCTGCTGGGGACCCTGCTCCTCTCACTATATAACTCTCAGTCTTTGGCTTCCTGCTGCCTCCATTCCCCTCCTCACATCATGTCACATGCAGCCCTGTCATCACTAACACATCACTCATCTCCTGATATATTCTGTGCTGCTGGGGGACCCTGCTCCTACCACTATATAACTCTCAGTCTGTGGCCTCCTGCTGCCTCCATTCCCCTCCTCACATCATGTCACTGCCCCTGTCACATGCTGCCCTGTCCCTCACTAACAATCACTCATCTCCTGATACACTCTGTGCTGCTGGGGACCCTTCTCCTTCCACTATATAACTCTCAGTCTGTGGCCTCCTGCTCCCTCTATTGCCCTCCTCACATCATGTCACTGCCCCTGTCACATGCAGCCCTGTCCTCACACATCACTCATCTCCTGATATACTCTGTGCTGCTGGTGACCCTGCTCCTCTTGCTATATAACGCTCAGTCTGTGACTTCCTGCAGCCTCCATTCCCCTCCTCACATCATGTCACTGTCCCTGTCACATGCAGCCCTGTCCTCACTGACACATCACTCATCTCCTGATATACTCTGTGCTGCTGTGGACCCTGCTCCTTCCACTATATAACTCTCAGTCTATAACTTCCTGCTGCCTCTATTCCCCTCCTCACGTCATGTCACTGCCCCTATCACATGCAGCCCTGTCCTTACCAACAAATCACTCATCTCCTGATATACTCTGTGCTGCTGGGGACCCTGCTCCTTCCACTATATAACTCTCAGTCTGTGGCCTCCTGCTGCCTCCATTCCCCTCCTCACATCATGTCACTGCGCCTATCACATGCAGCCCTGTCCTTACTAACAAATCACTCATCTCCTGATATACTCTGTGCTGCTGGGGACCCTGCTCCTTCCACTATATAACTCTCAGTCTGCGGCCTCCTGCTGACTCCATTCCCCTACTCCCATCTTGTCACTGCCCCTGTCACATGCAGCCCTGTCCTCACTAACACATCACTCATCTCCTGATACACTCTGTGCTGCTGGAGACTGCTCCTCCCACTATATAGCTCTCAGTCTGTTGCTTCCTGCTGCCTCCATTGCTCTCCTCACATCTTGTCACTGCCTCTGTCACATGCAGCCCTGTCCTCGCTAACACATCACTCATATCCTGATATACTCTGTGCTGCTGGGGACCCTGCTCCTCTCACTATATAACTCTCAGTCTGTGGCCTCCTGCTGCCTCCATTCACCTCCTCACATCATGTCACTGCCCCTGTCACATGCAGCACTAAACTCACTGACACATCACTTATCTCCTGATATACTCTGTGCTGCTGGGGACCCTTCTCCTTCCACTATATAACTCTCAGTCTGTGGCCTCCTGCTCCCTCTATTCCCCTCCTCACATCATGTCATTGCCCCTGTCACATGCAGCACTAAACTCACTGACACATCACTTATCTCCTGATATACTCTGTGCTGCTGGGGACCCTGCTCCATCCACTATATAACTCTCAGTCTGTGGCTTCCTGCTGCCTCCATTTCCCTCCTCACATCATGTCACTGCCCAGTGGGGGCAGTGTGATATGAGAGGGGGCAGTGTGATATGTGAGGGGGCAGTGTGATATGAGATGGGGCAGTGTGATATGTGAGGGGCAGTGTGATATGAGAGGGGACAGTGTGATATGTGAGGGGGCAGTGTGATATGAGAGGGGGCAGTGTGATATGAGAGGGGGCAGTGTGATATGAGAGGGGGCAGTGTGATATGTGAGGGGGCAGTGTGATATGTGAGGGGCAGTGTGATATGAGAGGGGGCAGTGTGATATGTGAGGGGCAGTGTGATATGAGAGGGGGCATTGTGATATGAGAGGGGGCAGTGTGATATGTGAGGGGGCAGTTTGATGAGGGGGCAGTTTGATATGTGAGGGGGCAGTGTGATATGAGAGGGGGCAGTGTGATATGTGAGGGGCAGTGTGATATGAGAGGGGGCAGTGAGATATGTGAGGGGGCAGTGTGATATGAGAGGGGGCAGTGTGATATGTGAGGGGGCAGTGTGATATGAGAGGGGGCAGTGTGATATGTGAGGGGCAGTGTGATATGAGAGGGGACAGTGTGATATGTGAGGGGGCAGTGTGATATGAGAGGGGGCAGTGTGATATGAGAGGGGACAGTGTGATATGAGAGGGGCAGTGTGATATGAGAGGGGACAGTGTGATATGAGAGGGGACAGTGTGATATGAGAGGGGGCAGTGTGATATGAGAGGGGACGTGTGATATGAGAAGGGGCAGTGTGATATGAGAGGGGGCAGTGTGATATGTGAGGGGGCAGTGTGATATGTGAGGGGGCAGTGTGATATGAGAGGGGACAGTGTGATATGAGAGGGGGCAGTGTGATATGTGAGGGGCAGTGTGATATGTGAGGGGCCAGTGTGATGAGAGGGGGCAGTAGTGCAAGGAGGCAGTGAGCTGGGAGGGGGGCAGTGTTAGGGAGGACAATGTGACCTGTGAATGGGGACAGTGTGAGCTGGGAGGAGGGGAGTGTGAGCTGTGAGTGGGGGCTGTATGATATGAGTGGGGGAAAGTGTCATATGTGAGTGGGGGCTGTATGATATGTGAGGGGGCAGTGTGTGGCAGAGCAGTATGGATTGTTAGGGGGCACTGATATTTGAGGTGTGCAATGTAAGGAGGGCAGTGCACTGAGAGGGGGGCAGTGTGATCTATGAGACGGGACTTACCTACTTTTCCGATTTGGCCGGGAGCCTCCTGAAAATCAGGTGGCGCTCCCGAACCCCCCCCCCGGAAAAAAGTAGGCAAACCGGCCAGCTGCCGACCCCCCGGACCCACTCCCGCGCATCCCAGACAAACCCTCATGCTGAATTGTGTCATCATGACCCCGCCCCCTGCTTCACAATGCCGAAAATCTCAACATTGTGTGGCGGGGCCAAATTTGCGCAGTTCCTTGGCCATGCCCCCACTCTGCCCCGATTGCCAGGAATACTAGTATCCCCTGTCATGCCCCCCTCTACCGCCCTGCATACCCCTGCTTGTCCGGCCTGGCTGTCCCCTCCAGGCGAGGGCTGCTAGTTTGTCGGCAAGTATGGGGCAGTGTGATATTTGAAGAAGGCAGTGTGAGAAGGGCAGTGTGATCTGTGTGATCTGTGTATAGGGTGCAGTGTGATCTGTGTGGGGGGCAGTGTGAGGAGGGCAGTGTGATCTGTGTGGGGGCAGTGTGAGGAGGGCAGTGTGATCTGTGTGGGGGCAGTGTGAGGGGGGCAGTGTGATCTGTGTGGGGGGCAGTGTGAGGAGGGCAGTGTGGTCTGTGTGGGGGGCAGTGTGATCTGTGTGGGGGCAGTGTGAGGAGGGCAGTGTGATCTGTAATGGAGGCAGTGTGAGGAGGGCAGTGTGGTCTGTGTGGGGGACAGGGTGATCTGTGTGGGGGCAGTGTGAGGAGGGCAGTGTGATCTGTGTGGGGGCAGTGTGATCTGTGTGGGGGCAGTGTGAGGAGGACAGTGTGATCTGTGTGGGGGGCAGTGTGAGGAGGGCAGTGTGGTCTGTGTGGGGGCAGTGTGATCTGTGTTGGGGGCAGTGTGAGGAGGGCAGAATGATCTGTGTGGGGGCAGTGTGATCTGTGTGGGGGCAGTGTGAGGAGGGCAGTGTGATCTGTGTGGGTGGCAGTGTGATCTGTGTGGGGGGTAGTGTCAGGAGGGCAGTGTGATCTGTGTGGGTGGCAGTGTGAGGAGGGCAGTGTGATCTGTGTGAGGGGCAGTGTGATCTGTGTGGGGGGCAGTGTGAGGAGGGCAGTATGATCTGTGTGGAGGGCAGTGTGATCTGTGTGGAGGGAAATGGGTCTCTGTGGGGACAGTGTGATCTGTGTGGGGGCAGTGTGAGGAGGGCAGTGTGATCTGTGTGGGGGTAGTGTGAGGAGGGCAGTGTGATCTGTGTGGGGGCCAGTGTGATCTGTGTGGGTCAGTGTGAGGAGGGCAGTGTGATCTGTGTGGGGGCAGTGTGAGGAGGGCAGTGTGATCTGTGTGGGGGGCAGTGTAAGGAGGGCAGTGTGGTCTGTGTGGGGGGCAGTGTGATCTGTGTTGGGGGCAGTGTGAGGAGGGCAGTGTGGTCTGTGTGGGGGCAGTGTGATCTGTGTTGGGGGCAGTGTGAGGAGGGCAGTGTGATCTGTGTGGGGTCAGTGTGAGGAGGGCAGTGTGATCAGGGCAGTGTGATCTGTGTGGGGGCAGTGTGATCTGTGTTGGGGGCAGTGTGAGGAGAGCAGTGTGATCTGTGTGGGGGGCAGTGTGAGGAGGGCAGTGTGGTCTGTGTGGGGGGCAGTGTGATCTGTGTTGGGGCAGTGTGAGCAGTGCAGTGTGGTCTGTGTGGGGGGCAGTGTGTTCTGTGTTGGGGGCAGTGTGATCTGTGTGGGGGCAGTGTGAGGAGGGCAGTGTGATCTGTGTGGGGGCAGTGCGAGGAGGGCAGTGTGATCTGTGTGGGGGGCAGTGTTATCTGTATGGGGGCAGTGTGAGGAGGGCAGTGTGATCTGTGTGGGGAGCAGTGTAAGCAGTGAGGGGGGCAGTGTGAGTAGGGCAGGGTGATCTGTGTTGGGGGCAGTGTGAGGAGGGCAGTGTGATCTGTGTGGGGGCAGTGTGATCTGTGTTAGGGGCAGTGTGAGGAGGGCAGTGTGTTCTGTGTTGGTGCAGTGTGAGGATGGCAGTGTGGTCTGTGTGGGGGCAGTGTGATCTGTGTGGGGGGCAGTGTGAGGAAGGCAGTGTGGTCTGTGTGGGGGGCAGTGTGATCTGTGTTGGGGCAGTGTGAGGAGGGCAGTGTGGTCTGTGTGGGGGGCAGTGTGATCTGTGTTGGGGCAGTGTGAGGAGGGCAGTGTGATCTGTGTGGGGGCAGTGTGATCTGTGTGGGGGCAGTGTGAGGAGGGCAGTGTGGTCTGTGTGGGGGGCAGTGTGATCTCTGTTGTGGCAGTGTGAGGAGGGCAGTGTGGTCTGTGTGGGGGGCAGTGTGTTCTGTTTTGGGGGAAGTGTGAGGAGGGCAGTGTGATCTGTGTGGGGGGCAGTGTTATCTGTGTGGGGGCAGTGTGAGGAGGGCAGTGTGATCTGTGTGGGGAGCAGTGTAAGCAGTGAGGGGGGCAGTGAGATGTAGAATAATGAAGTGGTAGCCCCAAGTGCATAAAAGCAGGCTGCACAGTATCACACACACTTAACAATGCTAAAACATAGAAAATGTGCAAATCTGTATACTGACGCTTGTCAATGACAATAAATAAATGAATACATTTCAAATTCATTCCTTATTAGATAGTTCATTATCTGGTAGTGTCCGGCTTAATGCTTATCAGGAGTCATCTCAGAAATCGGAGGAAAACACAGGAGAATGACTATAACAGCATAAATAAGTTCCTAATAATGGTGAAGGACTCTCGTGTACAAATGGATCTCAGGTAAAGGTTCCTCCACTGTGTTCTTAAACATCCGATGGTAAAACTCCTGCGGGGTTATTTACACTTACTAAAGATACGCTGTGGTGAGTGTATCAGATGAACGTCTCTAATCTGCCCTGTATATACAGAACGGTCTTCAGACGGAGACTCCCCCGCTATAGCAGAACGTCCATGTGGTAATGGGACCCAATGGAGTGAAAGAAAACACCTGATAGTATGATACCATTTTTCATTTTATATAAAAGACACGAAGGGCCTGATTCTCCGTCAACCGATACCATAATCGTGCCACGGTTTTCACTGATAGGTAAAACGGCGCGTTTCGCGCCTCCTGGTCACTTCCTCTTTCCAGCTTGAGAAAGCCGTGAAACGCGTCCAGTTTTACCTATCAGTGAGAAATATTTCATCTTATTCTCAGTTTTATTTCATGTTTGGTATGATTTTATGCCATATGTTACTTTTTGATGCTGCATTACTTTTTTTTTTATTAAATGTTATACTTCGCTGCATACTGATTGTCTGTTATAGTGAAAACTGTTTTTATTATAAACCACGTTTGTTCAGGACAGAACAGTAATGTATTATAAAAATGACTTTTATAAATAAATTATTCATTTTTAAACCGATTTGGGGTTATTCCTATGCTATAAACATCCGGTTATTATTATATATTCTGAGGTTACCAGTTATACTTCATTCATCTGTGACGTCCAGGTCTCATTTCTCTCAGTGGATCCCTGCAGTGGCCTCCATCAGGGTACATATGGGATTACAGCTCACCAGTACCGATACATTGTTCAGTATTATTATACTGTATGCAACACACTCCTCTATAATTACTGTGTCCTTATGTTGATGGAATACTAATAATTCATTTTCTGAATACTCATGACCGTACAGAATGACAGTTTTACCCGTCCCCTATGATCATGGGCGTAGCTTTAGTGAGTGCAAGGAGGGCCATTGCTATCGGGCCCAGAAGCTTAGGGGGCACCAGCCCATGTAGTTGTCTACCAAGTTCCCAAAATTGCCTAAGAAATTGTGTCTGGCAAATTTCTCAGGACTGAAAAGGGGCACTCGTCAGTGGTGATATCTGTCTCTGCCTTTCAGTAAAGCTCCACACTGATATGACCCATCTCCCATAATCCTGCTTCACGCTCACACACAGCTGAGCTAATCAGCAAGCCCGGCATTGTCGTAGAGTAGGCTCCTCCTTAAGCTAGGGATCAGGAATTGAGCTCCAAATATAGGACTGTCCCAGAAAGGGACAATGGGCCTCATTCAGAGGCGGTCGGAGGATGCAAGCGGTCGCTCAGAAACTGGGCGGCCGCTTGCATCCTGACCGCTCACCTCTGTTGCGGTCGTTAGGCTGTGGGTTAACACCCACAGCTCTAACGACCGCTCTGGTGATGGTCGCGATGGTCAGAGACTATCGCAACCATCGGGGCTTACGACGAGACCCTAGGGTAGGGTCTCACTTGTCGTAAGCCCCGGAGAGCTTCTGGCTCTGTCTGCCCCCAAGCGGCAGGCGTTCCCATGGACCCCGTCCCCTGTGGGACCATGTGACTGTACTGGCAGCGCTGCAATGTGGTACATTGTGAAATGGGGGGAATACAATGCGGCATAATATGAACTGGTGGCACTGTGGTACAGTTTTGTAACTAGGGTATTTGGAGCACAGGGCAAATTGAAAAATGGAGCCCCTCCCCTATGTGCACACGCCTTCGGCAAAAAAATGGGTGTGGTCACTGAAAAATGGGGCGTGTCAACATTACACACACCCTTTTCTCGTCACTCTGGGAACATTCCTTCCCATTACATATGCACTTTAATGCCCCGAGTAGTAGTGCCCCTCTTGTAATGCCCACTGTAGTGGTGCCCCTTATGCAATGTCCCCAGTAGCAGTGCCCCATGTAGTAGTGCTCTTTATACAGTGCCCCTAGTAGTGCACGCTTATACAGTGCCCAAAGTAGTGCCCATTATACATTGCCCCCAGTAGTGCATCCTTATGCAGTGCCCCTTATACAGTCCCCCTATGCAGTGCCCCTTATATAGTCTCCCTGTGCAGTGCCCCCAGCAGGGCCGTAGCTAGGGTAGTGCCGCCGGTGCCATCGCACAGGGCACCACAGGTCAGGGGGCGCTGTTTGGGCCTGTCACATTTCTGTTTATTATGATTCTTGCTTGTAGCTTCCTCTTATTTCATCCCCAGCATCTCCTGGCCTCTCCGATCTCTTCCCTGGCCCTTTCCCATGAAGCCATGGCATTTTTTTGGGTGCATTATGTCCCTTTGAAAAATGAGAAGGAGGCGTCAATGCTCTTTATGGCACAGGGCACCAAAAATTCTAGTTACTGCTCTGGCCCCCAGTAGTGGTCTCCCTTAAACAGGCCCCCAGTAATGCCACTTATACAGTACCCCCAGTAGTGGTCCCTCTTATACAAGCCCCCAGTAGTGCCCTTTATACAGAACCCCCAGTAGTGGTCCCCCTAATGCAGGCCCCCAGTAGTGCCCTTTATACAGTGCACCCTATAGTGGTCCCCCTTATGCAGGCCCCCAGTAGTGCCCCTTATACAGTACCTCCAGTAGTGGTCCCCCGTATGCAGGCCCCCAGTAGTGCCCCTTATACAGTACCTCCAGTAGTGGTCCCTCTTATGCAAGCCCCCAATAGTGCCCTTTATACAGAACCCCCAGTAGTGGTCCCCCTAATGCAGGCCCCCAGTAGTGCCCTTTATACAGTGCACCCTATAGTGGTCCCCCTTATGCAGACCCCCAGTAGTGCCCCTTATACAGTACCTCCAGTAGTGGTCCCCCTTATGCAGGCCCCCAGTAGTGCCCCTTATACAGTACCCCCAGTAGTGGTCCCTCTTATGCAAGCCCCCAATAGTGCCCTTTATACAGAACCCCCAGTAGTGGTCCCCCTTATGCAGGCCCCCAGTAGTGCCCCTTATACAGTGCACCCTGTAGTGGTCCCAGTTATGCAGGCCCCCAGTAGTGCCCCCAGTATTGATCCCCCTATGCTGTGCCCCTTATACAGTGCCCCCAGTAGTGGCCCCCTTTATGAAGACCCCCAGTAGTGATCCCCCCTATGAGTTGCCCCTTATACAGTGCCTTCTGTAGTGCATAGAACACACAGACATACATACATACATACATACATACATACATACATACATACATGCACACACACATAATACTGACTTGACTTACCTGCAAGGCCCGCCGCTGTCTGCTCCTCCGTCCTTTTGCTCGGTACTATGGGATAGACGTCATGATGTCTCTCCCATCACCCACTGCAGGAGCCGGAAGGCGGAGCTCTAGAGTGAGCTCCATCCCGGCTCCGGCAGTGGGCGCAGCAGCCAATGAGAGTCTGTCTGACACTCATTGGCTGCTGAAACACACACATTGCCGCTGGGTAGTACGAGTGTACTACCCAGCGCTGGCGGCGATGTGTGTGTAACAGTGTAGTACGGACCGCACTCACTGCAGTCTACACTACACTGGCTGACTAGGGTAGGCCGGTACCGTGGCCGGCGGCGCCCCTTCGCACCACCGGTCCCACGGCGCCCAGAGCACAAGCCCCGGTGGCCCTGCCCTAGTTACGCCACTGGTGCTCCTGATATTTACATGTGCTTATTGATGGGTATCACATTTTCATAATCAGAGTCAAAATGATCCCCGATCTCTTTAAAGAGGGAACCTATTAAAAGTTAAGTTGTAATTATGTATATTTCCTGATATCAATTCATTTATTATAAAAGAGTGCTCCACACAGGAATCACTTACTGCACATTGGCCGAAGCCAATTGGAAGGTTTTATTCTGAGCCGTAATTATTAGCCTGCTGTGCCCATGTCACACTGCTACACCCAGATACCACTGACCGCCAACATCCAGTGCCAGGGGTCACCTCACCCAGCAGGAGGCAGTGGTGGCAGCTGTGACTATTATACGGCTTGTGCCCATGTTACACTTTTATAACACAATATACAGAGGCCAGCTGCTAGCTCCCTCCTGCAACCCCTATGCCCCCCTCCCCACCAATGCCAGGGGTCACCTTACCCTGCAGAAGGCATTACTGGCACTGTAATCACCTTGCTGGTTCCCCCTTTTACACTGTTACACCAAAATACTACTAAGATCAGCTGCCAGCATTCTACTGCCCCTCCATACCCCTGTACCTTGCCCATGCTGCTCTTAGTACTACTCATACTTGCCAACTCTAACTGATTGTCAGGGAGACCCCCTGAAATAGCAGCAATCTCCCTGTCTCCCTGAAGAGTCTAACAATCTCCCTCATTGCACCTTACCCCCATTATGAAGCTGTTATATGTAAAAATAAACAAAGATATATACATTCAAATGGGATCATTAGTATCATTTCCCTGCATTGGGTATAAGGCATAATGATCCCTATGGCTACATGCATTGGGTATAAGGCATAATGATCCCTATGGCTACATGCATTGGGTATAAGGCATACTTGCCGACAATCAGCTCCAGACTTCTGGGAGGGAGCTGATTGTCGGCTAATAGCAGGGGTCGGGGCCGGCCATTGGGGGCGGAGCCGGGGCGGGTCGGCAATTTGGTGGCACACTGGGGGCGGGGCCGCACGATCGCGTCATCGTGACTCCGCCCCCTCTTCACAATGCTGTTATTTTCAGCAATGTGAAGCAGGGGGCGGGGCCACGATGACGCGATTCTGCGCAAATCGCGTCACCGGGCCCCCCGCTGCGGGGGTTTCCGTTTTTTTCAGGGGGGGGGTCGGGAGGGTCTCAAGCTTCCGGGAGACTTGCCTGCCTTTCCGGGGGGCCGGGAGCGGCACCCGAAAATCGGGAGGCTCCCGGCCAAATCGGGAGGGTAGGCAAGCCTGGTATAAGGCATAATGATCACTATGGTTACATGCATTGTCTGAGAAGTATCAGAGTGTTTTCATCAACAAATAGATCTTACTGACTGCTCTGGGGCTCATTTACATTTGGATGTAAACCAATTTCATGACACGCCTCTCAGATGTAGCAGGACACGCCCATGACATGTATGACACGCCTCTCAGATGTAGCAGGACACGCCCATCACATGTATGACACGCATCTCAGATTTAGCAGGACATGCCCATCACATGTATGACACGCCTCTCAGATGTAGCAGGACACGCCCATCACATGTATGACACGCCTCTCAGATGTAGCAGGACACGCCCATCACATGTATGACATGCCTCTCACATGTAGCAGGACACGCCCATCATATGTATGACACGCCTCTCAGATGTAGCAGGACACGCCCACTTTCCCACCGGGCTCATAGGTGCTGCTTTCACAATCTCCCTGACATGCTTTTTCAAAAGTTGGCAAGTATGGCGCAAGTTTCAAAGGTGCGACCAAAGGTGGCGCCTAAATACAGTGGCGTCACAAAGGGGGTGTGGGCCGCACCAGGGTGTCACCCGCCGAGAGGTGACACCAAGGTGCAGACTCCCCCTCAGTGACAGGACCTGGGTGCTGTACTATAGCATCAAGTGCAGCACTCAGCTCCTGACACTGTAAGGGAGTTGGCACTCACACAGGGCAGTCCGCACCTCCTGCACCCCCCCCCCATGTCTGGATGCTACTCCCCATTATTGATCGGTGCGTGGCTTCGCTGCGTGCACAACATCCCTCCCCACACTGGGTTATACCGTGGGGAGGGACGCCACTGCCTAAAGACACTCAAAATGGGCGTCTCAGTCCTTGCACAGTCAGACACATGCTTGTACACCAGGGGAAGGGCTGATTTTAGCATTAGTCACAGACGCAGTGGTCGCAGCAGCGCGCAATTTGTAATCAGTCCTTTTGTGTCACAAGTTACTTAAGTGAGTGCAAGGGCAAAATTCTCAGCGTCGGATATAAGTCGCTGCATTTTTAGTATTGTACTTGCAGGTAGCTGCCAACATAAGTTTGATTTTGCAATTCAAATTAAACATTACGGGCTCTAGAAAGTGGCATAGGGTTACAACATGTATACGTAAGGAATACTATCTGGTCATAAGCACGAGAATTATACTATAACGTTTGTTTGGATAGTGAAATACACACTTGCTATTAGTTTAGAGCAGAATATTAAAAAAGTGTCCTCACTAAAACAGCAGATGTCATTTTCCTTTCATTTATGCATAGAAAAATAAAAGAGAAAAAAAGAAGTTCAATGTAAAATGCACTCACTAAATCATACAATACATGCCCGAGCTTCAGTAGGAGTCTATTTACTAAGGGGTAAATTTAATAAGAATCGTGTTTGGTCCGAGATTGCCCGAGTTGAAACACTCACAGCATCGCTGAAATACTGGAGACTTTTGGCAGCTGAAACACTCAAATTTACCAAGAATCGTGTTTTGTTGGTTTGTGTTGTTCGATGGTATATGTGATGGTGTTTCTCCCTGAGTTTCCTGTGCCTGACCGCAGCCAAACGCTCCCGTACAAGCACATATCAGTGAGATACATGCAGGCTGCTTGTGTGTAAAAATGAATAAAATAAATGGTTAATTACTTAAAAAATTTGACGTGGGGTCCCCCCCCAAAAAAAACATAACCAGCCCCGGGCTCCTGAGCCAGTCCTGATTGTAAAAATACCGGGGACATAATGTGTAGGGTTCCCCCTTATTTAATGAACCAGCACTGGGCTCTGTAATCCAGTCCTGGTTTTAGAAATACAAATACAGGGAAAAACCAGCACTGGACTCAAACTACCTGGGGTGTAATGCCACAGCCAGGGGACCCTTTCACTGGGTCACCCTGGCCAAAGCATTAACACCCCAGGCTAGTCAGCCCAGGCCAGAGATCTCAGCGGAGGTGGGGACCCCCCAATAAAGAGGTCCCCCCTCACCTAAGCACCCCAGGCCTAGGCTGAAGACCAAGGCTCTTCCCTGCACCCCTTGCCAGAGATAAAGGGCCTCATTCAGAGATGGACGTTAATGCGATGGCATCTGCATTTTTCGTACGCAACACAGCTACGAAAATATGCTAATGTCTGCAGAGATTACCTGAGCATGAATATGCCCACTGCTGCCTTCTTACCTGCGTGCAACGACGCATACCTGCATAAATATCGGTACCATTGGCGGCCATCTTACCCTTGCGGAAGGTCTGACCAGCCGCAGACTCAGGAGCTCTCCTCTCACGCAAGGGCTCTCATGCTGTGTATGGACTCGCAGTGGCTAATTTATGCACGCACACGTAACGGCGTTTAAACGGACAGACACGCCTGCGTTTTTCAGACCACTCCCAGTTACCATCCCCAAACGCTGACTACCTGTCACTCACTCTGCGATGGATTCCTCTGTGCACGCTCACTGCGGCTTATATGCATGCGCGATGGAAAACTATAGCTCGATTTGTGTGCATAATTGCCTTTGCGTCCAGCTCTGAATGAGGCCCAAAGTCCCAACCAACCAGCTTCTAACTGTCATTTTTCAAACACAGCCTGTGACATGGCAGTTAGGAACTGACTGGCTGGTACTTTATCTATGTTCACTTTATCTCCATGAAAGGCATAGTAAGTAAACCCCTATGTCTGCAATCGTCCAGTCAGAAGCAACAGGCTAGTGCTGTCACATTCAACAACAGCCCTGATGTGGTCGCAGTACTTTTCCGGTGACTGTCAACGTACAACAGTGTGTTTCATATCAAGTTGGCAAAAGTATTGTCGCAATTTGCAGGGCCAGAATGTCTGTTGCATCAGGTTGATGACATTTTGCTTGGTACAGAAACTCTTTGCTGTGTTACTGGATCCGGGGTTAACGCCGAACATGGAAAATAAATGTTGGGAAATTTAGAAACGTTTCTTGTGGAGCTCATTAGCCCAGAACACAAAGAATACTTACAGGAAAGATTTGCTGAAAAGGCCAAACCATTGTATGATCTCCTGAATTGCGATATTGATGATTCTTTCAGCCTTTAGGGAGAGACTAACAGCAAAATGCATTAAAGAGAGACTTTGGCGGCTCCTTGCTTTGCAGGTGCGCGCTACTGAGACAGCGATTTCAGCAGAGCATGTACACTTACCAGAAAGTAATTGGAGCTTACTAGGTTATTTCTCCAGACTTCTGACACTGGGTGAATAATGTATTGAGACAAGGGCCAGACATTCGCTAGCTGTTCACTTTGCCGCGTAATTCACTGACAACTTTGAAAAGTCCTAATTTTCCGTTGAATCCTCTGCTGGAATAAAGTATCCCCGGGCACTCGCATGTCTGGCTCTCGGATTTGCCACCTGAACAAATTGAGGTTGATCACGATGTTAAATATGTCTGTCAGTTGATGTAATGTGTAGCAAGACCATTGAAGTCTGCAGTGGACCGGGGCAGGGACGTGCAGTCATGGGAGGCAGAGCCTCCCCTCTCACACTCCTGAGATATGATATAAAAATTATTAGAAGATATTTATAACTTATAAACATCTTTTTTTGTTTATTGTAATCATTTTTATAGTTAACACTCACCAGCTTTCTGGAGCTCCCTGGGACTGCAGGGAGACAAGAGATGAGGCAGCAAGAGCTCAGCCTCTCTAATGTATAGTCAGACACTGCTTGCAAAGCTGGGGGAGGGGCCACTCCACGGACGGTAAGCTGCACAGAAAGAGAGCTAATAGAAGCATGCCTTTGAGTACGGGGGGATGGGGGGGCAGCCTTGAGCACTAATGAACACCTTGGATGTATCATGTGACCAGGAAATGCACTGCAGTGTTTAAAGATCTGAGCTCAGTCAGCAGCAGCAATAGAAGACACAATGATTCAGGTAGGAGAATCAATGGACACTGAAGCTCAGTATAGCGAGGAGAGAGTTACAGTGAGTAGGGGGTGAGACAGGGTCACAGCATTCAGACCCATCTCAATGTGTGCCTCCCTAGCCATTGACCTCACTGCACGTCGCTGAATGTTCTCATCCTGTTTTCAGTGGAGATTCAGAGAACGCGAATGCTTCCACATCCTGCTAGTCCTCCTATACACTGTGATGCCCTGACAGAGAATAGACACAGAATATAAATTGCCCGGACATTATTCTGCATGCAGAGCTACAATAATTGTGCTGACAATTGACAAAAAGGAGAATATGCAATTTGTTTTGCTATTTTCAGAGCTTTTTTCCTATGTAGTTTGTGCACTGACAGATTATCTGGAAACGCAATGGTCTCGCAACTGCTTCTAACAAGCTGTTATCTCACAAATACACATCTGAGGTCATGATTTTCAGAGTGTTAATAAATACCCTTGTATTATGCTACTGTTCCGGTACCTGCAGACAAATGAAGAGAAGGATGATTTATGTATAGGTAATGCAGACTTCTTGGCAAGGAAGAATCTTTAATAGGGAAACTCTCATCCAGTAAGAACGTGCTGTATGTCAGTGGTCTCAGACACACAGCTTCCTCCATTGCAGTAGAATAAGCAAAACAGATTCATCCCTTGATATTTACTTTCCTGATTCTGAGTCGCACGCAATGACGATATTCACGCGAATGGTTCGATGTTTTTCAACTGCGCATGCGTCAAAGGTGCCAAAAAGTCAGCGCATGCATCCGACTTTGTGTACGCACACAGGCGCAGAAGCGATAGAGATGTATGGTCTCAAAAATGTACTGGAAATATATTGAACATTCCTGGGCGTTGAGTGGGATTTGGCAATTCAGACCAGCAGCGTAACAGGGCTGCAGTGCACCAGGGCCTGCCCCCTGAGCGCATGACATCACACAGAGGGGGCGGGGCTGACACCAGTGGGAGGGTGTCTTGCCACTCCGGGCGGCTGTACAGACTGTAGAGTGCTTGTCTTGTGAGTCCAGGGGATGCTCCGGGTGGCACTGTAGCAGCAATCCTGGCTGCAGGAAGCGAGGGCCATGGGACAATGATGGTGTCACCCCAGAGCCCTGCTAAAGGGGTTATGTCTCATTGTTACATGGGGCCACTAAATTGTATTACTAAGAGTTGGAGTAGTTATGCTGTGTGTCTAATTATATAGGCCAAAGGGAAGCATATAGTGAGGACAGGACAGCCGGCGACTCTGTTCCTTTGTGTTAATCACAAACCAACTATTGTGTGTAAAG
This sequence comes from Taudactylus pleione, assembly GCA_031769625.1. Taxonomy (NCBI): domain Eukaryota; kingdom Metazoa; phylum Chordata; class Amphibia; order Anura; family Myobatrachidae; genus Taudactylus; species Taudactylus pleione. Next base: position 3,635,679 of record JAUIMM010000424.1, on the reverse strand, counting down.
ACAAGATCTTAAACATTTGCAAATTCCCTTTTCTGTGATACTGCCAGCAAAGTCTGGGTCACTCGTGTCCACAGAGATCACTGGACTTACCCAGAGAGAAGTGTTACTGAGGACACGTGGAGGAGGCACTACAAGGTGGGATTCAGTCTATACTCTCATTTCTGCTCAAGTCAACCCGAGGCCCAAGAGACTGATCCCCCCAACTTAGACTCATCCATACTTGCCTACTCTCCCCCTGGAATTTCCGGGAGGCACTAGAAAATCGAGTGGTGCTCCAGACCGCCGAAAGAGAAAGTCTGCTGGAGCCAGCCACCACCTGCATACCACCCCACCGCCCCCCCCTGCAACCACCCACTTACCGAGCACAAGCGAGCGGTCTGGGGAGGAGGAACCATGACGCGATTCACATTGAATCGCATCATTGTAGCCCCGCTCCCACTTTACAATGTGATGTCGGCACTGTATAGCGGGGCCAAGATGATGCAACTGCACTGCCGCTCTCTTCACACCGCCCACATATGCCGCTGCCACCCTATTCTGTGCTGACCTGGCTGCCAAGCAGAAAGTCGGCAAGTATAAACGCATCCCACATGTTCATGGTTCAGGACCCACGTTGCAAATTGATTAAAAACTTTTCCGAAACGAATCTTATTTTTCTGGTCATAGCCCAAATACTAAGTCCTTCAGCTTCAGAAAGAGATTTACATAGGCTGCCTAAAGAATCTGGGTCCATGTGGCCCCCAATATATATGACATTGTGTCATGCCGGGGAGCACCATCCTTAGAGATCAGATTTGGTTATTCCAATGCGCTAGGAAATAATTAAGGAAATAATTGTATATTTTAGCGGTTTGGTTTTTGAGAAAATCGAACACACCCGAACTTAGAGGTTCTGAGTGCATCCGAGTACCGGCACGGGTCTTCCCGCCAAGTTTGTATTCCAGAATGAGGCAAAACTTAATTTTCCTGGAAATATCAGATCTCATGTGTTTTGTCGGATCCCTCATGATCACATGACATTTCACACAGGAGAGTGGAGGGAGAGGGTGTGGGACTGTGTATAAGGACACATGTGTAATAACGGAGGTCAATGTCCAGAGATATATACCATAGATGTAGAACTGCTGCTTCCCGGCTCTCAGCCAAAAGAGCCAATTATCTGGAAAATACAATAAACATGGAGAGCGCACTCCTGAGAGGTAATAAAAAGACAATATTTACTATTGAATCTGCTCACGTACATCAAAAGTTTAAAACAGCAAGCTTAGCTTCAACGGATCACACGGTTCCCGATAAACAGTCAGGGTAGCCGCCAGAGTTAATCTCCAATGATCCACCCCATCTTCAGAGGCAGCGGGTGAAGTCACTGCATTCCACGTCTTTTAGCAACGCCCAGCGCGTTTCGTCATAGGAGACTTCGTCAGGGGGTTTTTCACAATCATTATGAAAACATTATTATGTTGAAAGAAAAAATTACTGCTTAAAATTGCCAGTATACCATACACCACATGCGGGGGGCAAGGAAAGGCTCAGACCATGGGCAATCTTTGTTAGTGGTGGTCCTGCTACCGCTGTTTCATGAATTAGAATTAATATTGTTGAAGTCAGGGCCAAACACTCACGGATAGATCCCAACACATGCAATCTCCAGTGCCAACACCTTCATCATCAATCTCCTCATTAATGATTGGAGGTAGTCCTCCTACATCCAATTTGCAAAGGCTCCTCCCCTATTCAGGATTCCTAAGAAGAATCCTTGCATGCCAGGGCTGCTGCTGCTGGGGTGAGTCTTCATCACAGAAGGGGACCAAGAAGACTAGTAGTAGTTTCAAATAACAATTGACTGTGAAACAATAATTTGCAAGAGGAACCGAGTATGAAGCCACCATCCTGTTGCACAGTGGATCACTGAAGCCATGACGACTATGTTAGCAGTACAGTAGATTTGCATCCAATATTTGCCATCAATGCATCTATCATGTGTCTCTGCTACCAAAATCCATCTTAATTCCATTTTACCAGAACAGTAATTCCTCACCTGTAGCAAGATGTTAAAAATAACTTATTCTTGGCTTAGAAAATACCATTGTACCAACTATTTATTTAACTACAGATTTGTGGACAAGCGGTACATGACTGTAACAGCCCACTGGGTGGGTGTAGCGCCTTCAGCAGCAGCATTATGTAACATACCAGGCCAGCTGACTCCTAGGCAGGCTACTCTCTGTAACATCGGCTTTACTAAGGCATACCGGTGTCAACCTGTTGGAAAAACTCCGGCATGTGACAGCAAAATGGCTTCCCCTACTAAGACTCTCCTAAGGATTTGTCATTTCCGATAACGCAAATAACATTGTACAAGCATTACACCTGGGTTAATTTCAACACGCACCATGTTTTTGCGCACACAATATACTTGGTGGTTCAGAATCTCTTATAAAATACCAGGTGCGTGCAGGAGATTCTGATTGTGGGTAGGAACATTTCTGGACATTTTCGGCATTCAGCAACTGCATGTAGAAGATTGCAGTGGCTGCAACAACAGTTCCATTTGCCATGCCACCAACTGAAGCAAACGGTAGTAACCAGAAGGAATTCCACCCTTTATATACTCCAGTAACTGGAGGAACAGCAACAAGCCATCCAAACATATACAACAAGTCATGACATAGAGAGAGGAGGGGGATGATTGTACCTTAGTCCAGTACATTGGAGAATAATCTCTGTTTTATGCAAGATCCTGAAACCATTTGAACTTTTAACCAATTAAAAGAGTTTAGACATTACCAGTCTGAGTCAGGTGATTCTCTTAATTAAACTACTGGAAAAGCAGCTAGATAAGCAAAATGAGGAATTGAAACTAAGCTTGTAGATCAAGTACTTTACTCACTTTGCCAGAACCAAAGCGTTTGCAACATCTTACAATTGGATCACTACATTTTGGCAACCATGCTTGAGTCTAGGTTTAAGTTGTACATAATGTCTTTCTTTCCAACTGACACAGATCTTAAGAGATGCAAAGAGCTCCTTGTGAGCAAGTTGTCAACTGAAGTGGCACCTGATATGACAATACATCCTGCTTCAGATTCTCCTGCAAATGCTCCTTCCAGTAAAAAGCTGATCTTTTAAAAGAGATCTATTAGTGATGGTGATGAGCCAATGCACCATAGTGAAACAAACATTTGGTCAGGCTTAAAATAATTGCCTACAATTATTGACAAATCTGCCGTGATACAGCAAACATCAATAGAATAGTAGAAGATTATTTTTATGAGAATATACAAATTAGCATCTCACGCAGTCCCTTCGAATACTGGGAGGAAAAATAGGCAATTTGGAGCCCCTTGTACAAAATAGCTTTGCTTTACTTAAGCTACCCACCCTCCAGTGTGTACAGCCGGGAATCTTGTAAGCAATTGGCGTAGGAGGCTATTTCCAAAATTTGTGGAACATCTGATGTTCATAAAAATTAACTATAAATTCTATGATGAAGACCTTTGCCGCCAACTACAGCAAAGTAGACTTCTGTATTGGTGGATTCCAATGGGGATGAGCTAATATTGTGTGGTGATGATGATGTTAACACTGATAAGGGTGAAGATGAGGATAATAATGACATTTTCAAACTGACAGTGATTAACAACACTGTCAGCCACCTTAAGCCCATTTGTAGCTTGGTTTGTGGGGGCCCAAACAAACCTAGCACTTTAGCTACAAAAGTGGCAGTCCCTGTTGCTGAAGTGGTTGGTTTGTTAAACTGCGCAAATCCTTTTCAATATACAACATAAGGGTGGGTGGAAAAGGCCCAAGGACAATTCCATCATTCACCACTTTTCATTATGGGCTTTGCTATGATTTTGTGCATTTGATAGGCAGTGCATACAGTATTTCTGTTCTTTACTAGGGTATTCATATTCTTTTGTATCTTGCAACACCATCTATCACCAGTTATATTCAATCAATTCATCAATCATTCAATCAATCAATCAATCAATCTTTTACCTGGCTTTCACTAAATACTCCTCTATTTATTTGTGCTGGCCTCAGACCTCTGATCTAGCTTTTGATTAATGAAAACATTATATAACATTGTATACTGTATATTATATTAAACTGCCATCTTGTCTGCCACTGTAGTGCCACTATGGGAATTCATTATGGATCGCTATTGCGATCGCAGCTGCGATTACACATGCAGTTCTGCTGCAAAAATATGCTAATGTTTGCAACTGCCCACCCGGCATAAAGATGTCCACTACTGTTTTCTCATATCCGTAGAACCGCCCAATCCTGCGTATACATCAGTAACATCAAGTAAGAATTACAGCAGGTCTGACCTGACTCAGAAATCGCATGTCTCATCGTGCGCAGTGAGTACTCAAGCTGCTAATGCCATCGCAGTGGCTAATTTATGCACAGCCAGGAAACAGTGTTCAAACGGACAGGCGCGCCTGCATTTCTCTAACCACTCCTCCGTCACCACCCCCAAATGCTGATGTCCTGTTACTCACTCTGCGATGGCTTTGTATCTGCCTAAGTGATCGCAGAACTGGCCTGTGCACACGCATGCACAGTACGCACCATCGACTGATCTGCGTAAGCTGTTGCAATTGCGATCCATGAAAAATCAGGCCCTACGTTTGCTAGATATGTTATATTCTTTTAAACTGTCATATATTTGTGCTGCTCTGTCGCTGTGGATACCCCCCAATATGTTACGTCACAATGCTATTTGTGGTTGTTCATTTAAAAAAAAAAAACACCAGGTAGTTTTAGGCAGGGTCTGAGCCCTCATTTTATTTGACAGCCGCCACCTCCAGACTCCAGGAAGTTTGTAGAACAATAAAATATATATTTTTTGGGCACAATCAGTTTTTTCTCTCAGTGCGTTTTTTTATTCTTTATGTTTTAGTAATAGGTAACAGCCATTGATACAAGTGCAGGAGCTGTTTAGGAGTTAAACAGAAGGTGACATCTGTACTTGGAATGTAGATACTGTAGGAGACACATCACACTCTCCTTGGCTTCGGAATGTTACTGCTACAGACAGAACTAAAGGGCGTCCTCAGGTGGTGTGTGGTGTCCTTAGGTGGTGTGTGGTGTCCTTAGGTGGTGTGTGGTGTCCTTAGGTGGTTTGTGGTGTCCTTAGGTGGTTTGTGCTGCTGCGCTCAGCAATGGGGGACGACTGAAGGGACAGCTGCTTTTCAGAGTAGGTGATCCCGCAGCGGAGCAGTATTGAATTGCTCCGGTTGTTTAGTATCCACCACGGTGAGACGTATCCGTAACTAATAGGGAGGCTTCCGTCGCAGGCAGGTATTGTTGTCACAAATGTGTTACAGATGATGGGTGTGAGGGAGCCAATGACTTGTCCATTCATGGGACTCTGCTAGTCAGGAAGGGGCAGCTGGTCACAGCGGCCGAATCATGACATAAGGATGGAAACTGGGAAAGAAAATGGAGTTTATCATATTATAAAGAATAAGGGGAGAATGCACCATACTCTGGCACTGGGCTCATTACACTCACTCATTACAATAGCAGTGGTGGATGTAGACTTTTCTTTTAGGGGGGGTGGTTTACTGTTTAGTCCCAACTCCTCCCCTCTCCAGTCCTTCCTCCTCCCCTCTCCAGTCCCTCCCCCTCCCCTCTCCAGTTCTGACTCCTCCCCTCTCCAGTCCCTCCTCCTCCCCTCTCCAGTTCTGACTCCTCCCCTCTCCAGTCCCTCCTCCTCCCCTCTCCAGTTCCGACTCCTCCCCTCTCCAGTCCCTCCTCCTCCCCTCTCCAGTTCCGACTTTTACCCAGGCCCGGCGCAGCTCTTGGCAAGCCTGCCCACTACACTGCGATTAATCAACTAATTTACCACACTCTTCTATTACCACTAACACTCCATGGTCTGATCTTAGCCAAATTAACTACTTCCCTTCTGAATAAATGTTTTCCTACACCTCTAGTATCTACATCCTACAGATCCCTCTCCCTGTAACTTTTGTATGTGGAACGTTCGCACGGCATTCTGGGGAGCGATTCCGGCAGTGATCTCTGCAGGAGGGCCTGGGAGTCAGAGGAAATCCATTGTACACTTGTGCAGAACAGATCTCCTCGTTACACAGCTCATCACACAGCTGAGGCATCACATGTGACTTCGCCAGTTAAATGGTTAATTAATTGAGCTTAGCAGCCACAACTTGGGATGAATTAGGTCTTACATTTATTCCTGAGGTGCTTCCCCAAGTGCTGTGCCCTAGGCTTCATCTTATTTTGCATTAGGGATGGGTATTGGTATCGAGTATGTTGGAATTATCGATATTTCAGCCCGATAAAAATCTCAGAGCAGCATCAGCCAAACCCAGACCTGGTGTAGACTGTAAATGAACATGCGCAGTATTGATTATAGATATATAAGTATGTCGATATTACTGTATTCTCTCTAACAGTAGAATTTCACATAGACCATTTCCGTATCAATTCAGAATACTGATATGTGTCTTCCAATTGGCCAGCTCTATTTTGCAATTGGGGTAATGTTCTAATAAGCTGGTTACGGGGCCGAGTAGGGCGCCACATAGAGGAGGGCACCCTGGCCCTGCTGTGGCCAGCAACATGTACAGTAAATCTAAGCTCGGGCGGGTGGCAGTCAGACTGTGTCACTGTGATACAGCTGCCTGCACCACGCCATTGCAAGGGGCGGCCGTGGCTCCTTTGGTTTGTATGGGCAGACGCTGGGATGTATGAGCTGCCCTACACCCGCTGGGATGTATTGGATGACCTGCACCCGCTGGGATGTATTGGATGACCTGCACCCGCTGGGATGTATGAGCTGCCCTGCAACTGGCGTAATACAGTAGGTCACAGACATCACAGAGACTGGACACAACACACAGGTTACTGCGTCATGCAAATCTCTATCCACATATTCAGGAGATTTTATTGGATTATTGGATAAACCTTTTTTCATCTCATGATTTAATTGAATTAGCCTAGTTTAATTACATAATTGGTACTAGAAATGCTTTTAAAGTCAATTATTTAATTACGCCTAAATTAATGATATTGGAGAGTGCTTTGGATGGAGAAGAGATGGCTGGAAGGAGAATGGTTGGCAGCTGCTTATTACTTGATTTGAGTATTTTACTCATTTTTCAATTATTCTTTTAAAAAGAAATGAAAAATTTTACATTTATTCGCTCATTTAACCCCTACAAAATGTATAGAGATGGCGACGTTCCACTAAAGTCCACTTATACCCCGTTTACACCGGAGCTAAAACCCGGGTTTTTGAAGGGTTAACCCCGGGCAGCTCCCTGGTGTAAAAGGGGAGAGAGTTGGATCGCCGGGTCGAGTGACCCGGCAATCCAACCCAGGTAACTAGCAGTGTTTAAAACGGGCGTAGCCCATGAAACCCTGCTATGGGAACAGCGCACTCCAGGTCACGAAGACCTATGGGAACAGCGCACTCCAGGTCACGAAGACCTGGAGTGCGCTGCTAGCCGGCCGATTGGTCCAGCTTCAGTGGCGCTTGGAGATGACGTCAGATATGCGGACAAGCTGAACAGAACAAATGCAAGATTTAAGATTCAAGGTTTAAGTCTTACGTTGTGTCTTTCTTGAGAATCCTTGAGCGCTATGCCAGTAATTAGTTAATGGGTTTGAATTATAGGATTGCACAGCCAGTTTTCTAACATATATTTCTGAAAGTAGTACACAATTTCCTTTTCTTGGCAGCTGCAACCAACATAATACCCATACACAGATCACATTGTGAGGCCAGTGTCAGATATAAAAAAATATTTTATTTGCGCTATGCCTGCTGCTGCTGGGAGTGGATTTTCATTCTAGAAGGGATGAAGACGTGTCTTTCTTCTCAACGGATACAGATCTGAAGAGATGCAAAGAGCTGTTGGTAAGCAAATTGTCAGCTCAAGTGGCACATGATGCAGTTGTGACTTATCCTTAAGTTTCTCCAGCAAGTGCATCTGCTGAGAAAAAACTAAACTTTCTCAAAAAAAAACACTTGTGATGCAGATGAGTCAACATGACCAAGTTTTTTTGTCTTGTGCCCAGGCATGACAATGGGCTTTTCCTTATCATGGGCAACAACTGTTTCATCCACTGGTGCCTAATTTACACAAACAACATCCTCATTAGTGCCAGCTACACAAATATCCTGCTCATCCTGGTGCACTTCCACAGAAACATCCTCAATTTCTATGTTAGCATGTTCACTTGTGCTTACATCATCATAAGAGGCAGAACCACCAGTCATAAATAAAGGCCATGGCCTTAGCCTTTCCATGACACTTCATGTGGTGAAACTGGCAATTTGCAAATTTTATGTCTTCTGCAACTAACTTTCCCTTTGATGTTTTCTTCTTTACCACTGTAAAAGATTGGTTCTTGAGTTAAGCCCTGTATGCTTTTTGGCATCAGCTTTAGTAGATGATGTAGATGGACTAGTATCGTCATGACTGGTGGCACTGACAGCAGCTCCAGCACTAGTATGTGGTTCCTGCTCTCCTCTCAAGTCTCAACTGATCGTTCTCCATATCAACAAACACGAATGAAGTGGGTTACAGCACACACAACAATTTGTGCCAATTTTAAATATTACACTGCGGTATCAATGACAGTGGGCTCTATTTACTACTACTACATATTGAATGCGGATTGTAGTGTGATATTACCGAGTGAATTCGCATTGCGAATTCAGGCAATATCACAGGGATATACTATAAATCCCTTGCAGGGACAGAGCTTGCGATAAAGCTCTGTCCCTGCGGATGCCATCCGCACTCTAGTCGCGGTATTTTCGGAAAAAATACCTCGAGTAAGAGCCCGCGCATGCACCGACCGACCACCACTACTACCCCCCCACCGATGCTAAGCCCCGCCCAATGGCGCTAAGCCCCGCCCCCCGTGATCGCGGACCCCCGCGACCCCCCCTCCCTTCATTACACTTACCTGCAACCTCCTGGCCTCAGGTGATCTTCTCCGGGCTTCCCGATCAGGTGATCTCCCATACTGCACTGGGGCCCGATCACCTGATGACCGGGCCCCAGTGCACTGTGGGAGACCAGCTGACCGGAGAGGAGCCATCACCGGAGGCCCGATCACCGGTCCCTGGATTAAGGTAAGTAAAAAAAAAAATGTTTAATTTTTTTTTTCTTTTTTTTACAATTATCAGCTTGCGGTCTGCTTAGACCACATAGCTGATTACTGGTTAGAGCAGAGTGGGAGCCCGGTAACCGGGGGAGACCCTGGATAACGCCACCACCAGGTGGCGTTATTATCACAGGGCTTCCCCCGGTATTTTTTACAATTTATTTTTAGTAACTGTCGAATTTTACTAATTCTACTCCAATTGCCCTGTAATAACTACAGGTGAAACTAAAATAATGTGAAAGGGTGTGAAAACACCCTTTTTCACTTTATTTTAGTAAAAATAATGTTAATAAATTGAGCCCAGTGTCACAAGATTAATTATTTATGAGTAAGAATAGCACCCTGCGCTACCACTTACAGTGTCACAAGATTAATTTTTTATGAATAAGAATAACACACTGCGCTACGACTTATAGTGTCACAATACATGGGCGATAAACTGCGGTCTGGCCGGCAGGGTCACCAAACAATAATAGCAGAGCTAAGTTGCTAATGCACACACAATAAAAAGCACTTTTATTTTTTTTTTACACTGGAGAAGAGCACCCCTGATTGACAGAGCACCCCCCTAAACAACACAACACCCCTTTGTGGACAGGACAACAACAGCAGCCCTTATGTATAATAACACAGCAGCAGCCCATTGATTGACAGGATAAGTGACAAGGAAGCTGCAGCACCCACTGAAGCCCCCCTTTATATACTGCAGCCCCAGCCCCTTTATGGACAACACAGCAGCAGCCTTCAGCCCCAGGCCCCAACAGGACAAGTTGGTCAACACACTGATTAGAGTATATGGAACACTGACACAGTGACAGCAACACGTCTGTTCAATTCACTATCCACACCACAAAATGGAGCTGACCCCCGGGACCTTTATAGAATCCAAAACCCGCGAGAATCCGACAGCGGGAGGATGACGTTTTGCCTCGATCCGAGTCATGCGGGAAAACCCGAGCCGAGCGCGGTTCTCGCATCGGATCTGGAAGTACGGGTGGGTCTGGTTCTCTGAGAACCGGACCCGCTCATCTCTAATACATATATATATAGTAGAGATGTGCGGGATCGGTCTTATTCTGTTCTTATTGCCAAATTATCGCAAGTTCGGATTAGTTCAGATTTCTCTGGCTATCCAAAAGACGTGACAGCCGAATAGTCAAAATGATGCTGTTTTTGAGATCCGAACATATCCGAGTAAAACCGATCTGATATATAGCTAAGCTATGTGTGATAATGTGTGTTCCCTGACATCTCTCCAGTGCTGCTATTAGGGGAGAGCCGCAACTGGAGCCGAGCCCTTTCTCTCTTCCATCCCAGACTGCAAATGTGGGCGAGCACAGGTCTGAGACAAGCACATGAGAATTAAAAGGAGGACAGGAGTGACAGGTGCCATGGTGCACAGAGAATAATCTCTCTGTGTTTCTTAATACTACACTAAGATGGCAATGGATGCAAAGAAACAGACTGACAATAGGATGATAAATGTTACTGGTGGATAATAGAAGATGGTATTGTCCTTGGTAGAATAAACAGGCACCTCAGCAGGCAAGGTACCCGCTGAGGCACAACCAGGCAACTCAGCAATAGGGAAGGAAACTTTTGGTTTGTTTGGGCCTTCACAAAATAAAAGTTTATGGATTCAGGTTCAGACTCAGACTGCGCATCATCCTCATTCTGACCAGTGTCAGTACAGGTTCCTCACCAAATAGAACAGGGTGAGAAGAGCCATTCTCTTACACCCTCCTCAGACCAAGATGGTTCTTCTTCAGCCATAGATTCTTGGATGTGCTTCTCTTGTAGGTGACGGTTCAATGCCTCAGGGAGGCTTCATTCCCTGCTCCAAGATGGCCGCCGAGGTTAGTTTACTAATTACCAGCATGTTTTCCTTTAGTGGTTGTTTTGGGAGAGATCATCAAGCAATTGTTTTTTAGGGTTTTGGCAGAAGACTAGGTTGTAGAGGTGCTTCTGCCAGGCTAGGTACCGAAATGCTTCTGTTCAGTACATTCATCCATAATAACAGCAGTACAGCGCGTACTGCGGAAACAATGCAAAATACATCATATGGCAATATTCCATGGTATCAGCTGCTACCACACCAGGTAAAGGCACAATGAGGCGAGGAACGGCACTACAGGGTGGTGGGACCTGGCAAATCGGCCTCTTCCACACAGTGATATATCAGCTTTTATGCCTCACATTACTTTTTAGTGCAGAAAATACATTTATTGTAGATACAGTTTTGCGTTTGCTTGTTCCATGTATTCCATGTGTGCTCGCTCTCTCTACGCCCTTCTCCCACCCACAGTGCTGAGTTGATCTCTATGACATTTTTGGGAATGGGTATGAAATACCGCCGGCCGCGTGGCGGTTCGATTCCCGTCAGCGGCAGCCCGACAGGAGCAGAGTGCGACGCAGCGGAAGCCCGACAGCGCTGGAAATCCCGATCGTGGATAGGTAAGTATCCACTAACCTAACCTAACCTCCCTAACCCTAACCCTCCTTAGGGGTGCCTAACCCTAACTTCCCCCCCAAGTGCCTAACCCTAATCCCCCCTCTAAGTGCCTAACCCTAACCACCCCCTTCCCCGCTGCCTAAACCTAAGTCCCCCGGGGGGTGCCTAACCCTGAGTCCCCCCCGGGTGTGCCTAACCCTAACCCTCCCTCCCCTAGCCTAACCCTCCCCCCCGGGGGTGCCTAACCCTAACCCTCCCTCCCCTAGCCTAACCCTCCCGGGGGGGTGCCTAACCCTAAGTCCCCCCCGGGAGCCCTAAATCTAACCCTCCCCCCTCGCGGCTGTCCTCTCGCGTCGCCCGGCATCACTACGATCGTGATGCCGGGCGCCGGTCTCCCGGCGTTGGGGAAATGCGGGCGTCTACATTTAGACGCCCGGTATTTCACCCTTGCCGGGATAAGACAGTTGGGAAGCCGGCTGCCGGTATATAGGCAGTCGGCTTCCCGATTGCTTCCCCATTTTTGCCATAGAATGAATTGAAATCAATGATAACGTCATCAATAGCATTTTATACAGATGTAGCCTCTTGTGGTGCCCAAGTGCGTCCCCACAGTGTGTCTGTGAGTAGGGGCAGGGCCGGATTAAGCTCTGTGGGGGCCCCTGGGCAACAAACATGTGGGGGCCCCTATAAATAAAGGTTATATATATACACACATATAGTACACCTTCTGCAATGCCCCCTGAAGTTGTGCCCCTTCTCCAATGCCCCCAATAGCTGTGCCCCTTCTCTATTGCCCCCAGTAGTTGTGCCCCCTGCAATGCCCCCAGTAGTTGTGCCTCTTATTCAATGCACCCTGTAGTTGTGCCCCTTGTCCAATACCCACAGTAATTGTGCCCCCTGCAATGCCCCCAGTAGTTGTGCCTCTTCTTCAATGCTCTCTGTAGTTGTGCCCCTTCTCTAATGCCCCCAGTAGTTGTGCCCCCTGCAATGCCCCCAATAGCTGTGTCTCTTATTCAATGCTCCCTGTAGTTGTGCCACTTGTCCGATGCCCCCAGTAGTTGCGCCCCCTGCAATGCCCCCTGTAGTCGTGCACCCTAAATTAGTGCCCCCAGTATTAACTCCCGCTCCGCGCCCACACACCTGTGAAAAACTTACCTGTCTTTGCTCCATGCTGTCAGGGCTCCTGGGTCCCGCCGTCGCTGCTGCCGCTGCCTGCTGGATCTGACTAGATCCAGTAAAGGTGCGCAGGCTCCTCTCATCGCGCGTGACGTCGTGACGTCACCCGCGCAATGAATCACTGGGAACGCTGGCCTCTGAAGCGATCAGAGGCCAGCGTTCCCAGTTAGTTGGTCACGATCTACATGCAGGAGCTCCGCGAGCTTCTAGTAGATCGCGACCAACTTTAGCCGGACCTGACCTGAGGCATGTGGCCAAGGGTCGGGGACAGTGTGTGGGGGCCCCTGGACGACCGTCCCTGTTGCCCTGCCTTTAATCCGGCCCTGAGTAGAGGAAGGCTGCTGATACCCCTTCCAAATGACTGTAGCCCGCTCCTGACCATCACGTTTATACCTCTGGTCGAGAGGATTGCATTCCATGGAGGCTGGCTGCTGTTCCTATTATCCACTTATATTATATTAATGGCCGCAATCACAACCGGAAGGGAATAGAATTCAGCCACTACGTGTAAGGGGGAGTTGTATCAAACCTTGGAAAGTGATGAAGTGGAGAGAGACAAAGTACCAACCAGTCAATTCCTAACTGTCACTTTATAGGCTGAGGTTTAAAACTGACAGTCAGGAGCTGATTGGTTGGTACTTTATCTCTTTTCACTTTATCTCTCTCAAAGGATAGATACATCTCCCCCCCATGAGTTGTAAATCTTACTGGTCTTTAGATTTGTCACATTCAGGGGCGCATCCATATGGGTGCAGGGTGTACGGCGCACACGGGCCCCAGGATCCAACACCGCACATCATGCACCTATATTTTCTAATACTTACCTCTCCGAAGTCCTGCGTTGGGTGTCGCAGCCCTGCACAAAACGCCCTTCCTGGCATTTTGCTCATATGCAGTGAGGAAATTGGCGGGAAAATGGCGGCCGCGCCATTTTCCGGTGACTTGCACATGCGCAGTAAACTTTGAGCACAGACTAGCGAGCAGAATCTGCGATTTTAAGATTTTTTTTAAATGTTGAATTTTTTTTATTTTTTCAGCTTTTTTTTAACATTTATATTTTTGTTAGTAAAAGTGCAAATCTGGATTTTTAGTTCCACTATGCATACTCGAGGCGGCTAGCTGGCTCATGAATGCCCGTAACTTACTGCTCATAAACCGGTACAGGTCACCATTTTCTTATCATCCCGTTTCTAACAGCAGTGGTACAAACAGATACATTTTTTTTTTGTAGGTACTCACAAACATGCAAAAATGGGCGTGGTCACGTGGGACTAGGGACGTGGACAACTGTACCAAAAAATAGAACGCATGATCTGCAAGACCCTATTATGGAGCACTGTTATAGCCTATATGAATATTGAAATAAAATTTTAATGTATCAATAAAACAGATTAAAATGGATTTACAAAACAAAAACAAAACCAAATAAATAAAAAAGATATTTTTAAAGAAAGATGTGTAAGGTGTACGGAAAGGGCTGTGAGGGATTAACCCTCGTGGGGTGGCGAAATATGAAAAAAAGTGATAAACTTTAAAAGATATATAAAAAGAATGACATATACAAATACATATAACACATAGAAAATATAAAATACACCCAGGAGAGAAATATTATAATTATGGTGTTGTCACTGCTTTCATAGAGAAAGGGGGAAATTGAGCTTTATTTCATCTCTTATGATATTATTATTATTAATATTGTTCACAATAGTAAATGCTTAGAACCAGTTGATCAGTAAAGGTAGAAAATGTGCAATACAGGTCTTTCACACCCTGACTTTTCTACCTTTACTGATCTCTGGTGACTGGCCCTGCCTCTCTGGTGACTGACCCTGCCTCTCTAGCGACTGGCTTGGCTTCTCTGGCAACTGGCCCTGCTTCTCTGGTGACTGACCCTGCCTCTCTGGTGACTGGACCTGCCTCTCTAGCGACTGGCCCTGCCTCTCTGGTGACTGGCCCTGCCTCTCTGGTGACTGGCCCTGCCTCTCTAGCGACTGGCTCGGCTTCTCTGGCAACTGGCCCTGCTTCTCTGGTGACTGGCCCTGCCTCTCTGGTGACTGGCCCTGCCTCTCTAGCGACTGGCCCTGCCTCTCTGATGACTGGCCCTGCCTCTCTGGTGACTGGCCCTGCCTCTCTAGCGACTGGCCCTGCCTCTCTGGTGACTGGCCCTGCATCTCTGGTGACTGGCCCTGCCTCTCTGGAGACTGGCCCTGCCTCTCTGGTGACTGGCCAAGACTGGCCCTGTCTCTCTGGTGACTGGCCCTGCATCTCTGGTGACTGGCCCTGCCTCTCTGGTGACTGGCCCTGCCTCTCTGGTGACTGGCCCTGACTCTCTGGCGACTGGCCCTGCATCTCTGGTGACTGGCCCTGCCTCTCTGGTGACTGACCCTGCCTCTCTGGAGATTGGCCCTGCCTTTCTGGTGACTGGCCCTGCATCTCTGGAGATTGGCCCTGCCTTTCTGGAGATTGGCCCAGCCTCTCTGGCGACTGGCCCTGCCTCTCTGGTGACTGGCCCTGCATCTCTGGTGACTGGCCCTGCCTTTCTGGTGACTGGCCCTGCATCTCTGGTGACTGGCCCTGCCTCTCTAGCGACTGGCCCTGCCTCTCTGGTGACTGGCCCTGCATCTCTGGTGACTGGCCCTGCCTCTCTGATGACTGGCCCTGCATCTCTGGAGATTGGCCCTTCCTCTCTCAGATGGATTTCGGCCACAAGTGTTCTGCAGGGAATTACCCCAACAAGATTCAGAAAAAGTGGAATTTACAAAGCAGGACATGGAGATGCAGCACTATGTGTAGTCTGGTTATTGGTGGCAGTTTCCAATATCTGTGGACAGCAGGTCCACATTAAACATAAAATATTTTTGTATACACTGTAGCAGCTGCTCGTTACTGCTGTAATACAGAAGGCCGCAAGGCTTTGAGCCAGAGCAAATTTTATAAGTAACTTTTTTCTAGAAGTATTTTTCTTAACAGTATTAATGCAGAAAATGACCTATTGACATCCTGCTGAGCTAATTAATATGAAGTGAGCGATTGGTGCTGTGTATCGATATGACTTTCACATTTATGAAGCGGATATTATTGAAAGCTTTGTCTCAGAGATTCCGTCTCATGTGGGCGTAGCCCCCAGCCTTATTACATACACCCATCCATTCAGTGGATTTCACATCATAATTAAACTGCTGCCAATAAATGTAATTAGCGTGACTACTTGATTAATGACTGTCAAGCTCATTTAACAGCACTGACAGCCGTGAAAGGATGTAAGACTTTGACAAAGTAAAATCCAAAAAAAAAAAAACACAACACAAGAGAAGCAGAGATCATTCGGAGCTGGATTTAGATTCAACTGGGCACTCGGCAAAGAACAATTTCATTGGCCCCCACAAAAAACAGGTGCAATGCCAGTGTACTACTTCACACAGTATAATTGTCTGTTTAAAGGCCTTCAATACTTTTTATTTTTAAAATTCATTCTGCCCAAATGATAATGGGGCCTATTCATTAAACATAAAAATTCGATGGAGATAATTAGGTTTAGAACTCTCATGGAGTTCTACCTAATTATAGGTGGAATTTATCATTCCACCTCTCTATAAGTATCTATTCCGGTACCTGTCATTTTTGCGATGACAGCTTTTCGGGAAATAGATACTTTTCCCTCTCTACACTACCTTATCGCATCTGGAAACAGTGCTGCGCATGCGCTGTTACATCTGTAAAACCAGCGCATGCGCAGCACTGCCTACAGATGCATTAAGTTTGTGCACTCCCCCGACCCTCCCCACCCCCCTCCCCCCTCCGCTCACCTCCACCCACCTCCCCAACTTACCTGTCCGCGCAGCAGCCTCCGGCTCCGTCTTGCTGGTCTCTCATGTGGTTTCCCAGCAGACCACATGACAGATTAGAAAAAAACAAAAACTTTTTTTTCCTTTTTTTAAACTTTCTTGTGCTCTGCTGGGGAGCACACATGACAGACCAGCCTCCGGAGCCTGAGGACGGAGCAGAGCGCCGGCGGGACTCGTCGGGGGACCTGCACACGTGGATACAGGTAAGTCGATTCTGCTATTAGCCACCTCACAGTGGCGAATAGTAACTGCGTCAAATTCCGAAAATTCATAATTTTCGGAATTTGATGAATACCACAATTTCCACATCCCCATACTAATGTACTAATGTATGGGGAGTGTGGAAATTAACGCAGGGGAAGTTAGCAAGGAGATATCTGTGATATCTCCAGTGCTAAGTCTGTTCATGAATACCAAAATAACGTTAATTAAGGAAAATGTCCTTAAAAACGTTATTTTAGTGTTGATGAATAGGCCCCTAAATGTGGCAGTAGGACCAGCCATACATAGTGCAGTGTATATAATACATCAGACATATACAGGGCCAGTGATCACAGTAACATGTTATATGAGGCAGTAGGACCAGTCATACATAGTGCAGTGTATGTAATACATCAGACATATACAGGACCAGTGATCACAGTAACCTGTTATATGTGGCAGTAGGACCAGCCATACATAGTGCAGTGTATGTAATACATCAGATATATACAGGACCAGTGATCACAGTAACCTGTTATATGAGGCAGTAGGACCAGCCATACATAGTGCAGTGTATGTAATACATCAGACATATACAGGACCAGTGATCACAGTAATACGTTATATGAGGCAGTAGGACCAGCCATACATAGTGCAGTGTATGTAATGCATCAGACATATACAGGACCAGTGATCACAGTAACCTGTTATATGTGGCAGTAGGTCCAGCCATACATAGTGCAGTGTATGTAATGCATCAGATATATACAGGACCAGTGATCACAGTAACCTGTTATATGCTGCAGTAGGACCAGCCATACATAGTGCAGTGTATGTAATACATCAGACATATACAGGACCAGTGATCACAGTAACCTGTTATATGAGGCAGTAGGACCAGCCATACATAGGGCAGTGTATGTAATACATCAGACATATACAGGGCCAGTGATCACAGTAACCTGTTATATGGGGCAGTAGGACCAGCCATACATAGTGCAGTGTATGTAATACATCAGACATATACAGGACCAGTGATCACAGTAACACATTATATGGGGCAGTAGGACCAGCCATACATAGTGCAGTGTATGTAATACATCAGACATATACAGGGCCAGTGATCACAGTAACCGGTTATATGCGGCAGTAGGACCAGCCATAGATACTGCAGTGTATGTAATACATCAGACATATACAGGACCAGTGATCACAGTAACCTGTTATATGAGGCAGTAGGACCAGCCATACATAGTGCAGTGTATGTAATACATCAGACATATACAGGACCAGTGATCACAGTAACCTGTTATATGAGGCAGTAGGACCAGCCATACATAGTACAGTGTATGTAATACATCAGACATATACAGGGCCAGTGATCACAGTAACACGTTATATGGGGCAGTAGGACCAGCCATACATAGTGCAGTGTATGTAATACATCAGACATATACAGGACCAGTGATCACAGTAACCTGTTATATGCGGCAGTAGGACCAGCCATACATAGTGCAGTGTATGTAATACATCAGACATATACAGGACCAGTGATCACAGTAACCTGTTATATGAGGCAGTAGGACCAGCCATACATAGTGCAGTGTATGTAATACATCAGACATATACAGGGCCAGTGATCACAGTAACCTGTTATATGAGGCAGTAGGACCAGCCTTACATAGTGCATTGAATGTAATACATCAGACATATACAGGACCAGTGATCACAGTAACCTGTTATATGAGGCAGTAGGACCAGCCATACATAGTGCAGTGTATGTAATACATCAGACATATACAGGGCCAGTGATCACAGTAACATGTTATATGCGGCAGTAGGACCAGTCATACATAGTGCAGTGTATGTAATACATCAGACATATACAGGGCCAGTGATCACAGTAACCTGTTATATGAGGCAGTAGGAATAGCCATACATAGTGTAGTGTATGTAATACATCAGACATATACAGGACCAGTGATCACAGTAACATGTTATATGAGGAAGTAGGACCAGCCATACATAGTGCAGTGTATGTAATACATCAGACATATACAGGGCCAGTGATCACAGTGACCCGTTATATGCTGCAGTAGGACCAGCCATACATAGTGCAGTGTATGTAATACATCAGACATATACAGGACCAGTGATCACAGTAACCTGTTATATGCTGCAGTAGGACCAGCCATACATAGTGCAGTGTATGTAATACATCAGACATATACAGGACCAGTGATCACAGTAACCTGTTATATGAGGCAGTAGGACCAGCCATACATAGTACAGTGTATGTAATACATCAGACATATACAGGGCCAGTGATCACAGTAACACGTTATATGGGGCAGTAGGACCAGCCATACATAGTGCAGTGTATGTAATACATCAGACATATACAGGACCAGTGATCACAGTAACCTGTTATATGCGGCAGTAGGACCAGCCATACATAGTGCAGTGTATGTAATACATCAGACATATACAGGACCAGTGATCACAGTAACCTGTTATATGAGGCAGTAGGACCAGCCATACATAGTGCAGTGTATGTAATACATCAGACATATACAGGGCCAGTGATCACAGTAACCTGTTATATGAGGCAGTAGGACCAGCCTTACATAGTGCATTGTATGTAATACATCAGACATATACAGGACCAGTGATCACAGTAACCTGTTATATGAGGCAGTAGGACCAGCCATACATAGTGCAGTGTATGTAATACATCAGACATATACAGGGCCAGTGATCACAGTAACATGTTATATGCGGCAGTAGGACCAGTCATACATAGTGCAGTGTATGTAATACATCAGACATATACAGGGCCAGTGATCACAGTAACCTGTTATATGAGGCAGTAGGAATAGCCATACATAGTGCAGTGTATGTAATACATCAGACATATACAGGACCAGTGATCACAGTAACATGTTATATGAGGAAGAAGGACCAGCCATACATAGTGCAGTGTATGTAATACATCAGACATATACAGGGCCAGTGATCACAGTGACCCGTTATATGCTGCAGTAGGACCAGCCATACATAGTGCAGTGTATGTAATACATCAGACATATACAGGACCAGTGATCACAGTAACCTGTTATATGCTGCAGTAGGACCAGCCATACATAGTGCAGTGTATGTAATACATCAGACATATACAGGACCAGTGATCACAGTAACCTGTTATATGAGGCAGTAGGACCAGCCATACATAGTGCAGTGTATGTAATATATCAGACATATACAGGGCCAGTGATCAAAGTAACCTGTTATATGAGGCAGTAGGACCAGCCATACATAGTGATTGTATGTAATACATCAGACATATACAGGGCCAGTGATCACAGTAACCTGTTATATGGGGCAGTAGGACCAGCCATACATAGTGCAGTGTATGTAATACATCAGACATATACAGGACCAGTGATCACAGTAACACATTATATGGGGCAGTAGGACCAGCCATACATAGTGCAGTGTATGTAATACATCAGACATATACAGGGCCAGTGATCACAGTAACCGGTTATATGGGGCAGTAGGACCAGCCAAACATAGTGCAGTGTATGTAATACAGCAGACATATACAGGACCAGTGATCACAGTAACACATTATATGGGGCAGTAGGACCAGCCATACATAGTGCAGTGTATGTAATACTTCAGACATATACAGGAACAGTGATCACAGTTACCTGTTATATGAGGCAGTAGGACCAGCCATACATAGTACAGTGTATGTAATACATCAGACATATACAGGACCAGTGATCACAGTAACCTGTTATATGAGGCAGTAGGACCAGCCATACATAGTACAGTGTATGTAATACATCAGACATATACAGGACCAGTGATCACAGTAACCTGTTATATGAGGCAGTAGGACCAGCCATACATAGTACAGTGTATGTAATACATCAGACATATACAGGACCAGTGATCACAGTAACCTGTTATATGAGGCAGTAGGACCAGCCATACATAGTACAGTGTATGTAATACATCAGACATATACAGGACCAGTGATCACAGTAACCTGTTATATGGGGCAGTAGGACCAGCCATACATAGTGCAGTGTATGTAATACATCAGACATATACAGGGCCAGTGATCACAGTAACACGTTATATGGGGCAGTAGGACCAGCCATACATAGTGCAGTGTATGTAATACATCAGACATATACAGGACCAGTGATCACAGTAACCTGTTATATGCGGCAGTAGGACCAGCCATACATAGTGCAGTGTATGTAATACATCAGACATATACAGGACCAGTGATCACAGTAACCTGTTATATGAGGCAGTAGGACCAGCCATACATAGTGCAGTGTATGTAATACATCAGACATATACAGGGCCAGTGATCACAGTAACCTGTTATATGAGGCAGTAGGACCAGCCATACATAGTGCATTGTATGTAATACATCAGACATATACAGGGCCAGTGATCACAGTAACCGGTTATATGGGGCATTAGGACCAGTCATACATAGTTCAGTGTATGTAATATATCAGACATATACAGGACCAGTGATCACAGTAACATGTTATATGAGAAAGTAGGACCAGCCATACATAGTGCAGTGTATGTAATACATCAGACATATACAGGGCCAGTGATCACAGTGACCCGTTATATGCGGCAGTAGGACCAGCCATACATAGTGCAGTGTAAGTAATACATCAGACATATACAGGACCAGTGATCACAGTAACCTGTTATATGAAGCAGTAGGACCAGCCATACATAGTGTAGTGTATGTAATAGATCAGACATATACAGGACCAGTGATCACAGTAACCTGTTATATGCGGCAGTAGGACCAGCCATACATAGTGCAGTGTATGTAATACATCAGATATATACAGGGCCAGTGATCACAGTAACCTGTTATATGAGGCAGTAGGACCAGCCATACATAGTGTAGTGTATGTAATACATCAGACATATACAGGACCAGTGATCACAGTAACCTGTTATATGCGGCAGTAGGACCAGCCATACATAGTGCAGTGTATGTAATACATCAGACATATACAGGACCAGTGATCACAGTAACCTGTTATATGCGGCAGTAGGACCAGCCATACATAGTGCAGTGTATGTAATACATCAGACATATACAGGACCAGAGATCACAGTAACCTGTTATATGCGGCAGTAGGACCAATTATACATAGTGCAGTGTATGTAATACATCAGACATATACAGGACCAGTGATCACAGTAATCTGTTATATGAGGCAGTAGGACCGGCCATACATAGTGCAGTATATGTAATACATCAGACATATACAGGGCCAGTGATCACAGTAACATGTTATATGAGGCAGTAGGGACCAGCCATACATAGTGCAGTGTATGTAATACATCAGACATATACAGGGCCAGTGATCACAGTAACATGTTATATGCGGCAGTAGGACCAGTCATACATAGTGCAGTGTATGTAATACATCAGACATATACAGGACCAGTGATCACAGTAACCCGTTATATGTGGCAGTAGGACCAGCCATACATAGTGCAGTGTATGTAATACATCAGACATATACAGGACCAGTGATCACAGTAACACGTTATATGTGGCAGTAGGACCAGCCATACTTAGTGCAGTGTATGAAATACATCAGACATATACAGGACCAGTGATCACAGTAATCTGTTATATGAGGCAGTAGGACCAGCCATACATAGTGCAGTGTATGAAATACATCAGACATATACAGGACCAGTGATCACAGTAACCCGTTATATGTGGCAGTAGGACCAGCCATACATAGTGCAGTATATGTAATACATCAGACATATACAGGACCAGTGATCACAGTAAACTGTTATATGTGGCAGTAGGACCAGCCATACATAGTGCATTGTATGTAATACATCAGACATATACAGGGCCAGTGATCACAGTAACCTGTAATATGAGGCAGTAGGACCAGCCATACATAGTGCAGTGTATGTAATACATCAGACATATACAGGGCCAGTGATCACAGTAACCTGTTATATGAGGAAGTAGGACTAGTCATACATAGTGCAGTGTATGTAATACATCAGACATATACAGGGCCAGTGATCACAGTAACACATTATATGGGGCAGTAGGACCAGCCATACATAGTGCAGTGTATGTAATACATCAGACATATACAGGGCCAGTGATCACAGTAACATGTTATATGAGGCAGTAGGACCAGCCATAGATACTGCAGTGTATGTAATACTTCAGACATATACAGGACCAGTGATCACAGTAACCTGTTATATGAGGCAGTAGGACAAGCCATACATAGTGCAGTGTATGTAATACATCAGACATATACAGGACCAGTGATCACAGTAACCTGTTATATGAGGCAGTAGGACCAGCCATACATAGTACAGTGTATGTAATACATCAGACATATACAGGACCAGTGATCACAGTAACCTGTTATATGAGGCAGTAGGACAAGCCATACATAGTGCAGTGTATATAATACATCAGACATATACAGGACCAGTGATCACAGTAACCTGTTATATGAGGCAGTAGGACCAGCCATACATAGTACAGTGTATGTAATACATCAGACATATACAGGACCAGTGATCACAGTAACCTGTTATATGAGGCAGTAGGACCAGCCATACATAGTACAGTGTATGTAATACATCAGACATATACAGGACCAGTGATCACAGTAACCTGTTATATGAGGCAGTAGGACCAGCCATACATAGTACAGTGTATGTAATACATCAGACATATACAGGACCAGTGATCACAGTAACCTGTTATATGTGGCAGTAGGACCAGCCATACATAGTGCAGTGTATGTAATACATCAGACATATACAGGGCCAGTGATCACAGTAACACGTTATATGGGGCAGTAGGACCAGCCATACATAGTGCAGTGTATGTAATACATCAGACATATACAGGACCAGTGATCACAGTAACCTGTTATATGCGGCAGTAGGACCAGCCATACATAGTGCAGTGTATGTAATACATCAGACATATACAGGACCAGGGATCACACTAACCTGTTATATGCGGCAGTAGGACCAGCCATACATAGTGCAGTGTATGTAATACATCAGACATATACAGGGCCAGTGATCACAGTAACCTGTTATATGAGGCAGTAGGACCAGCCATACATAGTGCATTGTATGTAATACATCAGACATATACAGGGCCAGTGATCGCAGTAACCGGTTATTTGGGGCAGTAGGACCAGCCATACATAGTGCAGTGTATGTAATACATCAGACATATACAGGACCAGTGATCACAGTAACCTGTTATATGAGGCAGTAGGACCAGCCATACATAGTGCAGTGTATGTAATACATCAGACATATACAGGGCCAGTGATCACAGTAACATGTTATATGCGGCAGTAGGACCAGTCATACATAGTTCAGTGTATGTAATACATCAGACATATACAGGGCCAGTGATCACAGTAACCTGTTATATGAGGCAGTAGGAACAGCCATACATAGTGCAGTGTATGTAATATATCAGACATATACAGGACCAGTGATCACAGTAACATGTTATATGAGAAAGTAGGACCAGCCATACATAGTGCAGTGTATGTAATACATCAGACATATACAGGGCCAGTGATCACAGTGACCCGTTATATGCGGCAGTAGGACCAGCCATACATAGTGCAGTGTAAGTAATACATCAGACATATACAGGACCAGTGATCACAGTAACCTGTTATATGAGGCAGTAGGACCAGCCATACATAGTGCAGTGTATGTAATACATCAGACATATACAGGGCCAGTGATCACAGTAACCTGTTATATGAGGCAGTAGGACCAGCCATACATAGTGCAGTGTATGTAATACATCAGACATATACAGGACCAGTGATCACAGTAACCTGTTATATGAGGCAGTAGGACCAGCCATACATAGTGCAGTGTATGTAATACATCAGACATATACAGGGCCAGTGATCACAGTGACCCGTTATATGCGGCAGTAGGACCAGCCATACATAGTGCAGTGTAAGTAATACATCAGACATATACAGGGCCAGTGATCACAGTAACCTGTTATATGAGGCAGTAGGACCAGCCATACATAGTGTAGTGTATGTAATACATCAGACATATACAGGGCCAGTGATCACAGTAACCTGTTATATGAGGCAGTAGGACCAGCCATACATAGTGTAGTGTATGTAATAGATCAGACATATACAGGACCAGTGATCACAGTAACCTGTTATATGCGGCAGTAGGACCAGCCATACATAGTGCAGTGTATGTAATACATCAGACATATACAGGACCAGTGATCACAGTAACCTGTTATATGCGGCAGTAGGACCAGCCATACATAGTGCAGTGTATGTAATACATCAGATATATACAGGGCCAGTGATCACAGTAACCTGTTATATGAGGCAGTAGGACCAGCCATACATAGTGCAGTGTATGTAATACATCAGACATATACAGGGCCAGTGATCACAGTAACCTGTTATATGAGGCAGTAGGACCAGCCATACATAGTGTAGTGTATGTAATACATCAGACATATACAGGACCAGTGATCACAGTAACCTGTTATATGAGGCAGTAGGACCAGCCATACATAGTGCAGTGTATGTAATACATCAGACATATACAGGGCCAGTGATCACAGTAACCTGTTATATGAGGCAGTAGAACCAGCCATACATAGTGTAGTGTATGTAATACATCAGACATATACAGGGCCAGTGATCACAGTAACCTGTTAAATGAGGCAGTAGGACCAGCCATACATAGTGTAGTGTATGTAATAGATCAGACATATACAGGACCAGTGATCACAGTAACCTGTTATATGCGGCAGTAGGACCAGCCATACATAGTGCAGTGTATGTAATACATCAGACATATACAGGGCCAGTGATCACAGTAACCTGTTATATGAGGAAGTAGGACCAGCCATACATAGTGCAGTGTATGTAATACATCAGACATATACAGGACCAGTGATCACAGTAACCCATTATATGTGGCAGTAGGACCAGCCATACATAGTGCAGTGTATTTAATACATCAGACATATACAGGGCCAGTGATCACAGTAACATGATATATGCGGCAGTAGGACCAATTATACATAGTGCAGTGTATGTAATACATCAGACATATACAGGACCAGTGATCACAGTAATCTGTTATATGAGGCAGTAGGACCGGCCATACATAGTACAGTGTATGAAATACATCAGACATATACAGGACCAGTGATCACAGTAACCCGTTATATGTGGCAGTAGGACCAGCCATACATACTGCAGTATATGTAATACATCAGACATATACAGGGCCAGTGATCACAGTAACCTGTTATATGAGGAAGTAGGACCAGCCATACATAGTGCAGTGTATGTAATACATCAGACATATACAGGGCCAGTGATCACAGTGACCCGTTATATGCAGCAGTAGGACCAGCCATACATAGTGCAGTGTATGTAATACACCAGACATACACAGGGCCAGTGATCACAGTAACCTGTTATATGAGGAAGTAGGACCAGCCATACATAGTGCAGTGTATGTAATACATCAGACATATACAGGGCCAGTGATCACAGTGACCCGTTATATGCAGCAGTAGGACCAGCCATACATAGTGCAGTGTATTTAATACATCAGACATATACAGGGCCAGTGATCACAGTAACATGTTATATGCGGCAGTAGGACCAGTCATACATAGTGCAGTGTATGTAATACATCAGACATTTACAGGACCAGTGATCACAGTAACCCGTTATATGTGGCAGTAGGACCAGCCATACATAGTGCAGTGTATGTAATACATCAGACATATACAGGACCAGTGATCACAGTAACACGTTATATGTGGCAGTAGGACCAGCCATACTTAGTGCAGTGTATGAAATACATCAGACATATACAGGACCAGTGATCACAGTAATCTGTTATATGAGGCAGTAGGACCAGCCATACATAGTGCAGTGTATGAAATACATCAGACATATACAGGACCAGTGATCACAGTAACCCGTTATATGTGGCAGTAGGACCAGCCATACATAGTGCAGTATATGTAATACATCAGACATATACAGGACCAGTGATCACAGTAAACTGTTATATGTGGCAGTAGGACCAGCCATACATAGTGCATTGTATGTAATACATCAGACATATACAGGGCCAGTGATCACAGTAACCTGTAATATGAGGCAGTAGGACCAGCCATACATAGTGCAGTGTATGTAATACATCAGACATATACAGGGCCAGTGATCACAGTAACCTGTTATATGAGGAAGTAGGACTAGCCATATATAGTGCAGTGTATGTAATACATCAGACATATACAGGGCCAGTGATCACAGTGACCCGTTATATGCGGCAGTAGGAACAGCCATACATAGTGCAGTGTATGTAATACATCAGACATATACAGGGCCAGTGATCACAGTAACCTGTTATATGTGGCAGTAGGACCAGCCATACATAGTGTAGTGTATGTAATAGATCAGACATATACAGGACCAGCAATACATAGTGCAGTGTATGTAATACATCAGACATATACAGGGCCAGTGATCACAGTGACCCGTTATATGCAGCAGTAGGACCAGCCATACATAGTGCAGTGTATGTAATACATCAGACATATACAGGGCCAGTGATCACAGTAACCTATTATATGAGGAAGTAGGACCAGCCATACATAGTGCAGTGTATGTAATACATCAGACATATAAAGAGCCAGTGATCACAGTGACCCGTTATATGCGGCAGTAGGACCAGCCATACATAGTGCAGTGTATGTAATACATCAGACAGATACAGGGCCAGTGATCACAGCAACCTGTTATATGCGGCAGTAGGACCAGCCATACATAGTGTAGTGTATGTATTAGATCAGACATATACAGGACCAGTGATCACAGTAATCTGTTATATGTGGCAGCAGGACCAGCCATACATAGTGCAGTGTATGTAATACATCAGACATATACAGGACCAGTGATCACAGTAACCGGTTATATGGGGCAGTAGGACCAGCCATACATAGTACAGTGTATGTAATACATCAGACATATACAGGGCCAGTGATCACAGTAACACGTTATATGGGGCAGTAGGACCAGCCATACATAGTGCAGTGTATGTAATATATCAGACATATACAGGACCAGTGATCACAGTAACCTGTTATATGCGGCAGTAGGACCAGCCATACATAGTGCAGTGTATGTAATACATCAGACATATACAGGACCAGTAATCACAGTAACCTGTTATATGAGGCAGTAGGACCAGCCATACATAGTGCATTGTATGTAATACATCAGACATATACAGGGCCAGTGATCACAGTAACCGGTTATATGGGGCAGTAGGACCAGCCATACATAGTGCAGTGTATGTAATACATCAGACATATACAGGACCAGTGATCACAGTAACCTGTTATATGAGGCAGTAGGACCAGCCATACATAGTGCAGTGTATGTAATACATCAGACATATACAGGGCCAGTGATCACAGTAACATGTTATATGCGGCAGTAGGACCAGTCATACATAGTTCAGTGTATGTAATACATCAGACATATACAGGGCCAGTGATCACAGTAACCTGTTATATGAGGCAGTAGGAACAGCCATACATAGTGCAGTGTATGTAATATATCAGACATATACAGGACCAGTGATCACAGTAACATGTTATATGAGGCAGTAGGACCAGCCATACATAGTGCAGTGTATGTAATACATCAGACATATACAGGGCCAGTGATCACAGTGACCCGTTATATGCGGCAGTGCAGTGTATGTAATACATCAGATATATACAGGACCAGTGATCACAGTAACCTGTTATATGAGGCAGTAGGACCAGCCATACATAGTGCAGTGTATGTAATACATCAGACATATACAGGGCCAGTGATCACAGTAACCTGTTATATGAGGCAGTAGGACCAGCCATACATAGTGCAGTGTATGTAATAGATCAGACATATACAGGACCAGTGATCACAGTAACCTGTTATATGCGGCAGTAGGACCAGCCATACATAGTGCAGTGTATGTAATACATCAGACATATACAGGGCCAGTGATCACAGTAACCTGTTATATGAGGAAGTAGGACCAGCCATACATAGTGCAGTGTATGTAATACATCATACATATACAGGACCAGTGATCACAGTAACCCGTTATATGTGGCAGTAGGACCAGCCATACATAGTGCAGTGTATTTAATACATCAGACATATACAGGGCCAGTGATCACAGTAACATGTTATATGCGGCAGTAGGACCAATTATACATAGTGCAGTGTATGTAATACATCAGACATATACAGGACCAGTGATCACAGTAATCTGTTATATGAGGCAGTAGGACCGGCCATACATAGTGCAGTGTATGAAATACATCAGACATATACAGGACCAGTGATCACAGTAACCCGTTATATGTGGCAGTAGGACCAGCCATACATAGTGCAGTATATGTAATACATCAGACATATACAGGGCCAGTGATCACAGTAACCTGTTATATGAGGAAGTAGGACCAGCCATACATAGTGCAGTGTATGTAATAGATCAGACATATACAGGGCCAGTGATCACAGTAACCTGTTATATGAGGAAGTAGGACCAGCCATACATAGTGCAGTGTATGTAATACATCAGACATATACAGGGCCAGTGATCACAGTGACCCGTTATATGCAGCAGTAGGACCAGCCATACATAGTGCAGTGTATGTAATACATCAGACATATACAGGACCAGTGATCACAGTAACATGTTATATGCAGCAGTAGGACCAGCCATACATAGTGCAGTGTATTTAATCCATCAGACATATACAGGACCAGTGATCACAGTAACCTGTTATATGCGGCAGTAGGACCAGCCATACATAGTGCAGTGTATGTAATACATCAGACATATACAGGACCAGTGATCACAGTAACATGTTATATGAGGCAGTAGGACCAGCCATACATAGTGCAGAGTATGTAATACACCAGACATACACAGGGCCAGTGATCACAGTAACCTGTTATATGAGGAAGTAGGACCAGCCATACATAGTGCAGTGTATGTAATACATCAGACATATACAGGGCCAGTGATCACAGTGACCCGTTATATGCAGCAGTAGGACCAGCCATACATAGTGCAGTGTATGTAATACACCAGACATACACAGGGCCAGTGATCACAGTAACCTGTTATATGAGGAAGTAGGACCAGCCATACATAGTGCAGTGTATGTAATACATCAGACATATACAGGGCCAGTGATCACAGTGACCCGTTATATGCAGCAGTAGGACCAGCCATACATAGTGCAGTGTATGTAATACATCAGACATATACAGGACCAGTGATCACAGTAACATGTTATATGCAGCAGTAGGACCAGCCATACATAGTGCAGTGTATTTAATACATCAGACATATACAGGGCCAGTGATCACAGTAACATGTTATATGCGGCAGTAGGACCAGTCATACATAGTGCAGTGTATGTAATACATCAGACATATACAGGACCAGTGATCACAGTAACCCGTTATATGTGGCAGTAGGACCAGCCATACTTAGAGCAGTGTATGAAATACATCAGACATATACAGGACCAGTGATCACAGTAATCTGTTATATGAGGCAGTAGGACCAGCCATACATAGTGCAGTGTATGAAATACATCAGACATATACATGACCAGTGATCACAGTAACCCGTTATATGTGACAGTAGGACCAGCCATACATAGTGCAGTATATGTAATACATCAGACATATACAGGACCAGTGATCACAGTAAACTGTTATATGATAAACGAAATGACTGTATAGGAGTGGAGAGGGTTAAACTTCCTAGGCTGGGGGCAGACCAGTGTGAGGAATCATGTGATAATTAGGGCCAATGGGTTTTTAGGGTTGTAGGTTATAGCAGGGATATTAGAGATTGTTGGAGGCGGAGTCAGCCTCTTTTGTTCCTGTCTTGGGAATGGGTAAGTGCTCTTACCTGAGCTCTATTATATTTTCTTCATAGCCATCCTTCTGTTTTTCTTTCCTCTTCTTATCTTTGTTCTTCACCTTCTTCATCTATCCCTCTCTCTCTCTGCCCTCCCCCACCTTTGCGCTCTGCATTTTCTAACAATCCTCCTAACCCTTATAAGGACTGTGACCCCCCCCCCCCAAATTGGTAGCATGCCCCGCCCGCACCGCTCATCGCGGATCCCCGCCCGTTACCGGGCACAGGAAGAAGGCCCAGGGAGTTCTGGGGAGGCTCCTGCCTCTCAAGAGGGAGCTGAAGGGGCTAGCGCGAGTCGCGCAGCCCCGCGGCGTCATGGGCGGCCGGGCGCGGCCGCGCTTACCCGCGGCCGTCAAGCAGGTGCTGTCAGGGCGGCTGGACACAGCCGCCGGCGGGGGGAAGGCGCGGCTGCTCTGAGCAGCCGCGAGAGGCAGTTAGTGAGCCCGCGGGAGGGCAGAGCTGCCGCGATTAGGGCGGTGAGCGCTCGCCCCCCGCGGGTTCAAAGGTCACAGGCGCACACGCGCACCGCAAGGAGGGCTGCTAATAGCCCTGTTAGTGCCCGGAGGGGCAGGGGGGACTCCCCCACAGTTAATGAAGTGGGGAATGTCGAGGTGGGGGAGATGGACAGCCCTGGCAGCACATTAGGGGCTTTGTCAGTCAGGGAGGCAGCCATTTTAGGACAGGGAGAGCTGATGGAGGATGATTGGCAGGCTAGTCAGCAATCAGCAGACAGGGCCATGTCTGGGGCAGCAGCTTCTGGCTATGTGGATACTCAGGTCCCTAGTGGGGGTGCAAGTCAGTCCTTTGACCCTGCAGCTTTTGCGGCCATGATGTCATCAATGACATCTGCTTTTGCTCCCATGGTTGCGGCATTGGCTCCTAGCCAAGCAGATAGTGAAAGGGTGGATCAGAGGCAGCGTTCAATTTCTGCTACTCTAGGGCCAGCGGTAGATCAGTTCATGCAGGCTTGCAAGGCTATGGGCTCCGCTGCGGCTCAGTTGGCAAGACCAGAGGCGTCTGGGGCTGGTGCGGCTGTGTCTTCTCCTGCTGTGTCGACCGTGCCCAGGGTTTAGGCCCAGGGGGCGGCTTCATCGTCTGTTTCAGATACTGCTGAGGGCGAAGCTATGGAACAGGATTTCAGCGTCGAGGAGGCTTCATCATCGGTCGTGTCCGGGAGGGAGCAGTCCGGATCGTCAGGTGAGATCTCAGAAGATGATGATGTTGCTGACTCTGCCTCCTCTTCTTCCTCTGTCTCTGACTTGTCGTCGACCTCTTCTTCTCTGGCTTCTTCTGTCAGCAGCGCGAAAAAGGCGCGGAAGAGGGCTGCTAAATATGCGCGCAAGGAGGCGGATAGGCGGGATAAGCGGGCTAAGCAGCAGCGTCAGAGTAGTAGCGCGCGGAAGTCCAAGAAGCGTCAGCATCAACCAGGTGTGGTGCATTGCGACAATACAGCAGTATTGCGGGGTCTGCGCGATTGTTGCAAGAAAAAAATCAGGAAGGGCGATTATGTGGACATGTTCATTTTAACTGAGCAAGCCAAAAAAGATTTCAAGGCAGCTAAGCTTAAAGGCGGGGTGGGGTTGGAAGCTTTTCGTTCCTATGATAACTGGCTTGCTGGGTTTTGCGTATTCGCAGCATGCTACTTGAAAGATCGCCCAGGGGAGCACCTGAACGTAATAAGGTATATCCACCTGATTCATGGGATGCAGCGTAAATCCAGGGGCAGCGCCTGGAGAACATATGATGAGGAATTTAGGCGCAAGCAGGACGGATCCAAGCGCTTAGATTTTGGGTGCAAGGACGTGGAAGTGTGGCTTGACGTCACGCAACCACCAAAAGGTGGAGTGGAGGATTCTCGGGTAGGCGGGGATACTCATAAGGGGGGGTCTGGGGCGTGGCGCCCGAGTTCTGATCCCTCCCCGGGGCGTCGACAGACGGGCCCCGGTCGGCTTTCTGCGCAGACACCTTTTAAAGGTAAATGTTTTGCCTTTAATAATGCCTCCTGTTCCCAGGGCCAACGGTGCCGTTTTCGACACCTTTGCTTGCGTTGCAACGGATCGCACCCCGCCTCTAATTGTTTCAGGTTGTCAGCCCAACAGGGATCCAAGTCGGGAGGAGGAGCTATTCCCAAAGCGGGAGGTAGCGCAGGCGCTAAATAGGGCACCAACCCCTATCCGTTTGGATGCTATGTCCAGGTGGCTAGGGTGGTACCCTAATAGGCAGGACGCTAAGTTTTTGTTTTTCGGGTTCAAGTTGGGTTTTCGTTTACCAGTTATAGGGGAAGTTCGAGTCGGTTCCCCGAGAAATTTACAATCAGCTCGACTTTTTCCTGACGTTCTTCAGTTAAAAGTCGAGAAAGAGGTTCAGTTAGGACGTATGGTGGGTCCATTTGCGCATCCTCCAATGGGGAATCTGATTCTTTCCCCAGTGGGGGTGGTGCCTAAGAAAACTCCAGGAAAATTTCGGCTGATCCAGCATCTGTCTTATCCATTGGGGTCCTCCGTTAATGACGCTATACCTCCTGAATTCTGTTCAGTGAGGTATCAGTCTTTTGATGATGCTCTCAGTATCGTTAGGGCATATGGACGCGGGGCCCTCATGGCTAAGATGGATGTGGAGTCAGCTTTTCGTTTGCTTCCTTTGCACCCCGAATCGTTTAGGTTCATGGGTTTTCGCATTGGGGGGGAATACTTCATAGACAAGTGCTTGCCTATGGGGTGTTCGATTTCCTGCGCATACTTTGAAAAATTTAGCACTTTCCTTCATTGGTGCGTAGAGTTTTCTTGTGGGGGTCATGGGATAGCGCACTATCTCGATGACTTCCTCTGCGTGGGGCCCGCTGGGTCAGAGCGTTGTAACGAGTTACTTGGTTCCATGAGAGCGCTGTTTTTTCATTTTGGAGTACCTGTGGCAGACGAAAAGACAGAGGGACCCCTCTCGTGTTTGTCATTTTTAGGTATCGAGATTGATACCTTGGCTGGATCCTGTCGGCTGCCGCGCGATAAAATTGACAAATTGCGAGATTCCATTTCAGAGTGTTTGGTTGCGCGCAAAATTTCGCTCAGGCAGGCCCAATCACTGTTGGGTTGTATGAACTTTGCCTGTAGAGTTATACCGATGGGGAGGGTATTTTGCAGAAAGCTAGAGAGGGCCACAGCGGGGGTTTCCAAACCTCACCATTTGATCCGTTTATCGTCAGAAATAAAGAGAGACCTGGAAGTTTGGGTTTCCTTTTTGGCAGATTTTAATGGGATCAGGATATGGTTATCCCCTCTGGTGGGCAATGTCGATTTGCAGCTTTTCACCGATGCAGCAGGATCTTCGG
Organism: Taudactylus pleione; assembly: GCA_031769625.1. Taxonomy (NCBI): domain Eukaryota; kingdom Metazoa; phylum Chordata; class Amphibia; order Anura; family Myobatrachidae; genus Taudactylus; species Taudactylus pleione. The sequence goes on along the minus strand of JAUIMM010000424.1, from coordinate 3,601,415 downwards.
GGTTCGGTTGCTACCTGAGGGGATCCTGGTGCGTCGCAACTTGGCCAGAGGAGTGGATTCGTGCAGGTTTGACAAGAGATATGCTGCTCTTAGAACTGTTCCCAATAATGGTCGCCTTGGAGGTCTGGGGCGAGCGCATCTGCAATCGCAGCATTCTGTTCAGATGTGACAATCTGGGCGTGGTGCATGCGGTAAACGGGCAGCGAGCAAAGTCGTTGCTGGTTTTGCGTGTGCTAGCGCAGCTGGTGCTTGCCTGTTTGCGCCATAATGTGCTGTTTCGAGCTCAACACGTACCCGGAGTTGACAACGGGATTGCCGATGCGCTGTCCAGATGTCAATGGGGTCGGTTCCGTACATTGGCTCCTGATGCAGAGACTGATGGTGTGCTGTGCCCCTCTTATGTTTGGCAGGTTATCAAGCCGGACTGGAGGGGTTAGCGGAGCTGTCCATTGCACCAAGTACCCTCAAGGCTTACCGTCGGTCTTGGGAAGAATGGGAAGTTTTTTCCCGTAGCCAAGGCCTTGGAGGTAAGGGTCAGCATCAATTGATGCTTGCTTTTATTTGGCAGCTGTATGTATCTGGCAAATCGAGAGCGGTAGTTTCACGGTACCTGGCAGGTATTTCGTTTTTCTCCAAATTGAAGGGAATCCCTGACCTTACAAGGAGTTTTGTCATCACAAAGGCCTTGAAAGGTTGGGCGCGCGCTGAGCCGGTTAACCCCGATAAAAGACGGCCTATAGACATTTATCTGTTACCGTCCATTCTAGGAGCGGTTGCGGACGTGGCGGCCTCCGGTTTCGAAACGCTTTTGTTTAAGTTAGCTTTTTCCATGGCTTTTCATGGTGCTTTCCGGGTGTCGGAATTGGTTGCTCCCTCCAAGTGGAGGGATTCAACTATGCTGCGTTCGGATGTGAAGGTGGGTGAGAGGTCCTTGCTGTGCAGATTGCGTCGTTCTAAGACCGATCAGTTAGGCAGGGGTCGCTGGATAACATTGGTCCCCTCGGCGGATTGTCGAATTTGTCCGGTCGGCTTGGCCACTCGTTATGCATCTGTCAGACCCTCAGCGGAGGGCTCATGGCTGATGCATGGCGATGGGCTTCCGCTGACAAAATTTCAGTTTAGTTGGATGCTGCGGCGATGTCTTTGCAGCGTGGGCCTCTCACCAGGGGAGTTCGGCACGCATTCGTTTCGAATTGGTGCTGCCACTTCCGCCGCTGCTGCGGGATTTCCAGAGTCACAGATTCAAGCTCTGGGCCGATGGAAATCAGCCAGTTATAAGCGTTACATTCGACCGAATCATTGAGGTTAATGTTGTGCATGCACGTTACATATGGTTTGTTATGTTTTACGAAATGTCATTGGTCCTGGTCTTGTTTGTTTTCCCCTGTCTTTCCTACTCGGGGACTAGCTACTCGCCATTGATTTCAGTGGGAGTCTGGAGAGTTTTGACGATTTTTTTTACCTGATCTGACGGATTTAATTCGGCTATTTGGTTTATAATTACAATTATATGTCCCTCAGCAGGTTTTACGTTTTCTCTCTGGTCGAGTTCACTTGTGTTATCCGATATCTCTCCCAAACCCCCCCCCCCCCCCCCCGCTCCCCCCCCCCCCTTCTTTTTTATTTTAACTTATCCTCTTGTGTCTTCATGTTGCTTCAAATTGGCACAGAAGCTTGTTGATCTTTAAAGATTCAAATCAAAATTTTTTCTTTTTGGCAGATCCTCAGTAATATGTTCCCCGTTAGATATACATGATTAAATATGCTAAAATTTTACAATAACTTTAATGTTTTCTTTGTTTTTCCCTCATTATAGGAATGGCTTTTGATGATTGTACTGTATGGATAATTGGCCATTCATTTGTTTTTTGGGCGGCTAGGTTCATGCAGGCGCAGGACGCGCCGTTGTTTCCGGGGGCTAGTGGAGTTAGATGGATAGGGGTCAGAGGTATGTTGTGGGAGAGCCTTAAGCCTAAACTCTTGCAGCAGGTTCAGCGGTATGGCTTACCGAGAGTCGTGGTTATTCATCTAGGCGGGAATGATTTGGGCAAGAGGACATCTCTGGATTTAAGGCATGCGGTGGTGGAGGATTTGGGTCAGATTATAATGGCATGGCCAGCTTGCACAATAGTTTGGTCTTTCATGGTCCCTAGATTGTGTTGGAGTGGTGTGGTTGACGGCAGAGCCATTGATGAAGCCCGGAAGAAAGTGAACTTTACGGTTTCAAAATTTGTGTTGGAAAATGGTGGGGCAGTGGTCAGACATCCTAGGATAAAATTTCGGTATACTTACCTTTTTCGGTCTGACGGGGTTCATTTAGCGGAGGAAGGTATGTTTATTTTTCTTGAGGATCTGTTTGAGGTTGTGGTTTCTGTGCGTTAGTTCTATGGTGGCGGTGCAAGGTTTCTTTTGGCAGAACCTTGCTTTTGGCGGGAAAGAACGGCAGGTTACCTATTAGCACTGTGAATATTTGTTTACTCATTGTTTTGCTCACCTTCGTTGACTCATAAAGTCTGCTGGACCACCCTGCCGGGGGCAGCATCATCACCTTACCGGGTGGGTAGTCAAGATAGAAGGCTTGAGCGTATTGTGTTGTGGTTGGAGTGTTTATAGTGTTAGGCTTGGGCTGTTGTTAGCCGTTCTTTCTTTGCCACCATATTTAAATTAATTTAATTAATATAGTAACTAATTCATTATATGTTTTTAAATAAATAGCTAACAAATTCTGCCAAATACAAGTCTCCGTGTCTTTATTTCAATTAAGTATGTTATTGTCACTGATTCACACGCAGGTCAATCCTCAGACGATGGGAAGTTTAGATAAACGAAATGACTGTATAGGAGTGGAGAGGGTTAAACTTCCTAGGCTGGGGGCAGACCAGTGTGAGGAATCATGTGATAATTAGGGCCAATGGGTTTTTAGGGTTGTAGGTTATAGCAGGGATATTAGAGATTGTTGGAGGCGGAGTCAGCCTCTTTTGTTCCTGTCTTCCCACCCTCCCTCCCTAAAGTTTATTTTTATGGGCTCTTTTTGATTTGGGTTTGGTGATTGTTTCGTTGGCTATTTTAGGCGGGAAAGAACGGCAGGTTACCTATTAGCACTGTGAATATTTGTTTACTCATTGTTTTGCTCACCTTCGTTGACTCATAAAGTCTGCTGGACCACCCTGCCGGGGGCAGCATCATCACCTTACCGGGTGGGTAGTCAAGATAGAAGGCTTGAGCGTATTGTGTTGTGGTTGGAGTGTTTATAGTGTTAGGCTTGGGCTGTTGTTAGCCGTTCTTTCTTTGCCACCATATTTAAATTAATTTAATTAATATAGTAACTAATTCATTATATGTTTTTAAATAAATAGCTAACAAATTCTGCCAAATACAAGTCTCCGTGTCTTTATTTCAATTAAGTATGTTATTGTCACTGATTCACATGCAGGTCAATCCTCAGACGATGGGAAGTTTAGTGGCAGTAGGACCAGCCATACATAGTGCAGTGTATGTAATAGATCAGACATATACAGGGCCAGTGATCACAGTAACCTGTAATATGAGGAAGTAGGACCAGCCATACATAGTGCAGTGTATGTAATACATCAGACATATACAGGACCAGTGATCACAGTGACCCGTTATATGCGGCAGTAGGAACAGCCATACATAGTGCAGTGTATGTAATACATCAGACATATACAGGGCCAGTGATCACAGTAACCTATTATATGAGGAAGTAGGACCAGCCATACATAGTGCAGTGTATGTAATACATCAGACATATAAAGGGCCAGTGATCACAGTGACCCGTTATATGCGGCAGTAGGACCAGCCATACATAGTGCAGTGTATGTAATACATCAGACAGATACAGGGCCAGTGATCACAGCAACCTGTTATATGCGGCAGTAGGACCAGCCATACATAGTGTAGTGTATGTATTAGATCAGACATATACAGGGCCAGTGATCACAGTAACATGTTACATGCGGCAGTAGGACCAGCCATACATAGTGCAGTGTATGTAATACATCAGACATATACAGGACCAGTGATCACAGTAATCTGTTATATGTGGCAGTAGGACCAGCCATACATAGTGCAGTGTATGTAATACATCAGACATATACAGGACCAGTGATCACAGTAAGCCGTTATATGTGGCAGTAGGACCAGCCATACATAGTGCAGTGTATGTAATACTTCATTCATATACAGGCCAGTGATCACAGTAACCTGTTATATATGGCAGTAGGACCAGCCATACATAGTGCAGTGTATGTAATACATCAGACATATACAGGACCAGTGATCACAGTTACCTGTTATATGGGGCAGTAGGACCAGCCATACATAGTGCAGTGTATGTAATACATCAGACATATACAGGACCAGTGATCACAGTAACCTGTTATATGAGGCAGTAGGACCAGCCATACATAGTGCAGTGTATGTAATACCTCAGACATATACACAGGACCAGTGATCACAGTAACCTGTTATATGAGTCATTAGGACCAGCCATACATAGTGCAGTGTATGTAATATATCAGACATATACAGGACCAGTGATCACAGTAACCTTTTATATGCGGCAGTAGGACCAGCCATACATAGTGCAGTGTATGTAATGCATCAGACATATACAGGACCAGTGATCACAGTAACCTGTTATATGCAGCAGTAGGACCAGCCATACATAGTGCAGTGTATGTAATACATCAGACATATACAGGGCCAGTGATCACAGTAACCTGTTATATGTGGCAGTAGGACCAGCCATACATAGTGCAGTGTATGTAATACATCAGACATATACAGGACCAGTGATCACAGTAACCTGTTATATGAGGCAGTAGGACCAGCCATACATAGTGCAGTGTATGTAATACATCAGACATATACAGGACCAGTGATCACAGTAACCTGTTATATGAGGCAGTAGGACCAGCCATACATAGTGCAGTGTATGTAATACATCAGACATATACAGGGCCAGTGATCAAAGTAACCTGTTATATGAGGCAGTAGGACCAGCCATACATAGTGCATTTTATGTAATACATCAGACATATACAGGGCCAGTGATCACAGTAACCTGTTATATGGGGCAGTAGGACCAGCCGTACATAGTGCAGTGTATGTAATACATCAGACATACACAGTACCAGTGATCACAGTAACACGTTATATGGGGCAGTAGGACCAGCCATACATAGTGCATTGTATGTAATACATCAGACATATACAGGGCCAGTGATCGCTGTAACCGGTTATATGGGGCAGTAAGACCAGCCATAGATACTGCAGTGTATGTAATACATCAGACATATACAGGACCAGTGATCACAGTAACCTGTTATATGAGGCAGTAGGACCAGCCATACATAGTACAGTGTATGTAATACATCAGACATATACAGGACCAGTGATCACAGTAACCTGTTATATGAGGCAGTAGGACCAGCCATACATAGTACAGTGTATGTAACACATCAGACATATACAGGGCCAGTGATCACAGTAACCTGTTATATGGGGCAGTAGGACCAGCCATACATAGTGTAGTGTATGTAATACATCAGACATATACAGGACCAGTGATCACAGTAACCTGTTATATGAGGCAGTAGGACCAGCCATACATAGTGCACTGTATGTAATACATCAGACATATACAGGGCCAGTGATCACAGTAACCTGTTATATGAGGCAGTAGGACCAGCCATACATAGTGCATTGTATGTAATACATCAGACATATACAGGGCCAGTGATCACAGTAACCTGTTATATGGGGCAGTAGGGACCAGCCATACATAGTGCAGTGTATGTAATACATCAGACATATACAGGACCAGTGATCACAGTAACACGTTATATGGGGCAGTAGGACCAGCCATACATAGTGCATTGTATGTAATACATCAGACATATACAGGGCCAGTGATCACAGTAACCGGTTATATGGGGCAGTAGGACCAGCCATACATAGTGCAGTGTATGTAATACATCAGACATATACAGGACCAGTGATCACAGTAACCTGTTATATGAGGCAGTAGGACCAGCCATACATAGTACAGTGTATGTAATACATCAGTCATATACAGGACCAGTGATCACAGTAACCTGTTATATGAGGCAGTAGGACCAGCCATACATAGTACAGTGTATGTAATACATCAGACATATACAGGACCAGTGATCACAGTGACCCGTTATATGCGGCAGTAGGACCAGCCATACATAGTGCAGTGTATGTAATACATCAGACATATACAGGGCCAGTGATCACAGTGACCCGTTATATGCGGCAGTAGGACCAGCCATACATAGTGCAGTGTATGTAATACATCAGACATATACAGGGCCAGTGATCACAGTAACCTGTTATATGAGGAAGTAGGACCAGCCATACATAGTGCAGTGTATGTAATACATCAGACATATACAGGGCCAGTGATCACAGTAACCTGTTATATGAGGCAGTAGGACCAGCCATACATAGTGTAGTGTATGTAATAGATCAGACATAAACAGGACCAGTGATCACAGTAACCTGTTATATGCGGCAGTAGGACCAGCCATACATAGTGCAGTGTATGTAATACATCAGACATATACCGGACCAGTGATCACAGTAACCTGTTATATGCGGCAGTAGGACCAGCCATACATAGTGCAGTGTATGTAATACATCAGACATATACAGGGCCAGTGATCACAGTAACCTGTTATATGAGGAAGTAGGACCAGCCATACATAGTGCAGTGTATGTAATACATCAGACATATACAGGGCCAGTGATCACAGTAACCTGTTATATGTGGCAGTAGGACCAGCCATACATAGTGCAGTGTATGTAATACATCATACATATACAGGGCCAGTGATCACAGTAATCTGTTATATGTGGCAGTAGGACCAGCCATACATAGTGCAGTGTATGAAATACATCAGAGATATACAGGACCAGTGATCACAGTAATCTGCTTTATGAGGCAGTAGGACCAGCCATACATAGTGCAGTGTATGAAATACATCAGACATATACAGGACCAGTGATCACAGTACCCCTATATATATGGCAGTAGGACCTGCCATACATAGTGCAGTATATGTAATACATCAGACATATACAGGACCAGTGATCACAGTAAACTGTTAAATGTGGCAGTAGGACCAGCCATACATAGTGCAGTGTATGTAATACATCAGACATATACAGGACCAGCCATATATAGTGCAGTGTATGTAATACATCAGATCATATACAGGACCAGCCATATATAGTGCAGTGTATGTAATACATCAGACATATACAGGACCAGTGATCACAGTAACCTGTTATATGTGGCAGTAGGACCAGCCATACATAGTGCAGTGTATGTAATACATCAGACATATACAGGACCAGTGATTACAGTAACCTGTTATATGTGGCAGTAGGACCAGCCATACATAGTACAGTGTATGTAATACATCAGACATATACAGGACCAGTGATCACAGTAACGTTATATGAGGCAGTAGGACCAGCCATACATAGTGCAGTGTATGTAATACATCAGACATATACAGGACCAGTGATTACAGTAACCTGTTATATGTGGCAGTAGGACCAGCCATACATAGTGCAGTGTATGTAATACATCAGACATATACAGGACCAGTGATCACAGTAACACGTTATATGCGGCAGTAGGACCAGCCATACGTAGTGCAGTGTATGTAATACATCAGACATATACAGGACCAGTGATCACAGTAACACATTATATGTGGCAGTAGGACCAGCCATACATAGTGCAGTGTATTTAATACATCAGACATATACAGGGCCAGTGATCACAGTAACCTGTTATATGAGGCAGTAGGACCAGCCATACATAGTACAGTGTATGTAATACATCAGACATATACAGGACCAGTGATTACAGTAACTTGTTATATGCGGCAGTAGGACCAGCCATACATAGTACAGTGTATGTAATACATCAGACATATACAGGACCAGTGATCACAGTAACGTTATATGAGGCAGTAGGACCAGCCATACATAGTGCAGTTTATGTAATACATCAGACATATACAGGACCAGTGATCACAGTAACCTGTTATATGCGTCAGTAGGACCAGCCATAAATAGTGCAGTGTATGTAATACATCAGACATATACAGGACCAGTGATCACAGTAACCTGTTATATGTGGCAGTAGGACAAGCCATACATAGTGCAGTGTATGTAATACATCAGTCATATACAGGACCAGCCATATATAGTGCAGTGTATGTAATACATCAGATCATATACAGGACCAGCCATATATAGTGCAGTGTATGTAATACATCAGACATACACAGGGCCAATGATCACAGTAACCTGTTATATGTTGCAGTAGGACCAGCCATACATAGTGCAGTGTATGTAATACATCAGACATATACAGGGCCAGTGATCACAGTAACCTGTTATATGCGGCAGTAGGACCAGCCATACATAGTGCAGTGTATGTAATACATCAGACATATACAGGGCCAGTGATCACAGTAACACGTTATATGGGGCAGTAGGACCAGCCATACATAGTGTAGTGTATGTAATACATCAGACATACACAGGGCCAGTGATCACAGTAACCTGTTATATGTGGCAGTAGGACCAGCCATACATAGTGCAGTGTATGTAATACATCAGACATATACAGGACCAGTGATCACAGTAACACGTTATATGTGGCAGTAGGACCAGCCATACATAGTGCAGTGTATGTAATACATCACACATATACAGGACCAGTGATCACAGTAACCTGTTATATGTGGCAGTAGGACCAGCCATACACAGTGCAGTGTATGTAATACATCAGACATATACAGGACCAGTGATCACAGTAACACGTTACATGTGGCAGTAGGACCAGTCATACATAGTGCAGTGTATGTAATACATCAGTCATATACAGGACCAGCCATATATAGTGCAGTGTATGTAATACATCAGATCATATACAGGACCAGCCATATATAGTGCAGTGTATGTAATACATCAGACATATACAGGGCCAGTGATCACAGCAACCTGTTATATGTGGCAGTAGGACCAGCCATACACAGTGCAGTGTATGTTATACATCAGACATATACAGGACCAGAGATCACAGTAACGTTATATGAGGCAGTAGGACCAGCCATACATAGTGCAGTGTATGTAATACATCAGACATATACAGGACCAGTGATTACAGTAACCTGTTATATGTGGCAGTAGGACCAGCCATACATATTACAGTGTATGTAATACATCAGACATATACAGGACCAGTGATCACAGTAACACGTTATATGTGGCAGTAGGACAAGCCATACATAGTGCAGTGTATGTAATACATCAGACATATACAGGACCAGTGATCACAGTAACGTTATATGAGGCAGTAGTACCAGCCATACATAGTGCAGTGTATGTAATACATCAGACATATACAGGACCAGTGATTACAGTAACCTGTTATATGTGGCAGTAGGACCAGCCATACATAGTACAGTGTATGTAATACATCAGACATATACAGGACCAGTGATCACAGTAACACGTTATATGTGGCAGTAGGACAAGCCATACATAGTGCAGTGTATGTAATACATCAGTCATATACAGGACCAGCCATATATAGTGCAGTGTATGTAATACATCAGACATATACAGGGCCAGTGATTACAGTAACACATTACATGGGGCAGTAGGACCAGCCATACATAGTGTAGTGTATGTAATACATCAGACATACACAGGGCCAATGATCACAGTAACCTGTTATATGTTGCAGTAGGACCAGCCATACATAGTGCAGTGTATGTAATACATCAGACATATACAGGGCCAGTGATCACAGTAACCTGTTATATGCGGCAGTAGGACCAGCCATACATAGTGCAGTGTATGTAATACATCAGACATATACAGGGCCAGTGATCACAGTAACACGTTATATGGGGCAGTAGGACCAGCCATACATAGTGTAGTGTATGTAATACATCAGACATACACAGGGCCAGTGATCACAGTAACCTGTTATATGTGGCAGTAGGACCAGCCATACATAGTGCAGTGTATGTAATACATCAGACATATACAGGACCAGTGATCACAGTAACACGTTATATGTGGCAGTAGGACAAGCCATACATAGTGCAGTGTATGTAATACATCACACATATACAGGACCAGTGATCACAGTAACCTGTTATATGTGGCAGTAGGACCAGCCATACACAGTGCAGTGTATGTAATACATCAGACATATACAGGACCAGTGATCACAGTAACACGTTACATTTGGCAGTAGGACCAGTCATACATAGTGCAGTGTATGTAATACATCAAACATATACAGGGCCAGTGATCACAGTAACCTGTTATATGAGGCAGTAGGACCAGTCATACATAGTGCAGTGTATGTAATACATCAGACATATACAGGGCCAGTGATCACAGTAACCTGTTATATGAGGCAGTAAGACCAGTCATACATAGTGCAGTGTATGTAATACATCAGACATATACAGGGCCAGTGATCACAGTAACCTGTTATATGAGGCAGTAGGACCAGCCATACAAAGTGCAGTGTATGTAATACATCAGACAAATACAGGGCCAGTGATCACAGTAACCTGTTATATGAGGTAGTAGGACCAGCCATACATAGTGCAGTGTATGTAATACATCAGATATATACAGGACCAGTGATCACAGTAACCTGTTATATGTGGCAGTAGGACCAGCCATACATAGTGCAGTGTATGTAATACATCAGACATATACAGGGCCAGTGATCACAGTAACCTGCTATAGGCGGCAGTAGAACCAGCCATACATAGAGCAGTGTATGTGATACATCAGACATATACAGGGCCAGTGATCACAGTAACCTGCTATAGGCGGCAGTAGAACCAGCCATACATAGAGCAGTGTATGTGATACATCAGACATTTACAGGACCAGTGATCACAGTAACCTGTTATATGAGGCAGTAGAACCAGCCATACATAGTGCAGTGTATGTAATACATGAGACATATACAGGACCAGTGATCACAGTAACATATTATATGCGGCAGTAGGACCAGCCATACATAGTGCAGTGTATGTAATACATCAGACATATACAGGACCAGTGATCACAGTTACACGTTATATGCAGCAGTAGGACCAGCCATACATAGTGCAGTGTATGTAATACATCAGACATATACAGGGCCAGTGATCACAGTAACACATTATAGGCGGCAGTAGGACCAGCCATACATAGTGCAGTGTATGTAATACATCAGACATATACAGGGCCAGTGATCACAGCAACCTGTTATATGCGGCAGTAGGACCAGCCATACATAGTACAGTGTATGTGATACATCAGACATATACAGGACCATTGATCACAGTAACCTGTTATATGTGGCAGTAGGACCTGCCATACATAGTACAATGTATGTGATACATCACACATATACAGGACCAGTGATCACAGTAACCTGTTATATGGGGCAGTAGGACCAGCCATACATAGTGCAGTTTATGTAATACATCAGACATATACAGGGCCAGTGATCACAGTAACCTGTTATATGGGGCAGTAGGACCAGCCATACATAGTGCAGTGTATGTGATACATCAGTCATATACAGGACCAGCCATATATAGTGCAGTGTATGTAATACATCAGATCATATACAGGACCAGCCATATATAGTGCAGTGTATGTAATACATCAGACATATACAGGGCCAGTGATCACAGTAACACGTTACATGGGGCAGTAGGACCAGCCATACATAGTGTAGTGTATGTAATACATCAGACATATACAGGACCAGAGATCACAGTAACCTGTTATATGTGGCAGTAGGACCAGCCATACACAGTGCAGTGTATGTAATACATCAGACATATACAGGACCAGAGATCACAGTAACATTATATGAGGCAGTAGGACCAGCCATACATAGTGCAGTGTATGTAATACATCAGACATATACAGGACCAGTGATTACAGTAACCTGTTATATGTGGCAGTAGGACCAGCCATACATAGTACAGTGTATGTAATACATCAGACATATACAGGACCAGTGATCACAGTAACGTTATATGAGGCAGTAGGACCAGCCATACATAGTGCAGTGTATGTAATACATCAGACATATACAGGACCAGTGATTACAGTAACCTGTTATATGTGGCAGTAGGACCAGCCATACATAGTGCAGTGTATGTAATACATCAGACATATACAGGACCAGTGATCACAGTAACACGTTATATGCGGCAGTAGGACCAGCCATACGTAGTGCAGTGTATGTAATACATCAGACATATACAGGACCAGTGATCATAGTAACACATTATATGTGGCAGTAGGACCAGCCATACATAGTGCAGTGTATTTAATACATCAGACATATACAGGGCCAGTGATTACAGTAACTTGTTATATGCGGCAGTAGGACAAGCCATACATAGTACAGTGTATGTAATACATCAGACATATACAGGACCAGTGATCACAGTAACGTTATATGAGGCAGTAGGACCAGCCATACATAGTGCAGTTTATGTAATACATCAGACATATACAGGACCAGTGATCACAGTAACCTGTTATATGCGTCAGTAGGACCAGCCATAAATAGTGCAGTGTATGTAATACATCAGACATATACAGGACCAGTGATCACAGTAACCTGTTATATGTGGCAGTAGGACAAGCCATACATAGTGCAGTGTATGTAATACATCAGTCATATACAGGACCAGCCATATATAGTGCAGTGTATGTAATACATCAGACATATACAGGGCCAGTGATCACAGTAACCTGTTATATGAGGCAGTAGGACCAGCCATACAAAGTGCAGTGTATGTAATACATCAGACAAATACAGGGCCAGTGATCACAGTAACCTGTTATATGAGGTAGTAGGACCAGCCATACATAGTGCAGTGTATGTAATACATCAGATATATACAGGACCAGTGATCACAGTAACCTGTTATATGTGGCAGTAGGACCAGCCATACATAGTGCAGTGTATGTAATACATCAGACATATACAGGGCCAGTGATCACAGTAACCTGCTATAGGCGGCAGTAGGACCAGCCATACATAGAGCAGTGTATGTGATACATCAGACATATACAGGGCCAGTGATCACAGTAACCTGCTATAGGCGGCAGTAGAACCAGCCATACATAGAGCAGTGTATGTGATACATCAGACATTTACAGGACCAGTGATCACAGTAACCTGTTATATGAGGCAGTAGAACCAGCCATACATAGTGCAGTGTATGTAATACATGAGACATATACAGGACCAGTGATCACAGTAACATATTATATGCGGCAGTAGGACCAGCCATACATAGTGCAGTGTATGTAATACATCAGACATATACAGGGCCAGTGATCACAGTAACCTGTTATATGCGGCAGTAGGACCAGCCATACATAGTGCAGTCTATGTAATACATCAGACATATACAGGACCAGTGATCACAGTTACACGTTATATGCAGCAGTAGGACCAGCCATACATAGTGCAGTGTATGTAATACATCAGACATATACAGGGCCAGTGATCACAGTAACACATTATATGCGGCAGTAGGACCAGCCATACATAGTGCAGTGTATGTAATACATCAGACATATACAGGGCCAGTGATCACAGCAACCTGTTATATGCGGCAGTAGGACCAGCCATACATAGTACAGTGTATGTGATACATCAGACATATACAGGACCATTGATCACAGTAACCTGTTATATGTGGCAGTAGGACCTGCCTTACATAGTACAATGTATGTGATACATCAGACATATACAGGGCCAGTGATCACAGTAAAATGTTATATGCGGCAGTAGGACCAGCCATACATAGTGCAGTTTATGTAATACATCAGACATATACAGGGCCAGTGATCACAGTAACCTGTTATATGGGGCAGTAGGACCAGCCATACATAGTGCAGTGTATGTGATACATCAGTCATATACAGGACCAGCCATATATAGTGCAGTGTATGTAATACATCAGATCATATACAGGACCAGCCATATATAGTGCAGTGTATGTAATACATCAGACATATACAGGGCCAGTGATCACAGTAACACGTTACATGGGGCAGTAGGACCAGCCATACATAGTGTAGTGTATGTAATACATCAGACATACACAGGGCCAGTGATCACAGTAACCTGTTATATGTGGCAGTAGGACCAGCCATACACAGTGCAGTGTATGTAATACATCAGACATATACAGGACCAGAGATCACAGTAACGTTATATGAGGCAGTAGGACCAGCCATACATAGTGCAGTGTATGTAATACATTAGACATATAAAGGACCAGTGATTACAGTAACCTGTTATATGTGGCAGTAGGACCAGCCATACATAGTACAGTGTATGTAATACATCAGACATATACAGGACCAGTGATCACAGTAACGTTATATGAGGCAGTAGGACCAGCCATACATAGTGCAGTGTATGTAATACATCAGACATATACAGGACCAGTGATCACAGTAACACGTTATATGCGGCAGTAGGACCAGCCATACGTAGTGCAGTGTATGTAATACATCAGACATATACAGGACCAGTGATCACAGTAACACATTATATGTGGCAGTAGGACCAGCCATACATAGTGCAGTGTATTTAATACATCAGACATATACAGGGCCAGTGATTACAGTAACTTGTTATATGCGGCAGTAGGACCAGCCATACATAGTACAGTGTATGTAATACATCAGACATATACAGGACCAGTGATCACAGTAACGTTATATGAGGCAGTAGGACCAGCCATACATAGTGCAGTGTATGTAATACATCAGACATATACAGGACCAGTGATCACAGTAACCTGTTATATGTGGCAGTAGGACAAGCCATACATAGTGCAGTGTATGTAATACATCAGTCATATACAGGACCAGCCATATATAGTGCAGTGTATGTAATACATCAGATCATATACAGGACCAGCCATATATAGTGCAGTATATGTAATACATCAGACATATACAGGGCCAGTGATTACAGTAACACATTACATGGGGCAGTAGGACCAGCCATACATAGTGTAGTGTATGTAATACATCAGACATATACAGGGCCAGTGATCACAGTAACACGTTATATGGGGCAGTAGGACCAGCCATACATAGTGTAGTGTATGTAATACATCAGACATACACAGGGCCAGTGATCACAGTAACCTGTTATATGTGGCAGTAGGACCAGCCATACATAGTGCAGTGTATGTAATACATCAGACATATACAGGACCAGTGATCACAGTAACACGTTACATGTGGCAGTAGGACCAGTCATACATAGTGCAGTGTATGTAATACATCAAACATATACAGGGCCAGTGATCACAGTAACCTGTTATATGAGGCAGTAGGACCAGTCATACATAGTGCAGTGTATGTAATACATCAGACATATACAGGGCCAGTGATCACAGTAACCTGTTATATGCGGCAGTAGAACCAGCCATACATAGAGCAGTGTATGTGATACATCAGACATATACAGGGCCAGTGATCACAGTAACCTGCTATAGGCGGCAGTAGAACCAGCCATACATAGAGCAGTGTATGTGATACATCAGACATTTACAGGACCAGTGATCACAGTAACCTGTTATATGAGGCAGTAGAACCAGCCATACATAGTGCAGTGTATGTAATACATGAGACATATACAGGACCAGTGATCACAGTAACATATTATATGCGGCAGTAGGACCAGCCATACATAGTGCAGTGTATGTAATACATCAGACATGTACAGGGCCAGTGATCACAGTAACCTGTTATATGCGGCAGTAGGACCAGCCATACATAGTGCAGTCTATGTAATACATCAGACATATACAGGACCAGTGATCACAGTTACACGTTATATGCAGCAGTAGGACCAGCCATACATAGTGCAGTGTATGTAATACATCAGACATATACAGGGCCAGTGATCACAGTAACACATTATATGTGGCAGTAGGACCAGCCATACATAGTGCAGTGTATGTAATACATCAGACATATACAGGACCAGTGATCACAGTGACCCGTTATATGCGGCAGTAGGACCAGCCATACATAGTGCAGTGTATGTAATACATCAGACATATACAGGGCCAGTGATCACAGTAACACATTATATGCGGCAGTAGGACCAGCCATACATAGTGCAGTGTATGTAATACATCAGACATATACAGGGCCAGTGATCACAGCAACCTGTTATATGCGGCAGTAGGACCAGCCATACATAGTACAGTGTATGTGATACATCAGACATATACAGGACCATTGATCACAGTAACCTGTTATATGTGGCAGTAGGACCTGCCATACATAGTACAATGTATGTGATACATCAGACATATACAGGGCCAGTGATCACAGTAAAATGTTATATGCGGCAGTAGGACCAGCCATACATAGTGCAGTTTATGTAATACATCAGACATATACAGGGCCAGTGATCACAGTAACCTGTTATATGGGGCAGTAGGACCAGCCATACATAGTGCAGTGTATGTGATACATCAGACATTTACAGGACCAGTGATCACAGTAACCTGTTATATGAGGCAGTAGAACCAGCCATACATAGTGCAGTGTATGTAATACATCAGACATATACAGGACCAGTGATCACAGTAACCTGTTATATGTGGCAGTAGAACCAGCCATACATAGTGCAGTGTATGTAATACATCAGACATATACAGGACCAGTGATCACAGTAACCTGTTATATGCTGTAGTAGGACCAGCCATACATAGTGCAGTGTATGTAATACATCAGACATATACAGGACCAGTGATTACAGTAACCTGTTATATGTGGCAGTAGGACCAGCCATATATAGTGCAGTGTATGTAATACATCAGATATATACAGGACCAGTGATCACAGTAACACATTATATGTGGCAGTAGGACCAGCCATACATAGTGCAGTGTATTTAATACATCAGACATATACAGGGCCAGTGATCACAGTAACTTGTTATATGCGGCAGTAGGACCAGCCATACATAGTTCAGTATATGTAATACATCAGATATATACAGGGCCAGTGATCACAGTAACCTGTTATATGAGGCAGTAGGGAACAGCCATACATAGTGCAGTGTATGTAATACATCAGACATATACAGGACCAGTGATCACAGTAACCTGTTATATGCGTCAGTAGGACCAGCCATACATAGTGCAGTGTATATAATACTTCAGACATATACAGGACCAGTGATCACAGTAACCTGTTATATGTGGCAGTAGGACAAGCCATACATAGTGCAGTGTATGTAATACATCAGACATATACAGGGCCAGTGATCACAGTAACATGTTATATGTGGCAGTAGGACCAGCCATACTTAGTGCAGTGTATGTAATACATCAGACTTATACAGGACCAGTGATCACAGTAACCTGTTATATGTGGCAGTAGGACCAGCCATACATAGTGCAGTGTATATAATACATCAGACTTATACAGGACCAGTGATCACAGTAACCTGTTATATGTGGCAGTAGGACCAGCCATACACAGTGCAGTGTATGTAATACATCAGACATATACAGGGCCAGTGATCACAGTAACCTGTTATATGAGGCAGTAGGACCAGCCATACATAGTGCAGTGTATGTAATACATCAGACTTATACAGGACCAGTGATAACAGTAACCTGTTATATGTGGCAGCAGGACCAGCCATACATAGTGTAGTGTATGTAATACATCAGACATATACAGGACCAGTGATCACAGTAACCTGTTATATGCGGCAGTAGGACCAGCCATACATAGTGCAGTGTACGTAATACATCAGACATATACAGGGCCAGTGATCACAGTAACCTGTTATATGTGGCAGTAGGACCAGCCATACATAGTGCAGTGTATGTAATACATCAGACATATACAGGACCAGTGATCACAGTAACCTGTTATATGTGGCAGTAGGACCAGCCATACATAGTGCAGTGTATGTAATACATCAGACATATACAGGACCAGTGATCACAGTAACACGTTATATGTGGCAGTAGGACCAGCCTATATAGTGCAGTGTATGTAATACATCAGACATATACAGGACCAGTGATCACAGTAACCTGTTATATGCGGCAGTAGGACCAGCCATACATAGTGCAGTGTATGTAATAAATCAGACATATACAGGGCCAGTGATCATAGTAACCTGTTATATGCGGCAGTAGGACCAGCCATACATAGTGCAGTGTATGTAATACATCAGACATATACAGGACCAGTGATCACAGTAACCTGTTATATGTGGCAGTAGGACCAGCCATACATAGTGCAGTATATGTAATACATCAGATATATACAGGGCCAGTAATCACAGTAACCTGTTATATGTGGCAGTAGGACCAGCCATACATAGTGCAGTGTATGTAATACATCAGACATATACAGGGCCAGTGATCACAGTAACCTGTTATATTTGGCAGTAGGACCAGCCTTACATAGTGCAGTGTATGTAATACATCAGTCATATACAGGACCAGCCATATATAGTGCAGTGTATGTAATACATCAGATCATATACAGGACCAGCCATATATAGTGCAGTGTATGTAATACATCAGACATATACAGGACCAGTGATCACAGTAACGTTATATGTGGCAGTAGGACCATCCATACATAGTGCAGTGTATGTAATACATCAGATATATACAGGACCAGTGATCACAGTAACGTTATATGAGGAAGTAGGACCTGCCATACATAGTGCAGTGTATGTAATACATCAGACATATACAGGACCAGTGATCACAGTAACCTGTTATATGAGGCAGTAGGACCAGTCATACATAATGCAGTGTATGTAATACATCAGACATATACAGGACCAGCCATACATAGTGCAGTGTATGTAATACTTCAGACATCTAAAGGGCCAGTGATCACAGTAACATGTTACATGAGGCAGTAGGACCAGCCATACATAGTGCAGTGTATGTAATACATCAGACATATACAGGACCAGTGATCACAGTAACATGTTACATGAGGCAGTAGGACCAGCCATACATAGTGCAGTGTATGTAATACATCAGACATATACAGGGCCAGTGATCACAGTAACATGTTATATGTGGCAGTAGGACCAGCCATACATTGTGCAGTGTATGTAATACATCAGACATATACAGGACCAGCGATCACAGTAACCTGTTATATGAGGCAGTAGGACCAGCCATACATAGTGCAGTGTATGTAATACATCAGACATATACAGGACCAGCGATCACAGTAACATGTTATATGAGGCAGTAGGACCATCCATACATAGTGCAGTGTATGTAATGCATCAGACATATACAGGGCCAGTGATCACAGTATCACGTTATATGCGGAAGTAGGGACCAGCCATACATAGTGCAGTGTATGTAATACATCACACATATACAGGACCAGTGATCACAGTAATCGGTTATATGCGGCAGTAGGACCAGCCATACATAGTGCAGTGTATGTAATACATCAGACATATACAGGGCCAGTGATCACAGTAACCTGTTATATGTGGCAGTAGGACCAGCCATACATAGTGCACTGTATGTAATACATCAGACATATACAGGACCAGTGATCACAGTAACCTGTTATATGGGGCAGTAGGACCAGCCATACATAGTGCAGTGTATGTAATATATCAGACATATACAGGACCAGTGATCACAGTAACCTGTTATATGCGGCAGTAGCACCAGCCATACATAGTGCAGTGTATGTAATACATCAGATATATACAGGACCAGTGATCACAGTAATCTGTTATATGCGGCAGTGGGACCAGCCATACATAGAGCAGTGAATGTAATACATCAGATATATACAGGATCAGTGATCAGAGTAACCTGTTATATGAGGCAGTAGGACCAGCCATACATAGTGCAGTGTATGTAATACATCAGACATATACAGGACCAGTGATCACAGTAACCTGTTATATGAGGCAGTAGGACGAGCCATACATAGTGCAGTGTATGTAATACATCAGACATATACAGGACCAGTGATCACAGTAACCTGTTATATGGGGAAGTAGGACCAGTCATACATAGTGCAGTGTATGTAATACATCAGACATATACAGGACCAGTGATCACAGTAATCCGTTATATGGGGCAGTAGGACCAGTCATACATAGTGCAGTGTATGTAATACATCAGACATATACAGGACCAGTGATCACAGTAACCTGTTATATGGGGCAGTAGGACCAGCCATACATAGTGCAGTGTATGTAATACATCAGACATATACAGGACCAGTGATCACAGTAACCTGTTATATGGGGCAGTAGGACCAGCCATACATAGTGCAGTGTATGTAATACATCAGACATATACAGGACCAGTGATCACAGTAACCTGTTATATGGGGCAGTAGGACCAGCCATACATAGTGCAATGTATGTAATACATCAGACATATACAGGACCAGTGATCACAGTAACCTGTTATATGTGGCAGTAGGACCAGCCATACATAGTGCAATGTATGTTATACATCAGACATATACAGGACCAGTGATCACAGTAACCTGTTATATGTGGCAGTAGGACCAGCCATACATAGTGCAGTGTATGTAATACATCACACACATACAGGACCAGTGATCACAGTAACCTGTTATATGTGACAGTAGGACCAGCCATACATAGTGCAGTGTATGTAATACATCAGACATATACAGGACCAGTGATCACAGTAACCCGTTATATGTGGCAGTAGGACCAGCCATACATAGTGCAGTGTATGTAATACATCAGACATATACAGGACCAGTGATCATAGTAACCCGTTATATGTGGCAGTAGGACCAGCCATACATAGTGCAGTGTATGTAATACATCAGACATATACAGGGCCAGTGATCACAGTAACCCGTTATATGTGGCAGTAGGACCAGCCATACATAGTGCAGTGTATGTAATACATCAGACATATACAGGGCCAGTGATCACAGTAACCTGTTATATGCGGCAGTAGGACCAGCCATACATAGTGCTGTGTATGTAATACATCAGACATATACAGGGCCAGTGATCACAGTGACCTGTTATATGCGGCAGAAGGACCAGCCATACATAGTGCAGTGTATGTAATACATCAGACATATACAGGGCCAGTGATCACAGTGACCCATTATATGAGGCAGTAGGACCAGCCATACATAGTGCAGTGTATGTAATACATCAGACATATACAGGGTCAGTGATCACAGTGACCTGTTATATGCGGCAGTAGGACCAGCCATACATAGTGCAGTGTATGTAATACATCAGACATATACAGGGCCAGTGATCACAGTAACCTGTTATATGCGGCAGTAGGACCAGCCATACATAGTGCAGTGTATGTAATACATCAGACATATACAGGGTCAGTGATCACAGTGACCTGTTATATGCGGCAGTAGGACCAGCCATACATAGTGCAGTGTATGTAATACATCAGACATATACAGGACCAGTGATCACTGTAACCCGTTATATGAGGCAGTAGGACCAGCCATACATAGTGCAGTGTATGTAATACATAAGACATATACAGGGTAAGTGATCACAGTAACCTGTTATATGCGTCAGTAGGACCAGCCATACATAGTGCAGTGTATGTAATATATCAGACAATTACAGGGCCAGTGATCACAGTAACCTGTTATATGCGGCTGGAGGACCAGCCATACATAGTGCAGTGTATGTAATACATCAGATATATACAGGACCAGTGATCACAGTAACACGTTATATGTGGCAGTAGGACCAGCCATACATAGTGCAGTGTATGTAATACATCAGATATATACAGGACCAGTGATCACAGTAACACGTTATATGTGGCAGTAGGACCAGCCATACATAGTGCAGTGTATGTAATACATCAGACATATACAGGACCAGTGCTTACAGTAACACGTTATATGCGGCAGTAGGACCAGCCATACATAGTGCAGTGTATGTAATACATCAGACATATACAGGACCAGTGATCACAGTAACATGTTATATGTGGCAGTAGGACCAGCCATACATAGTGCAGTGTATGTAATACATCAGACATATACAGGACCAGTGATCACAGTAACATGTTATATGTGGCAGTAGGACCAGCCATACATAGTACAGTGTATGTAATACATCAGATATATACAGTACCATTGATCACAGTAACCTGTTATATGCGGCAGTAGGACCAGCCATACATAGTGCAGTGTATGTAATACATCAGACATATACAGGACCAGTGATCACAGTAACCTGTTATATGGGGCAGTAGGACCAGCCATACATAGTGCAGTGTATGTAATATATCAGACATATACAGGACCAGTGATCACAGTAACCCGTTATATGCGGCAGTAGCACCAGCCATACATAGTGCAGTGTATGTAATACATCAGATATATACAGGACCAGTGATCACAGTAATCTGTTATATGCGGCAGTGGGACCAGCCATACATAGAGCAGTGAATGTAATACATCAGATATATACAGGATCAGTGATCAGAGTAACCTGTTATATGAGGCAGTAGGACCAGTCATACATAGTGCAGTGTATGTAATACATCAGACATATACAGGGCCAGTGATCACAGTAACCTGTTATATGAGGCAGTAAGACCAGTCATACATAGTGCAGTGTATGTAATACATCAGACATATACAGGGCCAGTGATCACAGTAACCTGTTATATGAGGCAGTAGGACCAGCCATACAAAGTGCAGTGTATGTAATACATCAGACAAATACAGGGCCAGTGATCACAGTAACCTGTTATATGAGGTAGTAGGACCAGCCATACATAGTGCAGTGTATGTAATACATCAGATATATACAGGACCAGTGATCACAGTAACCTGTTATATGTGGCAGTAGGACCAGCCATACATAGTGCAGTGTATGTAATACATCAGACATATACAGGGCCAGTGATCACAGTAACCTGCTATAGGCGGCAGTAGAACCGGCCATACATAGAGCAGTGTATGTGATACATCAGACATTTACAGGACCAGTGATCACAGTAACCTGTTATATGAGGCAGTAGAACCAGCCATACATAGTGCAGTGTATGTAATACATGAGACATATACAGGACCAGTGATCACAGTAAAATATTATATGCGGCAGTAGGACCAGCCATACATAGTGCAGTCTATGTAATACATCAGACATATACAGGACCAGTGATCACAGTTACACGTTATATGCAGCAGTAGGACCAGCCATACATAGTGCAGTCTATGTAATACATCAGACATATACAGGACCAGTGATCACAGTTACACGTTATATGCAGCAGTAGGACCAGCCATACATAGTGCAGTGTATGTAATACATCAGACATATACAGGGCCAGTGATCACAGTAACACATTATATGCGGCAGTAGGACCAGCCATACATAGTGCAGTGTATGTAATACATCAGACATATACAGGGCCAGTGATCACAGCAACCTGTTATATGCGGCAGTAGGACCAGCCATACATAGTACAGTGTATGTGATACATCAGACATATACAGGACCATTGATCACAGTAACCTGTTATATGTGGCAGTAGGACCTGCCATACATAGTACAATGTATGTGATACATCAGACATATACAGGGCCAGTGATCACAGTAAAATGTTATATGCGGCAGTAGGACCAGCCATACATAGTGCAGTGTATGTAATACATCAGACATATACAGGACCAGTGATCACAGTAACCTGTTATATGGGGCAGTAGGACCAGCCATACATAGTGCAGTGTATGTGATACATCAGACATTTACAGGACCAGTGATCACAGTAACCTGTTATATGAGGCAGTAGAACCAGCCATACATAGTGCAGTGTATGTAATACATCAGACATATACAGGACCAGTGATCACAGTAACCTGTTATATGTGGCAGTAGAACCAGCCATACATAGTGCAGTGTATGTAATACATCAGACATATACAGGACCAGTGATCACAGTAACCTGTTATATGGGGCAGTAGGACCAGCCATACATAGTGCAGTTTATGTAATACATCAGACATATACAGGGCCAGTGATCACAGTAACCTGTTATATGGGGCAGTAGGACCAGCCATACATAGTGCAGTGTATGTAATACATCAGACATATACAGGACCAGTGATCACAGTAACCTGTTATATGTGGCAGTAGAACCAGCCATACATAGTGCAGTGTATGTAATACATCAGACATATACAGGACCAGTGATCACAGTAACCTGTTATATGCTGTAGTAGGACCAGCCATACATAGTGCAGTGTATGTAATACATCAGACATATACAGGACCAGTGATTACAGTAACCTGTTATACGTGGCAGTAGGACCAGCCATATATAGTGCAGTGTATGTAATACATCAGACATATACAGGACCAGTGATCACAGTAACAAATTATATGTGGCAGTAGGACCAGCCATACATAGTGCAGTGTATTTAATACATCAGACATATACAGGGCCAGTGATCACAGTAACTTGTTATATGCGGCAGTAGGACCAGCCATACATAGTTCAGTATATGTGATACATTAGACATATACAGGGCTAGTGATCACAGTAACCTGTTATATGAGGCAGTAGGGAACAGCCATACATAGTGCAGTGTATGTAATACATCAGACATATACAGGACCAGTGATCACAGTAACGTTATATGAGGCAGTAGGACCAGCCATACATAGTACAGTATATGTAATACATTAGACATATACAGGGCTAGTGATCACAGTAACCTGTTATATGAGGCAGTAGGGAACAGCCATACATAGTGCAGTGTATGTAATACATCAGACATATACAGGACCAGTGATCACAGTAACCTGTTATATGTGGCAGTAGGACAAGCCATACATAGTGCAGTGTATGTAATACATCAGACATATACAGGGCCAATGATCACAGTAACATGTTATATGTGGCAGTAGGACCAGCCATACTTAGTGCAGTGTATGTAATACATCAGACTTATACAGGACCAGTGATCACAGTAACCTGTTATATGTGGCAGTAGGACCAGCCAAACATAGTGCAGTGTATGTAATACATCAGACTTATACAGGACCAGTGATAACAGTAACCTGTTATATGCGGCAGTAGGACCAGCCATACATAGTGCAGTGTATGTAATACATCAGACATATACAGGACCAGTGATCACAGTAACACGTTATATGTGGCAGTAGGACCAGCCTATATAGTGCAGTGTATGTAATACATCAGACATATACAGGACCAGTGATCACAGTAACCTGTTATATGCGGCAGTAGGACCAGCCATACATAGTGCAGTGTATGTAATACATCAGACATATACAGGGCCAGTGATCATAGTAACCTGTTATATGCGGCAGTAGGACCAGCCATACATAGTGCAGTGTATGTAATACATCAGACATATACAGGACCAGTGATCACAGTAACCTGTTATAAGAGGCAGTAGGACCAGCCATACATAGTGCAGTGTATATAATACATCAGACATATACAGGACCAGTGATCACAGTAACCTGTTATATGCGGCAGTAGGACCAGCCATACATAGTGCAGTGTATATAATACATCAGACATATACAGGACCAGTGATCACAGTAAAATGTTATATGCGGCAGTAGGACCAGCCATACATAGTGCAGTGTATATAATACATCAGACATATACAGGACCAGTGATCACAGTATCCTGTTATATGTGGCAGTAGGACCAGCCATACATAGTGCAGTGTATGTAATACATTAGACATATACAGGGCCAGTGATCACAGTAACCTGTTATATGCGGCAGTAGGACCAGCCATACATAGTGCAGTGTATGTAATACATCAGACATATACAGGGCCAGTGATCACAGTAACCTGTTATATGGGGCAGTAGGACCAGCCATACATAGTGCAGTGTATGTAATACATCAGACATATACAGGACCAGTGATCACAGTAACCTGTTATATGCGGCAGTAGGACCAGCCATACATAGTGCAGTGTATGTAATACATCAGACATATACAGGACCAGTGATCACAGTAACCTGTTATATGGGGCAGTAGGACCAGCCATACATAGAGCAGTGTATGTAATACATCAGACATATACAGGGCCAGTGATCACAGTAACCTGTTATATGCGGCAGTAGGACCAGTCATACATAGTGCAGTGTATGTAATACATCAGACATATACAGGACCAGTGATCACAGTAACCTGTTATATGTGGCTGTAGGACCAGCCATACATAGTGCAGTGTATGTAATACATCAGATATATACAGGGCCAGTAATCACAGTAACCTGTTATATGTGGCAGTAGGACCAGCCATACATAGTGCAGTGTATGTAATACATCAGACATATACAGGGCCAGTGATCACAGTAACCTGTTATATTTGGCAGTAGGACCAGCCTTACATAGTGCAGTGTATGTAATACATCAGTCATATACAGGACCAGCCATATATAGTGCAGTGTATGTAATACATCAGACATATACAGGACCAGTGATCACAGTAACGTTATATGTGGCAGTAGGACCATCCATACATAGTGCAGTGTATGTAATACATCAGATATATACAGGACCAGTGATCACAGTAACGTTATATGAGGCAGTAGGACCTGCCATACATAGTGCAGTGTATGTAATACATCAGACATATACAGGACCAGTGATCACAGTAACCTGTTATATGAGGCAGTAGGACCAGTCATACATAGTGCAGTGTATGTAATACATCAGACATATACAGGACCAGTGATCACAGTAACATGTTACATGAGGCAGTAGGACCAGCCATACATAGTGCAGTGTATGTAATACATCAGACATATACAGGACCAGTGATCACAGTAACATGTTACATGAGGCAGTAGGACCAGCCATACATAGTGCAGTGTATGTAATACATCAGACATATACAGGGCCAGTGATCACAGTAACATGTTATATGTGGCAGTAGGACCAGCCATACATAGTGCAGTGTATGTAATACATCAGACATATACAGGACCAGCGATCACAGTAACCTGTTATATGAGGCAGTAGGACCAGCCATACATAGTGCAGTGTATGTAATACATCAGACATATACAGGACCAGCGATCACAGTAACATGTTATATGAGGCAGTAGGACCATCCATACATAGTGCAGTGTATGTAATGCATCAGACATATACAGGGCCAGTGATCACAGTATCACGTTATATGCGGAAGTAGGGACCAGCCATACATAGTGCAGTGTATGTAATACATCACACATATACAGGACCAGTGATCACAGTAATCGGTTATATGCGGCAGTAGGACCAGCCATACATAGTGCAGTGTATGTAATACATCAGACATATACAGGGCCAGTGATCACAGTAACCTGTTATATGTGGCAGTAGGACCAGCCATACATAGTGCACTGTATGTAATACATCAGACATATACAGGACCAGTGATCACGGTAAACTGTTATATGGGGCAGTAGGACCAGCCATACATAGTGCAGTGTATGTAATATATCAGACATATACAGGACCAGTGATCACAGTAACCCGTTATATGCGGCAGTAGCACCAGCCATACATAGTGCAGTGTATGTAATACATCAGATATATACAGGACCAGTGATCACAGTAATCTGTTATATGCGGCAGTGGGACCAGCCATACATAGAGCAGTGAATGTAATACATCAGATATATACAGGATCAGTGATCAGAGTAACCTGTTATATGAGGCAGTTGGACCAGCCATACATAGTGCAGTGTATGTAATACATCAGACATATACAGGACCAGTGATCACAGTAACACGTTATATGCGGCAGTAGGGACCAGCCATACATAGTGCAGTTTATGTAATACATCAGACATATACAGGGCCAGTGATCACAGTAACATGTTATATGTGGCAGTAGGACCAGCCATACATAGTGCAGTGTATGTAATACATCAGACATATACAGGACCAGTGATCACAGTAACCTGTTATATGAGGCAGTAGGACCAGCCATACATAGTGCAGTGTATGTAATACATCAGACATATACAGGACCAGTGATCACAGTAACCTGTTATATGGGGCAGTAGGACCAGTCATACATAGTGCAGTGTATGTAATACATCAGACATATACAGGACCAGTGATCACAGTAATCCGTTATATGGGGCAGTAGGACCAGTCATACATAGTGCAGTGTATGTAATACATCAGACATATACAGGACCAGTGATCACAGTAACCTGTTATATGGGGCAGTAGGAGCAGCCATACATAGTGCAGTGTATGTAATACATCAGACATATACAGGGCCAGTGATCACAGTAACCCGTTATATGTGGCAGTAGGACCAGCCATACATAGTGCAGTGTATGTAATACATCAGACATATACAGGGCCAGTGATCACAGTAACCCGTTATATGCGGCAGTAGGACCAGCCATACATAGTGCTGTGTATGTAATACATCAGACATATACAGGGCCAGTGATCACAGTAACCTGTTATATGCGGCAGAAGGACCAGCCATACATAGTGCAGTGTATGTAATACATCAGACATATACAGGGCCAGTGATCACAGTGACCCATTATATGAGGCAGTAGGACCAGCCATACATAGTGCAGTGTATGTAATACATCAGACATATACAGGGTCAGTGATCACAGTGACCTGTTATATGCGGCAGTAGGACCAGCCATACATAGTGCAGTGTATGTAATACATCAGACATATACAGGGCCAGTGATCACAGTAACCTGTTATATGCGGCAGTAGGACCAGCCATACATAGTGCAGTGTATGTAATACATCAGACATATACAGGACCAGTGATCACAGTAACCTGTTATATGCGGCAGTAGGACCAGCCATACATAGTGCAGTGTATGTAATACATCAGACATATACAGGACCAGTGATCACAGTAACCTGTTATATGCGGCAGTAGGACCAGCCATACATAGTGCAGTGTATGTAATACATCAGACATACAGGTCCAGTGATCACAGTAACACGTTATATGCGGCAGTAGGACCAGCCATACATAGTGCAGTGTATGTAATACATCAGACATATACAGGACCAGTGATCACAGTAACACGTTATATGCGGCAGTAGGACCAGCCATACATAGTGCAGTGTATGTAATACATCAGACATATACAGGACCAGTGATCACAGTAACACGTTATATGCGGCAGTAGGACCAGCCATACATAGTTCAGAGTATGTAATACATCAGACATATACAGGACCAGTGATCACAGTAACCTGTTATATGAGGCAGTAGGACCAGCCATACATAGTGCAGTGTATGTAATACATCAGACATATACAGGACCAGTGATCACTGTAACCCGTTATATGAGGCAGTAGGACCAGCCATACATAGTGCAGTGTATGTAATACATCAGACATATACAGGGTAAGTGATCACAGTAACCTGTTATATGCGTCAGTAGGACCAGCCATACATAGTGCAGTGTATGTAATATATCAGACATTTACAGGGCCAGTGATCACAGTAACCTGTTATATGCGGCAGGAGGACCAGCCATACATAGTGCAGTGTATGTAATACATCAGATATATACAGGACCAGTGATCACAGTAACACGTTATATGTGGCAGTAGGACCAGCCATACATAGTGCAGTGTATGTAATACATCAGACATATACAGGACCAGTGATTACAGTAACACGTTATATGCGGCAGTAGGACCAGCCATACATAGTGCAGTGTATGTAATACATCAGACATATACAGGACCAGTGATCACAGTAACATGTTATATGTGGCAGTAGGACCAGCCATACATAGTACAGTGTATGTAATACATCAGATATATACAGGACCATTGATCACAGTAACCTGTTATATGCGGCAGTAGGACCAGCCATACATAGTGCAGTGTATGTAATACATCAGACATATACAGGACCAGTGATCACAGTAACCTGTTATATGGGGCAGTAGGACCAGCCATACATAGTGCAGTGTATGTAATATATCAGACATATACAGGACCAGTGATCACAGTAACCCGTTATATGCGGCAGTAGCACCAGCCATACATAGAGCAGTGAATGTAATACATCAGATATATACAGGATCAGTGATCAGAGTAACCTGTTATATGAGGCAGTAGGACCAGCCATACATAGTGCAGTGTATGTAATACATCAGACATATACAGGACCAGTGATCACAGTAACCTGTTATATGGGGCAGTAGGACCAGCCATACATAGTGCAGTGTATGTAATACATCAGACATATACAGGACCAGTGATCACAGTAACCTGTTATATGGGGCAGTAGGACCAGCCATACATAGTGCAGTGTATGTAATACATCAGACATATACAGGACCAGTGATCACAGTAACCTGTTATATGGGGCAGTAGGACCAGCCATACATAGTGCAATGTATGTAATACATCAGACATATACAGGACCAGTGATCACAGTAACCTGTTATATGTGGCAGTAGGACCAGCCATACATAGTGCAATGTATGTAATACATCACACATATACAGGACCAGTGATCACAGTAACCTGTTATATGTGACAGTAGGACCAGCCATACATAGTGCAGTGTATGTAATACATCAGACATATACAGGATCAGTGATCACAGTAACCCGTTATATGTGGCAGTAGGACCAGCCATACATAGTGCAGTGTATGTAATACATCAGACATATACAGGACCAGTGATCATAGTAACCCGTTATATGTGGCAGTAGGACCAGCCATACATAGTGCAGTGTATGTAATACATCAGACATATACAGGGCCAGTGATCACAGTAACCCGTTATATGTGGCAGTAGGACCAGCCATACATAGTGCAGTGTATGTAATACATCAGACATATACAGGGCCAGTGATCACAGTAACCTGTTATATGCGGCAGTAGGACCAGCCATACATAGTGCTGTGTATGTAATACATCAGACATATACAGGGCCAGTGATCACAGTAACCTGTTATATGCGGCAGAAGGACCAGCCATACATAGTGCAGTGTATGTAATACATCAGACATATACAGGGCCAGTGATCACAGTGACCCGTTATATGAGGCAGTAGGACCAGCCATACATAGTGCAGTGTATGTAATACATCAGACATATACAGGGTCAGTGATCACAGTGACCTGTTATATGCGGCAGTAGGACCAGCCATACATAGTGCAGTGTATGTAATACATCAGACATATACAGGGCCAGTGATCACAGTAACCTGTTATATGCGGCAGTAGGACCAGCCATACATAGTGCAGTGTATGTAATACATCAGACATATACAGGACCAGTGATCACAGTAACCTGTTATATGCGGCAGTAGGACCAGCCATACATAGTGCAGTGTATGTAATACATCAGACATATACAGGACCAGTGATCACAGTAACCTGTTATATGCGGCAGTAGGACCAGCCATACATAGTGCAGTGTATGTAATACATCAGACATATACAGGTCCAGTGATCACAGTAACACGTTATATGCGGCAGTAGGACCAGCCATACATAGTGCAGTGTATGTAATACATCAGACATATACAGGACCAGTGATCACAGTAACACGTTATATGCGGCAGTAGGACCAGCCATACATAGTGCAGTGTATGTAATACATCAGACATATACAGGACCAGTGATCACAGTAACACGTTATATGCGGCAGTAGGACCAGCCATACATAGTGCAGAGTATGTAATACATCAGACATATGCAGGACCAGTGATCACAGTAACCTGTTATATGAGGCAGTAGGACCAGCCATACATAGTGCAGTGTATGTAATACATCAGACATATACAGGACCAGTGATCACTGTAACCCGTTATATGAGGCAGTAGGACCAGCCATACATAGTGCAGTGTATGTAATACATCAGACATATACAGGACCAGTGATCACAGTAAAATATTATATGCGGCAGTAGGACCAGCCATACATAGTGCAGTCTATGTAATACATCAGACATATACAGGACCAGTGATCACAGTAATCTGTTATATGCGGCAGTGGGACCAGCCATACATAGAGCAGTGAATGTAATACATCAGATATATACAGGATCAGTGATCAGAGTAACCTGTTATATGAGGCAGTAGGACCAGTCATACATAGTGCAGTGTATGTAATACATCAGACATATACAGGGCCAGTGATCACAGTAACCTGTTATATGAGGCAGTAAGACCAGTCATACATAGTGCAGTGTATGTAATACATCAGACATATACAGGGCCAGTGATCACAGTAACCTGTTATATGAGGCAGTAGGACCAGCCATACAAAGTGCAGTGTATGTAATACATCAGACAAATACAGGGCCAGTGATCACAGTAACCTGTTATATGAGGTAGTAGGACCAGCCATACATAGTGCAGTGTATGTAATACATCAGATTTATACAGGACCAGTGATCACAGTAACCTGTTATATGTGGCAGTAGGACCAGCCATACATAGTGCAGTGTATGTAATACATCAGACATATACAGGGCCAGTGATCACAGTAACCTGCTATAGGCGGCAGTAGAACCGGCCATACATAGAGCAGTGTATGTGATACATCAGACATTTACAGGACCAGTGATCACAGTAACCTGTTATATGAGGCAGTAGAACCAGCCATACATAGTGCAGTGTATGTAATACATGAGACATATACAGGACCAGTGATCACAGTAAAATATTATATGCGGCAGTAGGACCAGCCATACATAGTGCAGTCTATGTAATACATCAGACATATACAGGACCAGTGATCACAGTTACACGTTATATGCAGCAGTAGGACCAGCCATACATAGTGCAGTCTATGTAATACATCAGACATATACAGGACCAGTGATCACAGTTACACGTTATATGCAGCAGTAGGACCAGCCATACATAGTGCAGTGTATGTAATACATCAGACATATACAGGGCCAGTGATCACAGTAACACATTATATGCGGCAGTAGGACCAGCCATACATAGTGCAGTGTATGTAATACATCAGACATATACAGGGCCAGTGATCACAGCAACCTGTTATATGCGGCAGTAGGACCAGCCATACATAGTACAGTGTATGTGATACATCAGACATATACAGGACCATTGATCACAGTAACCTGTTATATGTGGCAGTAGGACCTGCCATACATAGTACAATGTATGTGATACATCAGACATATACAGGGCCAGTGATCACAGTAAAATGTTATATGCGGCAGTAGGACCAGCCATACATAGTGCAGTGTATGTAATACATCAGACATATACAGGACCAGTGATCACAGTAACCTGTTATATGGGGCAGTAGGACCAGCCATACATAGTGCAGTGTATGTGATACATCAGACATTTACAGGACCAGTGATCACAGTAACCTGTTATATGAGGCAGTAGAACCAGCCATACATAGTGCAGTGTATGTAATACATCAGACATATACAGGACCAGTGATCACAGTAACCTGTTATATGTGGCAGTAGAACCAGCCATACATAGTGCAGTGTATGTAATACATCAGACATATACAGGACCAGTGATCACAGTAACCTGTTATATGGGGCAGTAGGACCAGCCATACATAGTGCAGTTTATGTAATACATCAGACATATACAGGGCCAGTGATCACAGTAACCTGTTATATGGGGCAGTAGGACCAGCCATACATAGTGCAGTGTATGTGATACATCAGACATTTACAGGACCAGTGATCACAGTAACCTGTTATATGAGGCAGTAGAACCAGCCATACATAGTGCAGTGTATGTAATACATCAGACATATACAGGACCAGTGATCACAGTAACCTGTTATATGTGGCAGTAGAACCAGCCATACATAGTGCAGTGTATGTAATACATCAGACATATACAGGACCAGTGATCACAGTAACCTGTTATATGCTGTAGTAGGACCAGCCATACATAGTGCAGTGTATGTAATACATCAGACATATACAGGACCAGTGATTACAGTAACCTGTTATACGTGGCAGTAGGACCAGCCATATATAGTGCAGTGTATGTAATACATCAGACATATACAGGACCAGTGATCACAGTAACAAATTATATGTGGCAGTAGGACCAGCCATACATAGTGCAGTGTATTTAATACATCAGACATATACAGGGCCAGTGATCACAGTAACTTGTTATATGCGGCAGTTGGACCAGCCATACATAGTTCAGTATATGTGATACATTAGACATATACAGGGCTAGTGATCACAGTAACCTGTTATATGAGGCAGTAGGGAACAGCCATACATAGTGCAGTGTATGTAATACATCAGACATATACAGGACCAGTGATCACAGTAACGTTATATGAGGCAGTAGGACCAGCCATACATAGTACAGTATATGTAATACATTAGACATATACAGGGCTAGTGATCACAGTAACCTGTTATATGAGGCAGTAGGGAACAGCCATACATAGTGCAGTGTATGTAATACATCAGACATATACAGGACCAGTGATCACAGTAACCTGTTATATGTGGCAGTAGGACAAGCCATACATAGTGCAGTGTATGTAATACATCAGACATATACAGGGCCAATGATCACAGTAACATGTTATATGTGGCAGTAGGACCAGCCATACTTAGTGCAGTGTATGTAATACATCAGACTTATACAGGACCAGTGATCACAGTAACCTGTTATATGTGGCAGTAGGACCAGCCAAACATAGTGCAGTGTATGTAATACATCAGACTTATACAGGACCAGTGATAACAGTAACCTGTTATATGCGGCAGTAGGACCAGCCATACATAGTGCAGTGTATGTAATACATCAGACATATACAGGACCAGTGATCACAGTAACACGTTATATGTGGCAGTAGGACCAGCCTATATAGTGCAGTGTATGTAATACATCAGACATATACAGGACCAGTGATCACAGTAACCTGTTATATGCGGCAGTAGGACCAGCCATACATAGTGCAGTGTATGTAATACATCAGACATATACAGGGCCAGTGATCATAGTAACCTGTTATATGCGGCAGTAGGACCAGCCATACATAGTGCAGTGTATGTAATACATCAGACATATACAGGACCAGTGATCACAGTAACCTGTTATAAGAGGCAGTAGGACCAGCCATACATAGTGCAGTGTATATAATACATCAGACATATACAGGACCAGTGATCACAGTAACCTGTTATATGCGGCAGTAGGACCAGCCATACATAGTGCAGTGTATATAATACATCAGACATATACAGGACCAGTGATCACAGTAAAATGTTATATGCGGCAGTAGGACCAGCCATACATAGTGCAGTGTATATAATACATCAGACATATACAGGACCAGTGATCACAGTATCCTGTTATATGTGGCAGTAGGACCAGCCATACATAGTGCAGTGTATGTAATACATTAGACATATACAGGGCCAGTGATCACAGTAACCTGTTATATGCGGCAGTAGGACCAGCCATACATAGTGCAGTGTATGTAATACATCAGACATATACAGGGCCAGTGATCACAGTAACCTGTTATATGGGGCAGTAGGACCAGCCATACATAGTGCAGTGTATGTAATACATCAGACATATACAGGACCAGTGATCACAGTAACCTGTTATATGCGGCAGTAGGACCAGCCATACATAGTGCAGTGTATGTAATACATCAGACATATACAGGACCAGTGATCACAGTAACCTGTTATATGGGGCAGTAGGACCAGCCATACATAGAGCAGTGTATGTAATACATCAGACATATACAGGGCCAGTGATCACAGTAACCTGTTATATGCGGCAGTAGGACCAGTCATACATAGTGCAGTGTATGTAATACATCAGACATATACAGGACCAGTGATCACAGTAACCTGTTATATGTGGCTGTAGGACCAGCCATACATAGTGCAGTGTATGTAATACATCAGATATATACAGGGCCAGTAATCACAGTAACCTGTTATATGTGGCAGTAGGACCAGCCATACATAGTGCAGTGTATGTAATACATCAGACATATACAGGGCCAGTGATCACAGTAACCTGTTATATTTGGCAGTAGGACCAGCCTTACATAGTGCAGTGTATGTAATACATCAGTCATATACAGGACCAGCCATATATAGTGCAGTGTATGTAATACATCAGACATATACAGGACCAGTGATCACAGTAACGTTATATGTGGCAGTAGGACCATCCATACATAGTGCAGTGTATGTAATACATCAGATATATACAGGACCAGTGATCACAGTAACGTTATATGAGGCAGTAGGACCTGCCATACATAGTGCAGTGTATGTAATACATCAGACATATACAGGACCAGTGATCACAGTAACCTGTTATATGAGGCAGTAGGACCAGTCATACATAGTGCAGTGTATGTAATACATCAGACATATACAGGACCAGTGATCACAGTAACATGTTACATGAGGCAGTAGGACCAGCCATACATAGTGCAGTGTATGTAATACATCAGACATATACAGGACCAGTGATCACAGTAACATGTTACATGAGGCAGTAGGACCAGCCATACATAGTGCAGTGTATGTAATACATCAGACATATACAGGGCCAGTGATCACAGTAACATGTTATATGTGGCAGTAGGACCAGCCATACATAGTGCAGTGTATGTAATACATCAGACATATACAGGACCAGCGATCACAGTAACCTGTTATATGAGGCAGTAGGACCAGCCATACATAGTGCAGTGTATGTAATACATCAGACATATACAGGACCAGCGATCACAGTAACATGTTATATGAGGCAGTAGGACCATCCATACATAGTGCAGTGTATGTAATGCATCAGACATATACAGGGCCAGTGATCACAGTATCACGTTATATGCGGAAGTAGGGACCAGCCATACATAGTGCAGTGTATGTAATACATCACACATATACAGGACCAGTGATCACAGTAATCGGTTATATGCGGCAGTAGGACCAGCCATACATAGTGCAGTGTATGTAATACATCAGACATATACAGGGCCAGTGATCACAGTAACCTGTTATATGTGGCAGTAGGACCAGCCATACATAGTGCACTGTATGTAATACATCAGACATATACAGGACCAGTGATCACGGTAACCTGTTATATGGGGCAGTAGGACCAGCCATACATAGTGCAGTGTATGTAATATATCAGACATATACAGGACCAGTGATCACAGTAACCCGTTATATGCGGCAGTAGCACCAGCCATACATAGTGCAGTGTATGTAATACATCAGATATATACAGGACCAGTGATCACAGTAATCTGTTATATGCGGCAGTGGGACCAGCCATACATAGAGCAGTGAATGTAATACATCAGATATATACAGGATCAGTGATCAGAGTAACCTGTTATATGAGGCAGTTGGACCAGCCATACATAGTGCAGTGTATGTAAT
Organism: Taudactylus pleione; assembly: GCA_031769625.1. Taxonomy (NCBI): domain Eukaryota; kingdom Metazoa; phylum Chordata; class Amphibia; order Anura; family Myobatrachidae; genus Taudactylus; species Taudactylus pleione. The sequence goes on along the minus strand of JAUIMM010000424.1, from coordinate 3,563,829 downwards.
ACATCAGACATATACAGGACCAGTGATCACAGTAACCTGTTATATGAGGCAGTAGGACCAGCCATACATAGTGCAGTGTATGTAATACATCAGACATATACAGGACCAGTGATCACAGTAACCTGTTATATGGGGCAGTAGGACCAGTCATACATAGTGCAGTGTATGTAATACATCAGACATATACAGGACCAGTGATCACAGTAATCCGTTATATGGGGCAGTAGGACCAGTCATACATAGTGCAGTGTATGTAATACATCAGACATATACAGGACCAGTGATCACAGTAACCTGTTATATGGGGCAGTAGGAGCAGCCATACATAGTGCAGTGTATGTAATACATCAGACATATACAGGGCCAGTGATCACAGTAACCCGTTATATGTGGCAGTAGGACCAGCCATACATAGTGCAGTGTATGTAATACATCAGACATATACAGGGCCAGTGATCACAGTAACCCGTTATATGCGGCAGTAGGACCAGCCATACATAGTGCTGTGTATGTAATACATCAGACATATACAGGGCCAGTGATCACAGTAACCTGTTATATGCGGCAGAAGGACCAGCCATACATAGTGCAGTGTATGTAATACATCAGACATATACAGGGCCAGTGATCACAGTGACCCGTTATATGAGGCAGTAGGACCAGCCATACATAGTGCAGTGTATGTAATACATCAGACATATACAGGGTCAGTGATCACAGTGACCTGTTATATGCGGCAGTAGGACCAGCCATACATAGTGCAGTGTATGTAATACATCAGACATATACAGGGCCAGTGATCACAGTAACCTGTTATATGCGGCAGTAGGACCAGCCATACATAGTGCAGTGTATGTAATACATCAGACATATACAGGACCAGTGATCACAGTAACCTGTTATATGCGGCAGTAGGACCAGCCATACATAGTGCAGTGTATGTAATACATCAGACATATACAGGACCAGTGATCACAGTAACCTGTTATATGCGGCAGTAGGACCAGCCATACATAGTGCAGTGTATGTAATACATCAGACATACAGGTCCAGTGATCACAGTAACACGTTATATGCGGCAGTAGGACCAGCCATACATAGTGCAGTGTATGTAATACATCAGACATATACAGGACCAGTGATCACAGTAACACGTTATATGCGGCAGTAGGACCAGCCATACATAGTGCAGTGTATGTAATACATCAGACATATACAGGACCAGTGATCACAGTAACACGTTATATGCGGCAGTAGGACCAGCCATACATAGTTCAGAGTATGTAATACATCAGACATATACAGGACCAGTGATCACAGTAACCTGTTATATGAGGCAGTAGGACCAGCCATACATAGTGCAGTGTATGTAATACATCAGACATATACAGGACCAGTGATCACTGTAACCCGTTATATGAGGCAGTAGGACCAGCCATACATAGTGCAGTGTATGTAATACATCAGACATATACAGGGTAAGTGATCACAGTAACCTGTTATATGCGTCAGTAGGACCAGCCATACATAGTGCAGTGTATGTAATATATCAGACATTTACAGGGCCAGTGATCACAGTAACCTGTTATATGCGGCAGGAGGACCAGCCATACATAGTGCAGTGTATGTAATACATCAGATATATACAGGACCAGTGATCACAGTAACACGTTATATGTGGCAGTAGGACCAGCCATACATAGTGCAGTGTATGTAATACATCAGACATATACAGGACCAGTGATTACAGTAACACGTTATATGCGGCAGTAGGACCAGCCATACATAGTGCAGTGTATGTAATACATCAGACATATACAGGACCAGTGATCACAGTAACATGTTATATGTGGCAGTAGGACCAGCCATACATAGTACAGTGTATGTAATACATCAGATATATACAGGACCATTGATCACAGTAACCTGTTATATGCGGCAGTAGGACCAGCCATACATAGTGCAGTGTATGTAATACATCAGACATATACAGGACCAGTGATCACAGTAACCTGTTATATGGGGCAGTAGGACCAGCCATACATAGTGCAGTGTATGTAATATATCAGACATATACAGGACCAGTGATCACAGTAACCCGTTATATGCGGCAGTAGCACCAGCCATACATAGAGCAGTGAATGTAATACATCAGATATATACAGGATCAGTGATCAGAGTAACCTGTTATATGAGGCAGTAGGACCAGCCATACATAGTGCAGTGTATGTAATACATCAGACATATACAGGACCAGTGATCACAGTAACCTGTTATATGGGGCAGTAGGACCAGCCATACATAGTGCAGTGTATGTAATACATCAGACATATACAGGACCAGTGATCACAGTAACCTGTTATATGGGGCAGTAGGACCAGCCATACATAGTGCAGTGTATGTAATACATCAGACATATACAGGACCAGTGATCACAGTAACCTGTTATATGGGGCAGTAGGACCAGCCATACATAGTGCAATGTATGTAATACATCAGACATATACAGGACCAGTGATCACAGTAACCTGTTATATGTGGCAGTAGGACCAGCCATACATAGTGCAATGTATGTAATACATCACACATATACAGGACCAGTGATCACAGTAACCTGTTATATGTGACAGTAGGACCAGCCATACATAGTGCAGTGTATGTAATACATCAGACATATACAGGACCAGTGATCACAGTAACCCGTTATATGTGGCAGTAGGACCAGCCATACATAGTGCAGTGTATGTAATACATCAGACATATACAGGACCAGTGATCATAGTAACCCGTTATATGTGGCAGTAGGACCAGCCATACATAGTGCAGTGTATGTAATACATCAGACATATACAGGGCCAGTGATCACAGTAACCCGTTATATGTGGCAGTAGGACCAGCCATACATAGTGCAGTGTATGTAATACATCAGACATATACAGGGCCAGTGATCACAGTAACCTGTTATATGCGGCAGTAGGACCAGCCATACATAGTGCTGTGTATGTAATACATCAGACATATACAGGGCCAGTGATCACAGTAACCTGTTATATGCGGCAGAAGGACCAGCCATACATAGTGCAGTGTATGTAATACATCAGACATATACAGGGCCAGTGATCACAGTGACCCGTTATATGAGGCAGTAGGACCAGCCATACATAGTGCAGTGTATGTAATACATCAGACATATACAGGGTCAGTGATCACAGTGACCTGTTATATGCGGCAGTAGGACCAGCCATACATAGTGCAGTGTATGTAATACATCAGACATATACAGGGCCAGTGATCACAGTAACCTGTTATATGCGGCAGTAGGACCAGCCATACATAGTGCAGTGTATGTAATACATCAGACATATACAGGACCAGTGATCACAGTAACCTGTTATATGCGGCAGTAGGACCAGCCATACATAGTGCAGTGTATGTAATACATCAGACATATACAGGACCAGTGATCACAGTAACCTGTTATATGCGGCAGTAGGACCAGCCATACATAGTGCAGTGTATGTAATACATCAGACATATACAGGTCCAGTGATCACAGTAACACGTTATATGCGGCAGTAGGACCAGCCATACATAGTGCAGTGTATGTAATACATCAGACATATACAGGACCAGTGATCACAGTAACACGTTATATGCGGCAGTAGGACCAGCCATACATAGTGCAGTGTATGTAATACATCAGACATATACAGGACCAGTGATCACAGTAACACGTTATATGCGGCAGTAGGACCAGCCATACATAGTGCAGAGTATGTAATACATCAGACATATGCAGGACCAGTGATCACAGTAACCTGTTATATGAGGCAGTAGGACCAGCCATACATAGTGCAGTGTATGTAATACATCAGACATATACAGGACCAGTGATCACTGTAACCCGTTATATGAGGCAGTAGGACCAGCCATACATAGTGCAGTGTATGTAATACATCAGACATATACAGGGTAAGTGATCACAGTAACCTGTTATATGCGGCAGTAGGACCAGCCATACATAGTGCAGTGTATGTAATACATCAGATATATACAGGACCTTTGATCACAGTAACCTGTTATATGCGGCAGTAGGACCAGCCATACATAGTGCAGTGTATGTAATACATCAGACATATACAGGACCAGTGATCACAGTAACCTATTATATGTGGCAGTAGGACCAGCCATACATAATGCAGTGTATGTAATACATCAGTCATATACAGGACCAGCCATATATAGTGCAGTGTATGTAATACATCAGATCATATACAGGACCAGCCATATATAGTGTAGTGTATGTAATACATCAGACATATACAGGACCAGTGATCACAGTAACGTTATATGTGGCAGTAGGACCATCCATACATAGTGCAGTGTATGTAATACATCAGACATATACAGGACTAGAGATGAGCGGTTCGGATTCTGTGGAATCCGAACCGCTCCGAACATTGGGGATCCGAGTCCACCCGAACCCTGTTCGGGTGTTCACCGCCTGACTCGGATCCCCGTTCGGGGCCGAACGGCGGCCGCCTGATGTCGGATTCTCACTAGAGAATCCGACATCAGGTCTCCTCGTGTGTAGGGCAGAGCGCAGTGATAGCGCTCTGCCCTACACAGACACAGACACACAGCCGCCAGCGGCAGCTGTGTGTTTGTTACAGCAGCCAATGAGAGTCACACAGACTCTCATTGGCTGCTGCACGAAGGGAGCCGGCTGGAGCTCACACATGAGCTCCGTCTTCCGGCTCCCTCCTCAGCGTGTGACAGAGCGGACGGCGCGGGAGCGGGGATACAGGTAAGTTTTTATTTTTTAATTTGTGCAAGGGCCGGGGGCGCTACTGGGGGGGGCTATACTACTGGAGGGGCCTGCTACTGGGGGGGGCTATACTACTGGGGGGTCTGCTACTGGGGGGCCCATACTACTGAGGGGCCTGCTACTGGCGGGGGCCATACTACTGGGGGGGGCCTGCTACTGGGGCAGCCTACTACAGCGGGGGCCATAATACAGGGGGGGCCCATACTACAGGGAGGGCTACTACAGGGGCAGCCTACTACTGGGGGGGGCCTGCTACTGGGGCAGCCTACTACTGGGGGGGCCATACTACTGGGGGGGCCATACTACTGGGGGGCATACTACTGGGTGGCATGATAATGGGGGGCATACTACTGGGGGGGCCTGCTAATGGGGGGCATACTACTGGGTGGCATGCTAATGGGGGGCATACTACTGGGGGGGCCTGCTAATGGGGGGCATACTACTGGGGGGCATTCTACTGGGGGCACTGCATAGTGGACCCTACTACTAAAGGGACTGCATAGGGGGCACCACTGCTGGGGGACATTGTGTAAGGGACACCGCTACTGTGGGCATTGTGTAAAAGGGTCACTACTGTGGGCATTGTGTAAAAGGGGCACTACTGTGTGTCGTAACATAAATAAGAGACACTACTTTATGGTGTAATGTGAATCAGGCCCTATGTGTGGTGTAATGCGAATAAGATTGTGCACTGTGACTCCTAGGGCCGTAGCCCACTTTGTAAACAAGTACTGTGACTCTGCTGGCCGTACCCCACTGGGTGGGTGCACTACTTTTCATTTCTGCCACTGCTGTGTGGCAATGTGTCATAGATGTGCTTTATACTGTGGTGTCTGTGTCGTTGTGCCGCTGCTTTGTCGCTTAGTGTAACCAGTCGGCTCACTGCAACCTTTGGCCAATAATGTTGAAAACAATATTATAAGCTGTGATATGGTCTAAATTGACTGGAAATTAATGTTATTGAGGTTAATAATACTCTAGGAAGAAAAAAAAGACCAATTTATGTGATTTTAGCTTTTTTTGTCAATTATTGTAAAAAAATCCAAATCCAAATCCAAATCCAAAGCCAGTCACCGCAGTTTGGCAAATCCAAATCCAAATCCAAAGCCGGACGACGAATTAGAACCAAATCCAAATCCAAATCCGGCAAAAATGGTCCGGCGCACATCCCTATACAGGACCAGCCATACATAGTGCAGTGTATGTAATACTTCAGACATCTACAGGGCCAGTGATCACAGTAACATGTTATATGAGGCAGTAGGACCAGCCATACATAGTGCAGTGTATGTAATACATCAGACATATACAGGGCCAGTGATCACAGTAACACGTTATATGCGGCAGTAGGACCAGCCATACATAGTGCAGTGTATGTAATACACCAGACATATACAGGGCCAGTGATCACAGTAACCTGTTATATGTGGCAGTAGGACCAGCCATACATAGTGCAGTGTATGTAATACATCAGACATATACAGGACCAGTGATCACAGTAACACGTTATATGTGGCAGTAGGACCAGCCATACATAGTGCATTGTATGTAATACATCAGACATATACAGGACCAGTGATCACAGTAACCTGTTATATGCGGCAGTAGGACCAGCCATACATAGTGCAGTGTATGTAATACATCAGACATATACAGGGTCAGTGATCACAGTAACACGTTATATGCGGCAGTAGGACCAGCCATACATAGTACAGTGTATGTAATACATCAGACATATACAGGACCAGTGATCACAGCAACATGTTATATGCGGCAGTAGGACCAGCCATACATAGGGCAGTGTATGTAATACATCAGATATATACAGGACCAGTGATCACAGTAACCTGTTATATGAGGCAGTAGGACCAGCCATACATAGTGCAGTGTATGTAATACATCAGACATATACAGGGCCAGTGATCACAGTAACCTGTTATATGCGGCAGTAGGACCAGCCATACATAGTACAGTGTATGTAATACATCAGACATATACAGGACCAGTGATCACAGTAACACGTTATATGCGGCAGTAGGACCAGCCATACATATTGCAGTGTATGTAATACATCAGACATATACAGGACCAGTGATCACAGTAACATGTCATATGCGGCAGTAGGACCAGCCATACATAGTGCAGTGTATGTAATACATCAGTCATATACAAGACCAGCCATATATAGTGCCGTGTATGTAATACATCAGATCAAATACAGGACCAGGCATATATAGTGCAGTGTATGTAATACATCAGACATATACAGGACCAGCGATCACCGTAACGTTATATGTGGCAGTAGGACCATCCATACATAGTGCAGTGTATGTAATACATCAGATATATACAGGACCAGTGATCACAGTAACGTTATATGAGGCAGTAGGAACCGCCATACATAGTGCAGTGTAAGTAATACATCAGACATCTACAGGGCCAGTGATCACAGTAACATGTTACATGAGGCAGTAGGACCAGCCATACATAGTGCAGTGTATGTAATACATCAGACATATACAGGGCCAGTGATCACAGTAACACGTTATATGAGGCAGTAGGACCAGCCATACATAGTGCAGTGTATGTAATACATCAGACATATACAGGACCAGTGATCACAGTAACACGTTATATGGGGCAGTAGGACCAGTCATACATAGTGCAGTGTATGTAATACATCAGACATATACAGGACCAGTGATCACAGTAACCTGTTATATGAGGCAGTAGGACCAGCCATACATAGTGCAGTGAATGTAATACATCAGACATATACAGGGCCAGTGATCACAGTAACCTGTTATATGCGGCAGTAGGACCAGTCATACATAGTGCAGTGTATGTAATACATCAGACATATACAGGGCCAGTGATCACAGTAACCTGTCATATGGGGCAGTAGGACCAGCCATACATAGTGCAGTGTATGTAATACATCAGACATATACAGGACCAGTGATCACAGTAACCTGTTATATGCGGCAGTAGGACCAGCCATACATAGTGCAGTGTATGTAATAGATTAGTCATATACAGGGCCAGTGATCACAGTAAGCCATTATACATACTTGCCGGGAGGGGACAGCCAGGTTGGCATTGTGAAGGGCGTGGTGTGGTGACGCAATCGCATCATCTGGGCCCCGCTTCACAACTAATTGCGTCCCCGGCTGCCTGTACCTCCCACTTCCTGGAGACTTGGTCTAGGGAGCTGGAGACTTGGCTTCTTTGCCGGGGGTTGAGTGCAGTTAGCCTCCCGGCCATTCTGGGAGAGTAGGCAAGTACAGATGTGTCCTTAAACATCTTTGCTGCAGTCGCGCTAAAACGCCAGGTCCTGTGACACTCTGCTAGCACTTGGTGTCTTTTTTGAATATTTTTTTTGCCTAAAATGCGTCTAAATAGCAATGTAATGCAACTAGGATGCATCAGTAGACTGTGTTGATTACTTTGATATGCGACACTCAGCACCCGTTGTCATAGAAACTGGCTGCTGATTGACTAAGAGCAGCAGGACTCTTAAGGTGCCCACACACATAGCGACATTTTACACGATTTAGCCGATTTTGATGAATCGTGACGACGAATCGGGTAAAAAAAAGTACAAATCGTGAGTTTATACTCACGAGCACGATGCCGATGCGCGTCCCCGCTCGTCGTACATCGCATCTTCTGATCTGCCGTGCTGTAGGGCAGATTAGCCAATCTGGGATACAATGCATTGGCTGCAAGATAGATCTTTAGTCAGATTGGACATTTTTAACTCCAAATCGTGATCACGACGGCAAGGGAGCTCCCGTGAAAGTTCATGAGGAAATTGGCCATAAAATCGTATCGTGAGGACATTGGTATGTGTGTGGGCACCATGGCTATTTTCTTGGAAACCACGAGGGGTCCTGCTTTCCAGAGTCTCCTGTGGTACTCTGCTGGACATTCTCCTGATCTTCAGTGTCTCCTGTAGATACCCTTGTGGATATTCTCCTGCTTGAAAGTATCTCCTATGGATATTCTGCTGGTCACTGGTGTCTCCTCTGGATACTCTGCTGGATATTCTCCTGGTCACTGGTGTCTCCTGTGGATTCTCTGCTGGATACGCTCCTGCTCTCCAGTGTCTCCTGTGGCTACTCTGCTGGATACGCTCCTGCACACCACAGGAAATTCCCTCTCATTGGGGGTCATTCAGACCCGCTCGTGAGCGTCAGGACACTCGCAAGCGGGTCAATGTTCCCCACTGCGCATGCGCACAACGGAGGGAGCTCCGATGCGCGCATGCGCGAGACCCGGGGATGAACGGGCTTTCCATCGCTCTGGGTCTCGCACCAAAGGGGGCGTGCTGTCGATGTTGATTGACAGCACGCCCCCTTTGGTGGGGTCCCGGGGGCGTGCCTGCCAGACGGAGGCGTTCCCATGGGAACGCCTGCCGTCTGAAGCCGGCCCCACTGACATCACTAGTGATGTCAGTGGGAGTGCTTTTGGCTCTGATAGAGCCAAAAGCACTCCAGGGCTTGTGGCAGGGAGACCCTACCGCAGGGTCTCCGTCGCAAGTCCGATGGTCACGATGGTCAAGACCATCGCGACCATCTTTTTGGCTGCTCGCATATGCTGTGGATGGTCACCCACAGCTATACGAGCGGCCAGGAGGCCGCTCCATTTTCATGGAGGAGGGCCCTGATTCAGAGCGAGCACTCTGGTCAGAGCGTTCAGCTCTGAATCAGGCCCATTGTCCCTATTGAGTTTTTTTTTATCTTGTGTTACTTTCTCTACACACTATTACTACTGACTGGTGTCATCCACCGAATTGCCATCTTAGTGACTGCCCAATAATTTAGAGAGCATTATTAACTGCCATATAATACAGATAACATCACATTGACCAACCTATAATGCAGAGGAGATAATAGTGACCACTATATAATATAGAGTGCATCAGTTTACGCACTCTTGCTTACTGGTCAGGTCTTGAGTAAAGGGAGATGGACGGTTTAATATGGGGCTGGGCATCTGCATCTTGTGCTGCAGTCTCCATGCGTATGCATTGATTCTTGCAGCGGCTGGGTGCGTGCGTTTGCTAGAATGAGTTCCTTGCTAAATCAGGCCCAGAGAGCAACAGTCACTACCATATAATACAGAGAGCATCAGTGACCTCCAAATGCAACTGAGAGCATCAGTGACTGCCATATAATACAGAGAACATCAGTGACTCCCATAAAACACAGAGAGCATCAGTGAATGCCATATAGTACAGAGAGCATCAGTGACCATCATATACTACAGAGAACATCAGTGACTACCATATAATACAGAGAGCATCAGTGACCACCATATACTACAGAGAGCATCAGTGACCAATGTATAATAAAGAGAGCATCAATGACCATCATATAATACAGAAAGCAGCAATGATCACCATGTTATACAGATAACATCACAATGACCACTATATTAAACAGAGAAGTAGCGACTGCCATATAATAGAGAGAGCACCAGTGACCACCATAATAAATAAAAAATAGCCCATGCCTGAATTCAGTGCTGTTCCAACAATGGCACATGTGCAGGGGAAATAAAGCTACTAAATTATTGTTATAATAATAGGATGCTTTGTTGTAGCCTCCCTGCCCAACACCACCTCCCTCTTCCATGTACAGCCCTAACTTCCTCCTCCTTGCACACTGTGAGTGACCAGTGTGTCAATAGACTCACTAAGCCTGTGCACCAGATGCGCCACTGGTCTGAAGGGTGAGGATTGATTATCATCCTTCATTTATCCCAATCTCACCACAACAACCCACACTGGTTCCCACCTTCTGTCAGCCACCTTCCCTTGCTGTGCCCCTGGGTCAATTGCTGTAAGGGAAGGACGTGGAGCCAAAGGGGTGGAGCAGTGTGTAGTGACTGATCCCACGGATGCCACACGAAGCATCCTCAAGTGCCACATTTTGCCACTAGTGTCAAGGGTTGCCTATGCAGGGGCAGAGCTACCGGTGGTGCAGCCAGCGTGGTGCACTGGGGCCCTGGGGACTGAGAGACCCGCTGCTGCCAGCTGCTTACATTGCAATAAGTTTTCCTAAGGGCCCAACCATTTAGGGAGGGAGTATGGTCAGCACCCACTGCTTTGAAGGACCTGCCCCTTACCTTAGGGAGGCAGGGCTGACCTATTAACACACAATGCCACTCACTCCCCAGGCTGGAGACTGCCTCTGTCTCTTACTCCCCATGTTACACTGATCCTCTGGGCACTGGAATAGGGAGGGCAGTGCTTCTGCTCTTGGTTAGTGCAAGACCCAGTTAGTGTAGTTGCACTACAGACCCTGTTCAGACCCTGGTGTAGGAGCACTGTGCAACACCTGGGTGTAGGAGCACTGTACATTCCCTGGGTGTAGGGGCACTGTCCGTGTCAGACTTGAGCATGAAGGGCCCACTGGGGGAATGCAGTGTTGGGGCCCTTATTTAGGAGTGTGGTCAGCATCCAGAAGGGGTGTGGCCAACTTCTACAGAGGCTTAGCTAACCATTACAGAGTGCATGACCTGGGCCCCTTTAAGAATATATTTAGTCAATACTACTAGTGCATACAATATATAATAGATTAATAACAGCAATGCACTGCTGAATTTACACCATAGTCCTGTGTAGTATAATGTAAAATACTGCATGTATATTGTATAATTCAAGTGCACAGTCTAGAACCTGATTCCTAGAGGAGGGAAAGGGCCCTTGAGCAGTGGGGCCCACCGAGTTTTTCCCCTGTACTCCTGTGGGCCAGTCCGACCCTGGGCACTGTGCATTCCCTGGGTGTAGGGGCACTGTGCATTCCCTGGGTTTAGGGGCACTGTGCATTCCCTGGGTGTAGGGGCACTGTGCATTTTCTGGGTGTAGGGGCACTGTGCATTCCCTGGGTGGAGGAGCACTGTGCATTCCCTGGGTGTAGGGGCACTTGTAGCATCCGGGTGTAGGGGCACTGTGTATTCCCTGGGTGTAGGGGCACTGTGCATTCCCTGAGTGTAGGGGCACTGTGCATTCCCTGGGTGTAGGAGCACTTGAAGCCCCTGGGTGTAGGGACACAGTGTAGCCCCCAGGTGTAGAGGCACTGTGCAGCCCCTGGGTGTAGGGGCACTGTGCAGCCCCTTGGTGTAGGGGCACTGTGCAGCCCCTGTGTATAGGGCACTGTGCATTCTCTGGGTGTAAGGGCGCTGTGCATTCCCTGGGTGTAGGGGCACTGTGCAGCCCCTGGGTGTAGGAGCACTGTGCATTCCCTGGGTGTAGGGGCACTGTGCAGCCCCTGGGTGTAGGAGCACTGTGCATTCCCTGGGTGTAGGGGCACTGTGCAGCCCCTGGGTGTAGGAGCACTGTGCAGCCCCTGGATGTAGGGGCACTGTGCATTCCTTGGGTGTAGGGGCACTGTGCATTCCCTGGGTGTAGGGGCACTGTGCATTCCCTGGGTGTAGGGGCATTGTGCAGCCCCTGGGTGTAAGGGCAATGTGCATTCCCAGGGTGTAGGGGCACTGTTCAGCCCCTAGGTGAAGGAGCACTGTGCAGCCCCTGGGTGTAGGAGCACTTGAAGCCCCTGGGTGTAGGGACACAGTGTAGCCCCCGGGTGTAGGGGCACAGTGTAGCCCCTGTGTATAGGGCACTCTGCATTCCCGGGGTGTAGGGGGACTGTGCAGCCCCTGGGTGTAGGGGCACTCTGCATTCCCTGGGTGCAGGGGCACTGTGCAGCCCCTGGGCGTAGGAGCAGTGTGCATTCCCTGGGCGTAGGGGCAGTGTGCAGCCCCTGGGCGTAGGCGCACTGTGCAGACCCTGGGCGTAGGGGCACTGTGCATTCCCTGGGTGTAGGGGCACTGTGCAGACCCTGGGTGTAGGGGCACTGCGCATTCCCTGGGTGTAGGGGCACTGTGCATTCCCTGGGTGTAAGGGCAATGTGCATTCCCTGGGTGTAAGAGCACTGTGCAGCCCCTGGGTGTAGGAGCACTGTGCATTCCCTGGGTGTAAGGGCAATGTGCATTCCCTGGGTGTAGGAGCACTGTGCAGCCCCTGGATGTAGGAGCACTGTGCATTCCCTTGGTGTAGGGGCACTGTGCAGCCCCTGGGTGTAGGGGTACTGTGCATTCCCTAGGTGTAGGGGCACTGTGCAGCCCCTGGGCGTAGGAGCAGTGTGCATTCCCTGGGCGTAGGGGCACTGTGCAGCCCCTGGGCGTAGGCGCACTGTGCAGACCCTGGGCATAGGGGCACTGTGCATTCCCTGGGTGTAGGGGGACTGTGCAGCCCCTGGGTGTAGGGGTACTGTGCATTCCCTGGGTGTAGGGGCACTGTGCTGCCCCTGGGTGTAGGAGCAGTGTGCATTCCCTGGATGTAGGGGCACTGTGCAGCCCCTGGGCGTAGGCGCACTGTGCAGACCCTGGGCGTAGGGGCACTGTGCATTCCCTGGGTGTAGGGGCACTGTGCAGACCCTGGGTGTAGGGGCACTGTGCATTCCCTGGGTGTAGGGGCACTGTGCATTCCCTGGGAGTAAGGGCAATGTGCATTCCCTGGGTGTAGGGGCCTATGCATTCCCTGGGTGTAAGGGCAATGTGCATTCCCTGGGTGTAGGAGCACTGTGCAGCCCCTGGGTGTAGGAGCACTGTGCATTCCCTGGGTGTAGGGGCACTGTGCAGCCCCTGGGTGTAGGAGCACTGTGCAGCCCCTGGGTGTAGGGGCACTTTGCATTCCCTGGGTGTAGGGGCACTGTGCATTCCCTGGGTATAGGGGCATTGCGCAGCCCCTGGGTGTAAGGGCAATGTGCATTCCCTGGGTGTAGGGGCACTGTTCAGCCCCTGGGTGTAGGAGCACTGTGCAGCCCCTGGGTGTAGGAGCACTTGAAGCCCCTGGGTGTAGGGACACAGTGTAGCCCCCGGGTGTAGGGGCACAGTGTAGCCCTTGTGTATAGGGCACTGTGCATTCCCTGGGTGTAGGGGCATTATGCAGCCCCTGGGTGTAAGGGCAATGTGCATTCCCTAGGTGTAGGGGCACTGTGCATTCCCTGGGTGTAGGAGCACTGTGCATTCCCTGGGTGTAGGAGCACTGTACATTCCCATGGTGTAGGGGCACTGTGCATTTCCTGGGTGTAGGGCAATGTGCATTGCCTGGGTGTAGGAGCACTGTGCAGCCCCTGGGTGTAGGGGCACTGTGCAGCCCCTGGGTGTAGGGACACATTGTAGCCCCCGGTGTAGGGACACAGTGTAGCCCCTTTGTATAGGGCACTGTGCATTCCCTGGGTGTAAGTGCACTGTGTATTCCCTGGGTGTAGGGGCACTGTGCAGCCCCTGGGTGTAGGAGCACTGTACATTCCTTGGGTTAAGGAGCACTTGAAGCCCCCGGGTGTAGAGGCACTGTGCAGCCACTGGGTGTAGGGCACTGTGCAGCCACTGGGTGTAGAGGCACTGTGCAGCCTCTGGGTGTAGGGACACATTGTAGCCCCTGGGTGTAGGGGCACAGTGTAGCCCCTGTGTATAGGGCACTGTGCATTCCCTGGGTGTAAGGGCGCTGTGCATTCCCTGGGTGTAGGGGCACTGTGCAGCCCCTGGGTGTAGGGGCACTGTGCATTCCCTGGGTGTAGTGGCACTGTGCATTCCCTGGGTGTAGAAGCACTGTGCAGCCCCTGGGTGTAGGGGCACTGTGCATTCCCTGGGTGTAGGGGCACTGTGCATTCCCTAGGTGTAGGGGCACTGTGCTTTCCCTGGGTGTAGGGGCATTGTGCAGCCCCTGGGTGTAGGGGCACTATGCAGCCCCTGGGTGTAGGAGCACTTGAAACCCCTGGGTGTAGGGACACAGTGTAGCCCCCGGGTGTAGGGGCACAGTGTAGGCCCTGTGTATAGGGCACTGTGCATTCCCTGGGTGTAGGGGCACTGTGCATCCCCTGGGTGTAGGGGCACTGTGCATTCCCTGGGTGTAGGGGCACTGTGCATTCCCTGGGTGTAGGGGCACTGTGCAGCCCCTGGGCGTAGGAGCACTGTGCATTCCCTGGGTGTAGGGGCACTGTGCAGCCCCTGGGCGTAGGAGCACTGTGCAGCACCTGGGCGTAGGGGCACTGTGCATTCTCTGGGTATAGGGGCACTGCATTCCCTGGGTGTAGGGGCACTGTGCTTCCCTGAGTGTAGGGGCACTGTTCAGCCCCTGGGTGTAGGAGCACTGTGCAGCCCCTGGGTGTAGGGGCACTGTGCAGCCCCTGGGCGTAGGGGCAATGTGCATTCCCTGGGCGTAGGAGCACTGTGCAGCCCCTGGGCGTAGGGTCACTGTGCATTCCCTAGGTGTAGGGGCACTGTGCATTCCCTGGGTGTAGGGGCACTGTGCAGCCCCTGGGTGTAGGGGCACTGTGCATTCCCTGGGTGTAGGGGCACTGTGCATTCCCTGCGTGTAAGGGCAATGTGCATTGCCTGGGTGTAGGAGCACTGTGCAGCCCCTGGGTGTTGGGGCACTGTGCATTCCCTGGGTGTAGGGGCACTGTGCATTCCCTGGGTGTAGGGGCACTGTGCATTCCCTGGGTGTAGGGGCATTGCGCAGCCCCTGGGTGTAAGGGCAATGTGCATTCCCTGGGTGTAGGGGCACTGTTCATCCCCTGGGTGTAGGAGCACTGTGCAGCCCCTGGGTGTAGGAGCACTTGAAGCCCCTGGGTGTAGGGTCACAGTGTAGCCCCCGGGTGTAGGGGCACAGTGTAGCCCCCGGGTGTAGGGGCACAGTGTAGCCCCTGTGTATAGGGCACTGTGCATTCCCTGGGTGTAGGGGCATTGTGCAGCCCCTGGGTGTAAGGGGAATGTGCATTCCCTAGGTGTAGGGGCACTGTGCTTTCCCTGGGTGTAGGGGCACTGTGCAGCCCCTGGGTGTAGGGGCACTGTGCATTCCCTGGGTGTAGGAGCACTGTACATTCCCTGGGTGTAGGGGCACTGTGCATTCCCTGGGTGTAGGAGCACTTGAAGCCCCTGGGTGTAGGGACACAGTGTAGCCCCCGGGAGTACGAGCACTGTGCAGCCCCTGGGTGTAGGAGCACTTGAAGCCCCTGGGTGTAGGGGCACAGTGTAGCCCCTGTGTATAGGGCACTGTGCATTCCCTGGGTGTAGGGGCATTGTGCAGCCCCTGGGTGTAAGGGCAATGTGCATTCCCTAGGTGTAGGGGCACTGTGCATTCCCTGCGTGTAGGGGCACTGTGCAGCCCCTGGGTGTAGGGGCACTGTGCATTCCCTGGGTGTAGGAGCACTGTACATTCCCTGGGTGTAGGGGCACTGTGCATTCCCCGGGTGTAGGGGCACTGTGCATTCCCCTGGTGTAGGGGCACTGTGCAGCCCCTTGGTGTAGGGACACATTGTAGCCCCCGGGTATAGGGGCACAGTGTAGCCCCTGTGTATAGGGCACTGTGCATTCCCTGGGTGTAGGGGCACTGTACAGCCCCTGGGTGTAGGGGCACTGTGCATTCCCTGGGTGTAGGGGCACTGTGCAGCCCCTGAGTGTAGGGGCACTGTGCATCCCCCTGGTGTAGGGGCACTGTGCATTCCCCGGGTGTAGGGGCACTGTGCATTCCCCGGGTGTAGGGGCACTGTGCATTCCCCGGGTGTAGGGGAACTGTGTAGCCCCTGGGTGTTGGGACACAGTGTAGCCCCCCGGGTGTTGGGGCACTGTTTATATTGTTATAGGGGTCCTGCCAGGGGAAAGGGAAAGTGCCCTAGTATGAGGGGAACAGGTCTATTTAAACATAGAGTTTAGTTGTGTAGCAGTAAACCTGCCTCCACCAGCTGTCACCTACTGTGCCATGTTCCTGGACACCTGCACACAGTGCCAGAGTCAGCTACGGAGACCGCTCAGGAGCCCCCTTCCCTCTTAGGGGGGAATTCAGCTGCGGACACAAATAGCAACTGCCGTAGAACCAATACGGTAATACTACTGCATGCACTACTTATAGTATCTGAGCTACGTGCAAGGATGCAGCATCAGATATTCTGCGGTCACATCGGCCGGGGTCACGGAAGGAGATCCTGGCCTTTTCCCTCCCCCCAACGGCGGTGACAAGCCTCCGTTTTGGGAAATGGAGGACGTCTCTGCCCCCCTCCGAACCCACAAATGGCAGCAGACAGTCAATCACTGACAGTCTGCTGCCCATACTGCGCCTTCGCAGATCCCCGACAATCGGCACTGCTGAATCAGGACCTTAGGGCCTGATTCAGACCCGCTTGCCAGAGCATAGCGCTTGCAAGCGGGTCGATTGTCGACTAGTGCACAAGCGCGGTGTGTGCTATGCGCGTGCGCAATGAGAACTTCACTCGCTCCGGGGCTCGCTACAAAATGGACTGGCTGTCGATGTTGATCGACAGCTCACCCCGTTTTTTTGGCGGGTAGGGGGGATGGATGGACAAATGAAGGCGTCCCCTAAGGGACCCCTGCCGTTTGTGGGCGGCCCTACTGATATCATTCGTGATGTCAGTAGTGAACTTCTTGCTCTATTAGGAAGTTCACTCGGGCTTGTGGGAACCGAGACCCTACCACAAGGGTCTCGTCGCAAGCCCGATGGTCGCAATAATCGCGACCATCGCCAGGCCACTCGCAAGTAATAAAAAATCCACCCTGATTCAGAGCGAGCACTCGCAAATAGCGAGCACCTCTGAATCAGGCCCTTAATCCGCTTTTCATAATAACAATAATGTCTACAGGGTCAAACTTTGCTGAATAATCTGTATTTTTATACCGCAATATGATGCAAATATCAGCGTATTAACCATATAACCCCCTAACCCCATGAGCTCCAGGTGAGTGATCACACCTGGTAAGTGGGCACAGCTGGCCAGGCATTCTGCAGCAGGGCCGCAACTAGGGGGGGGCTAGAGGTGCACGTGCACCGGGAGGGGATTGCGGGGGGGTGAAAAAGCAGACTCTGCCATCTGAAAATGGCCGCCGCCGAAGAGGAGACTAATGCTAGAGGTCCTTACTGGACCTCTAGTGTCTGTCTCTTTCTTGGCGGCGGCCATTTTTGGATGGCCGTTTTCAGCAGATTCCATGCGGACTAGCCGTCCGCATGGACTCTGCTGAAAACGGCCATCAAAAAATGGCCGCCGCCAAGGAAGAGACAGATGCTAGAGGTCCTACTGGACCTCTAGTGTCTGTTAGCAGAGCGCAATGCACACAGCGTTCCCGGAAGTGCCGGGAACGCTGGCGCTGCAGGGAGAGGATGCTGAGAGCTGCATCTTCTCCCTTCAAACCCCCCTGGCAACGAGCATAAACCCCCCTGGCTGAGCATAAACCCCCATGGCAACGAGCATGGAACCCCATGGCAACGAGCATGGAACCCCATGGCAACGAGCATGGAACCCCTGACAACAAGCATGAAACCCCCTGGCAATGAGCATAAATCCCCTGACAACAAGCATGAAACCCCATGGCAACGAGCAGGTAATTTTAAAGTAATTAGAAGCATTACTGTGGGGCATAAAATGGTGTCGGGCAAATATGTAAGTGGCACTTTGGTAATAGGCATTACAGTGTGTGGCATAATGTGTAATGGGAATTATGGTGTATGGAATAATGTAAGTCACTATACCATGGACGTCTGAGTAATGCACTGCCTTATGGAGGAGCAAGGACAAAATCCAGGTACGGGAAGGGAGGGGGGCGCAAAATTGCTGCCTTGCACCGGGTGACAGATATCCTAGTTTCGGCCCTGTTCTGCAGTGTAATCTTTCAGCGCCCAATCTGCCGCAAATCATCGCAATTTGTTTTAGTGTTTGGAAATAAGCAGATTTATTTCCATCAGGAAAATCCATTACCTGCCGAAGCTTTTTGCGCTACCAAAGAAAGAAAACTGAGGGTAACCTGTCATTCTTCCTGCGTGTTTTGACAGCATACTTTGAATTTTGCAATTGCACCGGCTGCATCCTGGGGAAGAGGGAGAGTTTTGTCTCCGAAGGATTCTATTAAAAATGAAACAGAACCTTCATTCTGCGCTCTGTAAGCTGAACTGAGAAGAGCACCCCCCTTGGGATATGCACTTGGTAATAAACAATTCAAACTGCACTCAGGAGAGCCACTGAGTCTATCAGTAACGGCAGATCCTCCATTCACTGCAAGCATCAGTAATGATCAGGATGCAACAGTAAAACTTAATGTGCTCAACCTATGCAAAACGTACTGACCTGGTTAAAAACTCCGGAGGCAGCAGAAAAAGCATCTCGCCCATCACTCGGCTGAAGGTTTTAGCATGGACAGACTGCAGACGGTGTAGATGCAATGTAAGATATCAATTAGCGGTTTGTCACCAGATGTGACTACATCCATGTATAACCGCTGATTAGTATTAAGTCATGGCGTATTTTCGGGAGGTCTCTGATGAGCCAACATTATGACATGTCAGCTAGTTGTGCAGTAAGATGGGCTGGGGGAGCGTTTATTGCGTATGCATTAAATCGTGAGAGTTATCGTATGGCCTCTACGAAGAAATGCGAACGCTGCAGCGAAATGAGGGCAAATTAAAGGTGTATTAAAATTATTCTCTGTACGGCGATGCACATTAAATGGCGCTACATAAAAAATGTATCATAATAATAATAATAAAACTACTCAACAACATGTAAAGAATTCTCTGCATCTGGCATGTGAAGATGTGTTTTTAAATTAATTTAGTTGTGCTGAATTCAGTGGAAAAATCTGATTTTCTCTATCGCTTCGCATTTATTAGATACTCCCAAATACTAAATGGCCGGAGCAATTCATAATTGCTCTGGCGCTGAGACAGCTGAATCTTTTCACTGCTCGCGAGAGCAGTGCGCATGCGTGACATCCAGGTCACGCATGCGCACAAGAGCCCCGATGTCCGGCGGAAGGAGTCAGACAGGGGCAGAGCAATCAAGCTCCGAAAAAATTATATTTTTGGAGCTTGATGAATTCTGTGCCCATTCTAGTGTATGGGGGCAGTGGGCCATTCCAGGAGGGAAAGGTAAGCAGGAGATATCTGTGATACTAGTGTATGGGGACAGCGGGACATTCCGGGAGAGGAAGGTAAGTAGGAGAAATCTGTGATACTAGTGTATGGGGAAAGCAGGCCATTCCAGGAGAGAAAGGTAAGTAGGAGATATCTGTGATACTAGTGTATGGGGACAGAGGGCCATTCCGGGAGGGAAAGGTAAG
Organism: Taudactylus pleione; assembly: GCA_031769625.1. Lineage (NCBI taxonomy): Eukaryota > Metazoa > Chordata > Amphibia > Anura > Myobatrachidae > Taudactylus > Taudactylus pleione. Next base: position 3,543,866 of record JAUIMM010000424.1, on the reverse strand, counting down.
CAGGAGATATCTGTGATACTAGTGTATGGTGACAGGGGGCCATTCCGGGAGAGGAAGGTAAGCAGGAGATATCTGTGATGCTAGTGTATGGGGACAGCGGGCCATCCCGGGAGAGGAAGGTAAGCAGGAGATAGCTGTGATACTAGTGTAAGGGGACATCGGCCCATTCCGGGAGAGAAAGGTAAGTAGGAGATATCTGTGATACTAGTGTATGGGGGCAGTGGGCCATTCCGGGAGGGAAAGGTAAGCAGGAGATATCTGTGATACTAGTGTATGGGGACAGCGGGACATTCCGGGAGAGGAAGGTAAGTAGGAGAAATCTGTGATACTAGTGTATGGGGAAAGCAGGCCATTCCAGGAGAGAAAGGTAAGTAGGAGATATCTGTGATACTAGTGTATGGGGACAGAGGGCCATTCCGGGAGGGAAAGGTAAGCAGGAGATATCTGTGATACTAGTGTATGGTGACAGGGGGCCATTCCGGGAGAGGAAGGTAAGCAGGAGATATCTGTGATGCTAGTGTATGGGGACAGCGGGCCATCCCGGGAGAGGAAGGTAAGCAGGAGATAGCTGTGATACTAGTGTAAGGGGACATCGGCCCATTCCGGGAGAGAAAGGTAAGTAGTAGATATCTGTGATACTAGTGTATGGGGGCAGTGGGCCATTCCGGGAGGGAAAGGTAAGCAGGAGATATCTGTGATACTAGTGTATGGGGACAGCGGGACATTCCGGGAGAGGAAGGTAAGTAGGAGAAATCTGTGATACTAGTGTATGGGGAAAGCAGGCCATTCCAGGAGAGAAAGGTAAGTAGGAGATATCTGTGATACTAGTGTATGGGGACAGAGGGCCATTCCGGGAGGGAAAGGTAAGCAGGGGATATCTGTGATACTAGTGTATGGTGACAGGGGGCCATTCCGGGAGAGGAAGGTAAGCAGGAGATATCTGTGATGCTAGTGTATGGGGACAGCGGGCCATCCCGGGAGAGGAAGGTAAGCAGGAGATAGCTGTGATACTAGTGTAAGGGGACATCGGCCCATTCCGGGAGAGAAAGGTAAGTAGGAGATATCTGTGATACTAGTGTATGGGGACAGAGGGCCATTCCGGGAGGGAAAGGTAAGCAGGAGATATCTGTGATACTAGTGTATGGGGACAGCGGGCCATCCCGGGAGAGAAAGGTAAGCAGGAGATATCTGTGATACTAGTGTGTGGGGACAGCGGGCCATCCCGGGAGAGGAAGGTAAGCAGGAGATAGCTGTGATACTAGTGTATGGGGGCAGTGGGCCATTCCGGGAGAGGAAGGTAAGCAGGAGATATCTGAGATACTAGTGTATGGGGACAGCGGGACATTCCGGGAGAGGAAGGTAAGTAGGAGAAATCTGTGATACTAGTGTATGGGGAAAGCAGGCCATTCCAGGAGAGAAAGGTAAGTAGGAGATATCTGTGATACTAGTGTATGGGGACAGAGGGCCATTCCGGGAGGGAAAGGTAAGCAGGAGATATCTGTGATACTAGTGTATGGTGACAGGGGGCCATTCCGGGAGAGGAAGGTAAGCAGGAGATATCTGTGATGCTAGTGTATGGGGACAGCGGGCCATCCCGGGAGAGGAAGGTAAGCAGGAGATAGCTGTGATACTAGTGTAAGGGGACATCGGCCCATTCCGGGAGAGAAAGGTAAGTAGGAGATATCTGTGATACTAGTGTATGGGGGCAGTGGGCCATTCCGGGAGGGAAAGGTAAGCAGGAGATATCTGTGATACTAGTGTATGGGGACAGCGGGACATTCCGGGAGAGGAAGGTAAGTAGGAGAAATCTGTGATACTAGTGTATGGGGAAAGCAGGCCATTCCAGGAGAGAAAGGTAAGTAGGAGATATCTGTGATACTAGTGTATGGGGACAGAGGGCCATTCCGGGAGGGAAAGGTAAGCAGGAGATATCTGTGATACTAGTGTATGGTGACAGGGGGCCATTCCGGGAGAGGAAGGTAAACAGGAGATATCTGTGATGCTAGTGTATGGGGACAGCGGGCCATCCCGGGAGAGGAAGGTAAGCAGGAGATAGCTGTGATACTAGTGTAAGGGGACATCGGCCCATTCCGGGAGAGAAAGGTAAGTAGTAGATATCTGTGATACTAGTGTATGGGGGCAGTGGGCCATTCCGGGAGGGAAAGGTAAGCAGGAGATATCTGTGATACTAGTGTATGGGGACAGCGTGACATTCCGGGAGAGGAAGGTAAGTAGGAGAAATCTGTGATACTAGTGTATGGGGAAAGCAGGCCATTCCAGGAGAGAAAGGTAAATAGGAGATATCTGTGATACTAGTGTATGGGGACAGAGGGCCATTCCGGGAGGGAAAGGTAAGCAGGAGATATCTGTGATACTAGTGTATGGTGACAGGGGGCCATTCCGGGAGAGGAAGGTAAGCAGGAGATATCTGTGATGCTAGTGTATGGGGACAGCGGGCCATCCCGGGAGAGGAAGGTAAGCAGGAGATAGCTGTGATACTAGTGTAAGGGGACATCGGCCCATTCCGGGAGAGAAAGGTAAGTAGGAGATATCTGTGATACTAGTGTATGGGGACAGAGGGCCATTCCGGGAGGGAAAGGTAAGCAGGAGATATCTGTGATACTAGTGTATGGAGACAGCGGGCCATCCCGGGAGAGAAAGGTAAGCAGGAGATATCTGTGATACTAGTGTGTGGGGACAGCGGGCCATCCCGGGAGAGGAAGGTAAGCAGGAGATAGCTGTGATACTAGTGTATGGGGGCAGTGGGCCATTCCGGGAGAGGAAGGTAAGCAGGAGATATCTGAGATACTAGTGTATGGGGACAGCGGGACATTCCGGGAGAGGAAGGTAAGTAGGAGAAATCTGTGATACTAGTGTATGGGGAAAGCAGGCCATTCCAGGAGAGAAAGGTAAGTAGGAGATATCTGTGATACTAGTGTATGGGGACAGAGGGCCATTCCGGGAGGGAAAGGTAAGCAGGAGATATCTGTGATACTAGTGTATGGTGACAGGGGGCCATTCCGGGAGAGGAAGGTAAGCAGGAGATATCTGTGATACTAGTGTATGGGGACAGCGGGCCATTCCGGGAGAGGAAGGTAAGCAGGAGATATCTGTGATACTAGTGTAAGGGGACATTGGCCCATTTCGGGAGAGAAAGGTAAGTAGGAGATATCTGTGATACTAGTGTATGGGGACAGAGGGCCATTCCGGGAGGGAAAGGTAAGCAGGAGATATCTGTGATACTAGTGTATGGGGACAGCGGGCCATCCCGGGAGAGAAAGGTAAGCAGAAGATATCTGTGATACTAGTGTATGGGGACAGCGGGCCATTCCAGGAGAGGAAGGTAAGCAGGAGATATCTGTGATACTAGTGTATGGGGACAGCAGGCCATTCCAGGAGAGGAAGGTAAGCAGGCGATATCTGTGATACTAGTGTATGGGGACAGCGGGCCATTCCAGGAGAGTAAGGTAAGCAGGAGATATCTGTGATACTAGTGTATGGGGACAGCGGGCTATTCCGGGAGAGAAAGGTAAGCAGGAGATATCTGTGATACTAGTGTATGGGGACAGCGGGCTATTCCGGGAGAGAAAGGTAAGCAGGAGATATCTGTGATACTAGTGTATGGGGACAGCGGGCCATTCCAGGAGAGGAAGGTAAGCAGGAGATATCTGTGATACTAGTGTATGGGGACAGCTGGCCATTCCAGGAGAGGAAGGTAAGCAGGAGATATCTGTGATGCTAGTGTATGGGGACAGCGGGCCATTCCAGGAGAGTAAGGTAAGCAGGAGATATCTGTGATACTAGTGTATGGGGACAACGGGCTATTCCGGGAGAGAAAGGTAAGCAGGAGATATCTGTAATACTAGTGTATGAGGACAGCGGGCCATTCCAGGAGAGAAAGGTAAGCAGGAGATATCTGTGATACTAGTGTATGAGGACAGCGGGCCATTCCAGGAGAGAAAGGTAAGCAGGAGATATCGGTGATACTAGTGTATGGGGACAGAGGGCCATTCCGGGAGGGAAAGGTAAGCAGGAGATATCTGTGATACTAGTGTATGGGGACAGCGGGCCACTCCGGGAGAGGAAGGTAAGTAGGAGATATGTGTGATACTAGTGTATGGGGACAGCGGGCTATTCCGGGAGAGAAAGGTAAGCAGGAGATATCTGTGATACTAGTGTATGGGGACAGCGGGCCACTCCGGGAGAGAAAGGTAAGCAGGAGATATCTGTGATACTAGTGTATGGGGACAGCGGGTCATTCCGGGAGAGGAAGGTAAGCAGGAGATATCTGTGATACTAGTGTATGGGGACAGCGGGCTATTCCGGGAGAGAAAGGTAAGCAGGAGATATCTGTGATACTAGTGTATGGGGACAGCGGACTATTCCGGGAGAGAAAGGTAAGTAGGAGATATCTGTGATACTAGTGTATGGGGACAGCGGGCCATTCCGGGTACTTACCTGCCTCTGTCTGGATCTTGATCCTGTTGGGCATTTCAATTCCATTCCCAATGACACATTAATATATGACATAATGGAGCCCAGCAGTGATGAATTTAGTGAACAAGTCAATGAAAACACGTCCGAGCGCTTTCTTGGCTTACGCTGCCTAAACCGCTAAAGAGATATCACAACGATGGACTGTATTTTTATACCATGTAGAGATTGATATGTATTATCTGGCTTCTCCAGAAATATTGATGTAAACCCCGATTACTGATACAACTTTTCAGTTTCCCCCTTTTTACCGCTCCTATGTCATTTATAGAAAGTAGGTACAGTTTTCAGAAATGTCTGTAATTAAAGACTCAGGGCCTGATTCAGACCCGCTCGCGAGCGCATAGCGCTCACAAGCAGGTCGATGGTGGCCCAGTGCGCACGCCGGCGTGCACAACACGCATGCGCGAGCCCTGGAGCAAGTGAGACCTTCATTCGCTCTGGAGCAAGTGAGACCTTCATTCGCGGCTGTCGATGTTGATCGACAGCTCGCCCCGTTTTGTACACTGGCAGGGGGGTGGCTGAACAAACGGAGGCGTTTATGGGCGGCCCTACTGACATAGATCACTCGTGATGTCAGCAGTGGACTTCCGGCTCTATTACAGAAGGAAGTCCACTTGGCATTGCGAGTTTTGAGACCCTACCACAAGGGTCTCCTTGGAATGCCGATGGTCGCTATAATCGAGACCATTGCCAGGCCGCTTGCACAAGCTGTGGGTGGTCACCCACAGCTGTGCCAGCGGCCTGAGGGCCAGAATTTAAAAAAATAGGGACGCCCTGATTCAGAGCGAGCGCACGCAAATAGCGTGCCCCTCTGAACCAGGCCCTCAGAAAGCAACAAGTCATTTACTGCTAATTCCCAGTGTGCGGAATACAAAATACTGAGCCAGGTTCATCACAGATTGCAACCGTGTATGCCGATCGGCTGATGGTGCGTACTGCGCATACGTATGCATCACAGTGCATGGGTCAGCATTGCGATCGCACTGCGATAAAGTACGCAGCTGCAAATCTATAGCAAAGTGAGTGATGGGACGTCAGTGTTTGGGGGTGGTGATGGGGGGAGTGGCTGGAGAAATGCATGCAGGTCTGTTCATTTGAACGCCGTCTCCCGGGTGTGCATAGATTAGCCATTGCGACGGCATACACAGCTTGTGTACTCACTGCGTGCGATGAGAGTTGCAATTTCTGAGACAGAAACAAACAAATCTCAGGTACACAACTCCAAATTATTAATAATATATATAAATGCAATAAAATTTTGCAATCAATAGAGGTTTTTAGCATAATCATGGCCAAGGTTATGGGCCTACCCACCACATGCAGGTAACCTCTTTAGGGTAGGTCCCTAACATACTAGGGTTCAAATCCAGAGCGCAGGACCCCCCCAAACTAGCCCAGCTAAGCCGCTCCAGGGCACCGCCATAGTAAGAAAAGTGCAGTGTAAAAGAGATAGTTAGGAGCAGCCACAGCTGCATATAAAGAATGAAAATAAAAAGTGAAGTACATGTATAATAAACACACAGTGAAGGGTTAAAATGTGTTATAAAAGAAAAATGTGTTATAATGCGGTGCCCTAAAACAGATCAACCAAAGCAACCCAGGGGGACCCACGCCTCAAAAATGAACCAATGGTGCACTACAGTATATAACTTGTAGGACTTACCTAGAATTGTGCCTAATACAGTGTGCATATACATTACCATAATCCATGCATTTAAACCAATAAGTAAGGGTGCTAATCCAGACTGGGGTCGTCTCCTTTCCCTCAGATGTGCAATAAAGCACATTAAATGGAGTATATGGGAAAGATTCCTGGACTGCACACCCTAAATATATATATATATAATGGGAGGTACTACCTGATGAGACTAATTGCTGGCACAGAAATTTCTGAGACAGGTCAGACCTGCTGTAATTCAGCGTGAGGGACCGATGTTACTCGAAGTTACTGATGTATACGCAGGATTGCGAGGTCTTACGGATGTGAGAAAGAGGTAGTGGGCGTCTCTATGCCGGATGAGCAGTTGCAGTCATTAGCATATTTTTGCAGCAGAACTGCGTGCGTAATCGCAGCTGCGATCGCAATAGCGATCCGTAGTGAATGAGCCCTCCTGTACAATATAATCAGGACTGGATGTAAGGTCAGAAGCTTTAAAGTACGCTTGAAATACTGTAAATTCAAACAACAACATTAAATGTTAAAGTATAAGTAATCTGTTATTGCATTTCCATGATTAAGCAAAAGAACATGATGTTTCATAATGTAATTTCAATTAAATAACATTTTTAATTCAAAATAAAGGAAATAAAATGAACATTTACAATAAAGGGAGCACAGTCCATTACTCTGCCAGTGATCTGTGGATCATACACCGAAGTACATTTAGAGAACTGTTGTGTCACCAATTCTGCAGGGAAAATGTGTTATCACTAGGGATGTGCGCCGGACCATTTTTGCCGGATTTGGATTTGGATTTGGTTCTAATTCGTCGTCCGGCTTTGGATTTGGATTTGGATTTGCCAAACTGCGGTGACTGGCTTTGGATTTGGATTTGGATTTGGATTTTTTTACAAAAATTGACAAAAAAAGCTAAAATCACATAAATTGGTCTTTTTTTTCATCCTAGAGTATTATTAACCTCAATAACATTAATTTCCAGTCAATTTAGACCATATCACAGCTTATAATATTGTTTTCAACATTATTGGCCAAAGGTTGCAGTGAGCTGACTGGTTACTAAGCGACAAAGCAGTGGCACAACGACACAGACACCACAGTATAAAGCACATTATGACACATTGCCACACAGCAGTGGCAGAAATGAAAAGTAGTGCACCCACCCAGTGGGGTACGGCCAGCAGAGTCACAGTACTTGTTTACAAAGTGGGCTACGGCCCTAGGAGTCACAGTGCACAATCTTATTAGCATTACACCGCACATAGGGCCTGATTCACATTACACCATAAAGTAGTGTCTCTTATTTATGTTACGACACACAGTAGTGCCCCTTTTACACAATGCCCACAGTAGTGACCCTTTTACACAATGCCCACAGTAGCGGTGTCCCTTACACAATGTCCCCCAGCAGTGGTGCCCCCTATGCAGTCCCCTTAGTAGTACGGTCCACTATGCAGTGCCCCCAGTTGAATGCTCCCCAGTAGTATGCCCCCCATTAGCAGGCCCCCCCAGTAGTATGTCCCCCATTAGCAGGCCCCCCCAGTAGTATGCCCCCCATTAGCATGCCACCCAGTAGTATGCCCCCCAGTAGTATGGCTCCCCCAGTAGTAGGCTGCCCCAGTAGCAGGCCCCCCCAGTAGTAGGCTGCTCCAGTAGTAGCCCCCCCTGTAGTATGGGCCCCCCCTGTAGTATGGCCCCCCCTGTAGTAGGCCCCCCCAGTAGTATGGCCCCCCCCAGTAGCAGGCCCCTCAGTAGTATGGCCCTCCCAGTAGCAGACCCCCCCCAGTAGTATAGCCCCCCCCAGTAGCAGGCCCCTCTGTAGTATGGCCCCCCCAGTAGTATAGCCCTGCCCAGTAGCAGACCCCCCCCAGTAGTGCAGACCCCCCCAGTAGTATAGCCCCCCCCCAGTAGCAGGCCCCTCTGTAGTATGGCCCCCCAATAGTGCAGATCCCCCCCAGTAGTATGGCCCCCCCAGTAGCAGACCCCCCCCCAGTAGTATAGCCCCCCCCAGTAGCAGGCCCCTCTGTAGTATGGCCCCCCCAGTAGTATTGCCTCCCCCAGTAGCAGACCCCCCCCCAGTAGTGCAGACCCCCCCCCAGTAGTATAGCCCCCCCAGTAGCAGGCCCCTCTGTAGTATGGCCCCCCCAGTAGTATAGCCCCCCCCCCAGTAGCAGACCCCCCCAGTAGTGCAGACCCCCCCCCCCAGTAGCGCCCTCGGACCTTTGACAAGTAAAAAAAAAACAAAAAAAAACTTACCTGATTCCCTGCTCCCGCGCCGTCCGCTCTGTCACACGCTGAGGAGGGAGCCGGAAGACGGAGCTCATGTGTGAGCTCCAGCCGGCTCCCTCCGTGCAGCAGCCAATGAGAGTCTGTGTGACTCTCATTGGCTGCTGTAACAAACACACAGCTGCCGCTGGCGGCTGTGTGTCTGTGTCTGTGTAGGGCAGAGCGCTATCACTGCGCTCTGCCCTACACGCGAGGAGACCTGATGTCGGATTCTCTAGTGAGAATCCGACATCAGGCGGCCGCCGTTCGGCCCCGAACGGGGATCCGAGTCAGGCGGTGAACACCCGAACAGGGTTCGGGTGGACTCGGATCCCCAATGTTCGGAGCGGTTCGGATTCCACAGAATCCGAACCGCTCATCTCTAGTTATCACCATGATTATTTTTTATCACCAAACTAGGGGATCTGTATGAAATACAACCGGACGCATGTTCAAATCGCTTCAAATCCCAACGCTAGAAGACCGGCAAGTGAAGTATTTTAACTATAACTAACCTTACCCCCCCTAACCCCCCTTATAAGTTCCTAAACCTAACCCCCACTTCCCCGCAGCCTAAACATAAGTTTCCCGGGGGAGGTGCCTAACCCTAACCTCCCCCCATGGGTGGTGCCTAACCGTACCCCCCCCCTCCCCAGCCTAACCCTAACCCTTCTGGGGGGGTGCATAACCCTAATTCTCCCTCGGGAGCCCCTAACCTAACCCACCCCCCATGACTGTCCGCGCCCACCGCCCGGCTTACCTTCGATCGGTATGCCGGGCATCGGGCTCCCGGCATAGATAAAATGACAGGTGTTGGGATTTCGATGCCTGTCATTAGACCCCTGCCAGGAGTAGACAGTTGGGAAGCCGGCGGTCGACGTTTCGACCGTCGGCTTTCTGACTGCATCCCTCAAATTAGGCAGCAGATGGTGCAGCATTACTCGTGCCCTGCTCTACTCTCTCCAACAAATGCGTAGATCCCATTTGCTAAACAACCAAGAATATAGCTGTGACACTCAGACTGTATACGCAGAAGTGTTTGTCTTTTAATGGAGCTGCAAGCCCGTTGTAAATCCAGGTCCTGATGGGGTGTAAAACAACAACACCCCATTTTTCAGCACAAATATGCCCGCAAGTCATGACATGCCCCATGGTACGCTATGGCGCAGTGGCGGAACAGGAGAGTGGTGGGCCCAGGTGCAAAAATATGCTTTGGGCACCCACCCCCACCAAGCAAAAGGAAAACTGTGGACACAGGAGATTACAAATGTCATTTATTCATATTTTATTAGCACTGTATCATACCTCCCAACATTTCACAAGTTGAAGGAGGGACAGGTCGCGCGCCGAAGGCGCGGGCGGCCAAAAGGCGCATGGCTTCCGCAAAAGGGACGGAGCCTACTGAAAATGGGGCGGAGCCTCGGTCCCGCTTGCAGTTTATAACTCCTCTAATAGCCCACACTGACCCCCCTCATAGCACACACTAACCCCATCATATCTTACTTAGCCCACTGTCCCCCCTGCAGTTTATAACCCCCTTATAACCTCTTGGTGGCTAAACAGTTTCCTTATTTACCCAAGCCTTTCAGAGAGGCAAGTACCCCTACTGTTCTGTACTCCCAGGAATACTTAGGGAAAATCATTACAAGCATTACAAACAGCTTTGCTTTATTTCACAGGAACAGGATGAAAGATGTCTTCTTGTAACAACAATTTCCGGCAAGGAGCAGTAAATGAATGCACTTTACATTTCAGAACTTAGCCTACACCAATCATATAACAGCATATAACATAGCATGCATAACAGTACTGTTAAATAAATTCTATAATGAACAATATTAGTTATGTATTGGGGAACTAAACAATAAATATTTTAATACTGCAGTATTATATTAAACAAACAGATAATTGTCTCTGGAGCCTAGACTCTATTTGTGAGCTCGTTGGTGCACAATGTTTCCTCTTTAGTCCTGTAATATTTTCGGGGGTGATATTTAGCTGGAGCACTTAGCAGTCGCTGGTTTAAGATTTAATGAGTCTAAAAGGAACTTCTGTTGCATATTATGGTATTGCTGAGGCTCTTTCGGAAAATTAGTCAGTTTCTTACTTAAACAGCTGTAACTATTGCCAAGTTCTTGTTATTGAAGGAAAGTTAAACTTTAACTTCAAAGTTACTAAATCTTGGTATCTTTGGCAGAAATCAGCTCAGCGTAAAGTTCAACTTGTCCTTTATGGTAAGGCCAGTTTCACATTTGCCGGTTTTGGCCGGCCAGGCAAGAACCGGGCAGCAGCAGGCCGGGTTTTTACAGGCACTGTGTGCCTTTCACCAGCAGCGGCTTTGAGACGCTTTTTATGGGGGGGGGTTTTGGCAACCAATCGGGCATACGCTGCTGCTGCACAAGCCTGGACGGCAGAAGCCAGTGTGTGCAAAAGGAAACTTAGGGCCTGATTCAGAGCCGGATGCTCTGACCAGAGCGCTCGCTCTGAATCAGGGCCCTCCTCCATGAAAATGGAGCGGCCTCCTGGCCGCCCGTGTAGCTGTGGGTGACCACCCACAGCATATGTGAGTGGCCAAAAAGATGGTCGCGATGGTCTTGACCATCGCGACCATCGGACTTGCGACGGAGACCCTGCGGTAGGGTCTCCCTGCCACAAGCTCTGGAGTGATTTTGGCTCTATCAGAGCCAAAATCACTCCCACTGACATCACTAGGGATGTCAGTGGGGCTGGCTTCAGACGGTAGGCGTTCCCATGGGAACGCCTCCGTCTGGCAGGCACGCCCACCAAAGGGGGCGTGCTGTCAATCAACATCGACAGCACGCCCCCTTTGGTGCGAGACCCGGAGTGATGGAAAGCCCGTCGCTTCCACGGGTCTCGCGCATGCGCACGACGGAGCTCCCTCCGTCGTGCGCATGTGCAGTGGGGAACATCGACCCGCTTGCGAGCGTACTGCTGCTCGCGAGCGGGTCTGAATGACCCCCTTAGTTTCCTTCACACTACTGGCGTGCAGGGACGGCACATCCACGGCACGGCACCGTCCTGCACAGTAGATATTTCCGGCTGTTGGACGGCGACCTTGCCATAGCTGTGCTGTCTGAAAGGACCCGCTGATTCCCTGCATTTACTAGATTTACTAGGTCGTATGCAACCGATGTTCGCTAAACTGCGCATGCATAAAATTTGCAATGCAAGTGCGCAAACTAGCTGCTACAATCAGAATTTGCTCTCTCCTTGAACACAGCCAGGTCGTTAGTTTGAGTGACAGGATGAGGCGTTTGTGGGTGGTAACAGGGGAAGGCGCTTGTGAATGCCAGAGTGGAGATCCAAACGCAGGCGTGCCTGACTATGCGAGGGGAGTTTAATGGGAGTGCATAATTAACAAAGTAGCGTCATGGCACACGTGACATGGGTGGTTATTACACTGACTAGATCGTAGTGCTTAAGAGAGGGTATGGTCAGCCTTAAGCTCTGCGATCAGCTCCGATGGGTCCCGATGGTCTCGATTAATCCTTATATCCCCGGAGGTGACGTGTGTTTCGATCGAGAAGGCGGCGTGTATTTAGTCTTACGACTGCTTCTTACCCTCGGTCGTTCAGCTAACGAACCCATCTTAGCGACGCAACTTACGATCGCTTCATTTGCATATCCGGCCCCTTTCCCCTACGACCGAGCGGCCGCAACGACCGACTCTGAATGAGGTCCTCAGAGCCAGAGATCCGATTCACCTCGCTCCAACCCGCACCTGCGATCACCAGCCTCAATCTCCCAGCGGTTCCCCAGCATTGCTGCTGCCTGTCAGTGTTGGTTTGGTTTAGGCAGCATCTTCTGCCGACAGCTCCAGCCTCCTGACCGCCTCCAGCGCTTGTATTGCAGCTCCGCCTGGGCCCACCTCCAGGTCTCAGTCACTCAGCTGCCGGATCCTGTCACACTGTGGGGTTTACAATACACAGTCACTGCCTGCAAACTCTCCCTTCAGAAGGCTACTTCAGCTCAGCCCCGGCTCCGGCAGTGCGGCTCTCTCTCACTTGGTAACCGCCCCAGCACTGGCTTCCTGCTTACTCGCAGCCCTTTCCAACCGACCACTATCAGCCACAGCAATGGCTTTTATCAGCTCCCGCAGCTTTCCTTCCTGCCAGTGCCGTGAGACATCGCACAACTAGCGTGTGGACATCCAGGACCTTCTCTCACACCAACATAGGAGATAGGGGTACATATGTTTCTTCCACAGGGGTAATGACCACATAAGTGGACACCACAATAGTCACATTTACACTAGGGGTGTGCACCGGCCACTTTTCGTGTTTTGTGTTTTGGTTTTGGATCTGGATCTTTCTTCGTGTTTTGGATCTGGATTGGTTTTGCCAAAACCACCCTTCCGTGTTTTGGGTTCTGGGTTTTGTGTTTTGGATCTGTATTTTTTTGAAAAAAAGCATAAAAACAGCTAAAATCACAGAATTTGTAGGTTTTTCTGCTCCTATGCTATTATTAACCTCAATAACCTTAATTTCCACTCATTTCCAGTCTATTCTGAACACCTCACACCTCACAATAGTGTTTTTATGTCCAAAAGGTTGCACCGAGGTAGCTGGATGACTATGCTAAGCGACACGAGTGGGCGGCACAAACACGTGACCCATCTAGGAGTGACACTGCAGTGGCAGACAGGATGGCAGTTAGAAAAACTAGGCCCCAAACTGTACATAATGCAAAGAAAAAAAGAGGTGCAAGATGGAATTGTCCTTGGGCCCTCCCACCCACCCTTATGTTGTATAAACAGGACATGCACACTTTAACAAATCAATCATTTCAGCGCCAGGGTCTGCCACACAACTGTGGCTGAAATGATTGGTTCGTTTGGGCCCCCACAAAACAAGCTGGCAATTAATGTGTCCCTGCACAAACTGGCTCTACGGAGGCAAGATGTCATCCTCATCCTCCTCATCCACCGATTCCTCACCCTCTTCAGTGTGTACATCCTCATCCTCACAAAGTATTAACTCGTCCCCACTTGAATCCACCACCACAGGTCCCTCTGTACGTTCTGGAGGCTGGTCTCCCTGGAAGAGCTGATAATTCATTTTGATGAACATCATCTTCTCCACATTCTGTGGAAGCAACCTCCTACGCCTTTCGCTGACAAGGTTCCCGGCTGCACTAAACACTCTTTCGGAGTACACACTGGAGGGGGGGCAACTCAGGTAAAATAGAGCCAGTTTGTACAGGGGCCTCCAAATTGCCTCTTTTTCCTGCCAGTACAGGTATGGACTGTCTGACATGCCTACTTGGATGCTGTCACCGATGTAATCCTCCACCATTCTGTCAATGGTGACAGTATCATATGCAGTGACAGTAGACATGTCAGAAATTGTTGCCAGGTCCTTCAGTCCGGACCAGATGTCCAAACTTGGTCCTGCCTGCCCTGCATCACCGCCAGCGGGTTGCTTAGGATACCTAAGTTTTTTCCTGGCAGCCCCAGTTGCGGGAGAAAATGAAGAAGGAGCCGTTGACGTGTCACGTTCCACTTCAGCTGACAGTGTGTTCACCAGCAGGTCTTTGCACCTCTGCAGGCTTGTGTCGGCCGGAAAGAGAGACACCACATAGGCTTTAAACCTAGGATCGAGCACGGTGGCCAAAATGTAGTGGTCTGATTTCAACAGATTGACCACCCTGGAATCCTGGCAAAGCGAATGAAGGGCTTCATCCACAAGTCCCACATGCCGAGCGGAATCGCTCCGTCTTAGCTCCTCCTTCACTTTCTCCAGCTGCTTCTGCAAAAGCCTGATGAGGGGAATGACCTGACTCAAGCTGGCAGTGTCTGAACTGACTTCACGTGTGGCAAGTTCGAAGGGCTGAAGAACCTTGCACAACACGGAAATCATTCTCCACTGCGCTTGAGTCAGGTGCATACCCCCTCCTTTGCCTATGTCATAGGTGGATGTATAGGCTTGTATGGCCTTTTGCTGCTCCTCCATCCTCTGAAGCATATAGAGGGTTGAGTTCCACCGCGTCACAACCTCTTGCTTCAGGTGATGGCGGGGCAGGTTCAAGAGTGTTTGCTGGCGCTCCAGTCTTCGGCACGCAGTCGCTGAATGGCGAAAGTGGCCAGAAATTTTTCGGGCCACCCAAAGCGTCTCCTGCACGCCCCTGTCGCTTTTCAGAAAATTCTGCACCACCAAGTTTATTGTGTGAGCAAAACATGGGACGTGCTGGAATTTGCCCAGATGTAATGCCCGCACAATATTGGTGGCGTTGTCAGATATCACAAATCCCCAGGAGAGTCTAAGTGGGGTAAGCCACTGGGCGATGATTTCCCTCAGTTTCTCTAAGAGGTTGTCGGCGGTGTGCCTCTTACTGAAACCGGTGATACACAGCGTAGCCTGCCTTGTAACGAGCTGGCGTTTCTGAGATGCTGCTACTGGTGACGCTGCTGCTGTTGCTGCGTAAGGTGATACATCTACCCAGTGGGCTGTCACAGTCATATAGTCCTTAGTCTGCCCTGTTCCACTTGTCCACATGTCCGTGGTTAAGTGGACATTGTGTACAACGGCATTTTTCAGGACACTGAGGACACTTTTTCTGACGTTTCTGTACAGTCTCGGTATCGCCTGCCTAGTGAAGTGGAATCTAGACGGGATTTGGAACCGGGGACACACTACCTCCATCAATTGTCTAAATCCCACTGCACTAATGGCGGATACCGGACGCACGTCTAACACAAACATAGCAGTCAAGGCCTCAGTTATACGTTTTGCTTCAGGATGACTGCTGTCGTACTTCATCCTCCTCGCTAAGGACTGTTGGAGGGTCAATTGTTTAGTAAAAGTAGTGGTGTTCCTACTTCCTCTCTGGGATGATGAACGACTCCCAGCAGCAGCAGCAACAGCAGCAGCGGCAGCAGTAGGCGTAGCAATGCAGGATCCTCCGGAGGAATCCCGGATAGGAGAGTCAGTCATGCCAGTGATATGGCCTGCAGGACTACTTCCGATCCTGACTAAGGAGGAAATTGACGAGGAGGGAGTTGACGGTGTGGTTTGCAGGCGCTTGGATACAACAGGACAACGGGATTTAGGTGTCCCTGGACTGCTTACGGTCTGAGCCAAAGTTTCTGAACTTGACAGTAACTTTTTATGAACGCGCTGCAGGTGCCGTATAAGGGAGGATGTTCCTAGGTGGTTGACGTCCCTACCCCTACTTATTTCACCTTTACATATGGTACATATGGCAAGACAGTTGTTGTCCGGATTTGGATAGAAATATTGCCAGACCAAAGAGGTGGAATGTTTGGTCTTCTGCCCAGGCATGACCGTGATGGGCTTTTTCATCCCACGGACAACAACTGTCTCCCCCGGAGCCTGATTTAAACAAACCACATCACCATCAGAATCCTCCTCGCCAACTTCCTCCTCAGCGCCAGCTACACCAGTATCCTCATCCTGTTGTACTTCAACAGTGACATCTTCAATTTGCATATCAGCAAGTGGACTGTGGGTGCTCCTTTCAGCACTTGCAGGGGGCGTGCAAATGGTGGAAAGAGCCACCTCTTCCCGTCCAGTGCTGGGAAGGTCAGGCATCGCAACCACCACCACACTTGGACTCTCCTTGGGGATTTGTGATATCTTCTTAGAAAGCACAGTTCTTCGCTGTGCTTTTGCCAGCTTAACTCTTTTGATTTTTTTAGTGGGAGGAGTGCTTCCATCGTCATGTGAAGCTGAACCACTAGTCATGAACATACTAGGGATCGACCTTAGCCGTTCCTTGCCACTCCGTGTCGTAAATGGCATATTGGCAAGTTTACGTTTCTCTTCAGCTGATTTAAATGTCTTTTTCAAGGTCATTTTCCTGAACTTTGCCATTTGGGATTGTATGTGCCCTCTACTATGACATTGGGCATCGGCCTTGGCAGACGACGTTGATGGCATGTTATCGTCTATGTCATGACTAGTGGCAGCAGCTTCAGCACTAGGAGGAAGTGGTTCTTGATCTTTCTCTATTTTATTTTTATCGGAGAAAGTTTGGTCCTCCATTTATGTTATATCGATTTGATATATACGTGCGGCTAAACACAGAAAATAATTTTTTTTTTGGTTTGGACTGGAGTGTACTTTGTGGGTTACAGCACCCTTTAACGGTCAAGCCAGCCGGCCCTTTACTTATGACACAGGCGCACTCTTGGCACTACTTTGTTGATGCACGTGCGGCTACTGCGCACACAATTCACAAACACAGAAAATAATTTTTTTTTGGTTTGGACTGGAGTGTACTTTGGGGGTTACAGCACCCTTTAACGGTCAAGCCAGCCGGCCCTTTACTTATGACACAGGCGCACGCTTGGCACTACTTTGTTGATGCACGTGCGGCTACTGCGCACACAATTCACAAACACAGAAAATAATTTTTTTTTGGTTTGGACTGGAGTGTACTTTCGGGGGTTACAGCACCCTTTAACGGTCAAGCCAGCCGGCCCTTTACTTATGACACAGGCGCACGCTTGGCACTACTTTGTTGATGCACGTGCGGCTACTGCGCACACAATTCACAAACACAGAAAATAATTTTTTTTTTGGTTTGGACTGGAGTGTACTTTCGGGGGTTACAGCACCCTTAACGGTCAAGCCAGCCGGCCCTTTACTTATGACACAGGCGCACGTTTGGCACTACTTTGTTGATGCACGTGCGGCTACTGCGCACACAATTCACAAACACAGAAAATAATTTTTTTTTTGGTTTGGACTGGAGTGTACTTTCGGGGGTTACAGCACCCTTAACGGTCAAGCCAGCCGGCCCTTTACTTATGACACAGGCGCACGTTTGGCACTACTTTGTTGATGCACGTGCGGCTACTGCGCACACAATTCACAAACACAGAAAATAATTTTTTTTTTGGTTTGGACTGGAGTGTACTTTCGGGGGTTACAGCACCCTTAACGGTCAAGCCAGCCGGCCCTTTACTTATGACACAGGCGCACGCTTGGCACTACTTTGTTGATGCACGTGCGGCTACTGCGCACACAATTCACAAACACAGAAAATAATTTTTTTTTTGGTTTGGACTGGAGTGTACTTTCGGGGGTTACAGCACCCTTAACGGTCAAGCCAGCCGGCCCTTTACTTATGACACAGGCGCACGCTTGGCACTACTTTGTTGATGCACGTGCGGCTACTGCGCACACAATTCACAAACACAGAAAATAATTTTTTTTTAGGTTTGGACTGGAGTGTACTTTCAGGGGTTACAGCACCCTTAACGGTCAAGCCAGCCGGCCCTTTACTTATGACACAGGCGCACGCTTGGCACTACTTTGTTGATGCACGTGCGGCTACTGCGCACATAATTCACAAACACAGAAAATAATTTTTTTTTGGTTTGGACTGGAGTGTACTTTCGGGGGTTACAGCACCCTTTAACGGTCAAGCCAGCCGGCCCTTTACTTATGACACAGGCGCACGCTTGGCACTACTTTGTTGATGCACGTGCGGCTACTGCGCACACAATTCACAAACACAGAAAATAATTTTTTTTTGGTTTGGACTGGAGTGTACTTTCGGGGGTTACAGCACCCTTTAACGGTCAAGCCAGCCGGCCCTTTACTTATGACACAGGCGCACGCTTGGCACTACTTTGTTGATGCACGTGCGGCTACTGCGCACACAATTCACAAACACAGAAAATATATTATTTTTTTAGCACTTGGGGGGAGCACCCCTGATGGACAGAGCACCCCCTGGACAACACTACAGCACCCCTTTAGGACTGGGACACTGCACAGGACTTTGGAGTGGACACAGCCCCTATGGAGAACTGACTGCACAACACAGTCCAGCCAGCCCCTATGGACTTTGAAGTAGTGGACACAGCCCCTATTAACAACAGCAGCACAGCACAACACAGCCAGCCCCTATGGACTTTGAAGTAGTGGACAACAGCAGCACTACACTACACTACACTACACAGCACTAACTCCCACCCTCCCTCTTCACTGTCCACAGCCGAGTGAGAAAATGGCGCCGACGCGGGTACCTTATATAGGATCCAAAACCCGCGAGACTCGGAAGGCGGGATGATGACGTTTTGCCTCGATGTCAGATCCGAGTCAGGCGGGAAAAGTCGAGCCTGACTCGGATCGGACTCGGATCGGGGGGGCTCGGGGGGGTTCGGATTTCAGAAATCCGAACCCGCTCACCCCTAATTTACACATGTCCTTTCTATGGGGTATCACACACTGACCTCATCATAGCTCACATACCCCTCATAGCTCGCCGTCCCGTCACAGCTTATAGCCCCATAATAGCACACACCGATTACCCCCCCTTGCAGCACTCATTGCCCCAATCACAGTACTCACAGGCACCTCCCCACAGGCAGTGCCAGCACACTCACCTGCTTCGCTGGGTGGGAAGGCGGTCATCCTAGCACCATCGGTATTTCCATCTTCGGGAAGGAAGGGGCTGTCCTTCATATGCCAGAGCGCCCACTTCCCTCCTCTCTCCTCCGACCGGACCGCAGTGGTGTCCTCCTTCTTTGTTAGAGCCCCCCAGCCAGCTGCGACGTGCTATAATGAGTCAGTCTGACCCATCACAGTACTGCTAAGAATGCATCCAGCTGCGGATGACGGGCCCCTTCACTGCTATGGGCCCCAGTGCGCTGCGCCGGCTGCACCGCCGGTAGTTCCACCCCTGCTATGGTGCGTCCCCGATCGCGGGAGTGTATCTCCATTCAGTCCTATATAGACACAAATGCGCATCTCCAATTGCGGGAGTTCGTCTCTCACGCCACGCATGACGCAACTCGCTGCGCTACAGACAAGGATGTAGCTGGGCCCATCTGTATTTCTGCATGATTCAGGCACTTTCTGAGCATCACGGCAATCATTAAGCAATCAGAGACTTCCCCTTCCCAACAGCAGCCCCCATGCTACACCCCTCCAATCCATCAATATGTATTTGTTCTGCGCATGCTTGACCTGATGGTGGCACATGCTGAGGGTCAGCGCAAGCAGTAGATGCCTAGCAATCGCAGACCACTTTGACGGGACAGGAGGTGAAGTCCCAGCAGAGGGTTAATAATAAATCATTTCAGGACATAGTGTAGGGCTTAGAATACAGTTGTACCAGGAGGATGCACTCCCTTCCTGGGCCTGGATGAGAAGTTTGGAAATGACCCAAGTAGACTATAGAGTAACCGTAGAATCTTTTTAGTTGTAGGAATGTAACCAATGACGTATTTGGAGGGGATGTAGTTAAAATGCCGGGTGACGAAATCCTGGTGCTGGAATCCTGAACCGGGAAGACACAAGCGCCAGAATCCCGACAAGAAAGGAGATGCCGACGCCGGGATGCCGACAACCGGCATGCCGATTACTGCAGGAGCCCTTAGGTCTTAGCGGCGGGTGTGGGGAGGAATTGGTTTAGGAACCCCGGGCGGTTTAGAGTTAGGCTACGGGAGGGGGGAGGGTAGGGGTAGGCTACGTACAGAGGGGTTAGGGTTAGGCCCCACCTGGGGTGGAAGATAGGGTTAGGCACTAGGGGGGGTTAGATTTAGGTACTAATGGGAAGGGTTAGGGTGCAGGGTAGGGAGGGTTAAGGTGCACAATAGGAGTTAGAGGGTTATGGAGGAAAGGTTAGGGTACTTACCTCTCCCCTGCCGGGATGCTCAGCATCGGGATGCCGCTGTCGGTCTTTTGACAGCAGGCATCCTGAGTGCCCAGATTTCATACCCAACCCTTTTGGAGGTATTTAAAAAAAACAAGTATTGAGATGGCTATGGCAACCTGGCTTGAATGTTGGGGAAGGAGAAAAGGGTTGTAGCCTCAGAGAGGGGGATGTAGGTGAGGGGTACTGTACTTTTCTCCTGCCATACTTACAGATTAAGGCAAGGGAATCATTTAGGGGCCTATTCATCAACACTTAAATGGCCCATTAACCATGCGGAAACACATCTGAGCGGAACCCTCCTCCGCCTCCACACTGACTCCCCAGTGGCTTTGCACATGCGTGACCTCAGGTCATGGATATATAGAAGGCGGTCGCAGGGGGAGGTAAGTACCGCAGATACTTCTGTAGCTGCGCTACTAATTGTGGGGACAGCTGCTTTGTGGAGCTGCTGTTCCCGCACTACAGAAGTGATGAATTGCTCTGGTGTTAAGTATCCCCCGCGGCGAGGTGATACTTATCATAGGGGCCATACTTGCAGGATAAGGTCAGGGAATCATTTACACAGAACAGATATAGAAAGATGTAGAATCTGGAGAGAAAAAGTGTCGAGATATCAACTTGTCCCAGAAGGGAGTAAATTTACCAATGGGTCTCTACTAGCTGTCTGCCAGCGAGAGAGCCTCCGACATGGCTATTTCCAGCATAACCCATGTCTGCCAGCGAGAGAGCCTCCGACATGGCTATTTCCAGTATAACCCATGTCTGCCAGCGAGAGAGACTCCGACATGGCTATTTCCAGCATAACCCATGTCTGCCAGCGAGAGAACTTGCTACACGGCTATTTCCAGCATAACCCATGTCTGCCAGCGATAGAGCCTGCTACACGCCTATTTCCAGTATAACCCGTGTCTGCCAGCGAGAGAGCCTCCGACATGGCTATTTCCAGCATAACCCGTGTCTGCCAGCGATAGAGCCTGCTACACGGCTATTTCCAGTATAACCCATGTCTGCCAGCGAGAGTGCCTGCTACACGGCTATATCCAGTATAACCCATGTCTGCCAGCGAGAGAGCCTCCGACATGGCTATTTCCAGCATAACCCATATCTGCCAGCGAGAGAGCCTGATACACGGCTAGTTCCAGCATAACCCATGTCTGCCATCGAGAGAGCCTGCTACACGGCTATTTCCAGGATAACCCATGTCTGCCATCGAGAGTGCCTGCTACACGGCTATTTCCAGTATAACCCATGTCTGCCAGCGAGAGAGCCTCCGACATGGTTATTTCCAGCATAACCCATGTCTGCCATCGAGAGAGCCTGCTACACGGCTATTTCCAGCATAACCCATGTCTGCCAGCGAGAGAGCCTCCGACATGGCTATTTCCAGCATAACCCATGTCTGCCAGCAAGAGAGCCTGCTACACGGCTATTTCCAATATAACCCATGTCTGCCAGCCAGAGAGCCTCCGACATGGCTATTTCCAGCATAACCCATGTCTGCCAGCGAGAGAGCCTCCGACATAGCTATTTCCAGCATAACCCTTGTCTGCCAGCGAGAGAGCCTCCGACATGGCTATTTCCAGCATAACCCATGTGTGCCAGCGAGAGAGCCTGCTACACGGCTGTTTCCAGCATAACCCATGTCTGCCAGCGAGAGAGCCTGCTACACGGCTATTTCCAGCATAACCCATGTCTGCCAGCGAGAGAGCATGCAATACGGCTATTTCCAGCACAGCCCATGTCTGCCAGCGAGAGAGCCTGCTACACGCCTATTTCCAGTATAACCCGTGTCTGCCAGCGATAGAACCTGCTACACGGCTATTTCCAGCATAACACATGTCTGCCAGCGAGAGAACCTGCTACACGGCTATTTCCAGCATAACCCATGTCTGCCAGCGAGAGAGCCTGCTACACGGCTATTTCCAGCATAGCCCATGTCTGCCAGCGATAGAGCCTGCTACACGGCTATTTCCAGCATAACCCATGTCTGCCAGCGAGAGAACCTGCTACACGGCTATTTCCAGCATAACCCATGTCTGCCGGTGAGAGAGCCTGCTACACGGCTATTTCCAGCATAACCCATGTCTGCCAGCGAGAGAGCCTGCTACACGGCTATTTCCAGCATAACTAGGGGTGTGCACCGGCCACTTTTCGTGTTTTGTGTTTTGGTTTTGGATCTGGATCTTTCTTCGTGTTTTGGATCTGGATTGGTTTTGCCAAAACCACCCTTCCGTGTTTTGGGTTCTGGGTTTTGTGTTTTGGATCTGTATTTTTTTGAAAAAAAGCATAAAAACAGCTAAAATCACAGAATTTGTAGGTTTTTCTGCTCCTATGCTATTATTAACCTCAATAACCTTAATTTCCACTCATTTCCAGTCTATTCTGAACACCTCACACCTCACAATAGTGTTTTTATGTCCAAAAGGTTGCACCGAGGTAGCTGGATGACTATGCTAAGCGACACGAGTGGGCGGCACAAACACGTGACCCATCTAGGCGTGAAACTGCAGTGGCAGACAGGATGGCAGTTTGAAAAACTAGGCCCCAAACAGTACATAATGCAAAGAAAAAAAAGAGGTGCAAGATGGAATTGTCCTTGGGCCCTCCCACCCACCCTTATGTTGTATAAACAGGACATGCACACTTTAACAAACCAATCATTTCAGCGCCAGGGTCTGCCACACAACTGTGGCTGAAATGATTGGTTCATTTGGGCCCCCACAAAACAAGCTGGCAATTAATCTGTCCCTGCACAAACTGGCTCTACGGAGGCAAGATGTCATCCTCATCCTCCTCATCCACCGATTCCTCACCCTCTTCAGTGTGTACATCCTCATCCTCACAGAGTATTAATTCGTCCCCGCTGGAACCACAGGTCCCTCTGTACGTTCTGGAGGCTGGTCTCCCTGGAAGAGTTGATAATTCATTTTATGAACATCATCTTCTCCACATTTTGTGGAAGCAACCTCCTACGCCTTTCGCTGACAAGGTTCCCGGCTGCACTAAACACTCTTTCGGAGTACACACTGGAGGGGGGGCAACTCAGGTAAAATAGAGCCAGTTTGTACAGGGACCTCCAAATTGCTTCTTTTTCCTGCCAGTACAGGTACGGACTGTCTGACATGCCTACTTGGATGCTGTCACCGATGTAATCCTTTAACAGACAGACGCACGCTTGTCGCTGCTGCTTTGAGGATTCAAGTGCGGCTACAGCCCACACAATTCACAAAGACAGAAAAAAAAAGGAATATTTTTATTGTTTGTGGAGCGTACTTTGTGGGTTACACCACCCTTTAACAGACAGACGCACGCTTGTCGCTGCTGCTTTGAGGATGCAAGTGCGGCTACAGCCCACACAATTCACAAAGACAGAAAAAAGAAGAAGAATATTTTTATTGTTTGTGTAGCACACTTTGAGGGTGTCACCACCCTTTAACAGGCAGACGCACGCTTGTAGCTGCTGCTTTAAGGATGCAGGTGCGGCTACAGCCCACACATTTCACAAAGACCGAAAAAAAAAGAACAATATTTTAATTGTTTGTGTAGCACACTTTGAGGGTGTCACCACCCTTTAACAGACAGACGCACGCTTGTCGCTGCTGCTTTAAGGATGCAGGTGCGGCTACAGCCCACACAATTCACAAAGACAGAAAAAAGAAGAATATTTTTATTGTTTGTGTAGCACACTTTGAGGGTGTCACCACCCTTTAACAGACAGACGCACGCTTGTCGCTGCTGCTTTGAGGATGCAAGTGCGGCTACATCACACACAAATCACAAACACATTAAAAAAATAGTTTTTTCTTTTTTGGAGCACTTTGAGAGTTACACCACCCTTTAACAGACAGACGCACGCTTGTCGCTGCTGCTTTGAGGATGCAAGTGCGGCTACAGCCCACACAATTCACAAAGACAGAAAAAAAAAGAACAATATTTTAATTGTTTGTGTAGCACACTTTGAGGGTGTCACCACCCTTTAACAGACAGACGCACGCTTGTCGCTGCTGCTTTAAGGATGCAGGTGCGGCTACAGCCCACACAATTCACAAAGACAGAAAAAAGAAGAACAATATTTTTATTGTTTGTGTAGCATACTTTGAGGGTGTCACCACCCTTTAACATACAGACGCACGCTTGTCGCTGCTGCTTTAAGGATGCAGGTGCGGCTACAGCCCACACAATTCACAAAGACAGAAAAAAGAAGAACAATATTTTTATTGTTTGTGTAGCACACTTTGAGGGTGTCACCACCCTTTAACAGACAGACGCACGCTTGTCGCTGCTGCTTTAAGGATGCAGGTGCGGCTACAGCCCACACAATTCACAAAGACAGAAAAAAGAAGAATATTTTTATTGTTTGTGTAGCACACTTTGAGGGTGTCACCACCCTTTAACAGACAGACGCACGCTTGTCGCTGCTGCTTTGAGGATGCAAGTGCGGCTACAGCCCACACAATTCACAAAGACAGAAAAAAAAAGAACAATATTTTTATTGTTTGTGTAGCACACTTTGAGGGTGTCACCACCCTTTAACAGACAGACGCACGCTTGTCGCTGCTGCTTTAAGGATGCAGGTGTGGCTACAGCCCACACATTTCACAAAGACCGAAAAAAAAAGAACGATATTTTTATTGTTTGTGTAGCACACTTTGAGGGTGTCACCACCCTTTAACAGACAGACGCACGCTTGTCGCTGCTGCTTTGAGGATGCAGGTGGAATTTAGACGGGATTTGGAACCGGGGACACACTACCTCCATCAATTGTCTAAATCCCACTGCACTAATGGCGGATACCGGACGCACGTCTAACACCAACATAGCAGTCAAGGCCTCAGTTATACGTTTTGCTTCAGGATGTCTGCTGTCGTACTTCATCCTCATCGCTAGGGACTGTTGGAGGGTCAATTGTTTAGTAAAAGTAGTGATGTTCCTACTTCCTCTCTGGGATGATGAACAACCCCCAGCAGCAGCAATAGCACTAGGAGGAAGTGGTTCTTGATGTTTCCCTATTTTATTTTTATCGGAGAAAGTTTGGTCCTCCATTTATGTTATATTGATATATACGTGCGGCTAAAGCGCACACAAACACAGAAAATATTTTTTTATTTTTGCTGGAGAGTAGTGCACTTTGTGGGTTACACCACCCTTTAAGAAATGAGCCAGCCGGCTCTTTACTTATGGGACATAGGCGCACGCTTGGCGCTGCTCCTTTGTTGATGCACGTGCAGCCACAGTGCACACAAGTCACAAACACAGAAAATATATATTTTTTTGGTTTGGAGTGTACTTTGGGGGTTACAGCACCCTTTAACGGTCAAGCCAGCTGGCCCTTTACTTATGACACAGGCGCACGCTTGGCACTACTTTGTTGATGCACGTGCGGCTACTGCGCACACAATTCACAAACACAGAAAATAATTTTTTTTTTGGTTTGGACTGGAGTGTACTTTTGGGGGTTACAGCACCCTTAACGGTCAAGCCAGCCGGCCCTTTACTTATGAAACAGGCGCACGCTTGGCACTACTTTGTTGATGCACGTGTGGCTACTGCGCACACAATTCACAAACACAGCAAATAATTTTTTTTTTGGTTTGGACTGGAGTGTACTTTGGGGGTTACAGCACCCTTTAACGGTCAAGCCAGCCGGCCCTTTACTTATGACACAGGCGCACGCTTGGCACTACTTTGTTGATGCACGTGCGGCTACTGCGCACACAATTCACAAACACAGAAAATAATTTTTTTTTTGGTTTGGACTGGAGTGTACTTTCGGGGGTTACAGCACCCTTAACGGTCAAGCCAGCCGGCCCTTTACTTATGACACAGGCGCACGCTTGGCACTACTTTGTTGATGCACGTGCGGCTACTGCGCACACAATTCACAAACACAGAAAATAATTTTTTTTTTGGTTTGGACTGGAGTGTACTTTCGGGGGTTACAGCACCCTTTAACGGTCAAGCCAGCCGGCCCTTTACTTATGACACAGGCGCACGCTTGGCACTACTTTGTTGATGCACGTGCGGCTACTGCGCACACAATTCACAAACACAGAAAATATTTTTTTTTTTGGTTTGGACTGGAGTGTACTTTCGGGGGTTACAGCACCCTTAACGGTCAAGCCAGCCGGCCCTTTACTTATGACACAGGCGCACGCTTGGCACTACTTTGTTGATGCACGTGCGGCTACTGCGCACACAATTCACAAACACAGAAAATAATTTTTTTTTTGGTTTGGACTGGAGTGTACTTTCGGGGGTTACAGCACCCTTAACGGTCAAGCCAGCCGGCCCTTTACTTATGACACAGGCGCACGCTTTGGCACTACTTTGTTGATGCACGTGCGGCTACTGCGCACACAATTCACAAACACAGAAAATATATTATTTTTTTAGCACTTGGGGGGAGCACCCCTGATGGACAGAGCACCCCCTGGATAACACTACAGCACCCCTTTAGGACTGGGACACTGCACAGGACTTTGGAGAGGACACAGCCCCTATGGAGAACTGACTGCACAACACAGTCCAGCCAGCCCCTATGGACTTTGAAGTAGTGGACACAGCCCCTATTAACAACAGCAGCACAGCACAACACAGCCAGCCCCTATGGACTTTGAAGTAGTGGACAACAGCAGCATTACACTACACTACACTACACAGCCCTAACTCCCACCCTCCCTCTTCACTGTCCACAGCCGAGTGAGAAAATGGTGCCGACGCGGGTACCTTATATAGGATCCAAAACCCGCGAGACTCGGAAGGCGGGATGATGACGTTTTGCCTCGATTTCAGATCCGAGTCAGGCGGGAAAAGTCGAGCCTGACTCGGATCGGACTCGGATCGGGGGGGCTCGGGGGGGTTCGGATTTCAGAAATCCGAACCCGCTCACCCCTAAGCATAACCCATGTCTGCCAGCGAGAGAGCCTGCTACACGGCTATTTCCAGCATAACCCATGTCTGCCAGCGATAGAACCTGCTACACGGCTATTTCCAGTATAACCCATGTCTGCCAGCGAGAGAGCCTGCTACACGGCTATTTCCAGCATAACCCATGTCTGCAAGCGATAAAGCCTGTTACACGGCTATTTCCAGCATAACCCATGTCTGAAAGCGAAAGAGCCTGCTACACCGGCTATTTCCAGTATAACCCATGTCTGCCAGCGAGAGAGCCTGCTACACGGCTATTTCCAGTATAACCCATGTCTGCCAGCGAGAGAGCCTGCTACACGGCTATTTCCAGCATAACCCTTGTCTGCCAGCGAGAGAGCCTGCTACACGGCTATTTCCAGCACAACCCATGTCTGCCAGCGAGAGAACCTGCTACACGGCTATTTCCAGCACAGCCCATGTCTGCCAGCGAGAGAGCCTGCTACACGCCTATTTCCAGTATAACCCGTGTCTGCCAGCGATAGAACCTGCTACACGGCTATTTCCAGCATAACCCATGTCTGCCAGCGAGAGAACCTGCTACACGGCTATTTCCAGCATAACCCATGTCTGCCAGCGAGAGAGCCTGCTACACGCCTATTTCCAGTATAACCCGTGTCTGCCAGCGATAGAACCTGCTACACGGCTATTTCCAGCATAACCCATGTCTGCCAGCGAGAAAACCTGCTACACGGCTATTTCCAGCATAACCCATGTCTGCCAGCGAGAGAGCCTGCTACACGGCTATTTCCAGCATAGCCCATGTCTGCCAGCGATAGAGCCTGCTACACGGCTATTTCCAGTATAACCCATGTCTGCCAGCGAGAGAACCTGCTACACGGCTATTTCCAGCATAACCCATGACTGCCAGCGAGAGAGCCTGCTACACGGCTATTTCCAGCATAACCCATGTCTGCCAGCGAGAGAGCCTGCTACACGGCTATTTCCAGTATAACCCATGTCTGCCAGCGAGAGAGCCTGCTACACGGCTATTTCCAGCATAACCCATGTCTGCCAGCGATAAAGCCAGCTACACGGCTATTTCCAGCATAACCCATGTCTGCCAGCGAGAGAGCCTGCTACACGGCTATTTCCAGTATAACCCATGTCTGCCAGCGAGCGAGCCTGCTACACGGCTATTTCCAGCATAACCCATGTCTGCCAGCGAGACAGCCTGCTACACGGCTATTTCCAGCACAACCCATGTCTGCCAGCGAGAGAGCCTGCTACACGCCTATTTCCAGCATAACCCATGTCTGCCAGCGAGAGAACCAGCTACACGGCTATTTCCAGCATAACCCATGTCTGCCAGCGATAGAACCTGCTACACGGCTATTTCCAGCATAACCCATGTCTGCAAGCGATAGAGCCTGCTACACGGCTATTTCCAGCATAACCCATGTCTGCCAGCGAGAGAGCCTGCTATACGGCTATTTCCAGCATAACCCATGTCTGCCAGCGAGAGAGCCTGCTACACAGCTATTTCCAATATAACCCATGTCTGCCAGCGAGAGAGCCTGCTACACGGCTATTTCCAGCATAACCCATGTCTGCCAGCAAGAGAGCCTGCTACACGGCTATTTCCAATATAACCCATGTCTGCCAGCGAGAGAGCCTGCTACACGGCTATTTCCAGCATAACCCATGTCTGCCAGCGAGAGAGCCTGCGACATGGCTATTTCCAGCATAACCCATGTCTGCCAGCGAGAGAGCCTGCTACACGGCTGTTTCCAGTATAACCCATGTCTGCCAGCGAGAGAGCCTGCTACACGGCTATTTCCAGCACAACCCATGTCTGCCAGCGAGAGAGCCAGCTACACGCCAATTTCCAGTATAACCCGTGTCTGCCAGCGAGAGAACCTGCTACACGGCTATTTCCAGCATAACCCATGTCTGCCAGCGATAGAACCTGCTACACGGCTATTTACAGCATAACCCATGTCTGCCAGCGATAGAGCCTGCTACACGGCTATTTCCAGCATAACCCATGTCTGCCAGCGAGAGAGCCTGCTACACGGCTATTTCCAGCATAACCCATGTCTGCCAGCGAGAGAGTCTGTTACACGGCTATTTCCAGCATAGCCCATGTCTGCCAGCGATAGAGCCTGTTACACGGCTATTTCCAGCATAACCCATGTCTGCCAGCGAGAAAGCCTGTTACACGGCTATTTCTAGCATAACCCATGTCTGCCAGCGAGAGAACCTGCTACACTGCTATTTCCAGCATAACCCATGTCTGCCAGCGAGAGAGCCTGTTACACGGCTATTTCCAGCATAACCCATATCTGCCAGCGAGAGAGCCTGCTACACGGCAATTTTCAGTATAACCCATGTCTGCCAGCGAGAGATCCTGCTACACGGCTATTTCCAGGATAACCCATGTCTGCCAGCGAGAGAGCCTGCTACACGGCTATTTCCAGTATAACCCATGTCTACCATCGAGAGTGCCTGCTACACGGCTATTTCCAGTATAACCCATGTCTGCCATCGAGAGAGCCCGCTACATGGCTATTGCCAGCATAACCCATGTCTGCCAGCGAGAGAGCCTCCGACACGGCTATTTCCAGCACAACCCATGTCTGCCAGCGAGAGAGCCTGCTACACGGCTATTTCCAGCATAACCCATGTCTGCCAGCGATAGAACCTGCTACACGACTATTTCCAGTGTAACCCATGTCTGCCAGCAAGAGAGCCTGCTACACGGCTATTTCCAATATAACCCATGTCTGCCAGCGAGAGAGCCTGCTACACGGCTATTTCCAGCACAACCCATGTCTGCCAGCGAGAGAGCCTGCTACACGGCTATTTCCAGTATAACCCGTGTCTGCCAGCGAGAAAACCTGCTACACGGCTATATCCAGCATAACCCATGTCTGCCAGCGATAGAACCTGCTACACGGCTATTTCCAGCATAACCCATGTCTGCCAGCGATAGAGCCTGCTACACGGCTATTTCTAGCATAACCCATGTCTGCCAGCGAGAGAGCCTGCTACACGGATATTTCCAGCATAGCCCATGTCTGCCAGCGAGACACCTGCTACACGGATATTTCCAGCATAACCCATGTCTGCCAGCGAGAGAGCCTGCTACACGGCTATTTCCAGCATAACCCATGTCTGCCAGCGATACAGCCTGCTACACGGCTATTTCCAGCATAACCCATGTCTGCTAGCGAGAGAACCTGCTACACGGCAATTTCCAGCATAACCCATGTCTGCCAGCGAGAGAGCCTGCTACACGGCTATTTCCAGCATAACCCATGTCTGCCTGCGAGAGAGCCTACTACACTGCTATTTCCAGCATAACCCATGTCTGCCAGCGAGAGAGCCTGCTACACGGCTATTTCCAGCATAACCCGTCTGACAGCGAGAGAGCCTGCTACACGGCTATTTCCAGCATAAACCATGTCTGCCAGCGAGAGAGCCTGCTACACGGCTATTTCCAGCATAACCCATGTCTGCCAGCGAGAGAGCCTGCTACACGGCTATTTCCAGCATAACCCATGTCTTCCAGCGAGAGAGCCTGCTACACGGCTATTTCCAGCATAACCCGTCTGCAAGCGAGAGAGCCTGCTACACGGCTATTTCCAGCATAAACCATGTCTGCCAGCGAGAGATCCTGCTACACGGCTATTTCCAGCATAACCCATGTCTGCCAGCGAGAGAGCCTGCTACACGGCTATTTCCAGCATAACCCAAGTCTGCCAGCGAGAGAGCCTGCTACACGGCTATTTCCAGCATAACCCATGTCTGCCAGTGAGAGAGTCTGCTACATGGCTATTTCCAGTATAACCCATGTCTGCCAGCGAGAGAGCCTGCTACATGGCTATTTTCAGCATAACCCATGTCTGCCAGCGAGAGAGCCTGCTACACGGCTATTGCCAGCATAACCCATGTCTGCCAGCAAGAGAGCCTGCTACATGGCTATTTGCCAGCATAACCCATGTCTGCCAGCGAGAGAGCCTCCGACATGGCTATTTCCAGCATAACCCATGTCTGCCAGCGAAAGAGCCTGCTACACGGCTATTTCCAGCATAACCCATGTCTGCCAGCGATAGAGCCTGCTACACGGCTATTTCCAGCATAACCCATGTCTGCCAGCGATAGAACCTGCTACACAGCTATTTCCAGCATAACCCATGTCTGCCAGCGATAGTACCTGCTACACGGCTATTTCCAGCATAAACCATGTCTGCCAGCGATAGAGCCTGCTACACGGCTATTTCCAGCATAAACCATGTCTGCCAGCGATAGAGCCTGCTACACGGCTATTTCCAGCATAACCCATGTCTGCCAGCGATAGAACCTGCTGCACGGCTATTTCCAGTATAACCCATGTCTGCCAGCGAGAGAGCCTCCTACACGGCTATTTCCAGTATAACCCATGTCTGCCAGCGAGAGAGCCTGCTAAACGGCTATATCCAGCATAACCCTTGTCTGCCAGCGAGAGAGCCTGCTACACGGCTATTTCCAGCATAACCCATGTCTGCCATCGAGAGTGCCTGCTACACGGCTATTTCCAGCATAACCCATGTCTGCCAGCGATAAAGCCTGCTACGCGGCTATTTCCAGCATAACCCATGTCTGCCAGCGATAGATCCTGCTACATGGCTATTGCCAGTATAACCCATGTCTGCCAGCGAGAGAGCCTGCTACACGTCTATTTCCAGTA
Organism: Taudactylus pleione; assembly: GCA_031769625.1. Taxonomy (NCBI): domain Eukaryota; kingdom Metazoa; phylum Chordata; class Amphibia; order Anura; family Myobatrachidae; genus Taudactylus; species Taudactylus pleione. Next base: position 3,512,175 of record JAUIMM010000424.1, on the reverse strand, counting down.
TAACCGATGTCTGCCAGCGAGAGAGCCTGCTACACGGCTATTTCCAGTATAACCCATATCTGCCAGCGATAGAGCCTACTACACGGCTATTTCCAGTATAACCCATGTGTGCCAGTGAGAGAGCCTGCTACACGGCTATTTCCAGCATAACCCATGTCTGAAAGCGAGAGAGCCTGCAACACGGCTATTTCCAGCACAACCCATGTCTGCCAGCGAGAGAGCCTGCTACACGCCTATTTCCAGTATAACCCGTGTCTGCCAGCGAGAGAACCTGCTACACGGCTATTTCCAGCATAACCCATGTCTGCCAGCGATAGAGCCTGTTACACGGCTATTTCCAGCATAGCCCATGTCTGCCAGCGATAGAGCCTGTTACACGGCTATTTCCAGCATAACCCATGTCTGCCAGCGAGAGAGCCTGTTACACGGCTATTTCCAGCATAACCCATGTCTCCCAGTGAGAGAACCTGCTACACGGCTCTTTCCAGCATAACCCATGTCTGCCAGCGAGAGAGCCTGTTACACGGCTATTTCCAGCATAACCCATGTCTGCCAGCGAGAGAGCCTGCTACACGGCAATTTTCAGTATAACCCATGTCTGCCAGCTAAAGAGCCTGCTACACGGCTATTTCCAGGATAACCCATGTCTGCCAGCGAGAGAGCCTGCGACACGGCTTTTTCCAGTATAACCCATGTCTGCCATCGAGAGAGCCTGCTACACGGCTATTGCCAGCATAACCCATGTCTGCCAGCGAGAGAGCCTCCGACACGGCTATTTCCAGCATAACCCATGTCTGCCAGCGAGAGAGCCTGCTACACGGCTATTTCAAGCATAACCCATGTCGGCCAGCGATAGAACCTGCTACACGGCTATTTCCAGTGTAACCCATGTCTGCCAGCGAGAGAGCCTCCGACATGGCTATTTCCAGCATAACCCAAGTCTGCCAGCGAGAGCGCCTGCTACACGGCTATTTCTAGCACAAACCAAGTCTGCCAGCGAGAGAGCCTGCTACACGCCTATTTCCAGTATAACCCGTGTCTGCCAGCGAGAGAACCTGCTACACGGCTATTTCCAGCATAACCCATGTCTGCCAGCGATAGAACCTGCTACACGGCTATTTCCAGCATAACCCATGTCTGCCAGGAAGAGAACCTGCTACACGGCTATTTCCAGCATAACCCATGTCTGCCAGCGAGAGAGCCTGCTACAAGGCTATTTCCAGCATAGCCCTTGTCTGCCAGCGAGAGAACCTGCTACACGGATATTTCCAGCATAACCCATGTCTGCCAGCGAGAGAGCCTGCTACACGGCTATTTCCAACATAACCCATGTCTGCCAGCGAGAGAGCCTGCTACACGGCTATTTCCAGCATAACCCATGTCTGCCAGCGAAAGAACCTGCTACACGGCTATTTCCAGCATAACCCATGTCTGCCAGCGATAAAGCATACTACACGGCTATTTCTAGCATAACCATGTCTGCCAGCGAGAGAGCCTGCTACACGGCTTTTTCCAGCATAACCCATGTCTGCAAGCGATAGAGCCTGCTACACGGCTATTTCCAGCATAACCCATGTCTGCGAGCGATAGAGCCTGCTACACGGCTATTACCAGCATAACCCATGTCTGCCAGCGAGAGAACCTGCTACACGGCTATTTCCAGCATAAGCCATGACTGCCAGCGAGAGAGCCTGCTACACGGCTATTTCCAGCATAACCCATGTCTGCCAGCGAGAGAGCCTGCTACACGGCTATTTCCAGCACAACCCATGTCTGCCAGCGAGAGAGCCTGCTACACGGCTATTTCCAGCATAGCCCATGTCTGTCAGCAAGAGAGCCTGCTACACGGCTATTTCCAGCATAACCCATCTGCCAGCGAGAGAGCCTGCTACACGGCTATTTCCAGCATAAACCATGTCTGCCAGCGAGAGAGCCTGCTACACGGCTATTTCCAGCACAACCCATGTCTGCCAGCGAGAGAGCCTGCTACACGGCTATTTCCAGCATAGCCCATGTCTGTCAGCAAGAGAGCCTGCTACACGGCTATTTCCAGCATAACCCATCTGCCAGCGAGAGAGCCTGCTACACGGCTATTTCCAGCATAAACCATTTCTGCCAGCGATAGAGCCTGCTACACGGCTATTTCCAGCATAACCCATGTCTGCCAGCGATAGAACCTGCTACACGGCTATTTCCAGCAAAAACCATGTCTGCCAGCGATAGAGCCTACTACACGGCTATTTCCAGCATAATCCATGTCTGCCAGCAATAGTACCTGCTACACGGCTATTTCCAGCATAACCCATGTCTGCCAGCGAGAGAGCCTGCTACACGCTATTTACAACATAACCCATGTCTGCCAGCGATAGAACCTGCTACACGGCTATTTCCTGTATAACCCATGTCTGCCAGCGAGAGAGCCTGCTACTTGGCTATTTCCAGCATAACCAATGTCTGCCAGCGATAAAGCCTGCTACGCGGCTATTTCCAGCATAACCCATGTCTGCCAGCGATAGTACCTGCTACACGGCTATTTCCAGCTTAACCCATGTCTGCCAGCGAGAGAGCCTGCTACACAGCTATATCCAGCATAACCCATGTCTGCCAGCGAGAGAGCCTGCTACACGGCTATTTCCAGCATAACCCATGTCTGCCAGCGAGAGTGCCTGCTACACGGCTATTTCCAGCATAACCCATGTCTGCCATCGATAAAGCCTGCTACGCGGCTATTTCCAGCATAACCCATGTCTGCCAGCGATAGAGCCTGCAACATGGCTATTTCCTGTATAACCAATGTCTGCCAGCGAGAGAGCCTGCTACACGGCTATTTCCAGTATAACCCATGTCTGCCAGCAAGAGAGCCTGATACACGGCTATTTCCAATATAACCCATGTCTGCCAGCGAGAGAGCCTCCGACATGGCTATTTCCAGCATAACCCATGACTGCCAGCGATAGAACCTGCTACACGGCTATTTCCAGTATATCCCATGTCTGCCAGCAAGAGAGCCTGCTACACGGCTATTTCCAATATAACCCATGTCTGCCAGCGAGAGAGCCTCCGACATGGCTATTTCCAGCATAACCCATGTCTGCCAGCGAGAGCGCCTGCTACACGGCTATTTCCAGCACAACCCATGTCTGCCAACGAGAGAGCCTGCTACACGCCTATTTCCAGGATAACCCGTGTCTGCCAGCGAGAGAACCTGCTACACGGCTATTTCCAGCATAACCCGTGTCTGCCAGCGATAGAACCTGCTACACAGCTATTTCCAGCATAACCCATGTCTGCCAGCGATAGAGCCTGCTACACGGCTATTTCCAGCATAACCCATGTCTGCCAGCGAGAGAGCCTGCTACACGGCTATTTCCAGCATAACCCATATCTGCCAGCGAGAGAGCCTGCTACACGGCTATTTCCAGCATAACCCATGTCTGCCAGCGAGAGAGCCTGCTATAAGGCTATTTGCAGCATAGCCCATGTCTGCCAGCGAGAGAGCCTGCTATAAGGCTATTTGCAGCATAGCCCATGTCTGCCAGCGAGAGAGCCTGCAACACGGATATTTCCAGCATAACCCATGTCTGCCAGCAAGAGAGCCTGCTACACGGCTATTTCCAGCATAACCCTTGTCTGCCAGCGAGAGAGCCTGCTACACGGCTATTTCCAGAATAACCCATGTCTGCCAGCTATAGAACCTGCTACACGGCTATTTCCAGCATAACCCATGTCTGCCAGCGATAAAGCCTGCTACATGGCTATTTCCAGCATAACCCGTCTGCCAGCGAGAGAGCCTGCTACAAGGCTATTTCCAGCATAGCCCATGTCTGCCAGAGAAAGAGCCTGCTACACGGCTATTTCCAGCATAACCCATGTCTGCCAGCGATACAGCCTGCTACAAGGCTATTTCCAGTGTAACCCATGTCTGCCAGCAAGAGAGCCTGCTACACGGCTATTTCCAATATAACCCATGTCTGCCAGCGAGAGAGCCTCCGACATGGCTATTTCCAGCATAACCCATGTCTGCCAGCGAGAGAGCCTGCTACACGGCTATATCCAGCACAACCCATGTCTGCCAGCGATAGAGCCTGCTACACGCCTATTTCCAGTATAACCCGTGTCTGCCAGCGAGAGAACCTGCTACACGGCTATTTCCAGCATAACCCATGTCTGCCAGCGATAGAACCTGCTATACGGCTATTTCCAGCATAACCCATGTCTGCCAGCGAGAGAGCCTGCTACACGCCTATTTCCAGTATAACCCGTGTCTGCCAGCGACAGAGCCTGCTACACGGCTATTTCCAGCATAACCCATGTCTGCCAGGAAGAGAACCTGCTACACGGCTATTTCCAGCATAACCCATGTCTGCCAGCGAGAGAGCCTGCTACAAGGCAATTTCCAGCATAGCCCATGTCTGCCAGCGAGAGAGCCTGCAACACGGATATTTCCAGCATAACCCATGTCTGCCAGCGAGAGAGCCTGCTACACGGCTATTTCCAGCATAACCCATGTCTGCCAGCGAGAGAGCCTGCTAAAAGGGTATTTCCAGCATAACCCATGTCTGCCAGCTATAGAACCTGCTACACGGCTATTTCCAGCATAACCCATGTCTGCCAGCGATAAAGCCTGCTACATGGCTATTTCCAGCATAACCCGTCTGCCAGCGAGAGAGCCTGCTACAAGGCTATTTCCAGCATAGCCCATGTCTGCCAGCGAGAGAGCCTGCTACACGGATATTTCCAGCATAACCCATGTCTGCCAGCGAGAGAGCCTTCTACATGGCTATTTCCAGCATAACCCATGTCTGCCAGCGATACAGCCTGCTACACGGCTATTTCCAGCATAACCCATGTCTGCCAGCGAGAGAACCTGCTACACGGCTATTTCCAGCATAACCCATGTCTGCCAGCGAGAGAGCCTGCTACACGGCTATTTCCAGCATAACCCATGTCTGCCAGCGAGAGAGCCTGCTACACGGCTATTTCCAGCATAACCCATATCTTCCAGCGAGAGAGCCTGCTACACGGCTATTTCCAGCATAACCCGTCTGCCAGCGAGAGAGCCTGCTACACGGCTATTTCCAGCATAACCCATGTCTGCCAGCGAGAGAGCCTGCTACACGGCTATTTCCAGAATAACCCATGTCTGCCAGCGAGAGAGCCTGCTACACGGCTATTTCCAGCATAACCCATGTCTGCCAGTGAGAGAGCCTGCTACATGGCTATTTCCAGTATAACCATATCTGCCAGCGAGAGAGCCTGCTACACGGCTATTTCCAGCATAACCCATGTCTGCCAGCGAGAGAGCCTGCTACACGGCTATTGCCAGCATAACCCATGTCTGCCAGCAAGAGAGCCTGCTTCACGGCTATTGCCAGCATAACCCATGTCTACCAGCGAGAGAGCCTCCGACATGGCTATTTCCAGCATAACCCATGTGTGCCAGCGAGAGAGTCTGCTACACGGCTATTTCCAGCATAACCCATGTCTGCCAGCGATAGAGCCTGCTACACGGCTATTTCCAGCATAACCCATGTCTGCCAGCGATAGAACCTGCTACACAGCTATTTCCAGCATAACCCATGTCTGCCAGCGATAGTACCTGCTACACGGCTAATTCCAGCAAAAACCATGTCTGCCAGCGATAGAGCCTGCTACACGGCTATTTCCAGCATAACGCATGTCTGCCAGCGATAGAACCTGCTACACGGCAATTTCCAGCATAACCCATGTCTGCCAGCGATAGTACCTGCTACACGGCTATTTCCAGTATAAACCATGTCTGCCAGCGATAGAGCCTGCTACACGGCTATTTCCAGTATAAACCATGTCTGCCAGCGATAGAGCCTGCTACACGGCTATTTCCAGCATAACCCATGTCTGCCAGCGAGAGAGCCTGCTACACGCTATTTACAACATAAACCATGTCTGCCAGCGATAGAACCTGCTACATGGCTAATTCCAGTATAACCCATGTCTGCCAGCGAGAGAGCCTGCTACACGGCTATTTCCAGCATAACACATGTCTGCCAGCGAGAGAGCCTGCTACACGGCTATTTCCAGCATAACCCATGTCTGCCAGCGAAAGAGCCTGCTACACGGCTATATCCAGCATAACCCATGTCTGCCAGCGAGAGAGCCTGCTACACGGCTATTTCCAGCATAACCCATGTCTGCAAGCGAGAGTGCCTGCTACACGGCTATTTCCAGCATAACCCATGTCTGCCAGCGATAAAGCCTGCTACTCGGCTATTTCCAGCATAACCCATGTCTGCCAGCATAACCCATGTTTGCCAGTGATAGAGCCTGCTACATGGCTATTTCCAGTATAACCCATGTCTGCCAGCGAGAGAGCCTGCTACACAGCTATTTCCAGTATAACCCATGTCTGCCAGCGAGAGAGCCTGCTACACGGCTATTTCCAGTATAACCCATATCTGCCAGCGATAGAGCCTACTACACGGCTATTTCCAGTATAACCCATGTGTGCCAGTGAGAGAGCCTGCTACACGGCTATTTCCAGCGTAACCCATGTCTGAAAGCGAGAGAGCCTGCTACACGGCTATTTCCAGTACAACCCATGTCTGCCAGCGAGAGAGCCTGCTACACGCCTATTTCCAGTATAACCTGTGTCTGCCAGCGAGAGAACCTGCTACAAGGCTATTTCCAGCATAACCCATGTCTGCCAGCGATAGAGCCTGTTACACGGCTATTTCCAGCATAGCCCATGTCTGCCAGCGATAGAGCCTGTTACACGGCTATTTCCAGCATAACCCATGTCTGCCAGCGAGAGAGCCTGTTACACGGCTATTTCCAGCATAACCCATGTCTGCCAGCGAGAGAGCCTGTTACACGGCTATTTCCAGCATAACCCATGTTTGCCAGCGAGAGAGCCTGCTACACGGCAATTTTCAGTATAACCCATGTCTGCCAGCGAGAGAGCCTGCTACACGGATATTTCCAGCATAACCCATGTCTGCCAGCGAGAGAGCCTGCTACATGGCTATTTCCAGCATAACCCATGTCTGCCAGCGATACAGCCTGCTACACGGCTATTTCCAGCATAACCCATGTCTGCCAGCGAGAGAACCTGCTACACGGCTATTTCCAGCATGACCCATGTCTGCCAGCGAGAGAGCCTGCTACACTGCTATTTCCAGCATAACCCATGTCTGCCAGCGAGAGAGCCTGCTACACGGCTATTTCCAGCATAACCCATGTCTGCCAGCGAGAGAGCCTGCTACATGGCTATTTCCACCTTAACCGGGCTGCCAGCGATAGAGCCTGCTACACGGCTATTTCCAGCATAAACCATGTCTGCCAGCGAGAGAGCCTGCTACACAGCTATTTCCAGCATAACCCATGTCTGCCAGCGAGAGAGCCTGCTACACGGCAATTTCCAGCATAACCCATATCTTCCAGCGAGAGAGCCTGCTACACGGCTATTTCCAGCATAACCCGTCTGCCAGCGAGAGAGCCTGCTACACGGCTATTTCCAGCATAATCCATGTCTGCCAGCGAGAGAGCCTGCTACACGGCTATTTCCAGCATAACCCATTTCTGCCAGCGAGAGAGCCTGCTACACGGCTATTTCCAGCATAACCCATGTCTGCCAGCGAGAGAGCCTGCTACACGGCTATTTCCAGCATAACCCATGTCTGCCAGTGAGAGAGCCTGCTACATGGCTATTTCCAGTATAACCATATCTGCCAGCGAGAGAGCCTGCTACACGGCTATTTCCAGCATAACCCATGTCTGCCAGCGAGAGAGCCTGCTACACGGCTATTGCCAGCATAACCCATGTCTGCCAGCAAGAGAGCCTGCTACACGGCTATTGCCAGCATAACCCATGTCTACCAGCGAGAGAGCCTCCGACATGGCTATTTCCAGCATAACCCATGTGTGCCAGCGAGAGAGCCTGCTACACGGCTATTTCCAGCATAACCCTTGTCTGCCAGTGAGAGAGCCTGCTACACGGCTATTTCCAGCATAACTCATGTCTGCCAGTGAGAGAGCCTGCTACATGGCTATTTCCAGTATAACCATATCTGCCAGCGAGAGAGCCTGCTACACGGCTATTTCCAGCATAACCCATGTCTGCCAGGAAGAGAACCTGCTACACGGCTATTTCCAGCATAACCCATGTCTGCCAGCGAGAGAGCCTGCTACAAGGCAATTTCCAGCATAGCCCATGTCTGCCAGCGAGAGAGCCTGCAACACGGATATTTCCAGCATAACCCATGTCTGCCAGCGAGAGAGCCTGCTACACGGCTATTTCCAGCATAACCCATGTCTGCCAGCGAGAGAGCCTGCTAAAAGGGTATTTCCAGCATAACCCATGTCTGCCAGCTATAGAACCTGCTACACGGCTATTTCCAGCATAACCCATGTCTGCCAGCGATAAAGCCTGCTACATGGCTATTTCCAGCATAACCCGTCTGCCAGCGAGAGAGCCTGCTACAAGGCTATTTCCAGCATAGCCCATGTCTGCCAGCGAGAGAGCCTGCTACACGGATATTTCCAGCATAACCCATGTCTGCCAGCGAGAGAGCCTTCTACATGGCTATTTCCAGCATAACCCATGTCTGCCAGCGATACAGCCTGCTACACGGCTATTTCCAGCATAACCCATGTCTGCCAGCGAGAGAACCTGCTACACGGCTATTTCCAGCATAACCCATGTCTGCCAGCGAGAGAGCCTGCTACACGGCTATTTCCAGCATAACCCATGTCTGCCAGCGAGAGAGCCTGCTACACGGCTATTTCCAGCATAACCCATATCTTCCAGCGAGAGAGCCTGCTACACGGCTATTTCCAGCATAACCCGTCTGCCAGCGAGAGAGCCTGCTACACGGCTATTTCCAGCATAACCCATGTCTGCCAGCGAGAGAGCCTGCTACACGGCTATTTCCAGAATAACCCATGTCTGCCAGCGAGAGAGCCTGCTACACGGCTATTTCCAGCATAACCCATGTCTGCCAGTGAGAGAGCCTGCTACATGGCTATTTCCAGTATAACCATATCTGCCAGCGAGAGAGCCTGCTACACGGCTATTTCCAGCATAACCCATGTCTGCCAGCGAGAGAGCCTGCTACACGGCTATTGCCAGCATAACCCATGTCTGCCAGCAAGAGAGCCTGCTTCACGGCTATTGCCAGCATAACCCATGTCTACCAGCGAGAGAGCCTCCGACATGGCTATTTCCAGCATAACCCATGTGTGCCAGCGAGAGAGTCTGCTACACGGCTATTTCCAGCATAACCCATGTCTGCCAGCGATAGAGCCTGCTACACGGCTATTTCCAGCATAACCCATGTCTGCCAGCGATAGAACCTGCTACACAGCTATTTCCAGCATAACCCATGTCTGCCAGCGATAGTACCTGCTACACGGCTAATTCCAGCAAAAACCATGTCTGCCAGCGATAGAGCCTGCTACACGGCTATTTCCAGCATAACGCATGTCTGCCAGCGATAGAACCTGCTACACGGCAATTTCCAGCATAACCCATGTCTGCCAGCGATAGTACCTGCTACACGGCTATTTCCAGTATAAACCATGTCTGCCAGCGATAGAGCCTGCTACACGGCTATTTCCAGTATAAACCATGTCTGCCAGCGATAGAGCCTGCTACACGGCTATTTCCAGCATAACCCATGTCTGCCAGCGAGAGAGCCTGCTACACGCTATTTACAACATAAACCATGTCTGCCAGCGATAGAACCTGCTACATGGCTAATTCCAGTATAACCCATGTCTGCCAGCGAGAGAGCCTGCTACACGGCTATTTCCAGCATAACACATGTCTGCCAGCGAGAGAGCCTGCTACACGGCTATTTCCAGCATAACCCATGTCTGCCAGCGAAAGAGCCTGCTACACGGCTATATCCAGCATAACCCATGTCTGCCAGCGAGAGAGCCTGCTACACGGCTATTTCCAGCATAACCCATGTCTGCAAGCGAGAGTGCCTGCTACACGGCTATTTCCAGCATAACCCATGTCTGCCAGCGATAAAGCCTGCTACTCGGCTATTTCCAGCATAACCCATGTCTGCCAGCATAACCCATGTTTGCCAGTGATAGAGCCTGCTACATGGCTATTTCCAGTATAACCCATGTCTGCCAGCGAGAGAGCCTGCTACACGGCTATTTCCAGTATAACCCATGTCTGCCAGCGAGAGAGCCTGCTACACGGCTATTTCCAGTATAACCCATATCTGCCAGCGATAGAGCCTACTACACGGCTATTTCCAGTATAACCCATGTGTGCCAGTGAGAGAGCCTGCTACACGGCTATTTCCAGCGTAACCCATGTCTGAAAGCGAGAGAGCCTGCTACACGGCTATTTCCAGTACAACCCATGTCTGCCAGCGAGAGAGCCTGCTACACGCCTATTTCCAGTATAACCTGTGTCTGCCAGCGAGAGAACCTGCTACAAGGCTATTTCCAGCATAACCCATGTCTGCCAGCGATAGAGCCTGTTACACGGCTATTTCCAGCATAGCCCATGTCTGCCAGCGATAGAGCCTGTTACACGGCTATTTCCAGCATAACCCATGTCTGCCAGCGAGAGAGCCTGTTACACGGCTATTTCCAGCATAACCCATGTCTGCCAGCGAGAGAGCCTGTTACACGGCTATTTCCAGCATAACCCATGTTTGCCAGCGAGAGAGCCTGCTACACGGCAATTTTCAGTATAACCCATGTCTGCCAGCGAGAGAGCCTGCTACACGGATATTTCCAGCATAACCCATGTCTGCCAGCGAGAGAGCCTGCTACACGGCTATTTCCAGCATAACCCATGTCTGCCAGCGAGAGAGCCTGCTACATGGCTATTTCCACCTTAACCGGGCTGCCAGCGATAGAGCCTGCTACACGGCTATTTCCAGCATAAACCATGTCTGCCAGCGAGAGAGCCTGCTACACAGCTATTTCCAGCATAACCCATGTCTGCCAGCGAGAGAGCCTGCTACACGGCAATTTCCAGCATAACCCATATCTTCCAGCGAGAGAGCCTGCTACACGGCTATTTCCAGCATAACCCGTCTGCCAGCGAGAGAGCCTGCTACACGGCTATTTCCAGCATAATCCATGTCTGCCAGCGAGAGAGCCTGCTACACGGCTATTTCCAGCATAACCCATTTCTGCCAGCGAGAGAGCCTGCTACACGGCTATTTCCAGCATAACCCATGTCTGCCAGCGAGAGAGCCTGCTACACGGCTATTTCCAGCATAACCCATGTCTGCCAGTGAGAGAGCCTGCTACATGGCTATTTCCAGTATAACCATATCTGCCAGCGAGAGAGCCTGCTACACGGCTATTTCCAGCATAACCCATGTCTGCCAGCGAGAGAGCCTGCTACACGGCTATTGCCAGCATAACCCATGTCTGCCAGCAAGAGAGCCTGCTACACGGCTATTGCCAGCATAACCCATGTCTACCAGCGAGAGAGCCTCCGACATGGCTATTTCCAGCATAACCCATGTGTGCCAGCGAGAGAGCCTGCTACACGGCTATTTCCAGCATAACCCTTGTCTGCCAGTGAGAGAGCCTGCTACACGGCTATTTCCAGCATAACTCATGTCTGCCAGTGAGAGAGCCTGCTACATGGCTATTTCCAGTATAACCATATCTGCCAGCGAGAGAGCCTGCTACACGACTATTTCCAGCATAACCCATGTCTGCCAGCGAGAGAGCCTGCTACACGGCTATTGCCAGCATAACCCATGTCTGCCAGCAAGAGAGCCTGCTACACGGCTATTGCCAGCATAACCCTTGTCTACCAGCGAGAGAGCCTCCGACATGGCTATTTCCAGCATAACCCATGTGTGCCAGCGAGAGAGTCTGCTACACGGCTATTTCCAGCATAACCCATGTCTGCCAGCGATAGAGCCTGCTACACGGCTATTTCCAGCATAACCCATGTCTGCCAGCGATAGAACCTGCTACACAGCTATTTCCAGCATAACCCATGTCTGCCAGCGATAGTACCTGCTACACGGCTATTTCCAGCAAAAACCATGTCTGCCAGCGATAGAGCCTGCTACACGGCTATTTCCAGCATAACCCATGTCTGCCAGCGAGAGAGCCTCCGACATGGCTATTTCCAGCATAACCCAAGTCTGCCAGCGAGAGCGCCTGCTACACGGCTATTTCTAGCACAAACCATGTCTGCCAGCGAGAGAGCCTGCTACACGCCTATTTCCAGTATAACCCGTGTCTGCCAGCGAGAGAACCTGCTACACGGCTATTTCCAGCATAACCCATGTCTGCCAGGAAGAGAACCTGCTACACGGCTATTTCCAGCATAACCCATGTCTGCCAGCGATAAAGCCTGCTACACAGCTATTTCCAGCATAACCCATGTCTGCCAGCGATAGAGCCTGCTACACGGCTATTTCCAGTATAACCCATGTCTGCCAGCGAGAGAGCCTGCTACACGGCTATTTCCAGTATAACCCATGTCTGCCAGCGAGAGAGCCTGATACACGGCTATTTCCAGCATAACCCATTTCTGCCAGCGATAGAGCCAGCTACACAGCTATTTCCAGTATAACCGATGTATGCCAGTGAGAGAGCCTGCTACACGGCTATATCCAGCATAACCCATGTCTGCCAGCGAGAGAGCCTGATACACGGCTATTTCCAGCATAACCCATTTCTGCCAGCGATAGAGCCAGCTACACAGCTATTTCCAGCATAACCCATGTCTGCCAGCGATAGAGCCTGCTACACGGCTATTTCCAGCATAACCCATGTCTGCCAGCGATAGAGCCTGCTACACGGCTATTTCCAGCATAACCCATGTCTGAAAGCGAGAGAGCCTGCTACACGGCTATTGCCAGCATAACCCATGTCTGCCAGCGAGAGAGCCTCCGACATGGCTATTTCCAGCATAACCCTTATCTGCCAGCGAGAGAGCCTGCTACACGGCTATTTCCAGCATAACCCATCTCTGCCAGCGAGAGATCCTGCTACACGGCTATTTCCAGTATAACCCATGTCTGCCAGCGAGAGAGCCTGCTACACGGCTATTTCCAGCATAACCCATGTCTGCCAGCGATAGAGCCTGCTACACGGCTATTTCCAGCATAACCCATGTCTGCCAGCGATAGAACCTGCTACACAGCTATTTCCAGCATAACCCATGTCTGCCAGCGATAGTACCTGCTACACGGCTATTTCCAGCAAAAACCATGTCTGCCAGCGATAGAGCCTGCTACACGGCTATTTCCAGCATAACCCATGTCTGCCAGCGAGAGAGCCTCCGACATGGCTATTTCCAGCATAACCCAAGTCTGCCAGCGAGAGCGCCTGCTACACGGCTATTTCTAGCACAAACCATGTCTGCCAGCGAGAGAGCCTGCTACACGCCTATTTCCAGTATAACCCGTGTCTGCCAGCGAGAGAACCTGCTACACGGCTATTTCCAGCATAACCCATGTCTGCCAGGAAGAGAACCTGCTACACGGCTATTTCCAGCATAACCCATGTCTGCCAGCGAGAGAGCCTGCTACAAGGCTATTTCCAGCATAGCCCTTGTCTGCCAGCGAGAGAACCTGCTACACGGATATTTCCAGCATAACCCATGTCTGCCAGCGAGAGAGCCTGCTACACGGCTATTTCCAACATAACCCATGTCTGCCAGCGAGAGAGCCTGCTACACGGCTATTTCCAGCATAACCCATGTCTGCCAGCGAAAGAACCTGCTACACGGCTATTTCCAGCATAACCCATGTCTGCCAGCGATAAAGCATACTACACGGCTATTTCTAGCATAACCATGTCTGCCAGCGAGAGAGCTTGCTACACGGCTTTTTCCAGCATAACCCATGTCTGCCAGCGATAGAGCCTGCTACACGGCTATTTCCAGCATAACCCATGTCTGCGAGCAATAGAGCCTGCTACACGGCTATTACCAGCATAACCCATGTCTGCCAGCGAGAGAACCTGCTACACGGCTATTTCCAGCATAACCCATGACTGCCAGCGAGAGAGCCTGCTACACGGCTATTTCCAGCATAAACCATGTCTGCCAGCGAGAGAGCCTGCTACACGGCTATTTCCAGCACAACCCATGTCTGCCAGCGAGAGAGCCTGCTACACGGCTATTTCCAGCATAGCCCATGTCTGTCAGCAAGAGAGCCTGCTACACGGCTATTTCCAGCATAAACCATGTCTGCCAGCGATAGAGCCTGCTACACGGCTATTTCCAGCATAACCCATGTCTGCCAGCGATAGAACCTGCTACACGGCTATTTCCAGCAAAAACCATGTCTGCCAGCGATAGAGCCTGCTACACGGCTATTTCCAGCATAATCCATGTCTGCCAGCAATAGTACCTGCTACACGGCTATTTCCAGCATAACCCATGTCTGCCAGTGAGAGAGCCTGCTACACGCTATTTACAACATAACCCATGTCTGCCAGCGATAGAACCTGCTACACGGCTATTTCCTGTATAACCCATGTCTGCCAGCGAGAGAGCCTGCTACTTGGCTATTTCCAGCATAACCAATGTCTGCCAGCGATAAAGCCTGCTACGCGGCTATTTCCAGCATAACCCATGTCTGCCAGCGATAGTACCTGCTACACGGCTATTTCCAGCATAACCCATGTCTGCCAGCGAGAGAGCCTGCTACACTGCAATTTCCAGCATAACCCATGTCTGCCAGCGATACAGCCTGCTACACGGCTATTTCCAGCATAACCCATGTCTGCCAGCGAGAGAACCTGCTACACGGCTATTTCCAGCATAACCCATGTCTGCCAGCGAGAGAGCCTGCTACACTGCTATTTCCAGCATAACCCATGTCTGCCAGCGAGAGAGCCTGCTACACGGCTATTTCCTGTATAACCCATGTCTGCCAGCGAGAGAGCCTGCTACTTGGCTATTTCCAGCATAACCAATGTCTGCCAGCGATAAAGCCTGCTACGCGGCTATTTCCAGCATAACCCATGTCTGCCAGCGATAGTACCTGCTACACGGCTATTTCCAGCATAACCCATGTCTGCCAGCGATAGAGCCTGCTACACAGCTATTTCCAGCATAACCCATGTCTGCCAGCGATACAGCCTGCTACACGGCTATTTCCAGCATAACCCATGTCTGCCAGCGAGAGAACCTGCTACACGGCTATTTCCAGCATAACCCATGTCTGCCAGCGAGAGAGCCTGCTACACTGCTATTTCCAGCATAACCCATGTCTGCCAGCGAGAGAGCCTGCTACACGGCTATTTCCAGCATAACCCATGTCTGCCAGCGAGAGAGCCTGCTACATGGCTATTTCCACCTTAACCGGGCTGCCAGCGATAGAGCCTGCTACACGGCTATTTCCAGCATAAACCATGTCTGCCAGCGAGAGAGCCTGCTACACAGCTATTTCCAGCATAACCCATGTCTGCCATCGATAAAGCCTGCTACGCGGCTATTTCCAGCATAACCCATGTCTGCCAGCGATAGAGCCTGCAACATGGCTATTTCCAGTATAACCCATGTCTGCCAGCGAGAGAGCCTGCTACACGGCTATTTCCAGTATAACCCATGTCTGCCAGCAAGAGAGCCTGATACACGGCTATTTCCAATATAACCCATGTCTGCCAGCGAGAGAGCCTCCGACATGGCTATTTCCAGCATAACCCATGACTGCCAGCGACAGAACCTGCTACACGGCTATTTCCAGTATAACCCATGTCTGCCAGCAAGAGAGCCTGCTACACGGCTATTTCCAATATAACCCATGTCTGCCAGCGAGAGAGCCTCCGACATGGCTATTTCCAGCATAACCCATGTCTGCCAGCGAGAGCGCCTGCTACACGGCTATTTCCAGCACAACCCATGTCTGCCAACGAGAGAGCCTGCTACACGCCTATTTCCAGGATAACCCGTGTCTGCCAGCGAGAGAACCTGCTACACGGCTATTTCCAGCATAACCCGTGTCTGCCAGCGATAGAACCTGCTACACAGCTATTTCCAGCATAACCCATGTCTGCCAGCGATAGAGCCTGCTACACGGCTATTTCCAGCATAACCCATGTCTGCCAGCGAGAGAGCCTGCTACACGGCTATTTCCAGCATAACCCATATCTGCCAGCGAGAGAGCCTGCTACACGGCTATTTCCAGCATAACCCATGTCTGCCACCGAGAGAGCCTGCTATAAGGCTATTTGCAGCATAGCCCATGTCTGCCAGCGAGAGAGCCTGCTATAAGGCTATTTGCAGCGTAGCCCATGTCTGCCAGCGAGAGAGCCTGCAACACGGATATTTCCAGCATAACCCATGTCTGCCAGCAAGAGAGCCTGCTACACGGCTATTTCCAGCATAACCCTTGTCTGCCAGCGAGAGAGCCTGCTACACGGCTATTTCCAGAATAACCCATGTCTGCCAGCTATAGAACCTGCTACACGGCTATTTCCAGCATAACCCATGTCTGCCAGCGATAAAGCCTGCTACATGGCTATTTCCAGCATAACCCGTCTGCCAGCGAGAGAGCCTGCTACAAGGCTATTTCCAGCATAGCCCATGTCTGCCAGAGAAAGAGCCTGCTACACGGCTATTTCCAGCATAACCCATGTCTGCCAGCGATACAGCCTGCTACAAGGCTATTTCCAGTGTAACCCATGTCTGCCAGCAAGAGAGCCTGCTACACGGCTATTTCCAATATAACCCATGTCTGCCAGCGAGAGAGCCTCCGACATGGCTATTTCCAGCATAACCCATGTCTGCCAGCGAGAGAGCCTGCTACACGGCTATATCCAGCACAACCCATGTCTGCCAGCGAGAGAGCCTGCTACACGCCTATTTCCAGTATAACCCGTGTCTGCCAGCGAGAGAACCTGCTACACGGCTATTTCCAGCATAACACATGTCTGCCAGCGATAGAACCTGCTATACGGCTATTTCCAGCATAACCCATGTCTGCCAGCGAGAGAGCCTGCTACACGCCTATTTCCAGTATAACCCGTGTCTGCCAGCGACAGAGCCTGCTACACGGCTATTTCCAGCATAACCCATGTCTGCCAGGAAGAGAACCTGCTACACGGCTATTTCCAGCATAACCCATGTCTGCCAGCGAGAGAGCCTGCTACAAGGCTATTTCCAGCATAGCCCATGTCTGCCAGCGAGAGAGCCTGCAACACGGATATTTCCAGCATAACCCATGTCTGCCAGCGAGAGAGCCTGCTACACGGCTATTTCCAGCATAACCCATGTCTGCCAGCGAGAGAGCCTGCTAAAAGGGTATTTCCAGCATAACCCATGTCTGCCAGCTATAGAACCTGCTACACGGCTATTTCCAGCATAACCCATGTCTGCCAGCGATAAAGCCTGCTACATGGCTATTTCCAGCATAACCCGTCTGCCAGCGAGAGAGCCTGCTACAAGGCTATTTCCAGCATAGCCCATGTCTGCCAGCGAGAGAGCCTGCTACACGGATATTTCCAGCATAACCCATGTCTGCCAGCGAGAGAGCCTGCTACATGGCTATTT
Organism: Taudactylus pleione; assembly: GCA_031769625.1. Lineage (NCBI taxonomy): Eukaryota > Metazoa > Chordata > Amphibia > Anura > Myobatrachidae > Taudactylus > Taudactylus pleione. Next base: position 3,494,690 of record JAUIMM010000424.1, on the reverse strand, counting down.
CCAGCATAACCCATGTCTGCCAGCGATACAGCCTGCTACACGGCTATTTCCAGCATAACCCATGTCTGCCAGCGAGAGAACCTGCTACACGGCTATTTCCAGCATAACCCATGTCTGCCAGCGAGAGAGCCTGCTACACGGCTATTTCCAGCATAACCCATGTCTGCCAGCGAGAGAGCCTGCTACACGGCTATTTCCAGCATAACCCATATCTTCCAGCGAGAGAGCCTGCTACACGGCTATTTCCAGCATAACCCGTCTGCCAGCGAGAGAGCCTGCTACACGGCTATTTCCAGCATAACCCATGTCTGCCAGCGAGAGAGCCTGCTACACGGCTATTTCCAGAATAACCCATGTCTGCCAGCGAGAGAGCCTGCTACACGGCTATTTCCAGCATAACCCATGTCTGCCAGTGAGAGAGCCTGCTACATGGCTATTTCCAGTATAACCATATCTGCCAGCGATAGAACCTGCTACACAGCTATTTCCAGCATAACCCATGTCTGCCAGCGATAGTACCTGCTACACGGCTAATTCCAGCAAAAACCATGTCTGCCAGCGATAGAGCCTGCTACACGGCTATTTCCAGCATAACCCATGTCTGCCAGCGATAGAACCTGCTACACGGCAATTTCCAGCATAACCCATGTCTGCCAGCGATAGTACCTGCTACACGGCTATTTCCAGTATAAACCATGTCTGCCAGCGATAGAGCCTGCTACACGGCTATTTCCAGTATAAACCATGTCTGCCAGCGATAGAGCCTGCTACACGGCTATTTCCAGCATAACCCATGTCTGCCAGCGAGAGAGCCTGCTACACGCTATTTACAAAATAACCCATGTCTGCCAGCGATAGAACCTGCTACACGGCTAATTCCAGTATAACCCATGTCTGCCAGCGAGAGAGCCTGCTACACGGCTATTTCCAGCATAACACATGTCTGCCAGCGAGAGAGCCTGCTACACGGCTATTTCCAGCATAACCCATGTCTGCCAGCGAGAGAGCCTGCTACACGGCTATATCCAGCATAACCCATGTCTGCCAGCGAGAGAGCCTGCTACACGGCTATTTCCAGCATAACCCATGTCTGCAAGCGAGAGTGCCTGCTACACGGCTATTTCCAGCATAACGCATGTCTGCCAGCGATAGAACCTGCTACACGGCAATTTCCAGCATAACCCATGTCTGCCAGCGATAGTACCTGCTACACGGCTATTTCCAGTATAAACCATGTCTGCCAGCGATAGAGCCTGCTACACGGCTATTTCCAGTATAAACCATGTCTGCCAGCGATAGAGCCTGCTACACAGCTATTTCCAGCATAACCCATGTCTGCCAGCGAGAGAGCCTGCTACACGCTATTTACAACATAAACCATGTCTGCCAGCGATAGAACCTGCTACATGGCTAATTCCAGTATAACCCATGTCTGCCAGCGAGAGAGCCTGCTACACGGCTATTTCCAGCATAACACATGTCTGCCAGCGAGAGAGCCTGCTACACGGCTATTTCCAGCATAACCCATATCTGCCAGCGAAAGAGCCTGCTACACGGCTATATCCAGCATAACCCATGTCTGCCAGCGAGAGAGCCTGCTACACGGCTATTTCCAGCATAACCCATGTCTGCAAGCGAGAGTGCCTGCTACACGGCTATTTCCAGCATAACCCATGTCTGCCAGCGATAAAGCCTGCTACTCGGCTATTTCCAGCATAACCCATGTCTGCCAGCGATAGAGCCTGCTACATGGCTATTTCCAGTATAACCCATGTCTGCCAGCGAGAGAGCCTGCTACACGGCTATTTCCAGTATAACCCATGTCTGCCAGCGAGAGAGCCTGCTACACGGCTATTTCCAGTATAACCCATATCTGCCAGCGATAGAGCCTACTACATGGCTATTTCCAGTATAACCCATGTGTGCCAGTGAGAGAGCCTGCTACACGGCTATTTCCAGCGTAACCCATGTCTGAAAGCGAGAGAGCCTGCTACACGGCTATTTCCAGTACAACCCATGTCTCCCAGCGAGAGAGCCTGCTACACGCCTATTTCCAGTATAACCTGTGTCTGCCAGCGAGAGAACCTGCTACAAGGCTATTTCCAGCATAACCCATGTCTGCCAGCGATAGAGCCTGTTACACGGCTATTTCCAGCATAGCCCATGTCTGCCAGCGATAGAGCCTGTTACACGGCTATTTCCAGCATAACCCATGTCTGCCAGCGAGAGAGCCTGTTACACGGCTATTTCCAGCATAACCCATGTCTGCCAGCGAGAGAGCCTGTTACACGGCTATTTCCAGCATAACCCATGTTTGCCAGCGAGAGAGCCTGCTACACGGCAATTTTCAGTATAACCCATGTCTGCCAGCGAGAGAGCCTGCTACACGGATATTTCCAGCATAACCCATGTCTGCCAGCGAGAGAGCCTGCTACATGGCTATTTCCAGCATAACCCATGTCTGCCAGCGATACAGCCTGCTACACGGCTATTTCCAGCATAACCCATGTCTGCCAGCGAGAGAACCTGCTACACGGCTATTTCCAGCATAACCCATGTCTGCCAGCGAGAGAGCCTGCTACACTGCTATTTCCAGCATAACCCATGTCTGCCAGCGAGAGAGCCTGCTACACGGCTATTTCCAGCATAACCCATATCTGCCAGCGAGAGAGCCTGCTACATGGCTATTTCCACCTTAACCGGGCTGCCAGCGATAGAGCCTGCTACACGGCTATTTCCAGCATAAACCATGTCTGCCAGCGAGAGAGCCTGCTACACAGCTATTTCCAGCATAACCCATGTCTGCCAGCGAGAGAGCCTGCTACACGGCAATTTCCAGCATAACCCATATCTTCCAGCGAGAGAGCCTGCTACACGGCTATTTCCAGCATAACCCGTCTGCCAGCTAGAGAGCCTGCTACACGGCTATTTCCAGCATAATCCATGTCTGCCAGCGAGAGAGCCTGCTACACGGCTATTTCCAGCATAACCCATTTCTGCCAGCGAGAGAGCCTGCTACACGGCTATTTCCAGCATAACCCATGTCTGCCAGCGAGAGAGCCTGCTACACGGCTATTTCCAGCATAACCCATGTCTGCCAGTGAGAGAGCCTGCTACATGGCTATTTCCAGTATAACCATATCTGCCAGCGAGAGAGCCTGCTACACGGCTATTTCCAGCATAACCCATGTCTGCCAGCGAGAGAGCCTGCTACACGGCTATTGCCAGCATAACCCATGTCTGCCAGCAAGAGAGCCTGCTACACGGCTATTGCCAGCATAACCCATGTCTACCAGCGAGAGAGCCTCCGACATGGCTATTTCCAGCATAACCCATGTGTGCCAGCGAGAGAGCCTGCTACACGGCTATTTCCAGCATAACCCTTGTCTGCCAGTGAGAGAGCCTGCTACATGGCTATTTCCAGCATAACCCATGTCTGCCAGTGAGAGAGCCTGCTACATGGCTATTTCCAGTATAACCATATCTGCCAGCGAGAGAGCCTGCTACACGACTATTTCCAGCATAACCCATGTCTGCCAGCGAGAGAGCCTGCTACACGGCTATTGCCAGCATAACCCATGTCTGCCAGCAAGAGAGCCTGCTACACGGCTATTGCCAGCATAACCCTTGTCTACCAGCGAGAGAGCCTCCGACATGGCTATTTCCAGCATAACCCATGTGTGCCAGCGAGAGAGTCTGCTACACGGCTATTTCCAGCATAACCCATGTCTGCCAGCGATAGAGCCTGCTACACGGCTATTTCCAGCATAACCCATGTCTGCCAGCGATAGAACCTGCTACACAGCTATTTCCAGCATAACCCATGTCTGCCAGCGATAGTACCTGCTACACGGCTATTTCCAGCAAAAACCATGTCTGCCAGCGATAGAGCCTGCTACACGGCTATTTCCAGCATAACCCATGTCTGCCAGCGAGAGAGCCTCCGACATGGCTATTTCCAGCATAACCCAAGTCTGCCAGCGAGAGCGCCTGCTACACGGCTATTTCTAGCACAAACCATGTCTGCCAGCGAGAGAGCCTGCTACACGCCTATTTCCAGTATAACCCGTGTCTGCCAGCGAGAGAACCTGCTACACGGCTATTTCCAGCATAACCCATGTCTGCCAGGAAGAGAACCTGCTACACGGCTATTTCCAGCATAACCCATGTCTGCCAGCGAGAGAGCCTGCTACAAGGCTATTTCCAGCATAGCCCTTGTCTGCCAGCGAGAGAACCTGCTACACGGATATTTCCAGCATAACCCATGTCTGCCAGCGAGAGAGCCTGCTACACGGCTATTTCCAACATAACCCATGTCTGCCAGCGAGAGAGCCTGCTACACGGCTATTTCCAGCATAACCCATGTCTGCCAGCGAGAGAACCTGCTACACGGCTATTTCCAGCATAACCCATGTCTGCCAGCGATAAAGCATACTACACGGCTATTTCTAGCATAACCATGTCTGCCAGCGAGAGAGCCTGCTACACGGCTTTTTCCAGCATAACCCATGTCTGCCAGCGATAGAGCCTGCTACACGGCTATTTCCAGCATAACCCATGTCTGCGAGCGATAGAGCCTGCTACACGGCTATTACCAGCATAACCCATGTCTGCCAGCGAGAGAACCTGCTACACGGCTATTTCCAGCATAACCCATGACTGCCAGCGAGAGAGCCTGCTACACGGCTATTTCCAGCATAAACCATGTCTGCCAGCGAGAGAGCCTGCTACACGGCTATTTCCAGCACAACCCATGTCTGCCAGCGAGAGAGCCTGCTACACGGCTATTTCCAGCATAGCCCATGTCTGTCAGCAAGAGAGCCTGCTACACGGCTATTTCCAGCATAAACCATGTCTGCCAGCGATAGAGCCTGCTACACGGCTATTTCCAGCATAACCCATGTCTGCCAGCGATAGAACCTGCTACACGGCTATTTCCAGCAAAAACCATGTCTGCCAGCGATAGAGCCTGCTACACGGCTATTTCCAGCATAATCCATGTCTGCCAGCAATAGTACCTGCTACACGGCTATTTCCAGCATAACCCATGTCTGCCAGTGAGAGAGCCTGCTACACGCTATTTACAACATAACCCATGTCTGCCAGCGATAGAACCTGCTACACGGCTATTTCCTGTATAACCCATGTCTGCCAGCGAGAGAGCCTGCTACTTGGCTATTTCCAGCATAACCAATGTCTGCCAGCGATAAAGCCTGCTACGCGGCTATTTCCAGCATAACCCATGTCTGCCAGCGATAGTACCTGCTACACGGCTATTTCCAGCATAACCCATGTCTGCCAGCGAGAGAGCCTGCTACACTGCAATTTCCAGCATAACCCATGTCTGCCAGCGATACAGCCTGCTACACGGCTATTTCCAGCATAACCCATGTCTGCCAGCGAGAGAACCTGCTACACGGCTATTTCCAGCATAACCCATGTCTGCCAGCGAGAGAGCCTGCTACACTGCTATTTCCAGCATAACCCATGTCTGCCAGCGAGAGAGCCTGCTACACGGCTATTTCCTGTATAACCCATGTCTGCCAGCGAGAGAGCCTGCTACTTGGCTATTTCCAGCATAACCAATGTCTGCCAGCGATAAAGCCTGCTACGCGGCTATTTCCAGCATAACCCATGTCTGCCAGCGATAGTACCTGCTACACGGCTATTTCCAGCATAACCCATGTCTGCCAGCGATAGAGCCTGCTACACAGCTATTTCCAGCATAACCCATGTCTGCCAGCGATACAGCCTGCTACACGGCTATTTCCAGCATAACCCATGTCTGCCAGCGAGAGAACCTGCTACACGGCTATTTCCAGCATAACCCATGTCTGCCAGCGAGAGAGCCTGCTACACTGCTATTTCCAGCATAACCCATGTCTGCCAGCGAGAGAGCCTGCTACACGGCTATTTCCAGCATAACCCATGTCTGCCAGCGAGAGAGCCTGCTACATGGCTATTTCCACCTTAACCGGGCTGCCAGCGATAGAGCCTGCTACACGGCTATTTCCAGCATAAACCATGTCTGCCAGCGAGAGAGCCTGCTACACAGCTATTTCCAGCATAACCCATGTCTGCCATCGATAAAGCCTGCTACGCGGCTATTTCCAGCATAACCCATGTCTGCCAGCGATAGAGCCTGCAACATGGCTATTTCCAGTATAACCCATGTCTGCCAGCGAGAGAGCCTGCTACACGGCTATTTCCAGTATAACCCATGTCTGCCAGCAAGAGAGCCTGATACACGGCTATTTCCAATATAACCCATGTCTGCCAGCGAGAGAGCCTCCGACATGGCTATTTCCAGCATAACCCATGACTGCCAGCGATAGAACCTGCTACACGGCTATTTCCAGTATAACCCATGTCTGCCAGCAAGAGAGCCTGCTACACGGCTATTTCCAATATAACCCATGTCTGCCAGCGAGAGAGCCTCCGACATGGCTATTTCCAGCATAACCCATGTCTGCCAGCGAGAGCGCCTGCTACACGGCTATTTCCAGCACAACCCATGTCTGCCAACGAGAGAGCCTGCTACACGCCTATTTCCAGGATAACCCGTGTCTGCCAGCGAGAGAACCTGCTACACGGCTATTTCCAGCATAACCCGTGTCTGCCAGCGATAGAACCTGCTACACAGCTATTTCCAGCATAACCCATGTCTGCCAGCGATAGAGCCTGCTACACGGCTATTTCCAGCATAACCCATGTCTGCCAGCGAGAGAGCCTGCTACACGGCTATTTCCAGCATAACCCATATCTGCCAGCGAGAGAGCCTGCTACACGGCTATTTCCAGCATAACCCATGTCTGCCACCGAGAGAGCCTGCTATAAGGCTATTTGCAGCATAGCCCATGTCTGCCAGCGAGAGAGCCTGCTATAAGGCTATTTGCAGCGTAGCCCATGTCTGCCAGCAAGAGAGCCTGCTACACGGCTATTTCCAGCATAACCCTTGTCTGCCAGCGAGAGAGCCTGCTACACGGCTATTTCCAGAATAACCCATGTCTGCCAGCTATAGAACCTGCTACACGGCTATTTCCAGCATAACCCATGTCTGCCAGCGATAAAGCCTGCTACATGGCTATTTCCAGCATAACCCGTCTGCCAGCGAGAGAGCCTGCTACAAGGCTATTTCCAGCATAGCCCATGTCTGCCAGAGAAAGAGCCTGCTACACGGCTATTTCCAGCATAACCCATGTCTGCCAGCGATACAGCCTGCTACAAGGCTATTTCCAGTGTAACCCATGTCTGCCAGCAAGAGAGCCTGCTACACGGCTATTTCCAATATAACCCATGTCTGCCAGCGAGAGAGCCTCCGACATGGCTATTTCCAGCATAACCCATGTCTGCCAGCGAGAGAGCCTGCTACACGGCTATATCCAGCACAACCCATGTCTGCCAGCGAGAGAGCCTGCTACACGCCTATTTCCAGTATAACCCGTGTCTGCCAGCGAGAGAACCTGCTACACGGCTATTTCCAGCATAACACATGTCTGCCAGCGATAGAACCTGCTATACGGCTATTTCCAGCATAACCCATGTCTGCCAGCGAGAGAGCCTGCTACACGCCTATTTCCAGTATAACCCGTGTCTGCCAGCGACAGAGCCTGCTACACGGCTATTTCCAGCATAACCCATGTCTGCCAGGAAGAGAACCTGCTACACGGCTATTTCCAGCATAACCCATGTCTGCCAGCGAGAGAGCCTGCTACAAGGCTATTTCCAGCATAGCCCATGTCTGCCAGCGAGAGAGCCTGCAACACGAATATTTCCAGCATAACCCATGTCTGCCAGCGAGAGAGCCTGCTACACGGCTATTTCCAGCATAACCCATGTCTGCCAGCGAGAGAGCCTGCTAAAAGGGTATTTCCAGCATAACCCATGTCTGCCAGCTATAGAACCTGCTACACGGCTATTTCCAGCATAACCCATGTCTGCCAGCGATAAAGCCTGCTACATGGCTATTTCCAGCATAACCCGTCTGCCAGCGAGAGAGCCTGCTACAAGGCTATTTCCAGCATAGCCCATGTCTGCCAGCGAGAGAGCCTGCTACACGGATATTTCCAGCATAACCCATGTCTGCCAGCGAGAGAGCCTGCTACATGGCTATTTCCAGCATAACCCATGTCTGCCAGCGATACAGCCTGCTACACGGCTATTTCCAGCATAACCCATGTCTGCCAGCGAGAGAACCTGCTACACGGCTATTTCCAGCATAACCCATGTCTGCCAGCGAGAGAGCCTGCTACACGGCTATTTCCAGCATAACCCATGTCTGCCAGCGAGAGAGCCTGCTACACGGCTATTTCCAGCATAACCCATATCTTCCAGCGAGAGAGCCTGCTACACGGCTATTTCCAGCATAACCCGTCTGCCAGCGAGAGAGCCTGCTACACGGCTATTTCCAGCATAACCCATGTCTGCCAGCGAGAGAGCCTGCTACACGGCTATTTCCAGAATAACCCATGTCTGCCAGCGAGAGAGCCTGCTACACGGCTATTTCCAGCATAACCCATGTCTGCCAGTGAGAAAGCCTGCTACATGGCTATTTCCAGTATAACCATATCTGCCAGCGAGAGAGCCTGCTACACGGCTATTTCCAGCATAACCCATGTCTGCCAGCGAGAGAGCCTGCTACACGGCTATTGCCAGCATAACCCATGTCTGCCAGCAAGAGAGCCTGCTACACGGCTATTGCCAGCATAACCCATGTCTGCAAGCGAGAGAGCCTCCGACATGGCTATTTCCAGCATAACCCATGTGTGCCAGCGAGAGAGTCTGCTACACGGCTATTTCCAGCATAACCCATGTCTGCCAGCGATAGAGCCTGCTACACGGCTATTTCCAGCATAACCCATGTCTGCCAGCGATAGAACCTGCTACACAGCTATTTCCAGCATAACCCATGTCTGCCAGCGATAGTACCTGCTACACGGCTAATTCCAGCAAAAACCATGTCTGCCAGCGATAGAGCCTGCTACACGGCTATTTCCAGCATAACCCATGTCTGCCAGCGATAGAACCTGCTACACGGCAATTTCCAGCATAACCCATGTCTGCCAGCGATAGTACCTGCTACACGGCTATTTCCAGTATAAACCATGTCTGCCAGCGATAGAGCCTGCTACACGGCTATTTCCAGTATAAACCATGTCTGCCAGCGATAGAGCCTGCTACACGGCTATTTCCAGCATAACCCATGTCTGCCAGCGAGAGAGCCTGCTACACGCTATTTACAAAATAACCCATGTCTGCCAGCGATAGAACCTGCTACACGGCTAATTCCAGTATAACCCATGTCTGCCAGCGAGTTAGCCTGCTACACGGCTATTTCCAGCATAACACATGTCTGCCAGCGAGAGAGCATGCTACACGGCTATTTCCAGCATAACCCATGTCTGCCAGCGAGAGAGCCTGCTACACGGCTATATCCAGCATAACCCATGTCTGCCAGCGAGAGAGCCTGCTACACGGCTATTTCCAGCATAACCCATGTCTGCAAGCGAGAGTGCCTGCTACACGGCTATTTCCAGCATAACCCATGTCTGCCAGCGATAAAGCCTGCTACTCGGCTATTTCCAGCATAACCCATGTCTGCCAGCGATAGAGCCTGCTACATGTCTATTTCCAGTATAACCCATGTCTGCCAGCGAGAGAGCCTGCTACACGGCTATTTCCAGTATAACCCATGTCTGCCAGCGAGAGAGCCTGCTACACGGCTATTTCCAGTATAACCCATATCTGCCAGCGATAGAGCCTACTACACGGCTATTTCCAGTATAACCCATGTGTGCCAGTGAGAGAGCCTGCTACACGGCTATTTCCAGCGTAACCCATGTCTGAAAGCGAGAGAGCCTGCTACACGGCTATTTCCAGCACAACCCATGTCTGCCAGCGAGAGAGCCTGCTACACGCCTATTTCCAGTATAACCTGTGTCTGCCAGCGAGAGAACCTGCTACAAGGCTATTTCCAGCATAACCCATGTCTGCCAGCGATAGAGCCTGTTACACGGCTATTTCCAGCATAGCCCATGTCTGCCAGCGATAGAGCCTGTTACACGGCTATTTCCAGCATAACCCATGTCTGCCAGCGAGAGAGCCTGTTACACGGCTATTTCCAGCATAACCCATGTCTGCCAGCGAGAGAGCCTGTTACACGGCTATTTCCAGCATAACCCATGTTTGCCAGCGAGAGAGCCTGCTACACGGCAATTTTCAGTATAACCCATGTCTGCCAGCGAGAGAGCCTGCTACACGGATATTTCCAGCATAACCCATGTCTGCCAGCGAGAGAGCCTGCTACATGGCTATTTCCAGCATAACCCATGTCTGCCAGCGATACAGCCTGCTACACGGCTATTTCCAGCATAACCCATGTCTGCCAGCGAGAGAACCTGCTACACGGCTATTTCCAGCATAACCCATGTCTGCCAGCGAGAGAGCATGCTACACGGCTATTTCCAGCATAACCCATGTCTGCCAGCGAGAGAGCCTGCTACACTGCTATTTCCAGCATAACCCATGTCTGCCAGCGAGAGAGCCTGCTACACGGCTATTTCCAGCATAACCCATGTCTGCCAGCGAGAGAGCCTGCTACATGGCTATTTCCACCTTAACCGGGCTGCCAGCGATAGAGCCTGCTACACGGCTATTTCCAGCATAAACCATGTCTGCCAGCGAGAGAGCCTGCTACACAGCTATTTCCAGCATAACCCATGTCTGCCAGCGAGAGAGCCTGCTACACGGCTATTTCCAGCATAACCCATATCTTCCAGCGAGAGAGCCTGCTACACGGCTATTTCCAGCATAACCCGTCTGCCAGCGAGAGAGCCTGCTACACGGCTATTTCCAGCATAATCCATGTCTGCCAGCGAGAGAGCCTGCTACACGGCTATTTCCAGCATAACCCATTTCTGCCAGCGAGAGAGCCTGCTACACGGCTATTTCCAGCATAACCCATGTCTGCCAGCAAGAGAGCCTGCTACACGGCTATTTCCAGCATAACCCATGTCTGCCAGTGAGAGAGCCTGCTACATGGCTATTTCCAGTATAACCATATCTGCCAGCGAGAGAGCCTGCTACACGGCTATTTCCAGCATAACCCATGTCTGCCAGCGAGAGAGCCTGCTACACGGCTATTGCCAGCATAACCCATGTCTGCCAGCAAGAGAGCCTGCTACACGGCTATTGCCAGCATAACCCATGTCTACCAGCGAGAGAGCCTCCGACATGGCTATTTCCAGCATAACCCATGTGTGCCAGCGAGAGAGCCTGCTACACGGCTATTTCCAGCATAACCCATGTCTGCCAGCGATAGAGCCTGCTACACGGCTATTTACAGCATAACCCATGTCTGCCAGTGATAGAACCTGCTACACAGCTATTTCCAGCATAACCCATGTCTGCCAGCGATAGTACCTGCTACACGGCTATTTCCAGCAAAAACCATGTCTGCCAGCGATAGAGCCTGCTACACGGCTATTTCCAGCATAACCCATGTCTGCCAGCGAGAGAGCCTGCTACACGGCTATTTCCAGCATAACCCATGTCTGCCAGCGATAGTACCTGCTACACGGCTATTTCCAGTATAAACCATGTCTGCCAGCGATAGAGCCTGCTACACGGCTATTTCCAGCATAACCCATGTCTGCCAGCGAGAGAGCCTGCTACACGCTATTTACAACATAACCCATGTCTGCCAGCGATAGAACCTGCTACACGGCTATTTCCAGTATAACCCATGTCTGCCAGCGAGAGAGCCTGCTACACGGCTATTTCCAGCATAACCCATGTCTGCCAGCGATAGTACCTGCTACACGGCTATTTCCAGCATAACCCATATCTGCCAGCGAGAGAGCCTGCTACACGCTATTTCCAGCATAACCCATGTCTGCCAGCGAGAGAGCCTGCTACACGGCTATTTCCAGCATAACCCATGTCTGCCAGCGAGAGAGCCTGCTACACGGCTATTTCCAGCATAACCCATGTCTGCCAGCGAGAGAGCCTGCTACACGGCTATTTCCAGCATAACCCATGTCTGCCAGCGAGAGATCCTGCTACACGGCTATTTCCAGTATAACCCATGTCTGCCAGCGAGAGAGCCTGCTACACGGCTATTTCCAGCATAACCCATGTCTGCCAGCGAGAGAGCCTGCTACACGGCTATTTCCAGCATAACCCATGTCTGCCAGCGAGAGAACCTACTACACGCCTATTTCCAGCATAACCCATGTTTGCCAGCGAGAGAGCCTGCTACACGGCTATTTCCAGTATAACCCATGTCTGCCAGCGATAGAGCCTGCTACACGGCTATTTCCAGTATAACCCATGTCTGCCAGCGATAGAGCCTGCTACACGGCTATTTCCAGCATAACCCCTCTGCCAGCGAGAGAGCCTGCTACATGGCTATTTCCAGCATAACCCATGTCTGCCAGCGAGAGAGCCACTACACGGCTATTTCCAGCATAACCCATGTCTGCCAGCGATAAAGCCTGCTACACGGCTATTGCCAGCATAACCCATGTCTGCCAGCGAGAGAGTCTGCTACACGGCTATTGCCAGCATAACCCATGTCTGCCAGCGAGAGAGCCTGCTACACGGCTATTTCCAGTATAGCCCATGTCTGCCAGCGAGAGAGCCTGCTACATGGCTATTTCCAGCATAGTCCATGTCTGCCAGCGATAGAGCCTGCTACACGGCTATTTCCAGCATAGCCCATGTCTGCCAGCGAGATAGCCTGCTACACAGCTATTTCCGGCATAACCCATGTCTGCCAACGAGAGAGCCTGCTACACGGCTATTTCCAGTATAACCCATGTCTGCCAGCGAGAGAGCCTGCTACACGGCTATGTCCAGCATTACCCATGTCTGCCAGCGAGAGAGCCTGCTACACGGCTATTTCCAGCATAACCCATGTCTGCCAGCGATAGAGCCTGCTACACGGCTAGTTCCAGCATAACCCATGTCTGCCAGCGAGAGAACCTGCTACACGGCTATTTCCGGCATAGCCCATGTCTGCCAGCGAGAGAGCCTGCTACACGGCTATTTCCGGCATAACCCATGTCTGCCAGCGAGAGAACCTGCTACACGGCTATTTCCAGCATAACCCATGTCTGCCAGCGAGAGAACCTGCTACACGGCTATTTCCAGCATAACCCATGTCTGCCCGCGAGAGAACCTGCTACACGGCTATTTCCAGCATAACCCACGTCTGCCAGCGAGAGAGCCTGCTACACGGCTATTTCCAGCATAACCCATATCTGCCAGCGAGAGAGCCTGCTACACGCTATTTCCAGCATAACCCATGTCTGCCAGCGAGAGAGCCTGCTACACGGCTATTTCCAGCATAACCCATGTCTGCCAGTGAGAGAGCCTGCTACACGGCTATTTCCAGCATAACCCATGTCTGCCAGCGAGAGAGCCTGCTACACGGCTATTTCCAGCATAACCCATATCTGCCAGCGAGAGAGCCTGCTACACGCTATTTCCAGCATAACCCATGTCTGCCAGCGAGAGAGCCTGCTACACGGCTATTTCCAGCATAACCCATGTCTGCCAGTGAGAGAGCCTGCTACACGGCTATTTCCAGCATAACCCATGTCTGCCAGCGAGAGAGCCTGCTACACGGCTATTTCCAGCATAACCCATGTCTGCCAGCGAGAGAGCCTGCTACACGGCTATTTCCAGCATAACCCATGTCTGCTAGCGATAGAACCTGGTACACGCCTATTTCCAGCATAACCCATGTCTGCCAGCGAGATAGCCTGCTACACGGCTATTTCCAGCATAACCCATGTCTGCCAGCGAGATATCCTGCTACACGGCTATTTCCAGCATAACCCATGTCTGCCAGTGAGAGAGTCTGCTACACGGCTATTTCCAGCATAACCCATGTCTGCCAGCGAGAGAGCCTGCTACACAGCTATTTCCAGCATAACCCATGTCTGCCAGCAAGAGAGCCTGCTACACGGCTATTTCCAGCATAACCCATGTCTGCCAGCGAGAGACCCTGCTACACGGCTATTTCCAGCATAACCCATGTCTGCCAGCGAGAGAGCCTGCTACACGGCTATTTCCAGCATAACCCATGTCTGCCAGCGAGAGAGCCTGCTACACGCTATTTACAACATAACCCATGTCTGCCAGCGATAGAACCTGCTACACGGCTATTTCCAGCATAACCCATGTCTGCCAGCGAGAGAGCCTACTACACGGCTATTTCCAGCATAACCCATGTCTGCCAGCGATAGTACCTGCTACACGGCTATTTCCAGCATAACCCATGTCTGCCAGCGAGAGAGCCTGCTACACGGCTATATCCAGCATAACCCATGTCTGCCAGCGAGAGAGCCTGCTACACGGCTATTTCCAGCATAACCCATGTCTGCAAGCGAGAGTGCCTGCTACACGGCTATTTCCAGCATAACCCATGTCTGCCAGCGATAAAGCCTGCTACGCGGCTATTTCCAGCATAACCCATGTCTGCCAGCGATAGAGCCTGCTACATGGCTATTTCCAGTATAACCCATGTCTGCCAGCGAGAGAGCCTGCTACACGGCTATTTCCAGTATAACCCATGTCTGCCAGCGAGAGAGCCTGCTACACGGCTATTTCCAGGATAACCGATATCTGCCAGCGATAGAGCCTACTACACGGCTATTTCCAGTATAACCCATGTGTGCCAGTGAGAGAGCCTGCTACACGGCTATTTCCAGCATAACCCATGTCTGAAAGCGAGAGAGCCTGCTACACGGCTATTTCCAGCACAACCCATGTCTGCCAGCGATAGAGCCTGTTACACGGCTATTTCCAGCATAACCCATGTCTGCCAGCGAGAGAGCCTGTTACACGGCTATTGCCAGCATAACCCATGTCTGCCAGCGAGAGAGCCTGCTACACGGCAATTTTCAGTATAACCCATGTCTGCCAGCTAGAGAGCCTGCTACACGGCTATATCCAGGATAACCCATGTCTGCCCGCGAGAGAGCCTGCGACACGGCTATTTCCAGTATAACCCATGTCTGCCATCGAGAGAGCCTGCTACACGGCTATTGCCAGCATAACCCATGTCTGCCAGCGAGAGAGCCTCCGACACGGCTATTTCCAGCATAACCCATGTCTGCCAGCGAGAGAGCCTGCTACACGGCTATTTCCAGCATAACCCATGTCTGCCAGCGATAGAACCTACTACACGGCTATTTCCAGTGTAACCCATGTCTGCCAGCGAGAGAGCCTCCGACATGGCTATTTCCAGCATAACCCATGACTGCCAGCGATAGAACCTGCTACACGGCTATTTCCAGCATAACCCATGTCTGCCAGCAAGAGAGCCTGCTACACGGCTATTTCCAATATAACCCATGTCTGCCAGCGAGAGAGCCTCCGACATGGCTATTTCCAGCATAACCCATGTCTGCCAGCGAGAGCGCCTGCTACACGGCTATTTCCAGCACAACCCATGTCTGCCAGCGAGAGAGCCTGCTACACGCCTATTTCCAGTATAACCCGTGTCTGCCAGCGAGAGAACCTGCTACACAGCTATTTCCAGCATAACCCATGTCTGCCAGCGATAGAACCTGCTACACGGCTATTTCCAGCATAACCCATGTCTGCCAGCGATAGAGCCTGCTACACGGCTATTTCCAGCATAACCCATGTCTGCCAGCGAGAGAGCCTGCTACACGGCTATTTCCAGCATAAACCATGTCTGCCAGCGAGAGAGCCTGCTACACGGCTATTTCCAGCATAACCCATGTCTGCCAGCAAGAGAGCCTGCTACACGGCTATTTCCAGCATAACCCATGTCTGCCAGCGAGAGAGCCTGCTACTTGGCTATTTCCAGTATAACCCATATCTGCCAGCGAGAGAGCCTGCTACACGGCTATTTCCAGCATAACCCATGTCTGCCAGCGAGAGAGCCTGCTACACGGCTATTGCCAGCATAACCCATGTCTGCCAGCAAGAGAGCCTGCTACATGGCTATTTCCAGCATAACCCATGTCTGCTAGCGAGAGAGCCTGCTACACGGCTATTTCCAGCATAACCCATGTCTGCCAGCGATAGAGCCTGCTACACAGCTATTTCCTGCATAACCCATGTCTGCCAGCGATAGAACCTGCTACACGGCTATTTCCAGCATAACCCATGTTTGCCAGCGATAGTACCTGCTACACGGCTATTGCCAGCATAAACCATGTCTGCCAGCGATAGAGCCTGCTACACGGCTATTTCCAGTATAACCCATATCTGCCAGCGATAGAGCCTATTACACGGCTATTTCCAGTATAACCCATGTCTGCCAGCGAGAGAGCCTGCTACACGGCTATTTCCAGCATAACCCATGTCTGCCAGCGAGAGAGCCTGCTACACGGCTATATCCAGCATAACCCATGTCTGCCAGCGAGAGAGCCTGCTACACGGCTATTTCCAGCATAACCCATGTCTGCCAGCGATAAAGCCTGCTACACAGCTATTTCCAGCATAACCCATGTCTGCCAGCGATAGAGCCTGCTACACGGCTATTTCCAGTATAACCCATGTCTGCCAGCGAGAGAGCCTGCTACACGGCTATTTCCAGTATAACCCATGTCTGCCAGCGAGAGAGCCTGATACACGGCTATTTCCAGCATAACCCATTTCTGCCAGCGATAGAGCCAGCTACACAGCTATTTCCAGTATAACCGATGTATGCCAGTGAGAGAGCCTGCTACACGGCTATATCCAGCATAACCCATGTCTGCCAGCGAGAGAGCCTGATACACGGCTATTTCCAGCATAACCCATTTCTGCCAGCGATAGAGCCAGCTACACAGCTATTTCCAGCATAACCCATGTCTGCCAGCGATAGAGCCTGCTACACGGCTATTTCCAGCATAACCCATGTCTGCCAGCGATAAAGCCTGCTACACAGCTATTTCCAGCATAACCCATATCTGCCAGCGAGAGAGCCTGCTACACGGCTATTTCCAGCATAACCCATGTCTGCCAGCGAGAGAGCCTGCTACACGGCTATTTCCAGCATAACCCATGTCTGCCAGCGAGAGATCCTGCTACACGGCTATTTCCAGTATAACCCATGTCTGCCAGCGAGAGAGCCTGCTACACGGCTATTTCCAGCATAACCCATGTCTGCCAGCGAGAGAGCCTGCTACACGGCTATTTCCAGCATAACCCATGTCTGCCAGCGAGAGAACCTACTACACGCCTATTTCCAGCATAACCCATGTTTGCCAGCGAGAGAGCCTGCTACACGGCTATTTCCAGTATAACCCATGTCTGCCAGCGATAGAGCCTGCTACACGGCTATTTCCAGTATAACCCATGTCTGCCAGCGATAGAGCCTGCTACACGGCTATTTCCAGCATAACCCCTCTGCCAGCGAGAGAGCCTGCTACATGGCTATTTCCAGCATAACCCATGTCTGCCAGCGAGAGAGCCACTACACGGCTATTTCCAGCATAACCCATGTCTGCCAGCGATAAAGCCTGCTACACGGCTATTGCCAGCATAACCCATGTCTGCCAGCGAGAGAGTCTGCTACACGGCTATTGCCAGCATAACCCATGTCTGCCAGCGAGAGAGCCTGCTACACGGCTATTTCCAGTATAGCCCATGTCTGCCAGCGAGAGAGCCTGCTACATGGCTATTTCCAGCATAGTCCATGTCTGCCAGCGATAGAGCCTGCTACACGGCTATTTCCAGCATAGCCCATGTCTGCCAGCGAGATAGCCTGCTACACAGCTATTTCCGGCATAACCCATGTCTGCCAACGAGAGAGCCTGCTACACGGCTATTTCCAGTATAACCCATGTCTGCCAGCGAGAGAGCCTGCTACACGGCTATGTCCAGCATTACCCATGTCTGCCAGCGAGAGAGCCTGCTACACGGCTATTTCCAGCATAACCCATGTCTGCCAGCGATAGAGCCTGCTACACGGCTAGTTCCAGCATAACCCATGTCTGCCAGCGAGAGAACCTGCTACACGGCTATTTCCGGCATAGCCCATGTCTGCCAGCGAGAGAGCCTGCTACACGGCTATTTCCGGCATAACCCATGTCTGCCAGCGAGAGAACCTGCTACACGGCTATTTCCAGCATAACCCATGTCTGCCAGCGAGAGAACCTGCTACACGGCTATTTCCAGCATAACCCATGTCTGCCCGCGAGAGAACCTGCTACACGGCTATTTCCAGCATAACCCACGTCTGCCAGCGAGAGAGCCTGCTACACGGCTATTTCCAGCATAACCCATATCTGCCAGCGAGAGAGCCTGCTACACGCTATTTCCAGCATAACCCATGTCTGCCAGCGAGAGAGCCTGCTACACGGCTATTTCCAGCATAACCCATGTCTGCCAGTGAGAGAGCCTGCTACACGGCTATTTCCAGCATAACCCATGTCTGCCAGCGAGAGAGCCTGCTACACGGCTATTTCCAGCATAACCCATATCTGCCAGCGAGAGAGCCTGCTACACGCTATTTCCAGCATAACCCATGTCTGCCAGCGAGAGAGCCTGCTACACGGCTATTTCCAGCATAACCCATGTCTGCCAGTGAGAGAGCCTGCTACACGGCTATTTCCAGCATAACCCATGTCTGCCAGCGAGAGAGCCTGCTACACGGCTATTTCCAGCATAACCCATGTCTGCCAGCGAGAGAGCCTGCTACACGGCTATTTCCAGCATAACCCATGTCTGCTAGCGATAGAACCTGGTACACGCCTATTTCCAGCATAACCCATGTCTGCCAGCGAGATAGCCTGCTACACGGCTATTTCCAGCATAACCCATGTCTGCCAGCGAGATATCCTGCTACACGGCTATTTCCAGCATAACCCATGTCTGCCAGTGAGAGAGTCTGCTACACGGCTATTTCCAGCATAACCCATGTCTGCCAGCGAGAGAGCCTGCTACACAGCTATTTCCAGCATAACCCATGTCTGCCAGCAAGAGAGCCTGCTACACGGCTATTTCCAGCATAACCCATGTCTGCCAGCGAGAGACCCTGCTACACGGCTATTTCCAGCATAACCCATGTCTGCCAGCGAGAGAGCCTGCTACACGGCTATTTCCAGCATAACCCATGTCTGCCAGCGAGAGAGCCTGCTACACGCTATTTACAACATAACCCATGTCTGCCAGCGATAGAACCTGCTACACGGCTATTTCCAGCATAACCCATGTCTGCCAGCGAGAGAGCCTACTACACGGCTATTTCCAGCATAACCCATGTCTGCCAGCGATAGTACCTGCTACACGGCTATTTCCAGCATAACCCATGTCTGCCAGCGAGAGAGCCTGCTACACGGCTATATCCAGCATAACCCATGTCTGCCAGCGAGAGAGCCTGCTACACGGCTATTTCCAGCATAACCCATGTCTGCAAGCGAGAGTGCCTGCTACACGGCTATTTCCAGCATAACCCATGTCTGCCAGCGATAAAGCCTGCTACGCGGCTATTTCCAGCATAACCCATGTCTGCCAGCGATAGAGCCTGCTACATGGCTATTTCCAGTATAACCCATGTCTGCCAGCGAGAGAGCCTGCTACACGGCTATTTCCAGTATAACCCATGTCTGCCAGCGAGAGAGCCTGCTACACGGCTATTTCCAGGATAACCGATATCTGCCAGCGATAGAGCCTACTACACGGCTATTTCCAGTATAACCCATGTGTGCCAGTGAGAGAGCCTGCTACACGGCTATTTCCAGCATAACCCATGTCTGAAAGCGAGAGAGCCTGCTACACGGCTATTTCCAGCACAACCCATGTCTGCCAGCGATAGAGCCTGTTACACGGCTATTTCCAGCATAACCCATGTCTGCCAGCGAGAGAGCCTGTTACACGGCTATTGCCAGCATAACCCATGTCTGCCAGCGAGAGAGCCTGCTACACGGCAATTTTCAGTATAACCCATGTCTGCCAGCTAGAGAGCCTGCTACACGGCTATATCCAGGATAACCCATGTCTGCCCGCGAGAGAGCCTGCGACACGGCTATTTCCAGTATAACCCATGTCTGCCATCGAGAGAGCCTGCTACACGGCTATTGCCAGCATAACCCATGTCTGCCAGCGAGAGAGCCTCCGACACGGCTATTTCCAGCATAACCCATGTCTGCCAGCGAGAGAGCCTGCTACACGGCTATTTCCAGCATAACCCATGTCTGCCAGCGATAGAACCTACTACACGGCTATTTCCAGTGTAACCCATGTCTGCCAGCGAGAGAGCCTCCGACATGGCTATTTCCAGCATAACCCATGACTGCCAGCGATAGAACCTGCTACACGGCTATTTCCAGCATAACCCATGTCTGCCAGCAAGAGAGCCTGCTACACGGCTATTTCCAATATAACCCATGTCTGCCAGCGAGAGAGCCTCCGACATGGCTATTTCCAGCATAACCCATGTCTGCCAGCGAGAGCGCCTGCTACACGGCTATTTCCAGCACAACCCATGTCTGCCAGCGAGAGAGCCTGCTACACGCCTATTTCCAGTATAACCCGTGTCTGCCAGCGAGAGAACCTGCTACACAGCTATTTCCAGCATAACCCATGTCTGCCAGCGATAGAACCTGCTACACGGCTATTTCCAGCATAACCCATGTCTGCCAGCGATAGAGCCTGCTACACGGCTATTTCCAGCATAACCCATGTCTGCCAGCGAGAGAGCCTGCTACACGGCTATTTCCAGCATAAACCATGTCTGCCAGCGAGAGAGCCTGCTACACGGCTATTTCCAGCATAACCCATGTCTGCCAGCAAGAGAGCCTGCTACACGGCTATTTCCAGCATAACCCATGTCTGCCAGCGAGAGAGCCTGCTACTTGGCTATTTCCAGTATAACCCATATCTGCCAGCGAGAGAGCCTGCTACACGGCTATTTCCAGCATAACCCATGTCTGCCAGCGAGAGAGCCTGCTACACGGCTATTGCCAGCATAACCCATGTCTGCCAGCAAGAGAGCCTGCTACATGGCTATTTCCAGCATAACCCATGTCTGCTAGCGAGAGAGCCTGCTACACGGCTATTTCCAGCATAACCCATGTCTGCCAGCGATAGAGCCTGCTACACAGCTATTTCCTGCATAACCCATGTCTGCCAGCGATAGAACCTGCTACACGGCTATTTCCAGCATAACCCATGTTTGCCAGCGATAGTACCTGCTACACGGCTATTGCCAGCATAAACCATGTCTGCCAGCGATAGAGCCTGCTACACGGCTATTTCCAGTATAACCCATATCTGCCAGCGATAGAGCCTATTACACGGCTATTTCCAGTATAACCCATGTCTGCCAGCGAGAGAGCCTGCTACACGGCTATTTCCAGCATAACCCATGTCTGCCAGCGAGAGAGCCTGCTACACGGCTATATCCAGCATAACCCATGTCTGCCAGCGAGAGAGCCTGCTACACGGCTATTTCCAGCATAACCCATGTCTGCCAGCGATAAAGCCTGCTACACAGCTATTTCCAGCATAACCCATGTCTGCCAGCGATAGAGCCTGCTACACGGCTATTTCCAGTATAACCCATGTCTGCCAGCGAGAGAGCCTGCTACACGGCTATTTCCAGTATAACCCATGTCTGCCAGCGAGAGAGCCTGATACACGGCTATTTCCAGCATAACCCATTTCTGCCAGCGATAGAGCCAGCTACACAGCTATTTCCAGTATAACCGATGTATGCCAGTGAGAGAGCCTGCTACACGGCTATATCCAGCATAACCCATGTCTGCCAGCGAGAGAGCCTGATACACGGCTATTTCCAGCATAACCCATTTCTGCCAGCGATAGAGCCAGCTACACAGCTATTTCCAGCATAACCCATGTCTGCCAGCGATAGAGCCTGCTACACGGCTATTTCCAGCATAACCCATGTCTGCCAGCGATAAAGCCTGCTACACAGCTATTTCCAGCATAACCCATGTCTGCCAGCGATAGAGCCTGCTACACGGCTATTTCCAGCATAACCCATGTCTGAAAGCGAGAGAGCCTGCTACACGGCTATTGCCAGCATAACCCATGTCTGCCAGCGAGAGAGCCTCCGACATGGCTATTTCCAGCATAACCCTTATCTGCCAGCGAGAGAGCCTGCTACACGGCTATTTCCAGCATAACCCATCTCTGCCAGCGAGAGATCCTGCTACACGGCTATTTCCAGTATAACCCATGTCTGCCAGCGAGAGAGCCTGCTACACGGCTATTTCCAGCATAACCCATGTCTGCCAGCGACAGAGCCTGCTACACGGCTATTTCCAGCATAACCCATGTCTGCCAGCGAGAGAACCTACTACACGGCTATTTCCAGCATAACCCATGTCTGCCAGCGAGAGAGCCTGCTACACGGCTATTTCCAGTATAACCCATGTCTGCCAGCGATAGAGCCTGCTACACGGCTATTTCCAGTATAACCCATGTCTGCCAGCGATAGAGCCTGCTACACGGCTATTTCCAGCATAACCCCTCTGCCAGCGAGAGAGCCTGCTACACGGCTATTTCCAGCATAACCCATGTCTGCCAGCGAGAGAGCCACTACACGGCTATTTCCAGCATAACCCATGTCTGCCAGCGATAAAGCATGCTACACGGCTATTGCCAGCATAACCCTTGTCTGCCAGCGAGAGAGTCTGCTACACGGCTATGGCCAGCATAACCTATGTCTGCCAGCGAGAGAGCCTGCTGCACGGCTATTTCCAGTATAGCCCATGTCTGCCAGCGAGAGAGCCTGCTACATGGCTATTTCCAGCATAGTCTATGTCTGCCAGTGATAGAGCCTGCTACACGGCTATTTCCAGCATAGCCCATGTCTGCCAGCGAGATAGCCTGCTACACAGCTATTTCCGGCATAACCCATGTCTGCCAACGAGAGAGCCTGCTACTCGGCTATTTCCAGTATAACCCATGTCTGCCAGCGATAGAGCCTGCTACACGGCTATGTCCAGCATTACCCATGTCTGCCAGCGAGAGAGCCTGCTACACGGCTAGTTCCAGCATAACCCATGTCTGCCAGCGAGAGAACCTGCTACACGGCTATTTCCGGCATAGCCCATGTCTGCCAGCGAGAGAGCCTGCTACACGGCTATTTCCGGCATAACCCATGTCTGCCAGCGAGAGAACCTGCTACACGGCTATTTCCAGCATAACCCATGTCTGCCAGCGAGAGAACCTGCTACACGGCTATTTCCTGCATAACGCATGTCTGCCAGCGAGAGAACCTGCTACACGGCTATTTCCAGCATAACCCACGTCTGCCAGCGAGAGAGCCTGCTACACGGCTATTTCCAGCATAACCCATATCTGCCAGCGAGAGAGCCTGCTACACGCTATTTCCAGCATAACCCATGTGTGCCAGCGAGAGAGCCTGCTACACGGCTATTTCCAGCATAACCCATGTCTGCCAGCGAGAGAGCCTGCTACACGGCTATTTCCAGCATAACCCATGTCTGCCAGCGAGAGAGCCTGCTACACGCTATTTCCAGCATAACCCATGTGTGCCAGCGAGAGAGCCTGCTACACGGCTATTTCCAGCATAACCCATGTCTGCCAGCGAGAGAGCCTGCTACATGGCTATTTCCACCTTAACCGGGCTGCCAGCGATAGAGCCTGCTACACGGCTATTTCCAGCATAAACAATGTCTGCCAGCGAGAGAGCCTGCTACACATCTATTTCCAGCATAACCCATGTCTGCCAGCGAGAGAGCCTGCTACACGGCTATTTCCAGCATAACCCATATCTTCCAGCGAGAGAGCCTGCTACACGGCTATTTCCAGCATAACCCGTCTGCCAGCGAGAGAGCCTGCTACACGGCTATTTCCAGCATAATCCATGTCTGCCAGCGAGAGAGCCTGCTACACGGCTATTTCCAGCATAACCCATTTCTGCCAGCGAGAGAGCCTGCTACACGGCTATTTCCAGCATAACCCAAGTCTGCCAGCGAGAGAGCCTGCTACACGGCTATTTCCAGCATAACCCATGTCTGCCAGTGAGAGAGCCTGCTACATGGCTATTTCCAGTATAACCATATCTGCCAGCGAGAGAGCCTGCTACACGGCTATTTCCAGCATAACCCATGTCTGCCAGCGATAGAGCCTGCTACACGGCTATTTCCAGCAAAAACCATGTCTGCCAGCGAGAGAGCCTGCTACACGCTATTTCCAGCATAACCCATGTGTGCCAGCGAGAGAGCCTGCTACACGGCTATTTCCAGCATAACCCATGTGTGCCAGCGAGAGAGCCTGCTACACGGCTATTTCCAGCATAACCCATGTCTGCCAGCGAGAGAGCCTGCTACACGGCTATTTCCAGCATAACCCATGTCTGCCAGTGATAGAACCTGCTACACAGCTATTTCCAGCATAACCCATGTCTGCCAGCGATAGTACCTGCTACACGGCTATTTCCAGCAAAAACCATGTCTGCCAGCGAGAGAGCCTGCTACACGCTATTTACAACATAACCCATGTCTGCCAGCGATAGAACCTGCTACACGGCTATTTCCAGTATAACCCATGTCTGCCAGCGAGAGATCCTGCTACACGGCTATTTCCAGCATAACCCATGTCTGCCAGCGATAGTACCTGCTACACGGCTATTTCCAGCATAACCCATGTCTGCCAGCGAGAGAGCCTGCTACACGGCTATATCCAGCATAACCCATGTCTGCCAGCGAGAGAGCCTGCTACACGGCTATTTCCAGCATAACCCATGTCTGCAAGCGAGAGTGCCTGCTACACGGCTATTTCCAGCATAACCCATGTCTGCCAGCGATAAAGCCTGCTACGCGGCTATTTCCAGCATAACCCATGTCTGCCAGCGATAGAGCCTGCTACATGGCTATTTCCAGTATAACCCATGTCTGCCAGCGAGAGAGCCTGCTACACGGCTATTTCCAGTATAACCCATGTCTGCCAGCGAGAGAGCCTGCTACACGGCTATTTCCAGTATAACCCATATCTGCCAGCGATAGAGCCTACTACACGGCTATTTCCAGTATAACCCATGTGTGCCAGTGAGAGAGCCTGCTACACGGCTATTTCCAGCATAACCCATGTCTGAAAGCGAGAGAGCCTGCTACACGGCTATTTCCAGCACAACCCATGTCTGCCAGCGATAGAGCCTGTTACACGGCTATTTCCAGCATAACCCATGTCTGCCAGCGAGAGAGCCTGCTACACGGCTATTTCCAGCATAACCCATGTCTGCCAGCGAGAGAGCCTCCGACATGGCTATTTCCAGCATAACCCATATCTGCCAGCGAGAGAGCCTGCTACACGGCTATTTCCAGCATAACCCATGTCTGCCAGCGAGAGATCCTGCTACACGGCTATTTCCAGTATAACCCATGTCTACCAGCGAGAGAGCCTGCTACACGGCTATTTCCAGTATAACCCATGTCTGCCAGCGATAGAGCCTGCTACACGGCTATGTCCAGCATTACCCATGTCTGCCAGCGAGAGAGCCTGCTACACGGCTAGTTCCAGCATAACCCATGTCTGCCAGCGAGAGAACCTGCTACATGGCTATTTCCGGCATAGCCCATGTCTGCCAGCGATAGAGCCTGTTACACGGCTATTTCCAGCAGAACCCATGTCTGCCAGCGAGAGAGCCTGTTACTCGGCTATTTCCAGCATAACCCATGTCTGCCAGCGAGAGAGCCTGTTGCACGGCTATTTCCAGCATAACCCATGTCTGCCAGCGAGAGAACCTGCTACACGGCAATTTTCAGTATAACCCATGTCTGCCAGCTAGAGAGCCTGCTACACGGCTATTTCCAGGATAACCCATGTCTGCCAGCGAGAGAGCCTGCGACACGGCTATTTCCAGTATAACCCATGTCTGCCATCGAGAGAGCCTGCTACACGGCTATTGCCAGCATAACCCATGTCTGCCAGCGAGAGAGCCTCCGACATTGCTATTTCCAGCATAACCCATGACTGCCAGCGACAGAACCTGCTACACGGCTATTTCCAGCATAACCCATGTCTGCCAGCAAGAGAGCCTGCTACACGGCTATTTCCAATATAACCCATGTCTGCCAGCGAGAGAGCCTCCGACATGGCTATTTCCAACATAACCCATGTCTGCCAGCGAGAGCGCCTGCTACACGGCTATTTCCAGCACAACCCATGTCTGCCAGCGAGAGAGCCTGCTACACGCCTATTTCCAGTATAACCCGTGTCTGCCAGCGAGAGAACCTGCTACCCGGCTATTTCCAGCATAACCCATGTCTGCCAGCGATAGAACCTGCTACACGGCTATTTCCAGCATAACCCATGTCTGCCAGCGATAGAGCCTGCTACACGGCTATTTCCAGCATAACCCATGTCTGCCAGCGAGAGAGCCTGCTACACGACTATTTCCAGCATAAACCCTGTCTGCCAGCGAGAGAGCCTGCTACACGGCTATTTCCAGCATAACCCATGTCTGCCAGTGAGAGAGCCTGCTACACGGCTATTTCCAGCATAACCCATGTCTGCCAGCAAGAGAGCCTGCTACACGGCTATTTCCAGCATTACCCATGTCTGCCAGCGAGAGAGCCTGCTACTTGGCTATTTCCAGTATAACCCATATCTGCCAGCGAGAGAGCCTGCTACACGGCTATTTCCAGCATAACCCATATCTGCCAGCGAGAGAGCCTGCTACACGGCTATTGCCAGCATAACCCATGTCTGCCAGCAAGAGAGCCTGCTACATGGCTATTTCCAGCATAACCCATGTCTGCCAGCGAGAGAGCCTGCTACACAGATATTTCCAGCATAACCCATGTCTGCCAGCGATAGAACCTGCTACACAGCTATTTCCAGCATAACCCATGTCTGCCAGCGATAGAACCTGCTACACGGCTATTTCCAGCATAACCCATGTTTGCCAGCGATAGAACCTGCTACACGGCTATTGCCAGCATAAACCATGTCTGCCAGCGATAGAGCCTGCTACACGGCTATTTCCAGTATAACCCATATCTGCCAGCGATAGAGCCCATTACACGGCTATTTCCAGTATAACCCATGTCTGCCAGCGAGAGAGCCTGCTACACGGCTATTTCCAGCATAACCCATGTCTGCCAGCGAGAGAGCCTGCTACACGGCTATATCCAGCATAACCCATGTCTGCCAGCGAGAGAGCCTGCTACACGGCTATTTCCAGCATAACCCATGTCTGCCAGCGATAAACCCTGCTACACAGCTATTTCCAGCATAACCCATGTCTGCCAGCGATAGAGCCTGCTACACGGCTATTTCCAGTATAACCCATGTCTGCCAGCGAGAGAGCCTGCTAAACGGCTATTTCCAGTATAACCCATGTCTGCCAGCGAGAGAGCCTGATACACGGCTATTTCCAGCATAACCCATTTCTGCCAGCGATAGAGCCTGCTACATGGCTATTTCCAGCATAACCCATGTCTGAAAGCGAGAGAGCCTGCTACACGGCTATTGCCAGCATAACCCATGTCTGCCAGCGAGAGAGCCTCCGACATGGCTATTTCCAGCATAACCCATATCTGCCAGCGAGAGAGCCTGCTACACGGCTATTTCCAGCATAACCCATGTCTGCCAGCGAGAGATCCTGCTACACGGCTATTTCCAGTATAACCCATGTCTGCCAGCGAGAGAGCCTGCTACACGGCTATTTCCAGCATAACCCATGTCTGCCAGCGAGAGAGCCTGCTACACGGCTATTTCCAGCATAACCCATGTCTGCCAGCGAGAGAACCTACTACACGCCTATTTCCAGCATAACCCATGTCTGCCAGCGAGAGAGCCTGCTACACGGCTATTTCCAGTATAACCCATGTCTGCCAGCGATAGAGCCTGCTACACGGCTATTTCCAGTATAACCCATGTCTGCCAGCGATAGAGCCTGCTACACGGCTATTTCCAGCATAACCCCTCTGCCAGCGAGAGAGCCTGCTACACGGCTATTTCCAGCATAACCCATGTCTGCCAGCAAGAGAGCCTGCTACACGGCTATTTCCAATATAACCCATGTCTGCCAGCGAGAGAGCCTCCGACATGGCTATTTCCAACATAACCCATGTCTGCCAGCGAGAGCGCCTGCTACACGGCTATTTCCAGCACAACCCATGTCTGCCAGCGAGAGAGCCTGCTACACGCCTATTTCCAGTATAACCCGTGTCTGCCAGCGAGAGAACCTGCTACCCGGCTATTTCCAGCATAACCCATGTCTGCCAGCGATAGAACCTGCTACACGGCTATTTCCAGCATAACCCATGTCTGCCAGCGATAGAGCCTGCTACACGGCTATTTCCAGCATAACCCATGTCTGCCAGCGAGAGAGCCTGCTACACGACTATTTCCAGCATAAACCCTGTCTGCCAGCGAGAGAGCCTGCTACACGGCTATTTCCAGCATAACCCATGTCTGCCAGTGAGAGAGCCTGCTACACGGCTATTTCCAGCATAACCCATGTCTGCCAGCAAGAGAGCCTGCTACACGGCTATTTCCAGCATTACCCATGTCTGCCAGCGAGAGAGCCTGCTACTTGGCTATTTCCAGTATAACCCATATCTGCCAGCGAGAGAGCCTGCTACACGGCTATTTCCAGCATAACCCATATCTGCCAGCGAGAGAGCCTGCTACACGGCTATTGCCAGCATAACCCATGTCTGCCAGCAAGAGAGCCTGCTACATGGCTATTTCCAGCATAACCCATGTCTGCCAGCGAGAGAGCCTGCTACACAGATATTTCCAGCATAACCCATGTCTGCCAGCGATAGAGCCTGCTACACAGCTATTTCCAGCATAACCCATGTCTGCCAGCGATAGAACCTGCTACACGGCTATTTCCAGCATAACCCATGTTTGCCAGCGATAGAACCTGCTACACGGCTATTGCCAGCATAAACCATGTCTGCCAGCGATAGAGCCTGCTACACGGCTATTTCCAGTATAACCCATATCTGCCAGCGATAGAGCCCATTACACGGCTATTTCCAGTATAACCCATGTCTGCCAGCGAGAGAGCCTGCTACACGGCTATTTCCAGCATAACCCATGTCTGCCAGCGAGAGAGCCTGCTACACGGCTATATCCAGCATAACCCATGTCTGCCAGCGAGAGAGCCTGCTACACGGCTATTTCCAGCATAACCCATGTCTGCCAGCGATAAACCCTGCTACACAGCTATTTCCAGCATAACCCATGTCTGCCAGCGATAGAGCCTGCTACACGGCTATTTCCAGTATAACCCATGTCTGCCAGCGAGAGAGCCTGCTAAACGGCTATTTCCAGTATAACCCATGTCTGCCAGCGAGAGAGCCTGATACACGGCTATTTCCAGCATAACCCATTTCTGCCAGCGATAGAGCCTGCTACATGGCTATTTCCAGCATAACCCATGTCTGAAAGCGAGAGAGCCTGCTACACGGCTATTGCCAGCATAACCCATGTCTGCCAGCGAGAGAGCCTCCGACATGGCTATTTCCAGCATAACCCATATCTGCCAGCGAGAGAGCCTGCTACACGGCTATTTCCAGCATAACCCATGTCTGCCAGCGAGAGATCCTGCTACACGGCTATTTCCAGTATAACCCATGTCTGCCAGCGAGAGAGCCTGCTACACGGCTATTTCCAGCATAACCCATGTCTGCCAGCGAGAGAGCCTGCTACACGGCTATTTCCAGCATAACCCATGTCTGCCAGCGAGAGAACCTACTACACGCCTATTTCCAGCATAACCCATGTCTGCCAGCGAGAGAGCCTGCTACACGGCTATTTCCAGTATAACCCATGTCTGCCAGCGATAGAGCCTGCTACACGGCTATTTCCAGTATAACCCATGTCTGCCAGCGATAGAGCCTGCTACACGGCTATTTCCAGCATAACCCCTCTGCCAGCGAGAGAGCCTGCTACACGGCTATTTCCAGCATAACCCATGTCTGCCAGCGAGAGAGCCACTACACGGCTATTTCCAGCATAACCCATGTCTGCCAGCGATAAAGCCTGCTACACGGCTATTGCCAGCATAACCCATGTCTGCCAGCGAGAGAGTCTGCTACACGGCTATTGCCAGCATAACCCATGTCTGCCAGCGAGAGAGCCTGCTACACGGCTATTTCCAGTATAGCCCATGTCTGCCAGTGAGAGAGCCTGCTACATGGCTATTTCCAGCATAGTCCATGTCTGCCAGCGATAGAGCCTGCTACACGGCTATTTCCAGCATAGCCCATGTCTGCCAGCGAGATAGCCTGCTACACAGCTATTTCCGGCATAACCCATGTCTGCCAACGAGAGAGCCTGCTACACGGCTATTTCCAGTATAACCCATGTCTGCCAGCGAGAGAGCCTGCTACACGGCTATGTCCAGCATTACCCATGTCTGCCAGCGAGAGAGCCTGCTACACGGCTATTTCCAGCATAACCCATGTCTGCCAGCGATAGAGCCTGCTACACGGCTAGTTCCAGCATAACCCATATCTTCCAGCGAGAGAGCCTGCTACACGGCTATTTCCAGCATAACCCGTCTGCCAGCGAGAGAGCCTGCTACACGGCTATTTCCAGCATAATCCATGTCTGCCAGCGAGAGAGCCTGCTACACGGCTATTTCCAGCATAACCCATTTCTGCCAGCGAGAGAGCCTGCTACACGGCTATTTCCAGCATAACCCAAGTCTGCCAGCGAGAGAGCCTGCTACACGGCTATTTCCAGCATAACCCATGTCTGCCAGTGAGAGAGCCTGCTACATGGCTATTTCCAGTATAACCATATCTGCCAGCGAGAGAGCCTGCTACATGGCTATTTCCAGCATAACCCATGTCTGCCAGCGATAGAGCCTGCTACACGGCTATTGCCAGCATAACCCATGTCTGCCAGTGATAGAACCTGCTACACAGCTATTTCCAGCATAACCCATGTCTGCCAGCGATAGTACCTGCTACACGGCTATTTCCAGCAAAAACCATGTCTGCCAGCGAGAGAGCCTGCTACACGCTATTTCCAGCATAACCCATGTGTGCCAGCGAGAGAGCCTGCTACACGGCTATTTCCAGCATAACCCATGTGTGCCAGCGAGAGAGCCTGCTACACGGCTATTTCCAGCATAACCCATGTCTGCCAGCGAGAGAGCCTGCTACACGGCTATTTCCAGCATAACCCATGTCTGCCAGTGATAGAACCTGCTACACAGCTATTTCCAGCATAACCCATGTCTGCCAGCGATAGTACCTGCTACACGGCTATTTCCAGCAAAAACCATGTCTGCCAGCGAGAGAGCCTGCTACACGCTATTTACAACATAACCCATGTCTGCCAGCGATAGAACCTGCTACACGGCTATTTCCAGTATAACCCATGTCTGCCAGCGAGAGATCCTGCTACACGGCTATTTCCAGCATAACCCATGTCTGCCAGCGATAGTACCTGCTACACGGCTATTTCCAGCATAACCCATGTTTGCCAGCGATAGAACCTGCTACACGGCTATTGCCAGCATAAACCATGTCTGCCAGCGATAGAGCCTGCTACACGGCTATTTCCAGTATAACCCATATCTGCCAGCGATAGAGCCCATTACACGGCTATTTCCAGTATAACCCATGTCTGCCAGCGAGAGAGCCTGCTACACGGCTATTTCCAGCATAACCCATGTCTGCCAGCGAGAGAGCCTGCTACACGGCTATATCCAGCATAACCCATGTCTGCCAGCGAGAGAGCCTGCTACACGGCTATTTCCAGCATAACCCATGTCTGCCAGCGATAAACCCTGCTACACAGCTATTTCCAGCATAACCCATGTCTGCCAGCGATAGAGCCTGCTACACGGCTATTTCCAGTATAACCCATGTCTGCCAGCGAGAGAGCCTGCTAAACGGCTATTTCCAGTATAACCCATGTCTGCCAGCGAGAGAGCCTGATACACGGCTATTTCCAGCATAACCCATTTCTGCCAGCGATAGAGCCTGCTACATGGCTATTTCCAGCATAACCCATGTCTGAAAGCGAGAGAGCCTGCTACACGGCTATTGCCAGCATAACCCATGTCTGCCAGCGAGAGAGCCTCCGACATGGCTATTTCCAGCATAACCCATATCTGCCAGCGAGAGAGCCTGCTACACGGCTATTTCCAGCATAACCCATGTCTGCCAGCGAGAGATCCTGCTACACGGCTATTTCCAGTATAACCCATGTCTGCCAGCGAGAGAGCCTGTTACACGGCTATTTCCAGCATAACCCATGTCTGCCAGCGAGAGAGCCTGCTACACGGCTATTTCCAGCATAACCCATGTCTGCCAGCGAGAGAACCTACTACACGCCTATTTCCAGCATAACCCATGTCTGCCAGCGAGAGAGCCTGCTACACGGCTATTTCCAGTATAACCCATGTCTGCCAGCGATAGAGCCTGCTACACGGCTATTTCCAGTATAACCCATGTCTGCCAGCGATAGAGCCTGCTACACGGCTATTTCCAGCATAACCCCTCTGCCAGCGAGAGAGCCTGCTACACGGCTATTTCCAGCATAACCCATGTCTGCCAGCGAGAGAGCCACTACACGGCTATTTCCAGCATAACCCATGTCTGCCAGCGATAAAGCCTGCTACACGGCTATTGCCAGCATAACCCATGTCTGCCAGCGAGAGAGTCTGCTACACGGCTATTGCCAGCATAACCCATATCTGCCAGCGAGAGAGCCTGCTACACGGCTATTTCCAGTATAGCCCATGTCTGCCAGTGAGAGAGCCTGCTACATGGCTATTTCCAGCATAGTCCATGTCTGCCAGCGATAGAGCCTGCTACACGGCTATTTCCAGCATAGCCCATGTCTGCCAGCGAGATAGCCTGCTACACAGCTATTTCCGGCATAACCCATGTCTGCCAACGAGAGAGCCTGCTACACGGCTATTTCCAGTATAACCCATGTCTGCCAGCGAGAGAGCCTGCTACACGGCTATGTCCAGCATTACCCATGTCTGCCAGCGAGAGAGCCTGCTACACGGCTATTTCCAGCATAACCCATGTCTGCCAGCGATAGAGCCTGCTACACGGCTAGTTCCAGCATAACCCATGTCTGCCAGCGAGAGAACCTGCTACACGGCTATTTCCGGCATAGCCCATGTCTGCCAGCGAGAGAGCCTGCTACACGGCTATTTCCGGCATAACCCATGTCTGCCAGCGAGAGAACCTGCTACACGGCTATTTCCAGCATAACCCATGTCTGCCAGCGAGAGAACCTGCTACACGGCTATTTCCAGCATAACCCATGTCTGCCCGCGAGAGAACCTGCTACACGGCTATTTCCAGCATAACCCACGTCTGCCAGCGAGAGAGCCTGCTACACGGCTATTTCCAGCATAACCCATATCTGCCAGCGAGAGAGCCTGCTACACGCTATTTCCAGCATAACCCATGTCTGCCAGCGAGAGAGCCTGCTACACGGCTATTTCCAGCATAACCCATGTCTGCCAGCGAGAGAGCCTGCTACACGGCTATTTCCAGCATAACCCATGTCTGCCAGCGAGAGAGCCTGCTACACGGCTATTTCCAGCATAACCCATGTCTGCCAGCGAGAGAGCCTGCTGCACGGCTATTTCCAGCATAACCCATGTCTGCTAGCGATAGAACCTGGTACACGCCTATTTCCAGCATAACCCATGTCTGCCAGCGAGATAGCCTGCTACACGGCTATTTCCAGCATAACCCATGTCTGCCAGCGAGATATCCTGCTACACGGCTATTTCCAGCATAACCCATGTCTGCCAGTGAGAGAGTCTGCTACACGGCTATTTCCAGCATAACCCATGTCTACCAGCGAGAGAGCCTGCTACACAGCTATTTCCAGCATAACCCATGTCTGCCAGCAAGAGAGCCTGCTACACGGCTATTTCCAGCATAACCCATGTCTGCCAGCGAGAGACCCTGCTACACGGCTATTTCCAGCATAACCCATGTCTGCCAGCGAGAGAGCCTGCTACACGGCTATTTAAAGCATAACCCATGTCTGCCAGCGATAGAGCCTGCTACACGGCTATTTCCAGCATAACCCATGTCTGCCAGCGAGAGAGCCTGCTACACACTATTTACAACATAACCCATGTCTGCCAGCGATAGAACCTGCTACACGGCTATTTCCAGCATAACCCATGTCTGCCAGCGAGAGAGCCTACTACACGGCTATTTCCAGCATAACCCATGTCTGCCAGCGAGAGAGCCTGCTACACGGCTATATCCAGCATAACCCATGTCTGCCAGCGAGAGAGCCTGCTACACGGCTATTTCCAGCATAACCCATGTCTGCAAGCGAGAGTGCCTGCTACACGGCTATTTCCAGCATAACCCGTGTCTGCCAGCGATAAAGCCTGCTACGCGGCTATTTCCAGCATAACCCATGTCTGCCAGCGATAGAGCCTGCTACATGGCTATTTCCAGTATAACCCATGTCTGCCAGCGAGAGAGCCTGCTACACGGCTATTTCCAGTATAACCCATGTCTGCCAGCGAGAGAACCTGCTACACGGCTATTTCCAGTATAACCGATATCTGCCAGCGATAGAGCCTACTACACGGCTATTTCCAGTATAACCCATGTGTGCCAGTGAGAGAGCCTGCTACACGGCTATTTCCAGCATAACCCATGTCTGAAAGCGAGAGAGCCTGCTACACGGCTATTTCCAGCACAACCCATGTCTGCCAGCGATAGAGCCTGTTACACGGCTATTTCCAGCTTAGCCCATGTCTGCCAGCGATAGAGCCTGTTACACGGCTATTTCCAACATAACCCATGTCTGCCAGCGAGAGAGCCTGTTACACGGCTATTTCCAGCATAACCCATGTCTGCCAGCGAGAGAGCCTGTTACACGGCTATTGCCAGCATAACCCATGTCTGCCAGCGAGAGAGCCTGCTACACGGCAATTTTCAGTATAACCCATGTCTGCCAGCTAGAGAGCCTGCTACACGGCTATATCCAGGATAACCCATGTCTGCCCGCGAGAGAGCCTGCGACACGGCTATTTCCAGTATAACCCATGTCTGCCATTGAGAGAGCCTGCTACACGGCTATTGCCAGCATAACCCATGTCTGCCAGCGAGAGAGCATCCGACACGGCTATTTCCAGCATAACCCATGTCTGCCAGCGAGAGAGCCTGCTACACGGCTATTTCCAGCATAACCCATGTCTGCCAGCGATAGAACCTACTACACGGCTATTTCCAGTGTAACCCATGTCTGCCAGCGAGAGAGCCTCCGACATGGCTATTTCCAGCATAACCCATGACTGCCAGCGATAGAACCTGCTACACGGCTATTTCCAGCATAACCCATGTCTGCCAGCAAGAGAGCCTGCTACACGGCTATTTCCAATATAACCCATGTCTGCCAGCGAGAGAGCCTCCGACATGGCTATTTCCAGCATAACCCATGTCTGCCAGCGAGAGCGCCTGCTACACGGCTATTTCCAGCACAACCCATGTCTGCCAGCGAGAGAGCCTGCTACACGCCTATTTCCAGTATAACCCGTGTCTGCCAGCGAGAGAACCTGCTACACGGCTATTTCCAGCATAACCCATGTCTGCCAGCGATAGAACCTGCTACACGGCTATTTCCAGCATAACCCATGTCTGCCAGCGATAGAGCCTGCTACACGGCTATTTCCAGCATAACCCATGTCTGCCAGCGAGAGAGCCTGCTACACGGCTATTTCCAGCATAAACCATGTCTGCCAGCGAGAGAGCCTGCTACACGGCTATTTCCAGCATAACCCATGTCTGCCAGCAAGAGAGCCTGCTACACTGCTATTTCCAGCATAACCCATGTCTGCCAGCGAGAGAGCCTGCTACTTGGCTATTTCCAGTATAACCCATATCTGCCAGCGAGAGAGCCTGCTACACGGCTATTTCCAGC
This sequence comes from Taudactylus pleione, assembly GCA_031769625.1. NCBI lineage: Eukaryota > Metazoa > Chordata > Amphibia > Anura > Myobatrachidae > Taudactylus > Taudactylus pleione. Next base: position 3,458,837 of record JAUIMM010000424.1, on the reverse strand, counting down.
ATAACCCATGTCTGCCAGCGAGAGAGCCTGCTACACGGCTATTGCCAGCATAACCCATGTCTGCCAGCAAGAGAGCCTGCTACATGGCTATTTCCAGCATAACCCATGTCTGCTAGCGAGAGAGCCTGCTACACGGCTATTTCCAGCATAACCCATGTCTGCCAGCGATAGAGCCTGCTACACAGCTATTTCCTGCATAACCCATGTCTGCCAGCGATAGAACCTGCTACACGGCTATTTCCAGCATAACCCATGTTTGCCAGCGATAGTACCTGCTACACGGCTATTGCCAGCATAAACCATGTCTGCCAGCGATAGAGCCTGCTACACGGCTATTTCCAGTATAACCCATATCTGCCAGCGATAGAGCCTATTACACGGCTATTTCCAGTATAACCCATGTCTGCCAGCGAGAGAGCCTGCTACACGGCTATTTCCAGCATAACACATGTCTGCCAGCGAGAGAGCATGCTACACGGCTATATCCAGCATAACCCATGTCTGCCAGCGAGAGAGCCTGCTACACGGCTATTTCCAGCATAACCCATGTCTGCCAGCGATAAAGCCTGCTACACAGCTATTTCCAGCATAACCCATGTCTGCCAGCGATAGAGCCTGCTACATGGCTATTTCCAGTATAACCCATGTCTGCCAGCGAGAGAGCCTGCTACACGGCTATTTCCAGTATAACCCATGTCTGCCAGCGAGAGAGCCTGATACACGGCTATTTCCAGCATAACCCATTTCTGCCAGCGATAGAGCCAGCTACACAGCTATTTCCAGTATAACCGATGTGTGCCAGTGAGAGAGCCTGCTACACGGCTATATCCAGCATAACCCATGTCTGCCAGCGAGAGAGCCTGATACACGGCTATTTCCAGCATAACCCATTTCTGCCAGCGATAGAGCCAGCTACACAGCTATTTCCAGCATAACCCATGTCTGCCAGCGATAGAGCCTGCTACACGGCTATATCCAGCATAACCCATGTCTGCCAGCGAGAGAGCCTGCTACACGGCTATTTCCAGCATAACCCATGTCTGCCAGCGATAAAGCCTGCTACACAGCTATTTCCAGCATAACCCATGTCTGCCAGCGATAGAGCCTGCTACACGGCTATTTCCAGCATAACCCATGTCTGAAAGCGAGAGAGCCTGCTACACGGCTATTGCCAGCATAACCCATGTCTGCCAGCGAGAGAGCCTCCGACATGGCTATTTCCAGCATAACCCTTATCTGCCAGCGAGAGAGCCTGCTACACGGCTATTTCCAGCATAACCCATCTCTGCCAGCGAGAGATCCTGCTACACGGCTATTTCCAGTATAACCCATGTCTGCCAGCGAGAGAGCCTGCTACACGGCTATTTCCAGCATAACCCATGTCTGCCAGCGACAGAGCCTGCTACACGGCTATTTCCAGCATAACCCATGTCTGCCAGCGAGAGAACCTACTACACGGCTATTTCCAGCATAACCCATGTCTGCCAGCGAGAGAGCCTGCTACACGGCTATTTCCAGTATAACCCATGTCTGCCAGCGATAGAGCCTGCTACACGGCTATTTCCAGTATAACCCATGTCTGCCAGCGATAGAGCCTGCTACACGGCTATTTCCAGCATAACCCCTCTGCCAGCGAGAGAGCCTGCTACACGGCTATTTCCAGCATAACCCATGTCTGCCAGCGAGAGAGCCACTACACGGCTATTTCCAGCATAACCCATGTCTGCCAGCGATAAAGCCTGCTACACGGCTATTGCCAGCATAACCCATGTCTGCCAGCGAGAGAGTCTGCTACACGGCTATGGCCAGCATAACCTATGTCTGCCAGCGAGAGAGCCTGCTGCACGGCTATTTCCAGTATAGCCCATGTCTGCCAGCGAGAGAGCCTGCTACATGGCTATTTCCAGCATAGTCTATGTCTGCCAGCGATAGAGCCTGCTACACGGCTATTTCCAGCATAGCCCATGTCTGCCAGCGAGATAGCCTGCTACACAGCTATTTCCAGCATAACCCATGTCTGCCAACGAGAGAGCCTGCTACACGGCTATTTCCAGTATAACCCATGTCTGCCAGCGATAGAGCCTGCTACACGGCTATGTCCAGCATTACCCATGTCTGCCAGCGAGAGAGCCTGCTACAGGGCTAGTTCCAGCATAACCCATGTCTGCCAGCGAGAGAACCTGCTACACGGCTATTTCCGGCATAGCCCATGTCTGCCAGCGAGAGAGCCTGCTACACGGCTATTTCCGGCATAACCCATGTCTGCCAGCGAGAGAACCTGCTACACGGCTATTTCCAGTATAACCCATGTCTGCCAGCGAGAGAACCTGCTACACGGCTATTTCCTGCATAACGCATGTCTGCCAGCGAGAGAACCTGCTACACGGCTATTTCCAGCATAACCCACGTCTGCCAGCGAGAGAGCCTGCTACACGGCTATTTCCAGCATAACCCATATCTGCCAGCGAGAGAGCCTGCTACACGCTATTTCCAGCATAACCCATGTGTGCCAGCGAGAGAGCCTGCTACACGGCTATTTCCAGCATAACCCATGTCTGCCAGCGAGAGAGCCTGCTACACGGCTTTTTCCAGCATAACCCATGTCTGCCAGCGAGAGAGCCTGCTACACGCTATTTCCAGCATAACCCATGTGTGCCAGCGAGAGAGCCTGCTACACGGCTATTTCCAGCATAACCCATGTCTGCCAGCGAGAGAGCCTGCTACACGGCTATTTCCAGCATAACCCATGTCTGCCAGCGAGAGAGCCTGCTACACGGCTATTTCCAGCATAACCCATGTCTGCCAGCGAGAGAGCCTGCTACACGGCTATTTCCAGCATAACCCATGTCTGCCAGCGAGAGAGTCTGCTACACGGCTATTTCCAGCATAACCCATGTCTGCCAGCGAGAGAGCCTGCTACACAGCTATTTCCAGCATAACCCATGTCTGCCAGCAAGAGAGCCTGCTACACGGCTATTTCCAGCATAACCCATGTCTGCCAGCCAGAGACCCTGCTACACGGCTATTTCCAGCATAACCCATGTCTGCCAGCGAGAGAGCCTGCTACACGGCTATTTCCAGCATAACCCATGTCTGCCAGCGAGAGAGCCTGCTACACGGCTATTTCCAGCATAAACCATGTCTGCCAGCAAGAGAGCCTGCTACACGGCTATTTCCAGCATAACCCATTTCTGCCAGCGAGAGAGCCTGCTACACGGCCATTTCCAGCATAACCCATGTCTGCCAGCGAGAGAGCCTGCTACACGGCTATTTCCAGCATAACCCATGTCTGCCAGCGAGAGAGCCTGCTACACGGCTATTTCCAGCATAACCCATGTCTGCCAGCGAGAGAGCCTGCTACACGGCTATTTCCAGCATAACCCATGTCTGCCAGCGAGAGAGCCTGCTACACGGCTATTTCCAGCATAACCCGTCTGCCAGCGAGAGAGCCTGCTACACGGCTATTTCCAGCATAACCCATGTCTGCCAGCGAGAGAGCCTGCTACATGGCTATTTCCAGCATAACCCATGTCTGCCAGCGAGAGAGCCTGCTACACGGCTATTTCCAGCATAACCCATGTCTGCCAGCGAGAGAGCCTGCTACACGGCTATTTCCAGCATAACTCATGTCTGCCAGCGAGATATCCTGCTACACGGCTATTTCCAGCATAACCCATGTCTGCCAGCGAGAGAGCCTGCTACACAGCTATTTCCAGCATAACCCATGTCTGCCAGCAAGAGAGCCTGCTACACGGCTATTTCCAGCATAACCCATGTCTGCCAGCGAGAGACCCTGCTACACGGCTATTTCCAGCATAACCCATGTCTGCCAGCGAGAGAGCCTGCTACACGGCTATTTCCAGCATAACCCATGTCTGCCAGCGAGAGAGCCTGCTACACGGCTATTTCCAGCATAAACCATGTCTGCCAGCAAGAGAGCCTGCTACACGGCTATTTCCAGCATAACCCATTTCTGCCAGCGAGAGAGCCTGCTACACGGCTATTTCCAGCATAACCCATGTCTGCCAGCGAGAGAGCCTGCTACACGGCTATTTCCAGCATAACCCATGTCTGCCAGCGAGAGAGCCTGCTACACGGCTATTTCCAGCATAACCCATGTCTGCCAGCGAGAGAGCCTGCTACACGGCTATTTCCAGCATAACCCATGTCTGCCAGCGAGAGAGCCTGCTACATGGCTATTTCCAGCATAACCCGTCTGCCAGCGAGAGAGCCTGCTACACGGCTATTTCCAGCATAACCCATGTCTGCCAGCGAGAGAGCCTGCTACACGGCTATTTCCAGCATAACCCATGTCTGCCAGCGAGAGAGCCTGCTACACGGCTATTTCCAGCATAACCCATGTCTGCCAGCGAGAGAGCCTGCTACACGGCTATTTCCAGCATAACTCATGTCTGCCAGCGAGATAGCCTGCTACACGGCTATTTCCAGCATAACCCATGTCTGCCAGCGAGATATCCTGCTACACGGCTATTTCCAGCATAACCCATGTCTGCCAGCGAGAGAGTCTGCTACACGGCTATTTCCAGCATAACCCATGTCTGCCAGCGAGAGAGCCTGCTACACGGCTATTTCCAGCATAACCCATGTCTGCCAGCGAGAGAGCCTGCTACACGGCTATTTCCAGCATAAACCATGTCTGCCAGCAAGAGAGCCTGCTACACGACTATTTCCAGCATAACCCATTTCTGCCAGCGAGAGAGCCTGCTACACGGCTATTTCCAGCATAACCCATGTCTGCCAGCGAGAGAGCCTGCTACACGGCTATTTCCAGCATAACCCATGTCTGCCAGCGAGAGAGCCTGCTACACGGCTATTTCCAGCATAACCCATGTCTGCCAGCGAGAGAGCCTGCTACACGGCTATTTCCAGCATAACCCATGTCTGCCAGCGAGAGAGCCTGCTACACGGCTATTTCCAGCATAACCCGTCTGCCAGCGAGAGAGCCTGCTACACGGCTATTTCCAGCATAACCCATGTCTGCCAGCGAGAGAGCCTGCTACACGGCTATTTCCAGCATAACCCATGTCTGCCAGCGAGAGAGCCTGCTACACGGCTATTTCCAGCATAACCCATGTCTGCCAGCGAGAGAGCCTGCTACACGGCTATTTCCAGCATAACTCATGTCTGCCAGCGAGAGAGCCTGCTACACGGCTATTTCCAGCATAACCCATGTCTGCCAGCAAGAGAGCCTGCTACACGGCAATTTCCAGCATAACCCATGTCTGCCAGCGAGAGAGCCTGCTACACGGCAATTTTCAGTATAACCCATGTCTGCCAGCTAGAGAGCCTGCTACACGGCTATTTCCAGGATAACCCATGTCTGCCAGCGAGAGAGCCTGCGACACGGCTATCTCCAGTATAACCCATGTCTGCCAGCGAGAGAGCCTGCTACACGGCTATTGCCAGCATAACCCATGTCTGCCAGCGAGAGAGCCTCCGACACGGCTATTTCCAGCATAACCCATGTCTGCCAGCGAGAGAGCCTGCTACACCGCTATTTCCAGCATAACCCATGTCTGCCAGCGATAGAACCTACTACACGGCTATTTCCAGTGTAACCCATGTCTGCCAGCGAGAGAGCCTCCGACATGACTATTTCCAGCATAACCCATGACTGCCAGCGATTGAACCTGCTACACGGCTATTTCCAGCATAACCCATGTCTGCCAGCGAGAGAGCCTGCTACACGGCTATTTCCAGCATAACCCATGTCTGCCAGCGAGAGAGCCTGCTACACGGCTATTTCCAGCATAACCCGTCTGCCAGCGAGAGAGCCTGCTACAAGGCTATTTCAAGCATAACCCATGTCTGCCAGCGAGAGAGCCTGCTACACGGCTATTTCCAGCATAACCCATGTCTGCCAGCGAGAGAGCCTGCTACACGGCTATTTCCAGCATAACCCATGTCTGCCAGCGAGAGAGCCTGCTACACGGCTATTTCCAGCATAACCCATGTCTGCCAGCGAGAGAGCCTGCTACACGGCTATTTCCAGCATAACCCGTCTGCCAGCGAGAGAGCCTGCTACAAGGCTATTTCAAGCATAACCCATGTCTGCCAGCGAGAGAGCCTGCTACACGGCTATTTCCAGCATAACCCATGTCTGCCAGCGAGAGAGCCTGCTACACGGCTATTTCCAGCATAACCCATGTCTGCCAGCAAGAGAGCCTGCTACACGGCTATTTCCAGTATAACCCATGTGTGCCAGCGAGACTCTCTCGCTGGCACACATGGGTTTTGCTCGAAATAGCCATGTAGCAGGCTCTCTCACTGGCAGACGGGTTATGCTGGAAATAGCCGTGTAGCAGGCTCTCTCGCTGGCAGACATGGGTTATGCTGGAAATAGCCGTGTAGCAGGCTCTCTCGCTGGCAGACATGGGTTATGCTGGAAATAGCCGTGTAGCAGGCTCTCTCGCTGGCAGACATGGGTTATGCTGGAAATAGCCGTGTAGCAGGCTCTCTCGCTGGCAGACATGGGTTATGCTGGAAATAGCCGTGTAGCAGGCTCTCTCGCTGGCAGACATGGGTTATGCTGGAAATAGCCGTGTAGCAGGCTCTCTCGCTGGCAGACATGGGTTATGCTGGAAATAGCCGTGTAGCAGGCTCTCTCGCTGGCAGACATGGGTTATGCTGGAAATAGCCGTGTAGCAGGCTCTCTCGCTGGCAGACATGGGTTATGCTGGAAATAGCCGTGTAGCAGGCTCTCTCGCTGGCAGACATGAGTTATGCTGGAAATAGCCGTGTAGCAGGCTCTCTCGCTGGCAGACATGGGTTATGCTGGAAATAGCCGTGTAGCAGGCTCTCTCGCTGGCACACATGGGTTATACTGGAAATAGCCGTGTAGCAGGCTCTCTCAGTGGCAGACATGGGTTATGTTGGAAATAGCCGTGTAGCAGGCTATTTGTAAGCTCTCACGAGCAGGGCCCTCTTCCCTCATGTACTTTTTTGTACTCCTTACTCCCCACAAGAGATCCTAGCACCTGGTTGCTGACTCTCGGCTCCTTATTTTGAGTGTTATGATCGCCAGTGCTGTAATGTATATAAACCATGTCATTGTCCTGCATTGTATTGTAATGTAAGTCACTGGTTTCTTGTTCACTTTCTTGTTTATGTACTTTGTAAGTTGCCGCGGAACACTTGTGGTGCCATATAAAGGATAATAATAATTCTAATAAAATAATATACAGCATCGATAAAGTGTGTCTGGATCAGTACTGTACAGAGGAGTATTTATAATGGGTGCAGGGTGCACGGGGGCCCGCACCGCACACCCTGCACCCATATTATACTTACCTCTTCTCACGTCAGCGCCGGTGTTTGCGCTGTAAAAAAAATGGCTGGAAAATGGCGGCTGCTGCAATTTTCCCATCGTTTGCACATGCGCAGTACAGGAAAAATGGCAGCTGCGGCCATTTTCCTGGTGACCTCTGCATGCGCTATAAACAATGGGCACCGCTCAGTGCTCTGCCAGCCGCCGTACGGAGAGGATGGGGCCCGTGACGGAGACTGCACATGGGCCCCCTCCTCTCTAGAAACGCCCCTGGTACTGTGACTCTGCGTAGACAATCGGTAGTAGTGAAACATTGCTCCACTGCGTCTGACATTGGCAGTGCGTGACACTCATAATCAGACCCAAAGAGCGAGATCACCATACAAACTGAAATTACCCTGAAGATTGCGGAGAGCGTCACTGGGAATATTAATGGCTAATGCCTCTGATTTACTGCTGTTGGGCTTATAATAAGAGGCAGCGCCAGCAACGACCCCCTCACTGCATGACACCATAACATCATTCCACATATGGGCGGGGCCACTAGCGACCGGAAACAATGGTGCTGCCCGGAGCATCCTGAGGGTCTGTTATGGCTGCAGTCTGCCATTTGGAAGACGCTCCGGGTGGCACTGCGTCTGCGATTCTCGTTGCACGGTGCCATTTGGAGCATACAGAGGACGCTCCGGGTGGCACTGCATCTGCGATTCTGGCTGCAGGGTGCCATCCCACCCTGCTAGCCATATACAGGGACCTTGGATAGCGGGCGAGCCTGGTTAGTGAAGTGTGGGAAAGGAGGACTTCTCTGTAGTCTTTTATCATTTGTATATTTTGTCCACTCTGCCTTACATCCATATGTCACATATCGTTACTAAACTAAGTGATACAGGGGCCTATTCATCAACAGATAACAGGCCCGGTAACCATGCGGAAACGCTAGTTTCCACATATTTAAGTCCATCCATCATCAGGGGTCTGATAGGACCCCCTGGGTATTCAGCTAGCTGCTGAGAACAAAGTCCAATCTTCCGACGCCACTTGCTCTCGGATCCCTGCTCCTTCCTTTGGGAAGGAGTTCCGGGGATGCAAAGAGGGATCTGAGCGGATCCCTTCGCCACCTCCTCACTACCTCCCCGGCGACTGTGGGCATGAGTGACTTCGGGTCATGCATGCGTAGCCGGGACGATGGGGAGGAGGTAACGCAGCTACATCTGTAGCTGAGATACTGACCTAGGGGACAGCTGCTTTTCGGAGTAGTTGTCCCCTCACCGGAGCTATGATGAATTGCTCCAGTGTAATCTATCCCTCGCAGCGAGTTCAATACTTCATCATCGGAGGCCATACGCCCTTCGATGACGAATGGGCCCCTCAGTAGTAAGGTTATCCTGTCACAGACAGTATTACATTGTTACATTACAGGCTGCAGGTTGTTCATTTGAATGATGTTGTCCTACAAATAAATTCTCCATGAACTGGCTGTAGCTGTACTTGTGGATGGCACAGATAGGACCCCCATACTTTTTAGTGAAGACCACTAAATTCTGGGCTGTTAAAAGACAACGGCCGAGGTCGGCAGAAATAAGGAATACGTTTCATTCTGTAACAAATTCCCTAAAACGCAGGCTTTGCCAATTATCAGACGTCACCTAATGTTGGACTTACAATAAGTTTCTAACGTTATAATTCAGATTGTCAGAATGTCTGTAAATATCACTGCTTGAGTCTAATCTAAGTGTCATTTTTAGTACAGAATATGCTGATTGAGGACAACGCATCTCCACAGCTCAGATGATTGCTGAATGCATGAATAACACAGCATCACACAGAGAGTGACAATGTGATATGAGAGGGAACGAATTAAAGAAAACAAATCTATGTACACACTGTTTTACTTACTTGACATTGATGCCTGATAGACGAGGGATGTCTGAATTGTGGCCGTCGATGATCCGTTCTTTTCTGTAGTAATATCAACCTCAGAGCATGCGATCCCTAACTGCAGGCTGTCCTTATTGAGCTGGATCAAGTTGTGTTTGGTATAAATATAGATGTAGATACTACTGTATACATCATTTATGCAGACAATTATGAACTATTTATCAAATGAAAGCTGCCATCTTCATATACTGTACTACAAACACGAACATCTTTAATAAACTGCATAAGATATATTTAATACCAACACATATAGGCCCTGATTCAGACCCACTCGCGAGCGGCTGTCCGCTCGCAAGTGGGTCGATGTTCTGGAGCTCCGTCGTGCGCATGCGCAGACGCGACGAGCGAAGGACTTTCCTTCGCTCGTTGTGTCTGATCAAAGGGGGCGTGCTGTCGATGTTGATTGACAGCACGCCCCCTTTGGTGGGCGTGCCGGGGGCGTGCCTCCCTGACGGGGGCGTTCCTAAGGGAACGCCTCCCGTCAGAAGCCGGCCCACTGACATCACTAGTGATGTCAGTGGGAGTGATTTTGGCTCTGATAGAGCCAAAATCACTCCGGGCCTTGCGGTTGAAAACCTCAACCGCAGGCTCCGGCTCGCAGTTTCGATGGTCGCGATGGTCAAGACCATCGCGGCCATCAAACTGCACGCTCGTATAGGCTGTGGGTGGTGACCCACAGCTATACGAGCGTCCAGGAGGACGCTCCATAGTTATGGAGGCCGGCCCTCATTCAGAGCGTGCGCTCTGCTCAGAGCGTACGGCTCTGAATGAGGGCCATAGTCAGCTTGCAGTGTATGTTCATATTGTCCTAAAATAGTTTACAACTCATGAGTCTGCAAATGCCTACTGTGTAAGACCATAGAAAGCTTTGACGCTGTATCGCCACCTGCTGGCTAAACATTGTACTGCAGACGAAGTACTGTACATTTTTTCAGGCGCAATACATGGCATCTCAAGTCTTCTGGTGCTGAACCCCACACAATTTTCATTGAAATAACTTATAGATGTTGGGTTACAGGAATGTAATAGAAAAACATCCCACACTATGGGACCTATTCAATTGGGTGCGAGTACAGCAAAAAAAACGCACCTGCAAGGTTTTTCCTGCAGGTGCGGGTTTTTTGCTATTCAATTAGGTGCGTTCTTTTTTTCTATTTTGTGCGCCGGGAGCTTTTTATTCTCGCACCTCCAGAGCAAGTGTGATTTTTTTTCCAAAATGTCAAATTTTAGGAAAATTCAGCGGGACTTGTTCTGGGACCCTGCCTCACCCCCCCTGAGGACTAATTTAGATTAATCAGTCATTAATTACTCACCTTCCGAAGTGCTGTCTTCTGCATCCAGTGTCGGGACCCGTCTCCTGAGTATTTAGTGTGTGTGAGTGTGTATGAGTGAGTGTGTGTGACCCCTGGTGTATGTCCCCCCCCCCGAGTCAGCATGGTCCCCCGGAATGGGTGCTGCGAGAACTACATCTCTCAGTAGTCCTAGCCCCTCTCACCAGCCCCTGGAGCCTCCCACCAGCCCCCAGGACTCCCAGCAGCCCCCTCTCCAGTGAGAAGGTAGAGGGGAGGCCACCGGGAGCCCCGGAGACCCCCAAGCAGGTAAGTGCAGAATTTTATTTTAAATTGTTATGGGGCGCGGGGTTTTCAGCACTTTTTAAAAATTGGATACCGCGGGTATCGGGAGTGCGCATTCCTGTGGTAATCCAAAATTGGGCGCGAGGGGTGCAAGGTATTTTACCTCGCTAAACCTCACGCCCAATTGAATATGCCCATATGCATAGGGGCTGGGATTGTTGTAGAAAATATCCAAGCTCCCTACATTGTGTTTAGCCCAAGCATTAGTAGCAGAATACAGCAAGGTAAGGTACATGACCTTCGGCTCTGTCAGTGCACATTTGCCCCAGCTGTATCCTTGGTATCTGGGTGCACACAATACTGAATAGCCGGCAATTCCACTACAAGCCCATGAAACACCCTCTGAACATTTTTTTTTTCAAAATAATTTTTATTGTTAGGACAACAAAGTATTGTGATACAGATATCTGCCTAATCATCTTAAACACAGTAAATAGAACAATCACTTTGCAAGAACTTTCATACAACAAAATAATTATAACATTTGCAGCACAAAAATCCAGATATGAGTTGTAGTTGTACATATAAGAAACATTTACATATATTGTTACATATATTAGTACTGTCAGTAAATCAATTACCATTAATGACATAGATCAAAATCATAGATTGAGTTAAGTCAGAAAGGGGGGCCATTATCAAGCAGCACTTCCAAATTATACCATGACGTTAGTTGGAAGCATTTCCGTATGGAGGGCCTGATTCAGAGTCACTCGTAAGCGGCCGCTCGTTCGCTCCGAGCGATGTTCGCACAACTGCGCATGCGTATGGGTTGTAATATGCATGCGTGAACCAGTCATTGCGGTCGGAAATTGTGTGCTCGCAAAATAGCGAATGACTGCTAATTTGAGTGACAGAATGAGGCGTTTGTGGGTGGTAACAGGGGAAGGTGCTTGAAAACGTGGAGTGGTGATCCGAACGCGGGCGTGCCAAACGGTCAAAACGGGCGTTTTAAGGGTGTGCATAATTAACAAAGCAGCGTCATCGACCACGTCACTTGGTTCACTTTTAGCCTGAACCGCTCGCATGATTGCGGTAGGAAAATCCAACCACAAGCACTGCGAGCAGTTCAGACGCCTTTCGATCTACTCGATTAATCTAATAAATAGCGGAGATGACGTAGGATGCGAGCGGCCAGGGGGCCTTTTTTACAAAATAGCGAGCGCATGTTTCGTTCGCTCGTTCAGACATAGAGGCGTCAACAGACCGCAAAGAGCGAGCGCTCTATTTAAATATCCGGCCCCTTTTTCTGAACGAGCGAGCGCAAATAGCGTCCGGCTCTGAATCAGGCCCGGAGTCTTTAAGTGATGGGGAAAGAGTACGAATATAGGGTAACCATGTGCCAAAAAATCTTTCAGTATACTTTTCTTTTATTAGTGGACGTCTCTGTCCAATCCATTGTAAACAAAAATATAATTCTAGGGTGTAATAATGTAAGAGTAGGTGGATGAGGGTCAATCCATTGTGAGAGAATGGTCTTTTTAGCTGCTGCCGTGAATTTGGTCATTAGTAGCCTATCTCCTTTAGTCAGTCTCTGAGAATGTGCGCTTTCAGAAATATTCCAAAAAGCCCACTCTCTAAGAATCACAAAATCAATTTTTAAGCTGCATACACACACAACGATTTTTTTAATGATTATCGTTAAACGATATCGTTTAACGATAATTGATGGCAAAAATCGTTCACTTTCTGAGTCAAACGATGAACGATTATCGTTCATGCGCGTTCACGTTTGTAGTATGTCGTTTGTAGTTTGTCGTTCAGTCAGACTTGTCAACTCAACGATTTTCATTAAGGGAATATGCAAAAATCGTTTGTAGTTCATAAAAATCGTTCATGACATTTAGTAAATGAACAACTTTAGTAAACGATTTAAGCAAATTTTTTCAAGGGAACAAATCGTTTACTCAAATCGTTCATTAAAAAAATCGTTGTGTGTGTGTGTATGTAGCTTATGAATTTCTTTAATATAATTATTAAGTTCCTCCCTGAAGACTTGTACCTGTGGATAATCCCACAGGCAATGTACGATATCAGCGTTAGGCGCTGAGCATTTATAACAATTTGCGTCAGGCGCATCACCAATAATAAATTTCAATTGAGGAGTGTAGTATGCTCTGTGTTATATTTTTAGATGCATTTCAGCATAAGATACTGATCCCAATTGTTTGTTCATTTTAAAACATGAAAGAGCGATAGTCTCTATGGGGATTTGTGGGAAAACCTCCTTCCATTTCGCAAGTCCTGTAGTACTTGTTTCTAAATTTATAAGTGGTCGGGCACAGGAGTATATAAAAGATACAAATGGATGAAAATGGTCCTTTTGGTTTACAGCATAGTGCGCTATCTAGACACCAATTTAGATCGGCTTCCGAAAGTCCACGTAGCATATTTTGGATATAACTCATCGCCTGTAAATAAGGAAATAAAGGGATATTGGGCCTGATTCAGAGCCGGACGCTATTTGCGGTCGTTCGTTCAGAAAAAGGGGGTGGCTATTCAACTGAACCGTTCGCTCTTTGCGGTCTGTTCACGCCTCTATGTCTGAACGAGCGAACAAAACTTGCGGTCGTTTTTTGGATAACTACGCCCCCTGGCCGCTCGCATCCTACGTCATGTCCGCTATTTTTTAGATTAATCGAGTACATCGTCCAGCGTATGAACTGCTCGCTATTCTTGTGGTTGGTTTTCCTACCGCAATCTTGCGAGCAGTTCTGACTATAAAATAACCCAGTGACGTGGTCGATGACGCTGCTGTTTTAATTATGCACACCCTTAAAACGCCCGTTTTGACCTTTAAGCACGCCTGCGTTCTGATCTCCACTCCCCGTTTTCAAGCACCTTCCCCTGTTACCATCAGTACGCAAGCGCAGTTGGGCAAACATCGCTCGGAACGAATGAGCGGCCGCTTACGAGCGACTCTGAATCAGGTCCATTGACCAGAGGAAATTTCTCCTGCATTTGTGAGCGAGTGAGAGGTTGAAGTGTTTGGTCGTGTAAAAATTGGAAAATGTACCGAATCCCACTGGCGTGCCAGCATTTAAATTGGGCGGAGTTACCAGGTGAAAAAGAGGGATTTTTCCATAAGGGTAAAAAAATTGAGGACAATTTGGTTAAATGGGATTGTGATCTAATAACTCGCCATGCTATACACCCTCTGAACATTTATCTATGTTTATACATGTGTTGTATTTGGCTGCCTTGAAAACAGAGTGTAAAGAGCTCTGAAACGTCGTCTGCAGATGCCAATACGGGATGTAGTTGGCATCCCAGCATGCAGGATGCTGACGGTCTGAATACTGGCATTGAAATCCCGACAGGTCGGGATCCCGGCACCAATATCCTGACCGCCAGCATCCCGAAGGTAAGTATTGGCGTGTTAGGGAGAGAGTTAGGATGCGGGGTTAGGGTTAGGCACTAGGGGGAGGGTTAGGATTAGAGTGCGGAGAGGGGGAGGTTAGGCTTAGGCACTAGGGGAGGGGGTGTTAGGTTTAGGGTGTGGGGAGGGGGAGGTTAGGGTTAGGCACCAGGGAGGGAAGTTAGGTTTAGGCACCGGGGAGGGGGAGGTTAGGTTTAGGCCCTAGGGGGGAGGTTAGGTTTAGGCACAGGGGAGAGGGTGTTAGGTTTAGGGTGCGGAGAGGGGGAGGTTAGGTTTAGGAACCCGGGAGGGAGGGTTAGGTTTAGGCACCAGGGAGGGGGTGTTAGGTTTAGGCACTAGGGAGAGGGAGGTTAGGTTTAGGGTGTGGGGAGGGGGAGGTTAGGTTTAGGCACCGGGGAGGGGGTGTTAGGTTTAGGCACTAGGGAGAGGGAGGTTAGGTTTAGGCACCATTTTTTATTGAACTTGGAGTGCCGCAGTTCTTTCTTCTACAGTGTGCATACTCTTCCACTGGAGGCACCTAGAACTTTACCATATATTGAGATTGCCACCTCCACTCATCTATATATAACTAAACTTAGCTGATGGGTGAAAATAAATAACTCTGGTTGGAATGTAAGAGAAGAAACCCCCATTGCTTGTGTAAGCCTCTAATGCGTTACGTTACTTTGCTGTAACTTCATCAGAGCAGATACTGAAGACGTGGCTGAGATGGATGAATAGCCTGTAGATGCTCATAGTTACTTTTGCTCGGCTCGGACACATGACCAGATACAAAATGATATTGTGCGCAATTCTGAATAAGGGAAAATGAATATAGAGAAATGTGCACAGTTCCTCGATTATAAAATGTACAGATCTGTAGGTTTAACCTTGAATCAGCAGCAACTCATGTATCTTACTGTAGATTATTATTGTTATTATAATTATTATCATCATCATTATTTTATTTTAGCAATTACTTATATAGCGCAGCATATTCTGTTCTGCTTTACAATCGGGAACAGACAGTAATAAAACAAGACATGGTAATAACAGACAGACAGAGTGGTTAGAGGGCCCTGCTCGCAGGCTTACATTCTATAGGAAAATAGGAATGTGAAACACAAGGGTAGGTGCTACATGTAGCATATTGGCCCAGCAAGATTACAGAGGTTCTAGATGGGCTGTATGATCCGGTCACATAGCATTGTTGGCCTGGGGTCAGGAGGATGTGTGAGTGTAGAGAGAGAACATATGTAACGTTATGTGTTGACTGTATGAAGGTGATGGGCATCGATGGTCGATAATTACAGACCATCTATGTTTTTCTTGTGATGGAAGTGTTTTTACCATTCGATGGTGGCGTTATGATGTTTGCCACCATCAAATGCCAATGATTTGATGGTCTTCCGATGGTTACCCGTTTGCTACCATCAAATGGTAATGATTTGATGGTCTTCCGATGGTTACCTGAGAGCTGCGCCACCACTGGCTCCTTCCTGGCTGCAGCTCTCTGCATCAGGGCATCTTGGCTTTGTTGGAGACTATCTCTGTTTGCCTCAAAATAGAGATGGACATTGGTTTCCGATGTTTTACAACCATCAATGGCTTTTGATGGTAGTGTTTTCACAATTCGATGGCGACTTTCCGATGGTAGCCGCCATCGAATGGTGTGGACACGATGGCCATGCGATATTAAAATACAGATGAATGCAGCAATTTAACAACGGTCATTGAGCACAATTGCGCCTGCACAAATAGAGTTTTTTCGCACATGCATTAATCATATGAATGTTGTTTCCATTAAATTCTTTTCTTCAGTTACCATTGCATCAAAAGTTTAGAGGGCAGAAGCCCAGCCACAATTTGATGGTGGGCTTCTGATATCCACCCCTAACTCAGATGTGACCTGCTCCAGTACCTTTCTCCGCTGCGGCTACACATTGTTAGCAATGATTGGTTCTCACTGTCTCAGGGAGCCAATCAGAGCGCAGCCCTCCCTCCTGCAGCAGCAGCAGTTACGTAGTCGCAAGTTGTTCCTATGCTAATAAACCTTACACATCTACTCTCATGGAATGACTGGGAGGCTCCCGAAAATCGCGTGGGATCCTGGCCACTCGGAAAAGTAGACAAGTCTCCCGCACCCCCCCTACAGTACTGCTTGTAATTCCGTATAGGATCGCTAATAATTGGGGAGGGGTTTGCGAACCAAGGGAGTATTAAGCAGGGGACCTAAAGTGAAAGCAAAAAGGTCATGGGCGTGTCATGGGTGTGTCATGGGTGTGCCATGGGGGTGTCATGGGCGTGTCATGGGAGTGCCATGGGAGTGTCATGGGTGTGTCATGGGAGTGTCATGGGTGTGCCATGGGTGTGTCATGGGCATGTCATGGGAGTGCCATGGGCGTGTCATGGGTGTGTCATGGGCGTGTCATGGGAGTCTCATGGGTGTGTCCAGAAATGCTGCTGCATTCCCAATTGCAAATACAGCCAGGAGTGTATCTATAATGGGTCCAGGGGGGGCCACACTGCACACCCTGCACCCATATTATCTAATACTTACCTCTCTAAGGTCCCACCACCGGTGTCTCAGCACTGCACAGAACGCCGGAAAATGGCCGCTACAACCATATTTCCGTTTTGCTCATAACCAGTGAGGAAATTGCAGAGAAAATGGTGGCCGCAGGCGACCTGCTCATGCGCAGTAGACTCTGGGCACAGACTAGTGCCCAGAGTCTGCTGATGCTGCGGTTGCCGGTGAGCCGCGTCAGTATGCTGCCAGGGGGAGAGAGGAGGGGGCCCCAGATGGGGAATACACACGGCCCCACTCCTCTGAAGACATCCCTGTACACAGCGTCAGAAGCCATGTCTAGTTGGATTAGAGGCGAGTATCTGGTGTAGATCCCGGCTACCGCTAATGTGGATGCTGTGACCAATGTTACCTCGATGTTGGAGTGTTTACAGTCTCCATCGCAAATGCACAGACCGCGCAGCCTGACAGTGGCGTCTCACGTGTACTTTACCACAACATTGCGCACAAAGGGCATTTACATATTCCCGCAACCACTACTGCGAGAGCGGCTGCGTTAACAACCATCTCTGAATCAGGCACACAACAGTCTGGTTTGTGAAAGGGAATGGGTATGAAATACCGCCGGCCGCATGGCTGGCAGTTCGATTCCCGTCAGCGGCAGCCCGACAAGAGCAGAGTTAGAAGCAGCGGAAGCCCAACAGCGCTGGAAATCCCGATCGTGGATAGGTAAGTATCTACTAACCTAACCTAACTCCCCTAACCTTCTTTAGGGGTGCCTAACCCTAACTTCCCCCCCAAGTGCCTAACCTTAATCCCCCCTCTGCCTAACCCTAACCACCCCCTTCCCCGCTGCCTAACCCTGTCCCCCCCGGGGGTGCCTAACCCTAACCCTCCCTCCCCCTAGCCTAACCCTAACCCTCCCGGGGGGTGCCTAACCCTAAGTCCCCCCCAGGAGCCCTAAACCTAACCCTCCCCCCTCGGCTGTCCGCTCGCGGCGCCCGGCATCGCTACGATCGGGATGCCGGGCGCCGGTCTCCCGGCATCAGGGAAATGCGGGCGTCTACATCTAGACGCCCCGGCATTTCACCCTTGCCGGGATATGACAGTCGGGAAGCCGGCTGCCGGTATTTAGGCAGTCGGCTTCCCGGTTGCTTCCCTGTGAAAGACCGTGGAGGAAGCCACTAATCAGTGCAGTAAGATAATGAGTCCATGGATTAGAGTTTTTGCAGCGTCTGGTGTAAGATATGAGCATACTGTATACTGGGGATGTTTTTTTAGCTGTATGTAACATAATTTGGAGACATACTGAATGTGGGGAACAAAGAACAGCTCAGAGACAAGGATGACACCTGGGCAGCGAGCTCGTGGGGTGGGGTGGGGTGGAGCGTCACGTTATCAACAGTGATAGAGAAATCAGGCTGGTAACTACTATTGGCCGGTGGAAATATAATTAATTCTGTTTTGGAAATATTAAGTTTGAGATGACGAGAGGACATCCAGGATGAAATGGCATTAATGCATTATACTGTAGCCTGGAGCCAGCAGGGCGGCCACACATCAGTCAGCTAAAATAAATATTACATCATAAAGGCAATAAATTTATATATCTGCCCCAAAACCAAACCCTTCGTAGGAGCACCCAGAACAGACTCGCGCCTCTCTCTGTCATTCTGGACTGGTGCCAGCCGTTATCTTTACTAACCTGCAGGTGATTCATTAACATTTGAAACGTCTGCAGGTTAATTGCTGGATCGTTGCCAATGAGAAACACAGGCAGCAATTACATTTTACTGAATATTTCCCTCACACAAAAGATTTGCGGCACAAATACATCTGATTCGTCAAATCTCTTTTAGCCAAATGGCCACTTAGCTAATCTTACACTGACGTTATTATTCATGATTGTAAAATATATATATATATTTTTTTAATCCAAGGACTTTACAGCAAAATAAAAGACGAAATCTTCCTTACAGTACAGTATAAGGGATCGGACATGTTATCATTATTTTTTCTGCTCTTAATATTTTGTCCACATTTTTGTTTTCTGGACATATCCTGCAAATGGCATACGATTAGGAAACCGGCGGACGCAATCCCGACCGCCGGCTTCCCGAATCCTCTATCCCGCCTAGGGATAAATGACCGGCGTCTAAAATGTAGACGCCTGTCATTTTCCCGACGTTGGGAGATAGGCGCCCGGCATCCCGATCGAAGGGATGCCGGGCGCCGCGAGCGGACAGCCGTGGGGGGAGGAGGGTTAGGTTTATGGCACCCAGGGGGAGGTGGGAATTAAGGTTAGGCACCCCCCCGGGAGGGTTAGGGTTAGACTAGGGGGAGGGAGGGTTAGGGTTAGGCACCCCCAGGGGGGGACTTAGGGTTAGGCACCACCCCGGGGGACTTAGGTTTAGGCAGCGGGGAAGGGGGTGGTTAGGGTTAGGCACTTGGGGGGGAGGTTAGGGTTAGGCACCCCTAAGGAGGGTTAGGGGGGTGGGTTAGGTTAGTAAGTACTTACCTTAGGGACGATCGGGATTTCCAGCGCTGTCGGGCTTCCGCTGCCGGGCTCTGCTGTTTTGTCGGGCTGCCGCAGCTGGGAATCGAACCGCCGGTGATGCGGCAGCCGGCTATTCATACCGAATGCCCTGCAAATATTCTTTTATCAACATGACCCCTAATGTCTAAATGAATATAGCAAGTGATGCCTCAAAGTGAAAATACTGTATAAATGTATCAAACCCAAAATAAAGTTGTGATCACAAATAGTTCCAATGGAATAGTCCCTAATACTGACCTGATATAATCAGGAACTAGTTGGGAAAAACGCAAAGCTGAAATATAGTGTAATATGCAATATATCTCGTAATTAACACCATGAAGAGGGGATGAGCAGATACTACTTTTGGTGGGGGTGGGTGAGCTCCTACAAAAATCCCACATTTGGTTGAGCACTTGTCAGAGAAGAACATTTGAATGTATCACATAGGTCTTTTGTAGTCTCCGTCAGGAAGGATTTTGAATGTTGTCAGTTGATTTTCTTTTGATTGAACCAGTTCCCATCTCCCAGCTCCACTGCTGGTCCCACTAAGGTCAAATCACTGTCATTGCTGCTTTCATATTTGTACAGCTGCCCACTGGCCTCATATGTGATCGCTGCTGTCCTCTCTATTTAGATACAGTGATGGACCCACTGAGCTCAATGCTCAGAGTCCAGGGCCATGTGTCCAAGCTGTAGAGGTCATCGTCTTTATTAACTCCAGCCAGGGAACGGTAAAGTGGCCGCCACCTGCACCTTTGCTCATCATGATCTGCGGCAATTGCTCCTCCTCACATTCTCATTGCCTACCCCGCTGTAGCTAATCCACATTCATCCACGTCACTCACATTACCCCACCTAGCACCTAGTCAGATACCCTCCCTATTTCTCCTACTTACTTTCCGCACACTCCTCTCTCCAGCTTCCTATTCCCCCCTCTCTTTAATTATTTCCCCTTCACTACTTCCCTCTTTGTTAGTTTGCACCCAAGAACCATTTGGTTTACCCCCCCCACCCCCCCACATCCATTGGCTAGGATGTGGGGGGGTGGGGGGACCCTGCTCATGGCAGCTGGTGACATCTCACTCAGCACTGGATCATGTGCATTTCTACTATCCGTTCATGCTCCACAATACACACAAAGACTTCTCATCAACGTTATACTTCAAATCCCTCAACCTTACATACGTCTCCACTACCCTCATCCTCTTATCCTGTGCACTTTGTACTGTAAGATCTGTTTGTAGCAAACCCACTTCTATCCATGATCTATCCCCCAATCTCCATACAATTACAGAAACCTGGTTTACCTCTTCTGATACTACATCCTCTGCAGCTCCTTCCTACAGGAGACTGTCCCTCAAGACTCAGAAACAGACAATGTGGAGTAAGCATTCTCCTGTATTCATACTTTACCTTCTGAGTCATATAACCTGAACCCTGCCTCTATTTCTATACATTATCAATCTTTTCTAGCCTTAATTTCATGTTGCCGACATTTATTGCCATCCGCAGGTCTACATTTCAAATTCCTTGACAACTGGACACTGCCTATGTGCTTATTTCCTAACATTTGCCCCGCTTCCACTCATCTTAGGTGATTTCAGCATTCCAACTGACAACCCCACAGTCTCTGCTGCCAATAAACTTCTTTCACTTATTCTTCCTTTGGTCTATCCCAGTGGACTTAGACCCTCATTCAGAGCCGTACGCTCTGAGCAGAGCACACGCTCTGAATGAGGGCCGCCCTCCATAAAAATGGAGCGTCCTCCTGGACGCTCGTATAGCTGTGGGTCACCACCCACAGCCTATACGAGCGTGCAGTTTGATGGCCGCGATGGTCTAAACTGCGAGCCGGAGCCTGCGGTTGAGGTTTTCAACCGCAAGCCCTGGAGTGATTTTGGCTCTAGCAGAGCCAAAATCACTCCCACTGACATCACTAGTGATGTCAGTGGGCCAGCTTCTGACGGGAGGCATTCCCATGGGAACGCCCCCGTCAGGGAGGCACGCCCCCGGCACGCCCACCAAAGGGGGCGTGCTGTCAATCAACATCGACAGCACGCCCCCTTTGATCAGACACAACGAGCGAAGGACTTTCCTTCGCTCGTCAGGTCTGGCGCATGCACACGACGGAGCTCCCTCCATCGTGCGCATGCTCAGTGCAGAACATCGACCCACTTGCGAGCGGACAGCCGCTCGCGAGTGGGTCTGAATCAGGGCCTTACTTTCTCACCCCCTGTGATAGACACTAACCTTTACCTTCTCATGTTTCTGCTCCAACTTTAGTTTCTCCAACTTGGCCTTCCCACTCTCTAACCAGAACCTCCCTTCAGCCTTGCCTTTTCTCATGCTCTGCATCTTCACACCTGCCTACATATTTTCTTTGTTCTCCAGGGGACTTCACAGGTTGGAGATGCAGAAGGCCTGTTGGGGGAAGTGTTGAGTATCATGTCGCCACATCCTCCATCACTAGGAAGTGAGCAGGATCTGGGAGGTTGACAAACACCCTTGGGAGTTTATGGGACACTCTAAAAATTTGGAAGTCTCTTGGACATTACAGGAGAGTAGGTAAGTATGATCCACATCAACACGCAATCGACCTGATCCACTTCTCAGTTTCACTAATACAACTATTTGGCTACTGCATGTCTACACTGTGGGGCTGATTCAAACAGTGCTCGCAAGCGGGTCGATGTTGCCCCCTGCGCATGCGCCACCTCCAGCGTGTGCATGTGCGAGACCCGGCCAGCGACGGGCCCTTTGTCACTATGGGTCTCACACCAAAACGGGGCGGCAGTCGATTGTGATTGACAGCTCGCCCCATTTTGGAGGTGGGCAGGGGAGGTGGCTACACAAACGGAGGTGTTCCCTAAGGAACGCCTGCCATTTGTGGGAGGCACCACTGACATCACCAGTGGTGTCAGTGGTGAGCTTCCTGCTCTATTTAGAGCAGGAAGCTCACTGGGGCTTGCGGGAACCAGACCCTACCACAAAGGTCTCGTCGCAAGCCCCGATGGTCGCGACCATCGTGACCATCAGCTGGCCACTCGCAAAAGCTGTGGGTGGTCACCCACAGCTTAGCGAGCATTCAGGAGGTCGGCTCAAAAAAAAAATGCCGCCCTAATTCAGAGCGAGGGCTCTGAAAGAGCATCTGGCTCTGAATCAGGGCCTGTGTACTGGAGAAGGGGCTTCAGAATGGGCCTTAGAAGCCTTTCATCTTACTGCCCTTTCACTTTGCAAGCAGCCATTCTTCTCTCTCTAATATCCATTTTAATCCTCATCCCCACTGTGCTCTTTCAAATGAATTGTCTGCTCACCTGCCCCTTCTACACCTTCATTCTTTACAGCCCTTAAATGAGAATTATCATTCTTTCTCTCTGCTACTGTATATATCTGACATATCACTTTACACTGGCTCTGTCATTAGCAGCAGTCATGGACAACACTGGCCTGCCTCCATCACTGAGCAGGCCACTGATTGCTGGCCTTCTTAATTAGAATCCTTAACAGAACCTGGCTGGGCTGAGGCTAGAGATGACATAACACCTCTCTCAGGTGTTACCACTAACCTCCAGCACCGATGACTCATGCGGGGAATCACCCATCAGCCATTAATTAATAAGATTGATTAATAAGATTAGAATCTTGACAGTGCACTCCTCCAGTTCCTGAGTATGTATTGTGTTTTACATAGGTGCTCCCGCTCCAAAACTATACTCTCCAGTATACTGTAGTTTGCTTCCAGTGTTATTTAAACTCCTGTGTTAGGTTTCCTCGGCAGTAGCACTTCCATACCCATATTTCCATCTGCTGTGTTTCCAGGCAGAGTCGTCATACCAGCTAAGTACTGTACTCTGTTGCTTTCATGGTGGAAACCAACTACACAGGGCTGCGACCTGAGTCTTCACTGATTAAAGTCCATATTCTCTTGTGGGGATTCCTGGTGAAGTTCAGTAGGGGTCTTAGACTCCGCACCAGGGTATTTGGTTGTACCAATGCCACCTGTTTGCATTTATCTGCTGTGTGTGTGTGTATTGCAACATACTACGTGTATCTCATTGCACGCTATGTGCTGTTCTCACAGCGCCAACACACCAGAGCATCTAATGCATGCTATGTGCTGTTCCCACAGTGCCAACACACAAGAGCCTCTCATGCACGCAATGTGCTGTTCCCACAGTGCCAACACACCAGAGTATCTCATGCATGCTATATGCTGTTCCCATAGTGCCAATACACCAGAGCCTCTCATTGCATGCTATACGTTGTTCCTACAGTGCCAACACATACATGTATCTCATTACAGGCTACATATTTATAAATAATTCTCACCAGCTTTGTGGAGCTCCCTGGGACTGCAGGGAGACAAGAGATGAAGCAGCAACAACTCAGCCTCACTTCTGTATAGTCAGACACTGCTTGCATAGCTGGGGGTGGGGCCATATCACGAGCAGTAAGCTGTACAGAAAGAGAGCTAGTGGAGGTATGCCTCTGAGTATGGGGGGCGTGCTTTGAGAACTGATGGACACCTTGGATGTGTCATGTGACCAGGAAGTGCATTGCAGTGTTTAGAGATCAGACCTCAGTCAGCAGCAGCTAGAGAAAACATAGTGATACAGGTAGGAGAATCAATGGATTTTGAACCTTAGTGTAATGAGGGGAGAGTTACAGTGAGTAGGGGGTGAGACAGGCTCACAGCCGTCAGACCCCTCTCCATGTGTACCTCCCCAGCCATTGACCTCACCACACATCACTGCTTGTTACTATGTAGGTTATCTGGACAGGATCACATTGCTCAATTTCACCTATAGAGGTGTGAGCACAAAACATGCACCGCCCTTAAGTTACCTGCTGTGTGCGTAATTGTACATTGCGCGAGGTTCCAACAGAACTTAGTACTAATTGAAAAGCCCCCTTAGCGTTCTTACTGATATCATCAAATATTTAACTGCACAAGTTATTCCTTTATGAGCCCTGGATTGTATGATAGTCAATAAATGGGGTATGTTGGGAGATGGATTGTACCCATAGCACTTTAGGATACATCAAATTGTTATTGCATATGTTGAAACATTTCTATGCTTTCATGCGTATATAATTCTTACTGCATGGCTTTTCTTATATTTATGTACGCACAGGAATGGGTATGAAATACTGGCGACTGTTTAGCTGCCGGTTCAAATCCCAACTACAGAAGCCCGACAGGACAAGATCCCAACTAGGGCTGGTAGGTACCCCAACCCTCCTCTCTCCCCCCCTAACCCTCTTTTAGTGGTGCTTAACCCTAAGACTCCTGGGGTGGTGCCTAAGCCTAAGTCCCCCTGGGGGTACCTAAACCTAACCCTCCTTTCCAGCACCCTAACCCTCCTGGGGGGTGCCTAACCCTAACCTCCCCCCAGTGGCGCCTAAACCTACCCCCCGCGGCTAAGTGCTAAGATGCCTGGACTTACCTCAATCGGTAAAGCATCCTTCTGTATTCTGGCATCGGGATTAAGATAGCAGTTGGTATTTCGCCGGCTATTTTTTGTCCCCCGTCGGGCTTTAGTTGTCGGGATGTAGAACGGCGGCATGTAGTCTAGTTTGCTGGTCTATTAACTACATCCCATGTACTGTACAATTTATTGGTATATAGGCAGAGCTACAAGTCTTGTTAGCATCAGGGCCATCTCTTCCATTGGACTTGTTGGGCAGTTGCCCAAGGGCCCGTAGCTTGTAGGGGCCCGCCAACCCACCCCCCTACAGCCGCAAGTACTCACCTCAGCCCCTGTTTCACTTCATCCGCTGGGTTCAGACCAGTCTCTCTGCATGTGTGGGAGGTCTGATGGGCATGCAGGAGGGTTTAATGTTATTGACAATTTAAATTTTTTTCCCATGAATCGGTGGGTAGGGGCCCCAGTGCATTGATTTGCCCAGGGCCCACACTGCTGTTAAGACAACCCTGGTTAGCATCCTACAACTTTTGTACATATAGGCAGCCTTCTTTTACCCAAACAGTAGGACACACGCTGTATTTAAAAAATAAAAAAAAAGAAAACTCAAGCTGCATACACACACAACGATTTTTTTAATGATTATCGTTAAATTATATCGTTTAACGATAATCGTTTGAAAAAATCGTTCACTTTCTGAGTCAAATGATGAACGATTATCGTTCATGCGCGTTCACGTTTGTAGTTTGTAGTTTGTAGTTCAGTCAGACTTGTCAACTGAATGATTTTCATTAAGGGAATATGCAAAAATCGTTTGTAGTTCATAAAAATCGTTCATTACACTTTAAAAAATCTGAAAGATAATCTGACAGTAATGGTGCATACACACGATCAGATTTTTTCTTCAGATATGGACGATAACGATTTAAAAATCGTTCAGTCGTTCATATCTGAAGGAAAATCGTTCATATCTGACATGCCTGAACGATGGACGATCAACGATGCGCGTTCCCGTTTGTCAGATAACGATATCTGACATCTGATGGGTTTGCAGTCAGACTTGGACGATTCCATTCGTTTTAATGCAGTCAAAAATCGTTCAATCGTTCAAATCGTTTAATCGTTCAGTCGTTCATCTGACAAATCTGACAAGTCTGACAAATCTGACCGTGTGTACGCTCCAATAATCTGACAGAAAATCGTTCATAAAATCGTTCATAAAATCGTTGGTAACAAAATCGTTGTGTGTGTATGCAGCTTCAGAGATAAATTTGCTTTTGCATTTAAATCACATTTGCAGCAGTTGAACTTTATTTTCTGTAACTCTAAGAGGCAGTAAATTAATGCATGCACGCTAAAAAAAGAGCAAGTCACGGCCAAAAGAAGCAAACACACACACACACGCACACACACGCACACACACACACACACACGCACATATCTATGTATTTATAAATAAATGTATTCTTAAATTTGCATGTGAACACCGCTGACCGCTGCAGCTCTCTGGGTGACTGTGAGAATAAGATAGACTCATATAATACAGGTGCAGGCTGAGTACATTCATTATGCCACAAATTTTAAAGTGTCACCGATGGCCTTACCTCCTGGAACCCAGATCCAACCCTCAGTTATGCCTAGATATTGATGCTCCCATCTGCCTGTACTGTAGGCGCTGTGCGAGCTGGTTGTGTCTATTCTCTGTTGCTAAGCCGGGAGGCTCAGTCAGTCAGCTACAATACAGACAGGATCATATTATTCATTCTCAGAATGCCAGATATATTGTAGCAGTCTCCTAGTAAATGACTGATACAGGGTGTTTGCTATACAAGAAGTAAGATTTGTTCTCTGTTTTAAACAGGGATCGACAACCTGCGTCATTCCATCGGT
The DNA here is from genome assembly GCA_031769625.1 of Taudactylus pleione. Lineage (NCBI taxonomy): Eukaryota > Metazoa > Chordata > Amphibia > Anura > Myobatrachidae > Taudactylus > Taudactylus pleione. Next base: position 3,432,237 of record JAUIMM010000424.1, on the reverse strand, counting down.
TCAGAAACTACGTGTGTAAGGGCATGCTGGACTGTAGTACCACAGCAGCTAGAAGCTTGCCATATAATACCTTTAAATCGGGACACATACTGTATGAATTACACAGGTTCTGTGGCTGGCTGACCTCAGGCCTGCATTTCACCTGGTTTAAGGCCCTGATTCAGAGCCGGACGCTCTGACCCGAGCGCTCGCTCTGAATCAGGGCCCACCTCCATAAATATGGAGCGTCCTCCTGGATGCTCGTATAGCTGTGGGTCACCACCAACAGCATATACGAGCGTGCAGGATGATGGTCGCGATGGTCTTGACCATTGCGACCATCGCCACTGAGAGCAGAAGCCTGCGGTTGAGTTTATCAACCGCAAGGCCAGGAGTGATTTTGGCTCTATCAGAGCCAAAATCACTCCCACTGACATCACTAGTGATGTCAGTGGGGCCGGCTTCTGACGGTAGGCGTTCCCTTGGGAACGCCTCCGTCTGGCAGGCACGCCCCCGGCACGCCCACCAAAAGGGGCGTGCTGTCAATCAACATCGACAGCACGCCCCCTTTGGACAGCCGCTCGCGAGTGGGTCTGAATCAGGGCCTAAGTCAGCAACAGAACCAGTGGGATATCTATAATGGGTGCAGTGTGTGCGGGGCACACGGGCCCTCGGGTCCAGGGGGGCCCCGCACCGCACACACTGCACCCATATTATTTGAAACTTACCTGTCTGTGGTCCCGCATCGGGTGTCAGTGCTGCTCAGAACACCGTAAAATGGCTGCCGCGGTGTTCTGAGCATGCTCAGTAATACCTGGAGTCTACTAATGCTCCGGTGGCTGGCCAGCCGCGTTAGTCGGCTGCCGGCCACCAGGGAGAGGGGGGGGGGCCTGCACGGGTATTGCACACGGGCCCTCTCCTTTCTTAAGACGCCCCTGAACAGAACCTGTGAAAGTCACGTGTCCCAATTAAAGGGATAATCTAGTAACCCTAATGTAGTTATACTTGGTCTAAGGGACTATTTATTTTAACCATTGTATGGCTCCATGTCTCACATTTGCCTACTCTCCCTGGAACCTGTGGGAGGCTGACGATTTTTCGGGTAACACCCCGCACCCCCGGAAGAGTAGGCACTTCTCCCGCGTCCTGCCCACTTCCGAGTGAAGTGTACAGAATGGGGAGAGTTTTCCCGGGGATCGGCGGTCTGCTAGTAAGGGGGCGAAGCCTAAAGACACGATTCTATGAGAATCGTGTCATTTGGCCCAGCCCCCATCTAAATTAGGGATGTGCGCCTAAGTTTTTGGATCTGGATTTGGTTTTTCAAACCACCCTCCAGTGTTTTGGTTTTGGATCTGGATTTTTTTAAATAAAAAATAGATAAAAAGTTTTAAAAACAGCTAAAATCATGTAATTTACCCGGATCTCCCCAGGAGATTAGAACCGCGACTCGGATTTAGTCGGATTCACAAAATTTGGGTGGACTCGGATTTCTGGAGAACCGAACCACAGATTTCTAATTTAAATCTGCAATATTCACAGAGTTTTCATGTGAGGGGGGGACTTAATGACACATAGTCTGACCGTGCCTCCATCGCTGCTTACCTGCAACTCCTCTCTGTAGAAAGTAGGTAAGTACGGAGTAACAACCACAATTTCTTTATCTATTGATGGCACAACTATCTCCTCTAGCCCCAAAGTGCGCTGTCTTGGAGTTATACTAGACTCCTCCCTCTCATTTAAACCGCACATTCAGCACCTCTCACAGTCCTGCCGCTCCCACCTAAAAAATATCTCCAGGATTAGACCCTTCCTCACCCAGGATGCCACTAAAACCCTCATCCACTCACTGGTCATCTCCAGATTGGACTACTGTAACCTTCTCCTAGCTGGCCTCCCAGTCTCTCACCTCTCTCCACTACAATCTGTTCTCAATGCTGCTGCTCGGCTCATCTTCCTCTCCAGACGTTCTACATCTGCTTCCCCTCTCCGACAAGCCCTACACTGGCTCCCCTTCCCCTTCAGATGCCAATGCAAGGTTCTTACACTCGCCTACAAAGCCCTCACCAAATCCTCTCCCGCATACATTTCTGACCTCATCTCCCTGCACACTCCCGCCCGTCCACTTCGCTCAACAAATGCACGCCGCCTCTCTTGGCAACTGATTACTTCCTCCCACTCCCGTCTCCAAGATTTTGCCCGTGCTGCTCCCTACCTTTGGAACTCTCTCCCTCTCCCTATCAGACTCTCCACCTCAAATCTTCACACAGGCTCTCAAGACCCACTACTTCATCAGGGCCTTTCAGCTCTCATTCTAACCCACATATTACTCTCTCCTCCCTAACTTCCCCTTCTGTGTCACTCCTTTCTGTCTGCCCCTCCCCTTCTGTGTCACTCCTGTCTGTCTGCACCTCCCCTTCTGTGTCACACCTGTCTGTCTGCCCCTTCCCTTCTGTGTCACGCCTGTCTGTCTGCCCCTCCCCTTCTGTGTCACGCCTGTCTGTCTGCCCCTCCCCTTCTGTGTCACGCCTGTCTGTCTGCCCCTCCCCTTCTGTGTCACGCCTGTCTGTCTGCCCCTCCCCTTCTGTGTCACACCTGTCTGTCTGCCCCTCCCCTTCTGTGTCACGCCTGTCTGTCTGCTCCTCCCCTTAGAATGTCAGCTCTCACGAGCAGGGCCCTCTTCCCTCATGTGCTTCTCCTTACACTTTCTTCTACTCCTTACTTCCCATAAGGGCACCTAACACGGGACTGCCAACTCCCTGCTACTTATTGTGAGTGCTTTAATCACTATTGCAGAAGAGTATATAATGTCCTTCGCTGTACTGTGTTACTTGTTTTTTTGTTTGTTTTTGTTCACTTATTAGTTTTATGTACTATGTAAGACGCTGCGGAACACTTGTGGTGCCATATAAATAAAGGATGATAATAATAATAATAATAATAATAATAGGTGCAAGGGGTTCAGCTGCTATGGGGCCCAGAGCTTAGGGGGGACCCATCTTCCTTGTCAAAGTGACATAACATAATTTATCAGCATTTTGTGTGATGATTCTGAGGAACCTGCACACTGTAGGTAAAAAGTAGGTTCTCGCAATTGTCTTCAACTTAGTAAATCTATACTGTAGCTGGGAAACAATAAACCTGACGCATGGTTCATGTAGTTCCTGTAAGAAGCCAATAGGGGGAGCTCTGGTATGTTACAAGATGACTGCCAGTGGTTTGCATTGTAAGGGACATTTGTGAAACACCTCATACTGAAGGGCCAGGACAGGACCACAGGGTGTTTGGCTGATGTACTGTAGGAGTATATAAAAAAAATTCAAGACACCAGTTAAACCCCCTGATCCTCTTGTTCTTTTTTTTCTGTTTGCATCTGTATCAAAATACTCTCCTTGACATAGGCTTACAGTGATGTTGCTGGATTGTGTCTGTAATAAGCAGCTCAGCGTGGTCCTCCAGCAGTACAGAGGTTTATATTTCCCTGGTAATGTGATTTCTGGTGTATCCACAGCTTACACGGTGATGTACAGTATCAGTAATAGTATATATATATATAATATATATATATATATATATATAGTACACTGCCTTATATACGGGGACACGCAGCAATGTGACGCAGACGTCACCTAGTATGACTTGAGACGTGCAGACATTCCCACCCTCCCTTCATAGTTTGTATTTGTCCTGTAAGTTTATTATCATTATGATTCTCTCATTCTCCTTTATACGGTGCCACGAGGGGAACGCAGCGTCTTACATTGTATATACAGAAACCATACAAACATAACAAGAGAAGAGAGCAGGTCTCACAGTACAGAACATTGCAGAACATGGGATTCCAGTTATATTATTATTATTATTATTATTAATATCCTTTATTTATATGGCGCCACAAGTATTAAGCAGTGCCTTACACAGTACATAAACAAATAATTTGACAAATGACTTATGCTGGGCATACACTGCCCGATGTGACCGACAGTTTTCCGGGTAAATATCGCATCGGACGGGCATGCTGGACAATCCTGCATGCCCGACCGAGCAATATTTAACCCTCGGTCGCCCGCACACACGCTACAATTATTGGGGCGATCCATCGATATCAGACGCATTAGAGTACAATACAGGACCAGGACATGGATATTATACATTGATACATTAGTGACCATAACACCTAGATATGCAACAGAGCGTAAGCAACCAAGTGTTAGGTGCCCTGGTGGGGGGGTAAGAAGTAGGTGAAAGTAAAGTAAGGAGAAGCAGAAGAGGTAGAGGCCATGCTCGTAAGAGCTTACATTCTATAACCACTGCTGCACCCACCGACTTAATACCCAGGGGTGCTGAGAGGAAGGAGGGTACTGTTAATCCAGGCCGGGGCCTAGAGATGGAGGGCAAACTCATCAAATGGTACATGGAAGGCGAGAAATGTTTGGAAATGACTTTTTTTGCCACATTGCGCTGAAGCCGCAGAGGTTGGGGGTCACTCTGCATAGCATCGCAGAGGTGAATGGGTGACGCGTCATCTGTGCGGTGTAGTGAGTGGCTAGGGACCGCCTCACAGCTCCGGTCGCACACCAGGCACTCCATTTTAAAGGGGTGGGAGGCATGCTATCAGCTCTGACTATGTATCATTTCTGTGTCATCCGCAATAAGTGTCTTTCTGCTATGTACATACTAGGGGTGAGCGGGTTCGGATTTCTGAAATCCGAACCCCCCCGAACCCCCCCATCCGAGTCTGATCCGAGTCAGGCTCGACTTTTCCCGCCTGACTCGGATCTGAAATCGAGGCAAAACGTCATCATCCCGCCTTCCGAGTCTCGCGGGTTTTGGATCCTATATAAGGTACCCGCGTCGGCGCCATTTTCTCACTCGGCTGTGGACAGTGAAGAGGGAGGGTGGGAGTTAGGGCTGTGTAGTGTAGTGTAGTGTAGTGCTGCTGTTGTCCACTACTTCAAAGTCCATAGGGGCTGGCTGTGTTGTGCTGTGCTGCTGTTGTTAATAGGGGCTGTGTCCACTACTTCAAAGTCCATAGGGGCTGGCTGGACTGTGTTGTGCAGTCAGTTCTCCATAGGGGCTGTGTCCACTCCAAAGTCCTGTGCAGTGTCCCAGTCCTAAAGGAGTGCTGTAGTGTTGTCCAGGGGGTGCTCTGTCCATCAGGGGTGCTCCCCCCAAGTGCTAAAAAAATAATATATTTTCTGTGTTTGTGAATTGTGTGCGCAGTAGCCGCACGTGCATCAACAAAGTAGTGCCAAGCGTGCGCCTGTGTCATAAGTAAAGGGCCGGCTGGCTTGACCGTTAAAGGGTGCGGTAACCCCCGAAAGTACACTCCAGTCCAAACCAAAAAAAAATTATTTTCTGTGTTTGTGAATTGTGTGCGCAGTAGCCGCACGTGCATCAACAAAGTAGTGCCAAGCGTGCGCCTGTGTCATAAGTAAAGGGCCGGCTGGCTTGACCGTTAAGGGTGCTGTAACCCCCGAAAGTACACTCCAGTCCAAACCAAAAAAAAAATTATTTTCTGTGTTTGTGAATTGTGTGCGCAGTAGCCGCACGTGCATCAACAAAGTAGTGCCAAGCGTGCGCCTGTGTCATAAGTAAAGGGCCGGCTGGCTTGACCGTTAAGGGTGCTGTAACCCCCGAAAGTACACTCCAGTCCAAACAAAAAAAATAATTATTTTCTGTGTTTGTGAATTGTGTGCGCAGTAGCCGCACGTGCATCAACAAAGTAGTGCCAAGCATGCGCCTGTGTCATAAGTAAAGGGCCGGCTGGCTTGACCGTTAAGGGTGCTGTAACCCCCGAAAGTACACTCCAGTCCAAACCAAAAAAAAAAATATTTTCTGTGTTTGTGAATTGTGTGCGCAGTAGCCGCACGTGCATCAACAAAGTAGTGCCAAGCGTGCGCCTGTGTCATAAGTAAAGGGCCGGCTGGCTTGACCGTTAAAGGGTGCTGTAACCCCCAAAGTACACTCCAGTCCAAACCAAAAAAAAAATTATTTTCTGTGTTTGTGAATTGTGTGCGCAGTAGCCGCACGTGCATCAACAAAGTAGTGCCAAGCGTGCGCCTGTGTCATAAGTAAAGGGCCGGCTGGCTTGACCGTTAAGGGTGCTGTAACCCCCGAAAGTACACTCCAGTCCAAACAAAAAAAAAAATTATTTTCTGTGTTTGTGAATTGTGTGCGCAGTAGCCGCACGTGCATCAACAAAGTAGTGCCAAGCGTGCGCCTGTGTCATAAGTAAAGGGCCGGCTGGCTTGACCGTTAAGGGTGCTGTAACCCCCGAAAGTACACTCCAGTCCAAACCAAAAAAAAAATTATTTTCTGTGTTTGTGAATTGTGTGCGCAGTAGCCGCACGTGCATCAACAAAGTAGTGCCAAGCGTGCGCCTGTGTCATAAGTAAAGGGCCGGCTGGCTTGACCGTTAAAGGGTGCTGTAACCCCCAAAGTACACTCCAGTCCAAACCAAAAAAAAAATTATTTTCTGTGTTTGTGAATTGTGTGCGCAGTAGCCGCACGTGCATCAACAAAGTAGTGCCAAGCGTGCGCCTGTGTCATAAGTAAAGGGCCGGCTGGCTTGACCGTTAAGGGTGCTGTAACCCCCGAAAGTACACTCCAGTCCAAACCAAAAAAAAAATTATTTTCTGTGTTTGTGAATTGTGTGCGCAGTAGCCGCACGTGCATCAACAAAGTAGTGCCAAGCGTGCGCCTGTGTCATAAGTAAAGGGCCGGCTGGCTTGACCATTAAAGGGTGCTGTAACCCCCGAAAGTACACTCCAGTCCAAACCAAAAAAAAAATTATTTTCTGTGTTTGTGAATTGTGTGCGCAGTAGCCGCACGTGCATCAACAAAGTAGTGCCAAGCGTGCGCCTGTGTCATAAGTAAAGGGCCGGCTGGCTTGACCGTTAAGGGTGCTGTAACCCCCGAAAGTACACTCCAGTCCAAACCAAAAAAAAAATTATTTTCTGTGTTTGTGAATTGTGTGCGCAGTAGCCGCACGTGCATCAACAAAGTAGTGCCAAGCGTGCGCCTGTGTCATAAGTAAAGGGCCGGCTGGCTTGACCGTTAAAGGGTGCTGTAACCCCCAAAGTACACTCCAGTCCAAACCAAAAAAAAAATTATTTTCTGTGTTTGTGAATTGTGTGCGCAGTAGCCGCACGTGCATCAACAAAGTAGTGCCAAGCGTGCGCCTGTGTCATAAGTAAAGGGCCGGCTGGCTTGACCGTTAAGGGTGCTGTAACCCCCGAAAGTACACTCCAGTCCAAACAAAAAAAAAAATTATTTTCTGTGTTTGTGAATTGTGTGCGCAGTAGCCGCACGTGCATCAACAAAGTAGTGCCAAGCGTGCGCCTGTGTCATAAGTAAAGGGCCGGCTGGCTTGACCGTTAAAGGGTGCTGTAACCCCCAAAGTACACTCCAGTCCAAACCAAAAAAAAAATTATTTTCTGTGTTTGTGAATTGTGTGCGCAGTAGCCGCACGTGCATCAACAAAGTAGTGCCAAGCGTGCGCCTGTGTCATAAGTAAAGGGCCGGCTGGCTTGACCGTTAAGGGTGCTGTAACCCCCGAAAGTACACTCCAGTCCAAACCAAAAAAAAAATTATTTTCTGTGTTTGTGAATTGTGTGCGCAGTAGCCGCACGTGCATCAACAAAGTAGTGCCAAGCGTGCGCCTGTGTCATAAGTAAAGGGCCGGCTGGCTTGACCATTAAAGGGTGCTGTAACCCCCGAAAGTACACTCCAGTCCAAACCAAAAAAAAAATTATTTTCTGTGTTTGTGAATTGTGTGCGCAGTAGCCGCACGTGCATCAACAAAGTAGTGCCAAGCGTGCGCCTGTGTCATAAGTAAAGGGCCGGCTGGCTTGACCGTTAAGGGTGCTGTAACCCCCGAAAGTACACTCCAGTCCAAACCAAAAAAAAAATTATTTTCTGTGTTTGTGAATTGTGTGCGCAGTAGCCGCACGTGCATCAACAAAGTAGTGCCAAGCGTGCGCCTGTGTCATAAGTAAAGGGCCGGCTGGCTTGACCGTTAAGGGTGCTGTAACCCCCGAAAGTACACTCCAGTCCAAACCAAAAAAAAAATTATTTTCTGTGTTTGTGAATTGTGTGCGCAGTAGCCGCACGTGCATCAACAAAGTAGTGCCAAGCGTGCGCCTGTGTCATAAGTAAAGGGCCGGCTGGCTTGACCGTTAAGGGTGCTGTAACCCCCGAAAGTACACTCCAGTCCAAACCAAAAAAAAAATTATTTTCTGTGTTTGTGAATTGTGTGCGCAGTAGCCGCACGTGCATCAACAAAGTAGTGCTAAGCGTGCGCCTGTGTCATAAGTAAAGGGCCGGCTGGCTTGACCGTTAAGGGTGCTGTAACCCCCGAAAGTACACTCCAGTCCAAACCAAAAAAAAAATTATTTTCTGTGTTTGTGAATTGTGTGCGCAGTAGCCGCACGTGCATCAACAAAGTAGTGCCAAGCGTGCGCCTGTGTCATAAGTAAAGGGCCGGCTGGCTTGACCGTTAAAGGGTGCTGTAACCCCCGAAAGTACACTCCAGTCCAAACCAAAAAAAAAATTATTTTCTGTGTTTGTGAATTGTGTGCGCAGTAGCCGCACGTGCATCAACAAAGTAGTGCCAAGAGTGCGCCTGTGTCATAAGTAAAGGGCCGGCTGGCTTGACCGTTAAAGGGTGCTGTAACCCCCAAAGTACACTCCAGTCCAAACCAAAAAAAAAATTATTTTCTGTGTTTGTGAATTGTGTGCGCAGTAGCCGCACGTGCATCAACAAATAGTGCCAAGCGTGCGCCTGTGTCATAAGTAAAGGGCCGGCTGGCTTGACCGTTAAAGGGTGCTGTAACCCCCGAAAGTACACTCCAGTCCAAACCAAAAAAAAAATTATTTTCTGTGTTTGTGAATTGTGTGCGCAGTAGCCGCACGTGCATCAACAAAGTAGTGCCAAGCGTGCGCCTGTGTCATAAGTAAAGGGCCGGCTGGCTTGACCGTTAAAGGGTGCTGTAACCCCTGAAAGTACACTCCAGTCCAAACCAAAAAAAAAATTATTTTCTGGGTTTAGCCGCACGTATATATCAAATCGATATAACATAAATGGAGGACCAAACTTTCTCCGATAAAAATAAAATAGAGAAAGATCAAGAACCACTTCCTCCTAGTGCTGAAGCTGCTGCCACTAGTCATGACATAGACGATAACATGCCATCAACGTCGTCTGCCAAGGCCGATGCCCAATGTCATAGTAGAGGGCACATACAATCCCAAATGGCAAAGTTCAGGAAAATGACCTTGAAAAAGACATTTAAATCAGCTGAAGAGAAACGTAAACTTGCCAATATGCCATTTACGACACGGAGTGGCAAGGAACGGTTAAGGTCGATCCCTAGTATGTTCATGACTAGTGGTTCAGCTTCACATGACGATGGAAGCCCTCCTCCCACTAAAAAAATCAAAAGAGTTAAGCTGGCAAAAGCACAGCGAAGAACTGTGCTTTCTAAGAAGATATCACAAATCCCCAAGGAGAGTCCAAGTGTGGTGGTGGTTGCGATGCCTGACCTTCCCAGCACTGGACGGGAAGAGGTGGCTCTTTCCACCATTTGCACGCCCCCTGCAAGTGCTGAAAGGAGCACCCACAGTCCACTTGCTGATATGCAAATTGAAGATGTCACTGTTGAAGTACAACAGGATGAGGATACTGGTGTAGCTGGCGCTGAGGAGGAAGTTGGCGAGGAGGATTCTGATGGTGATGTGGTTTGTTTAAATCAGGCTCCGGGGGAGACAGTTGTTGTCCGTGGGATGAAAAAGCCCATCACGGTCATGCCTGGGCAGAAGACCAAACATTCCACCTCTTTGGTCTGGCAATATTTCTATCCAAATCCGGACAACAACTGTCTTGCCATATGTACCATATGTAAAGGTGAAATAAGTAGGGGTAGGGACGTCAACCACCTAGGAACATCCTCCCTTATACGGCACCTGCAGCGCGTTCATAAAAAGTTACTGTCAAGTTCAGAAACTTTGGCTAAGACCGTAAGCAGTCCAGGGACACCTAAATCCCGTTGTCCTGTTGTATCCAAGCGCCTGCAAACCACACCGTCAACTCCCTCCTCGTCAATTTCCTCCTTAGTCAGGATCGGAAGTAGTCCTGCAGGCCATGTCACTGGCATGACTGACTCTCCTATCCGGGATTCCTCTGGAGGATCCTGCATTGCTACGCCTACTGCTGCCGCTGCTGCTGTTGCTGCTGCTGGGAGTCGTTCATCATCCCAGAGAGGAAGTAGGAACACCACTACTTTTACTAAACAATTGACCCTCCAACAGTCCTTAGCGAGGAGGATGAAGTACGACAGCAGTCATCCTGAAGCAAAACGTATAACTGAGGCCTTGACTGCTATGTTGGTGTTAGACGTGCGTCCGGTATCCGCCATTAGTGCAGTGGGATTTAGACAATTGATGGAGGTAGTGTGTCCCCGGTTCCAAATCCCGTCTAGATTCCACTTCACTAGGCAGGCGATACCGAGACTGTACAGAAACGTCAGAAAAAGTGTCCTCAGTGTCCTGAAAAATGCCGTTGTACACAATGTCCACTTAACCACGGACATGTGGACAAGTGGAACAGGGCAGACTAAGGACTATATGACTGTGACAGCCCACTGGGTAGATGTATCACCTTACGCAGCAACAGCAGCAGCGTCACCAGTAGCAGCATCTCAGAAACGCCAGCTCGTTACAAGGCAGGCTACGCTGTGTATCACCGGTTTCAGTAAGAGGCACACCGCCGACAACCTCTTAGAGAAACTGAGGGAAATCATCGCCCAGTGGCTTACCCCACTTAGACTCTCCTGGGGATTTGTGATATCTGACAACGCCACCAATATTGTGCGGGCATTACATCTGGGCAAATTCCAGCACGTCCCATGTTTTGCTCACACAATAAACTTGGTGGTGCAGAATTTTCTGAAAAGCGACAGGGGCGTGCAGGAGACGCTTTGGGTGGCCCGAAAAATTTCTGGCCACTTTCGCCATTCAGCGACTGCGTGCCGAAGACTGGAGCGCCAGCAAACACTCTTGAACCTACCCCGCCATCACCTGAAGCAAGAGGTTGTGACGCGGTGGAACTCAACCCTCTATATGCTTCAGAGGATGGAGGAGCAGCAAAAGGCCATACAAGCCTATACATCCACCTATGACATAGGCAAAGGAGGGGGTATGCACCTGACTCAAGCACAGTGGAGAATGATTTCCGTGTTGTGCAAGGTTCTCCAGCCCTTCGAACTTGCCACACGTGAAGTCAGTTCAGACACAGCCAGCTTGAGTCAGGTCATTCCCCTCATCAGGCTTTTGCAGAAGCAGCTGGAGAAAGTGAAGGAGGAGCTAAGACGGAGCGATTCCGCTCGGCATGTGGGACTTGTGGATGAAGCCCTTCATTCGCTTTGCCAGGATTCCAGGGTGGTCAATCTGTTGAAATCAGACCACTACATTTTGGCCACCGTGCTTGATCCTAGGTTTAAAGCCTATGTGGTGTCTCTCTTTCCGGCCGACACAAGCCTGCAGAGGTGCAAAGACCTGCTGGTGAACACACTGTCAGCTGAAGCGGAACGTGACACGTCAACGGCTCCTTCTTCATTTTCTCCCGCAACTGGGGCTGCCAGGAAAAAACTTAGGTATCCTAAGCAACCCGCTGGCGGTGATGCAGGGCAGGCAGGACCAAGTTTGGACATCTGGTCCGGACTGAAGGACCTGGCAACAATTTCTGACATGTCTACTGTCACTGCATATGATACTGTCACCATTGACAGAATGGTGGAGGATTACATCGGTGACAGCATCCAAGTAGGCATGTCAGACAGTCCATACCTGTACTGGCAGGAAAAAGAGGCAATTTGGAGGCCCCTGTACAAGCTGGCTCTATTTTACCTGAGTTGCCCCCCCTCCAGTGTGTATTCCGAAAGAGTGTTTAGTGCAGCCGGGAACCTTGTCAGCGAAAGGCGTAGGAGGTTGCTTCCACAGAATGTGGAGAAGATGATGTTCATCAAAATGAATTATCAGCTCTTCCAGGGAGACCAGCCTCCAGAAGGTACAGAGGGACCTGTGGTGGTGGATTCAAGTGGGGACGAGTTAATACTTTGTGAGGATGAGGATGTACACACTGAAGAGGGTGAGGAATCGGTGGATGAGGAGGATGAGGATGACATCTTGCCTCCGTAGAGCCAGTTTGTGCAGGGACACATTAATTGCCAGCTTGTTTTGTGGGGGCCCAAACGAACCAATCATTTCAGCCACAGTTGTGTGGCAGACCCTGGCGCTGAAATGATTGATTTGTTAAAGTGTGCATGTCCTGTTTATACAACATAAGGGTGGGTGGGAGGGCCCAAGGACAATTCCATCTTGCACTTCTTTTTTTCTTTGCATTATGTACAGTTTGGGGCCTAGTTTTTCTAACTGCCATCCTGTCTGCCACTGCAGTGTCACTCCTAGATGGGTCACGTGTTTGTGCCGCCCACTCGTGTCGCTTAGCATAGTCATCCAGCTACCTCGGTGCAACCTTTTGGACATGAAAACACTGTTGTGAGGTGTGAGGTGTTCAGAATAGACTGGAAATGAGTGGAAATTAAGGTTATTGAGGTTAATAATAGCATAGGAGCAGAGAAACCAACAAATTCTGTGATTTTAGCTGTTTTTATGCTTTTTTTTAAAAAAATACAGATCCAAAACACAAAACCCAGAACCCAAAACACGGAAGGGTGGTTTTGGCAAAACCAATCCAGATCCAAAACACGAAGAAAGATCCAGATCCAAAACCAAAACACAAAAAACGAAAAGTGGCCGGTGCACACCCCTAGTACATACCAGCCTAGTGGCTGGGAGGCTCCCGAAAATCAGCAACTCGGAAAAGTGGGCGAGTTACCCGAAAGGCTGGAGTCCCCTGGCTGCGCCCGCCCGCTTCATGAGTGAAGTGGGCAGTACAGGTGGCCGATGACACAATTGGCGTTGAATCACGTCTTTGTGGCTCTGCCCACTGCTCCACAATGCCGATTACTGCAACATTGTAGAGTGGGGGTGGCGCTACGATGATGCAATCGTGTTGTCACACCCCCTGACCCGTGTAACCCCACCACGCCATGTCCCCCACATTGCCGACTCGACAGCCCCCCCCCCCCTGGAGGTGTCAGTCAAAAGGTCAGCAAGTCTGGCTAAGCTATGTATAAGTGAGCTCTATAATGTGAGGAGAATTGTCTGAGGAAAACCAAAAACACATCTGTATAAGGCAAATGACTTACGTATCACACCAAACAGAACAACAGTCTCACCCATGGTCGGATGGGCCCACAGGAGTACAGGGGAAATCCCCAGTGGCCGCACTGCCTGGGGGTCCTCCACTCCTCGATGGGTCAGGTTCCAGATCATGCTCCCAAATTGTACATTGTTATTAGAGGGTCTGGTACCTGGTTGAGCAGGACCACTGATAAACATGGATGCTTGGTGCACTTCAATAGAAACTACTCCAAGATTCACCGTTATGCAGTCGGGAAGCTGGCGGACCTAATACCGACAGCTGGCTTCCCGACTGCTTAATCCCGGCGAGGGTTAAATGACAGGCGCCTAAATCTAGATGCTTGTCATTTTACGATGCCGGGAGACCAGCGCCCAGGATCCCGATGGAAGGGACGCAGGGGGGGGGGGGTTAGGTTTAGGGTTCCAAAGGGGGATTTTTGGTTAGGTACCCCCCCGTGAGGTTAGGTTTAGGCTAGGGGAAGGGGGGTTAGTGTTAGGCACCCCCGGGGGGGGACTTAGGGTTAGGCACCCCCCCAGGGGACTTAGGTTTAGGCGGCGGGGACGGGGGGGTTAGGTTTATGCACTTAGAGGGGGATTATGGTTAGGCACTGGGGGAGAAGGTTAGGGTTAGGCACCCCTAAGGGAGGGTTAGGGGGTAGACTTAGGTTAGACAATACTTACCATGGACGATCGGGATTTCTTCCTCTGCCGGGATGCCGCTGTCGGGATTCCAACCGCCGGGCATGGGTCCGGCGGTAAATCATACCATTCCCATTCACCTAATGGTTAGCCATTTGTCTATGGTAGTTGGCCACATCCCTTAAGAATGGGCCCCTATCATTGCATTCTTCAGGTGGGCCAGGCTTGCCTACCCTCCCGATTTGGTTGGGAGCCTCCCGAATATCGGGTGCCGCTCCCGACCCCCGGGAAAGGCAGGCAAGCCTCCCGGCTGCCGCCAACCCCCCCAGACTACTAGTAAAAACCCCCGCTGCCGGGCGGCCCGATGACGCGATTCGCGCTGAATTGCGTCATCGAGGCTCCGCCCCCTGCTTTACAATGCCTTTTTTCCAGCATTGTGAAGAGGCGGCGCCCCCAAAACGGCATCACAGTCCGGCCACGCCCCCCACACAATGCAGGCATTCAGCTCCCTCCCGGAAGGAGGGAGCTGAATGTCGGCAAGTATGAGGTGGGCCCCAGTGCGACACTGGTCTCATCAGTGACAAAGTTACAGTAATGTAACAAGTAACCACTGACAGACAAGAGCAGGTAAACCATAGAGGTGTAATGACTTTACACACTGACCATCATAAATTAAACTGACCTGCATCAGCGATTTAAATACACGACCTGGTTCCTTTTCTACTTGCTATAAGCGCTGTATAATAAGGGTAGTGTCACAGCGGAGGAGTTAAATGTCCAATTACTGTAATAGTGATACGTGTGAGTGAGTGCAATCGCCCAGGTGTGAATGAGGCTCTAGGTGCACTTGACCTGCTCTCAGGTGTTTCCTGGGCTCATACATAAATGTGCACTGAGTCTGAGGGCCCCATTTATGAATGAAGCATCCCCTGTAGCGCTCGCTAAAGGGGTTACGACTTCCTTTCAGGATTTAACAAACAGCGGTAATCGAAGATTTACCGCTGTTTGTCACGGCATCGCTCTCGCCGTCTTCAGCGAATCCGTCCAGGCACTGCCGTCGGGCGTCCGTGTCATGCACATGCGCATTGCACAAGACCCCCGTCGCTGGCAGACCAGCGGAGGACCTCGCAGACAAGGAGGACTTCGCGGGACCTCGCCGGAGGGGTAAGTATTAGTATACCAGTGGCTTTTTTGTTTGTATCACAGTGATACTAAAGGAAAAACGCCGCTGGCGTTTGCCTTCATATGGGGCCCTGAGAGAGATGAATGTGTGTCCACGTTACTGCAGAGACGAAATGTTACATTCATTGATTGGTTGGATGATCCCCTGGGGGCCGCTCAGCAGAATCAGATATTCAAGTCCAAGATCCAGTAATGAAGGTTCTGAGACTCCAAAATGTAATTACCCTGTGAAAGAGAATCAAAGGCGGGAGGGGCGGGGCCGGGCGGAACGCTCAATGGCGAGCTCTGCAGTGCTGCACGTTGGCCCTCAGTTTTGGAAGCCACATCTGTTGACCCTCGTGCAGGGAAAGGGATTCCAAAGGGAGCGGTCATATCTAAGCAAGGGAGCTGCAGGCTAGACAGATATCAGTCAGGGCGCACACAGGACATAAGCTTTCACCAGGGGTTATATATAGGCCGGGTTGAGAGCAGGACCACAACCATACTGCAATCATGTGTAGCTGACAACTCTATGGGTTATAATAATATATCATTTATTAATATTTGTTAACTTGAATACTTATATAGCACCAGTAAATTCCCCGCCCCTATGGGTGATTAATAGTACATCTGGGCTATCTATAGTTTCTTATTGTCCTGAATAGCGGCAATAAGAAACTACAATCATCGCGTCTGAAATCAGATAATTATAAGTAAATATGCCCCTAAAGGATTATACTGTACTGGAATCATGCTGTATGTGAGAAATTCAGGCTGATTAGTACTGTACTTCTAAAGAATGTAAGCCTGCGAGCAGGGCCCTCCTACCGCTATGTCTGTCTGGTATTACTCTGTCTTGTTTAATTGTTCGACTTTGTTCCCATATAAGTGACTGTTAATAAATAATTATACTATAACATTTGGAAGTAGATTTCCCATAAGACCATATATTTACATCATATGAATATTTACATAACTTAAAGTCTGCAAATGAACCAGTATCACTTTGCTTCTAGGAAAAGCATTCAGGAGCTTACGGCCTGATTCAGAGCCGCTCGTAAGCGGCCGCTCGTTCGCTCCGAGCGATGTTTGCCCAACTGCGCATGCATACGGATCGTTATACGCATGCGCAAACCAGTCAGTGCGGTCGAAATTCATGTGCTCGCAAAATAGCGAATGCCTGATAATTTGAGTGACAGAATGAGGCGTATGTGGGTGGTAACAGGGGAAGGTGCTTGAAAACGGGGAGTGGAGATCCGAACGCAGGCGTGCTTAAAGGTCAAAATGGGCGTTTTATGGGTGTGCATAATTAATACAGCAGCGTCATTGACCACGTCACTGGTTTTTTTTATAGCCAGAACTGCTCGCAAGATTGTGGTAGCAAAAACCAACCACAAGAATAGCGAGCAGTTCATACGCTGGTCGATGTACTCGATTAATCTAATAAATAGCGGACATGACGTAGGATGCGAGTGGCCAGGGGGCGTATTTTTTCAAAAAACGACCGCAAGTTTTGTTCGCTCGTTCAGACATAGAGGCGTGAACAGACCGCAAAGAGCGAACGGTTCATTTGAATAGCCACCCCCTTTTCCTGAACGACCGTCCACAAATTGCGTCCGGCTCTGAATCATGCACTTAGCCCCCAGCAGATAACACCATCATCATTCACAGTGAAGTTATTGACACATTTCCATGTACATGGTGTGCTGAAGGCCCTTTCGTGAAGACGAGGAGACCAATGGAACCCAAGATAGCTTTAATGGCCTGTCCAAGCTGTGGTTAGAAGAGTAATATTCAGGATAATTGTAGGGATACAAGGAAATTCTTCTACTGACAAAGATGCCAGTTGTAGCTGACCCTAATTGGATGTGTGAATTGATTCGTAGGTACGATCCCTCTGGAGACTGAGCTTAGAAACTTAGTTCCTGATAAAACTTGATATCAAATTGACACCAGTGATGTATTGTACATCTAAACCTTCATTCCAATTCCCGATAACAATGAAGAGGTTAATCCAATGCTCGCTGAAGCTTGAATCAAATTTCATATCATAATACGATAGCAATTAAAATTCCAACATGAAGTAAAGTCATTAATAACATACTGGATTAATAATGTCATTCTAAACTTCATTAGCAGACGCATTCGGTTACAGCATTTGCTTTTAATGTCACACAAATGTATCATTAGACAGTGCTTGCGATGAGCTGCCAGCGTATAAACTGCTTTATCTTCTAACTTTTCATATATATCACTGGGAAAAAGGTGTTTAGTGATTCTTAGAGCTCAGCTACAGAACCTTCAGTATGTGTGTGATTCTGCTAATCTGACAGCGGCCTGAGGGCCTGATTCAGAGCTGCTCGTAAGCGGCCGCTCGTTCGCCCCGAGCGATGTTCGCACAACTGCGCATGCGTATGGGTTGTAATGCGCATGCGTGAACCAGTCATTGCGGTCGGAAATTGTGTGCTCACAAAATAGCGAATGCCTGCTAATTTGAGTGACAGAATGAGGCGTTTGTGGCTGGTAACAGGGGAAGGTGCTTGAAAACGGGGAGTGGAGATCCGAACGCAGGCGTGCCAAACGGTCAAAACGGGCGTTTTAAGGGTGTGCATAATTAACAAAGCAGCGTCATCGACCACGTCACTTGGTTGTTTCTTAGCCTGAACTGTTCGCATGATTGCGGTATGAAAATCCTACCACAAGCACTGCGAGCAGTTCAGACGCCTTTCGATGTACTCGATTAATCTAATAAATAGCGGAGATGACGTAGGATGCGAGCGGCCAGGGGGCGTTTTTTACAAAATAGCAGGCGCATGTTTCGTTCGCTCGTTCAGACATAGAGGCGTCAACAGACCGCAAAGAGCGAGCGCTCAATTTAAATATCCGGCCCCTTTTTCTGAACGAGCGAGCGCAAATAGCGTCCGGCTCTGAATCAGGCCCTGAGTTATATCTGTGCGCACATCCCTTTTATCCGCCATGGCCTCTAAGCCTGGCTCCGCTGATTCAATACCCATCCAGGCTGGAGAGCCCCAAAGAGGAAGGGATTTTTTTTTCACCCCTCTGCGGCCGTTCCCACATACCATATTGTGATTTGATATCATTTAAGAATTTACTTACTCCCCTTCAACAAAGAATTACTGGCCGCGGGCCTTTGATGCACGGTGAGGCGTAAACACTGTATTTTTTCCCAGCCCCAAGTTGCATCTTTCTTTAGCGTCGTAAATAAGCATCTTTTGGTAATGTGCGTCTTTTTTTTGTGGTGCACGCCGGCCAGACATGTGTCTGCGTGCTATTTGGGGGCCACCACAGAATGGGCCGTATGCAATTGAATTGAGTATGCAGAGGCAGCCAATTACAGATAATTGTGTGGGTGAGTAATTGGAATTGCGACTAAAATGGCCGTTGAAAGTCGCAAGCATAGCCTGCTGGAGGGGTCTGGCTATTATAAGTCACTTTGCTCTATAGGGCGCACTTATATTACATGCATAATGAATGCTTCATAGTTCATACTCAGTCGGGAAGGGTAAGCCTGCACGTTTATATTTAAATGTTGTTCTTTGAAACAAATTTTTTATTTATTTGTTTCTGCTTCATTCTGCATTTTAGATGCTCCAAGCCCACTGGGTCCTATTTATTATCTGCAGTACAGAGTTATTACTCCTAATAGCTCGCAAACGGAATAGCTAAATGTGTCCATCTTTGGAAGGCTTAGGGCCTGATTCAGAGGCGCTCGCTATTTGTGAGCGCACGCTCTGAATCAGGACGTGGATGAATTTTTTTTTTCCTGTCCGCTCGCAAAGCTGTAGGTGACCACCCACAGATAGTGCGAGCGGGCATGAGATGGTCGCGATTATTGCGACCATTGGGCTTGCGAGGAGACCCTGTGGTAGGGTCTAAGGTCTCACAAGCCCGAGTGGACTTCCAGCTCTAATAGAGCAGGAAGTCCACTACTGACATCACCCGTGATGTCAGTAGGGCCGCCCAGAAATGGCAGGCGTTCCTTCAGGAACGCCTCCGTTTGTTCAGCCACCCCCCCCTTCCCGCCTACAAAATGGGGCGAGCTGACGGTCAACATCAACAGCCGCCCCGTTTTGTTGCGAGCCCCGGAGCGAGTGATTTCTCACTCACTATGGGGCTTGCGCACGTGCATTGCGCACGCCGCATGTGTGCACTGGCCCACCATCAACCCGCTCGCGAGCATTGTTTGCTCGCGAGCGGGTCTGAATCAGGCCCTTAATGCGGATCTGGTGGGGTGGGGGGTGTCAATAAAATCTGGGGCAGGAAGTACAGTAAATGGCTCTTTCTAACTGCCAGTCACCGTCGCTCAGAAATACTGTATGCCAGCAGAAGAAAGCTCTATGTATCAAGATATTTGTATATAATTGATATGTCAGCTTCAACCTTTTAACATCTCGGAGCCTAAGGCAATTTCCTCAGTTCCTTTGTCCTAGCGGAGCCCTGATAGGGATCATTTATAAACTGTAATGAAATCATTTGAATATGTTTGAGAAATGTTTGTGCAGATAACACATCTAACCCTCATTACTGAGAAAGAGGTTATGGCTCACATGCCTATAATGCACAGGTTCTCAAACTCGGTCCTCAGGACCCCAAACAGTGCATGTTTTCCAGGTCTCCTCACAGAGGCTCACATGCCTATAATGCACAGGTTCTCAAACTCGCTCCTCAGGACCCCAAACAGTGCATGTTTTCCAGGTCTCCTCACAGAATCACAAGTGAAATAATTAGCTCCACGTGTGGATCTCTTAAAACGTGCCAGTGAGTAATTAGTACACCTGTGCACCTGCCAGGAGACCTGCAAAACGTGACCTGTGTGGGGTCCTGAGAACCGAGTTTGAGAACCACTACTGTAACGTCTACTGTATATTAGAGATGAGCGGTTCGGATTCTGTGGAATCCGAACCGCTCCGAACATAGGAGATCCGAGTCCACCCGAACCCTGTTCGGGTGTTCCCCGCCTGACTCGGATTCCCGTTCGGGGCCGAACGGCGACCGCCTGATGTCGGATTCTCGCTAGAGAATCCGACATCAGGGCTCCTCGAGTGTAGGGCAGAACGCTGTGATAGCGGTCTGCCCTACACAGAACAAACACACAGCCGCCAGCGGAAGCTGTGTGTTTGTTACAGCAGCCAATGAGAGTCACACAGACTCTCATTGGCTGTCGCACGGAGGGAGCCGGCTGGAGCTCACTCGGGAGCTCCGTCTTCCGGCTCCCTCCTCGGCGCGTGGATGCAGAGTGGACGGCGTGGGAGCGGGGATACAGGTAAGTTTTTTCAATTTTTTATGTGTGTAAGGGGCACAGCTACTGGGGGGCACAACTACTGGGGGGGTCTGTAAGGGGGGGGATACTACTGGGGGGCCATTCTACTGGGGGGTCATACTACTGGGGGGGCATACTACTAGGGGGGGCCTGCTACTGGGGGGCATAATACTGGGGGCCATACTACTGGGGGGGGGGCTGCTACTGGGGGGGGCATACTACTGGGGGGGCCATACTACTGGGGGGTATACTACTGGGGGACCTGCTACTGGGGGGGCCTGCTACTGGTGGGCCTACTACTGGGGGCCATGCTCCTGCGGCCAGTGCCAGATTAAGGTCCTCATTGGCCTGGAGCTGAAATTTATGAAGGGCCTATTGTGTTGTGCCGCAAGGGGTGTGCTTACTGATGTGAGGGTGTGGTCTGTGGGGTGTGGCTAGCATCATGGTGCATAGCTACCCACCTACATTTAACCATCTCAATCTCCCTCCCCTCTTTGCTTATATGAAGCACACACATGTTCTATACGAAAACATAAATTAAAAAAACACAAACTATGGTTTATTAATAAAATGCTTTAACAGAAACATACTGTACCTGAAAATCAAAGAGTGGTTTATGCCATCTGAGTATGGTGGTAACCAATGGGGGGGATTAGCATTAGGGTTAGGCACTAGGGGAAGGGTTAGGTCCTAAGAGGGGAGGGATAGGTTTAGGCACAAGGCATATTAGCCCACACCTGTCCATGAAATAGCTTTTGAGTTGATAGTCCCATTACTTTTGGCCCCTTAAAAAGTGTGAGGCACATATAGAAACCATTGTAGCTCCTACACCGTTCACCTGATTTGGATGTAATTACCCTCAAATTAAATCTGAAAGTCTGCAGGTAAAGCACATCTTGTTTGTTTCATTTCAAAGCCATTGTGGTGGTGAATAGAGGCCAAAATATGAAAATTCTGTCAATGTCCCAATATTTATGTACCTGACTGTATATAGAGATATACTGTACATATATATACACACTGCATATATATATATATATATATATATAATTATATATATATATATATATATATGCAAAAAACACGGAGAAGCGCACATGTGAGTACATTTATAAACAGATACTATATAAAAACATCTCACATACATCGGAGATAGTAGTAAAACGGTCTCAGCCACCCATCCACGCCGGCGCCTCCATGACTGTCAGCACGACTATCATTGCGGCTTCACCCCTACACTGCCAGAGCACCTCCAGCAGGACATCTAACAGCGGGACTGGTAAAGGATGTCACCACGTGTTACTACTATCTCCGATGTATGTGAGCTCTCTTTATACAGTAAATATCTGTTTATAAATTTACTCACACGTGCGCTCTTCTGTGTTTTTTGCATGTAGTGAACCGTGTTGTCCTTGGTACAGTTATATTGGGGGAAGCTGGACGGCATCGGGATTTATAAATTCTTGACTGGTGGGAGATTTTCTGTACTCAGAGAACTATTTTACGCAATCTGTATATATCCTTCTAAAATATATATATATATATATAACACACACAGTATATATATAATATATATATATATATATATATATATATAAATCTCTCCTTGGTCCGGCACTCATAAATATAAATAAGTTGGCCAGGTGCCCCCACAAATCAACACTCATATATCCAATAAAGGTGCGGCACTCACGGTACTTGCAAGAAATTCTTAGACAACGCGTGGCAGCAGTCAACGTTTCAGTTTATGTTCCAAACTGTTTTCAAGACATATTACAAAATGACATATCTTACCTTAATATACTATCACCATACACCACGTGAGAGAACCGTAGTCCTCGCGCTCTGTTCCTTGCGTCGCCGGATGACGTATCAGGCGCATAGCGCTGATGTCGTCCCGTTCTCGCGCACACCACGTGACCATCAACAACAACCCATCACCAAGCAACCAAAAATATTCTACTACGCTGGACAACAATGCTACAATTAAAAACAAACAAATATTACAATTAGTTACTATCAATCGTTATATGATATACATGATGAAACTGAACCTGACATATATATCCATTAAAATAGATACCAATTGAAATAACTCTAATTTACTAGATAAAGAATACTGTAATCCCCTATAAGGCCACCCCTCACATATAGCACCTAACCAATAACACATATGCATAAGTTTGAATCTAACAGATCATAAAGTAATCATGAGTACATGTAATCTCAACAATAGTTATCCAAAGGGAACTCTGATCTAACCAATAAGTGATCACAAATATTATTCAAATAACTCATGTATAGCATAATAAAGGCATGTTGTCATTTAAACCTCGAGGAGATAATACATCTAGCTTATGTATCCAATATGCTTCACGTCGTAATAGGGTCCTATCTCGATCACCCCCCCGTATAGAAGGTGGTATATAATCTATCATTCGGTATTTTAGGGTAGGTAACGGATGGTTATTTTCTAAAGAATGGCGTGCCACTGGTTGATCACTAGTCTTATTTATTAAGGCTAACTTAATGGACGACCTATGGGCCGCCATTCTTTCCTTGAATTTTCTTTTTTTTTTTCCGACATATGACAGCTCACACGGGCAAATAATCTGATAAAATACATAATTATGATTACACGTCAAATGATGTCGTATAAAGAATTTTTGACCCGTATGTGGGTGGTTAAATGACGTTCCTTGGATTAGGAATTTACATGTCACACATCCACATTTATAACAACCATTGGGTTTAGATGATAAAAAATGTTTTTGTCCCGATGTGTTTTTAGAACTATAGTCCGTTTTAACCAAAATGTTTCTAAGGTTTTTAGCCCTTGAATATGCCGGCATTAACTCAATCCCATCCAATGCCAGATCAGAATCTGACGTGATAACGGGCCATAATTTCTTTGAGGCTCTATTAATTTCTGGGGAAAGTGTGTTGTATTCTGAAGTCCACAAAAATTTTTTCCAATTTGAAGCATTCTCCTTTTTCCTTAATAGATCCTCCCTATTCAATTTTAGGACCCTTATTTTGGTTTTCTCCATATGCTGTCTATTGTAGCCACGCTTTTCAAATTTTTGAATCATGTTGTCTATTTGGCTAATAGCATTAACACGATTACTGTTTATCCGAAGGACCCAGATCATCTGTGAGTAAGGTAGACCCTTTTTTAGCCCTATAGGATGACAACTTTGATATTGCAATAACGTATTCCTATCTGTGGTTTTAGAAAAAGTGTCGTAGTAAGTGTATTATTCTCTTTACCTATTTTTACATCAAGAAAATCGATATATTCCTGGCTCATTTTATACGTAAATTTTACAGGACAATCCGTTAAATTATGGGAATCCATTAAATTCATAAATGTCTGCTTTGAACCTTTCCAAAAAATCACAAGATCATCAATGAAACGTACGAAGAACACAATGTTGTTATTGATCTCAGCCCTCTTAAAAAATATCTCCTCCTCTATTTTAAACATATAAGAATTAGCATATGCCGGTGCCATGGATGATCCCATTGCGCAACCGGTCATCTGTTGGTAATAAATACCATCAAAGAGGAAAAATTTTTTAGTTAGGATGAGCTCAAGTAACAATACATAAATCTCAACATAGCACTGATCCAATAGGCCATCCTCTAACAACAATTTATTAACCGCATATAACCCCGCGCTATGGGGAATAACTGTATATAAACTAGATACATCTGCCGTAATTAACCATATATCCGAAAGATCCATTTTAATGTCCCGCAACTTATTTAATAACATTGTGGTATCCAAAAGGAATTGTGTTTTTTTCTGGATAAGAGGTTGTAAAATGAAATCAATAAAAATTGCGGCAGGTTGAAATAAGGATCCTACAGCCGCAATTATCGGGCGACCGGGAGGAGGATTTATGCCCTTATGTACCTTAGGGATTGTATACATGATTGGAGTAATCGGGTTACTCGGCAACAAAACGAAGAACAGTTCATCATTTATCAAACCTGCATCTTTGGCTAATGTTAATATATCACATAACTCTTTTTTAAAAGACGATGTGGGATCCCCATTTAGTCTCTGGTACACTTTTGTATCGCCTAATTGGCGATGGATCTCACGTACATAGTCAGTTGTGTCCTGAATCACAATGCTCCCTCCCTTATCGGCCGGACGTATATTTATTAGGGGTGTGCACCGGCCACTTTTCGTGTTTTGTGTTTTGGTTTTGGATCTGGATCTTTCTTCGTGTTTTGGATCTGGATTGGTTTTGCCAAAACCACCCTTGCGTGTTTTGGGTTCTGGGTTTTGTGTTTTGGATCTGTATTTTTTTGAAAAAAAGCATAAAAACAGCTAAAATCACAGAATTTGTAGGTTTTTCTGCTCCTATGCTATTATTAACCTCAATAACCTTAATTTCCACTCATTTCCAGTCTATTCTGAATACCTCACACCTCACAATAGTGTTTTTATGTCCAAAAGGTTGCACCGAGGTAGCTGGATGACTATGCTAAGCGACACAAGTGGGCGGCACAAACACGTGACCCATCTAGGCGTGAAACTGCAGTGGCAGACAGGATGGCATTGAAAAACTAGGCCCCAAACTGTACATAATGCAAAGAAAAAAAAGAGGTGCAAGATGGAATTGTCCTTGGGCCCTCCCACCCACCCTTATGTTGTATAAACAGGACATGCACACTTTAACAAACCAATCATTTCAGCGCCAGGGTCTGCCACACAACTGTGGCTGAAATGATTGGTTCGTTTGGGCCCCCACAAAACAAGCTGGCAATTTATCTGTCCCTGCACAAACTGGCTCTACGGAGGCAAGATGTCATCCTCATCCTCCTCATCCACCGATTCCTCACCCTCTTCAGTGTGTACATCCTCATCCTCACAGAGTATTAATTCGTCCCCGCTGGAACCACAGGTCCCTCTGTACGTTCTGGAGGCTGGTCTCCCTGGAAGAGTTGATAATTCATTTTATGAACATCATCTTCTCCACATTTTGTGGAAGCAACCTCCTACGCCTTTCGCTGACAAGGTTCCCGGCTGCACTAAACACTCTTTCGGAGTACACACTGGAGGGGGGGCAACTCAGGTAAAATAGAGCCAGTTTGTACAGGGACCTCCAAATTGCTTCTTTTTCCTGCCAGTACAGGTACGGACTGTCTGACATGCCTACTTGGATGCTGTCACCGATGTAATCCTTTAACAGACAGACGCACGCTTGTCGCTGCTGCTTTGAGGATTCAAGTGCGGCTACAGCCCACACAATTCACAAAGACAGAAAAAAAAAAGAATATTTTTATTGTTTGTGGAGCACACTTTGAGGGTTACACCACCCTTTAACAGACAGAAGCACGCTTGTCGCTGCTGCTTTGAGGATGCAAGTGCGGCTACAGCCCATACAATTCACAAAGACAGAAAAAAGAAGAAGAATATTTTAATTGTTTGTGTAGAACACTTTGAGGTGTCACCACCCTTTAACAGACAGACGCACGCTTGTCGCTGCTGCTTTAAGGATGCAGGTGCGGCTACAGCCCACACATTTCACAAAGACCAAAAAAAAAAGAACAATATTTTAATTGTTTGTGTAGCACACTTTGAGGGTGTCACCACCCTTTAACAGACAGACGCACGCTTGTCGCTGCTGCTTTGAGGATGCAGGTGGAATCTAGACGGGATTTGGAACCGAGGACACACTACCTCCATCAATTGTCTAAATCCCACTGCACTAATGTCGGATACCGGACGCACGTCTAACACCAACATAGCAGTCAAGGCCTCAGTTATACGTTTTGCTTCAGGATGACTGCTGTCGTACTTCATCCTCATCGCTAGGGACTGTTGGAGGGTCAATTGTTTAGTAAAAGTAGTGATGTTCCTACTTCCTCTCTGGGATGATGAACAACTCCCAGCAGCAGCAACAGCACTAGGAGGAAGTGGTTCTTGATCTTTCCCTATTTTATTTTTATCGGAGAAAGTTTGGTCCTCCATTTATGTTATATTGATATATATACGTGCGGCTAAAGCGCACACAAACACAGAAAATATTATTTTATTTTTGCTGGAGAGTAGTGCACTTTGTGGGTTACACCACCCTTTAAGAAATGAGCCAGCCGGCTCTTTACTTATGGGACACAGGCGCACGCTTGGCGCTGCTCCTTTGTTGATGCACGTGCAGCCACAGTGCACACAATTCACAAACACAGAAAATAATTTTTTTTTTGGTTTGGACTGGAGTGTACTTTCGGGGGTTACAGCACCCTTAACGGTCAAGCCAGCCGGCCCTTTACTTATGACACAGGCGCACGCTTGGCACTACTTTGTTGATGCACGTGCGGCTACTGCGCACACAATTCACAAACACAGAAAATAATTTTTTTTTTGGTTTGGACTGGAGTGTACTTTCGGGGGTTACAGCACCCTTAACGGTCAAGCCAGCCGGCCCTTTACTTATGACACAGGCGCACGCTTGGCACTACTTTGTTGATGCACGTGCGGCTACTGCGCACACAATTCACAAACACAGAAAATAATTTTTTTTTTGGTTTGGACTGGAGTGTACTTTCGGGGGTTACAGCACCCTTAACGGTCAAGCCAGCCGGCCCTTTACTTATGACACAGGCGCACGCTTGGCACTACTTTGTTGATGCACGTGCGGCTACTGCGCACACAATTCACAAACACAGAAAATAATTTTTTTTTTGGTTTGGACTGGAGTGTACTTTCGGGGGTTACAGCACCCTTAACGGTCAAGCCAGCCGGCCTTTTACTTATGACACAGGCGCACGCTTGGCACTACTTTGTTGATGCACGTGCGGCTACTGCGCACACAATTCACAAACACAGAAAATAATTTTTTTTTTGGTTTGGACTGGAGTGTACTTTCGGGGGTTACAGCACCCTTAACGGTCAAGCCAGCTGGCCCTTTACTTATGACACAGGCGCACGCTTGGCACTACTTTGTTGATGCACGTGCGGCTACTGCGCACACAATTCACAAACACAGAAAATAATTTTTTTTTTGGTTTGGACTGGAGTGTACTTTCGGGGGTTACAGCACCCTTAACGGTCAAGCCAGCCGGCCCTTTACTTATGACACAGGCGCACGCTTGGCACTACTTTGTTGATGCACGTGCGGCTACTGCGCACACAATTCACAAACACAGAAAATAATTTTTTTTTTGGTTTGGACTGGAGTGTACTTTCGGGGGTTACAGCACCCTTAACGGTCAAGCCAGCCGGCCCTTTACTTATGACACAGGCGCACGCTTGGCACTACTTTGTTGATGCATGTGCGGCTACTGCGCACACAATTCACAAACACAGAAAATAATTTTTTTTTTGGTTTGGACTGGAGTGTACTTTCGGGGGTTACAGCACCCTTAACGGTCAAGCCAGCCGGCCCTTTACTTATGACACAGGCGCACGCTTGGCACTACTTTGTTGATGCACGTGCGGCTACTGCGCACACAATTCACAAACACAGAAAATATATTATTTTTTTAGCACTTGGGGGGAGCACCCCTGATGGACAGAGCACCCCCTGGACAACACTGCAGCGCTCCTTTAGGACTGGGACACTGCACAGGACTTTGGAGTGGACACAGCCCCTATGGAGAACTGACTGCACAACACAGTCCAGCCAGCCCCTATGGACTTTGAAGTAGTGGACACAGCCCCTATTAACAACAGCAGCACAGCACAACACAGCCAGCCCCTATGGACTTTGAAGTAGTGGACAACAGCAGCACTACACTACACTACACTACACAGCCCTAACTCCCACCCTCCCTCTTCACTGTCCACAGCCGAGTGAGAAAATGGCGCCGACGTGGGTACCTTATATAGGATCCAAAACCCGCGAGACTCGGAAGGCGGGATGATGACGTTTTGCCTCGATTTCAGATCCGAGTCAGGCGGGAAAAGTCGAGCCTGATTCGGATTGGACTCGGATCGGGGGGGCTCGGGGGGGTTCGGATTTCAGAAATCCGAACCCGCTCACCCCTAATATTTATATTTGTATTTTCGGCCAAATTTTTTAACGCTTGCCTTTCCAGCTTTGATAGATTAGGATGTATTGAAGTCTTGATTTTCTGTTGTTGTATCACCTCTTTATCAAGCATCCGAAGGAAGGTTTTAATCGAAGGATTAAACGATTGGGGATCAAATGTTGATTTATTTATAAATTTTTTAAGTTTATTGGGAATTTCTTGTTTTTTTACCGTTTGCTGAGTGCTTTCATTAAAGAATTCCTTTAATTTTAATCGTCTATGTAGATTATATTTCTCTATTTGCCACTTGAAATCATCAAACGTATTGGACGGTACGAATGAAAGTCCTCTATTTAGTAGACTGATTTCACTGCTTGTAAGAATATGAGACGATAAATTAAATATTACTTCCTCCTGGGAAGAGGAGGTTTTGTTCCACGTTTTGCTCCTTTTATTCTGGCCTCCTCGTCGGGTAAACTATCTATAACTCGAGGGCTTCGGGTCCGTGTAATGACCCCTAAAGGGCCAGATGGTAGTCTTTTAGAGTGTGATTTGGGGGCATCAGTGTCACTGGTGCTGTATACATCTTGCGAAGACTCAGTGTCCGTCATAGCTTTATTATAATGTCTTCTGAAAAAAGGGCGTCTTTTCCCCATATCATTTTGTCCCCCGGATAACCACCGGTACACCTGGTGATTTTCATAATCCATCTCCACTTTTTTGAATTTTTCTTTTTTGAATTTTATAATATCTCTTTTATAGATGCTAATTTGATTGTTTAATTTTTCTATCCAGTTGGTTTCTTTATCAGCTTGAAGTAGAGGTAAATGAGTAGCCTCAAATTTCTCAATCTTATCCCCAATCTTAGACAATTCTTTCTTAGATTGTTCAATTACAAGCAGGAGAAGATCATATGAACATTTATTTAAAATCGCGATCCATTTCTTGCAAAATGCAGGATCATACCGACCGATAGTGGGGCAGTTTTTTATCCTAAAGCCCCTCGGGATCTTTTTTGTTTTGAAATAATCGCTAAGAGAAATGCCATGTAGTTTAAAATCTACTTCTTTTTTTCTTCAGATGTAATAAGTCTCTGTATAATATATCAGTAGAGAAAGATTCAATTTGATCATCTAATACTTCTTTATATACAATCTCCTCCACCTCAGACTCTGAATAGGAAAACGCAGCATCAACTGGGTAATTAATTGGATTAAACAGCAAGTCAACGTCATCAGTAGGTAATTCAGCCATAATGCAAAACGCAATATTCGTTCAGTCCCTAATAGCGATATTTATTCTTCAACCATTTGCAGTTAATATCATACAACCAGCAAACGTATGATGTAAATGATAGCAATCCGGAATGATAAAAAATCTCATAGAATAAGCATGAAAAGGTGCCTTGACATAGTGTTGTATCCCACGAAGAAAACAACCACCATAAATAAATCTCTCCTTGGTCCGGCACTCATTAATATAAAATAACTTGGCCAGGTGCCCCCACAAATCAACACTCATATATCCAATAAAGGTGCGGCACTCACGGTACTTGCAAGAAATTCTTAGACAACGCGTGGCAGCAGTCAACGTTTCAGTTTATGTTCCAAACTGTTTTCAAGACATATTACAAAATGACATATCTTACCTTAATATACTATCACCATACACCACGTGAGAGAACCGTAGTCCTCGCGCTCTGTTCCTTGCGTCGCCGGATGACGTATCAGGCGCATAGCGCTGATGTCGTCCCATTCTCGCGCAGACCACGTGACCATCAACAACAACCCATCACCAAGCAACCAAAAATATTCTACTACGCTGGACAACAAAGCTACAATTAAAAACAAACAAATATTACAATTAGTTACTATCAATCGCTATATGATATACATGATGAAACTGAACCTGACATATATATCCATTAAAATAGATACCAATTGAAATAACTCTAATTTACTAGATAAAGAATACTGTAATCCCCTATAAGGCCACCCCTCATGTATAATATTATATACCACCTTCTATACGGGGGGGGGGGTGATCGAGATAGGACCCTATTACGACGTGAAGCATATTGGATACATAAGCTAGATGTATTATCTCCTCGAGGTTTAAATGACAATATGCCTTTATAATGCTATACATGAGTTATTTGAATAATATTTGTGATCACTTATTGGTTAGATCAGAGTTCCCTTTGGATAACTATTGTTGAGATTACATGTACTCATGATTACTTTATGATCTGTTAGATTCAAACTTATGCATATGTGTTATTGGTTAGGTGCTATATGTGAGGGGTGGCCTTATAGGGGATTACAGTATTCTTTATCTAGTAAATTAGAGTTATTTCAATTGGTATCTATTCTAATGGATATATATGTCAGGTTCAGTTTCATCATGTATATCATATAGCGATTGATAGTAACTAATTGTAATATTTGTTTGTTTTTAATTGTAGCTTTGTTGTCCAGCGTAGTAGAATATTTTTGGTTGCTTGGTGATGGGTTGTTGTTGATGGTCACGTGGTGTGTGCGAGAACGGGACGACATCAGCGCTATGCGCCTGATACGTCATCCGGCGACGCAAGGAACAGAGCGCAAGGACTACGGTTCTCTCACGTGGTGTATGGTGATAGTATATTAAGGTAAGATATGTCATTTTGTAATATGTCTTGAAAACAGTTTGGAACATAAACTGAAACGTTGACTGCTGCCACGCGTTGTCTAAGAATTTCTTGCAAGTACCGTGAAGTCTATCCTTCCACTGCGCAACCATCAGGTTTCACCGGGCTATGCTTTTGATCCTCGCGGCCGGGGGTGATGGGGGGCGCATGGCCAGGGGAGGGGGGGTTGGGGCATTGGCAGGCTGCTGTACAAGGAAAACAAAAATCCTGTCTACAGCAGCACACACAGTAGATGCTGCTGTGGGCCTATTCTGATAGAGGGCCTGGAGCTGTAGCTCCATCAGCCCCATTGTTAATCCGGCCCTGCCTGCGGCCCATACTACTGGGGGCCATACTACTGGGGGGGCCATACTACTGGGGGGGCCTGCTGCTGGGGGGGGCATACTACTGTGGGCATTATGTAAAAGGGGCACTAATGTGGGCATTGTGTAAAAGGGGCACTACTGTGGGCATTGTGTAAAAGGGTCACTACTGTGGGCATTGTGTAAAAGGGGCACTACTGTGGGCATTGTGTAAAAGGGGCACTACTGTGTGTAGTAACATAAATAAGAGACACTACTTTATGGTGTAATGTGAATCAGGGGCACTATGTGTGGCAGGGGCAGAACTACGGGAGACAATGGAGGCGCCTGCCACCGGGCTCCAGCACTCAAGGGGCACCTCCTCCATTGTCCTCAACATATTCACCCCACTTAGGGCTGTAACTATGTACACGGTAGTCTACCGTCATGGCCGCCCAATACATGGCACCCCTCCCCGGCACCTGAGAAGCTACCATACACTAGTGGAGAGCTCCATGTCAGACCATCAGCTGCTGCCTTGGTCTTCGTCATGCCGGTCTGCATGTGAATTGTTACATTACAGTGTCAGCGGCTGTGATGTGGGGGGGGCACCAAATTATAACTTGCCTCCGGGCTTCTGGGATGAACTTACGCCACTGATGTGCGGTGTAATGTGAATAAGATTGTGCACTGTGACTCCTTGGGCCGTAGCCCACTAAGTAACAAGTACTGTGATTCTGCTGGCCGTACCCCACTGGGTGGGTGCACTACTTTTCATTTCTGCCACTGCTGTGTGGCAATGTGTCATAGATGTGCTTTATACTGTGGTGTCTGTGTCGTTGTGCCGCTGCTCTGTCGCTTAGTAACTAGGGATGTGCGCCGGACCATTTTTGCCGGATTTGGATTTGGTTCTAATTCGTCGTCCGGCTTTGGATTTGGATTTGGATTTGCCAAACTGCGGTGACTGGCTTTGGATTTGGATTTGGATTTTTTTACAAAAATTGACAAAAAAAGCTAAAATCACATAAATTGGTCTTTTTTTTCTTCCTAGAGTATTATTAACCTCAATAACATTAATTTCCAGTCAATTTAGACCATATCACAGCTTATAATATTGTTTTCAACATTATTGGCCAAAGGTTGCAGTGAGCTGACTGGTTACTAAGCGACAAAGCAGCGGCACAACGACACAGACACCACAGTATAAAGCACATCTATGACACATTGCCACACAGCAGTGGCAGAAATGAAAAGTAGTGCACCCACCCAGTGGGGTACGGCCAGCAGAGTCACAGTACTTGTTTACAAAGTGGGCTACGGCCCTAGGAGTCACAGTGCACAATCTTATTCGCATTACACCGCACATAGGGCCTGATTCACATTACACCATAAAGTAGTGTCTCTTATTTATGTTACGACACACAGTAGTGCCCCTTTTACACAATGCCCACAGTAGTGACCCTTTTACACAATGCCCACAGTAGTGACCCTTTTACACAATGCCCACAGTAGCGGTGTCCCTTACACAATGTCCCCCAGCAGTGGTGCCCCCTATGCAGTCCCCTTAGTAGTAGGGTCCACTATGCAGTGCCCCCAGTAGAATGCCCCCCAGTAGTATTCCCCCCATTAGCAGGCCCCCCCAGTAGTATGCCCCCCCATTAGCATGCCACCCAGTAGTATGCCCCCCATTAGCAGGCCCCCCCAGTAGTATGCCCCCCATTAGCATGCCCCTCAGTAGTAGCCCCCCCTGTAGTATGGGCCCCCCCTGTAGTATGCCCCCCCTGTAGTAGGCTGCCCCAGTAGCAGCCCCCCCCCAGTAGTAGTAAGCCCCCCCAGTAGTATGCCCCCCCCCCAGTAGCAGGCCCCTCAGTAGTATGGCCCCCCCAGTAGCAGACCCCCCCCAGTAGTATAGCCCCCCCAATAGCAGGCCCCTCTGTAGTATGGCCCCCCCCAGTAGTATAGCCCCCCCAGTAGCAGACCCCCCCAGTAGTGCAGACCCCCCCAGTAGTATGGCCCCCGCACCCCCAGTAGCAGACCCCACCCCAGTAGCGCCCCCAGCCCTTGCACAAATAAAAAATAAAAAAATAAAAACTTACCTGAATCCCCGCTCCCGCGCCGTCCGCTCTGCTGTCACATGCTGCGGAGGGAGCCGGAAGACGGAGCTCATGTGTGAGCTCCAGCCGGCTCCCTCCGTGCAGCAGCCAATGAGAGTCTGTGTGACTCTCATTGGCTGCTGTAACAAACACACAGCTGCCGCTGGCGGCTGTGTGTCTGTTTCTGTGTAGGGCAGAGCGCTATCACTGCGCTCTGCCCTACACGCGAGGAGACCTGATGTCGGATTCTCTAGTGAGAATCCGACATCAGGCGGCTGCCGTTCGGCCCCGAACGGGGATCCGAGTCAGGCGGTGAACACCCGAACAGGGTTCGGGTGGACTCGGATCCTCAATGTTCGGAGCGTTTCGGATTCCACAGAATCCGAACCGCTCATCTCTATTAGTAACCAGTCAGCTCACTGCAACCTTTGGCCAATAATGTTGAAAACAATATTATAAGCTGTGAGGTGGTGTAAATTGACTGGAAATGACTGTTATTGAGGTTAATAATACTCTAGGAAGAAAAAAAAGACCAATTTATGTGATTTTAGCTTTTTTGTAAATCTTTGTAAAAAAATCCAAATCCAAATCCAAAGCCAGTCACCGCAGTTTGGCAAATCCAAATCCAAAGCCGGACGACGATTTAGAACCAAATCCAAATCTGGCAAAAATGGTCCGGCGCACATCCCTACTGTATATCAAGTACAGATGTGCACGGACCCCGTGTTATGGTTCTGAATTTTTTGGTTTGGGATTTTTTTTTAAATGTATAAAATCAGCTAAAATCGTGTAATTTGGACCTGTTTCTGTTCCTACAGTATTATTTGTTGGAATATGTCTGTACAAGTGGCGATGATATGACAGAGTATGTGCAAATAGAGTGGATGCCCTGAGTCAACGAACAGTCCAGCACTTTACCTGGGTACACAGCTACACACTGACAAATACCTTGGCCGGGACACGCCCCCTGCTCGCCAGGACCTGCAGGCAGGCACAGATGATGGTTGTTCAGTGTGTACGAACAACCATCATCTGCAGATATATCTGTATTGTGTGTACCCATCTTAAGCCAGTGGGGTGGTTTATTTAGTGGCAATGTGTATGTACAGCCGCACTCACAGCTATGCATGGAGTGGCGCAGACAGATCACCAGGTATGTGATAGCGCTGGCGCAGTATACCGACGGCAATAGCGGCTCTAGCAGGATGGTATCAGTGACAATCTCAGGGTCTCTCTGAAACTAAGTGAAAGACGTCCGTCTCTCAGTGTGGCGCTCTAACACAGTGACACATGCGCAGAACTACAGATGGCGGCCATCTTGGTTATGGAATGAAGCCCCCCTAAAGTAGCCAACGTGGAGCATGTTAGTCCAGTCATTTCCAGTAAATTGGCACCACCTCACAGCACCTGAAATTTTACGAGGGAGGGACATACATGCAATCCAAAAACACGCGAGATCCGCTTTTTAGATCCGGGTTATAAACTTGGCGAGAAGACCTGAATCGGGACTAATCAGTTCTTCTGAAGCTGTTGCATACAGTACTTTACTTATTGCTAAGCGCTTTCTAATAACTATTCCTTGTTTAATACTATAAAGGAGTTTTTTTTTTTGTCAGTATTTAATTTTTTTTATTTCAGGTCAAGATACCCCGGAAATATATTGGCCAAACTGCAGAATAAATCATGTATTGTTAATGGTAAAATGAAATGAGCTATATGGGTCACTTCAGTTATTGGTTTGGTGCCTTAGGGGGAGATGTACTAAAGCCTTGGAGAGAGGTAAAGTGAAAAAAAGATAAAGTACCAACTAATCAGCTCCTGTCATTTTTCAAACACTGCCTGTAACATGACAGTTAGGAGCTGATTGGCTGGTACTTTTTCTCTCTCCACTTTATCTCTCTCCAAGACTTAGCGCATCTCCCCCATTAATATTCTCTCCAATTTCACGTGGGCCGCCATTTTGGCATCAAAACAGGAAACGTGGCTTCGCTTGTATGGGGACTAATGAAATAAATGATAAATTAATTGATTTAATAGGTTCAATCATAGATTTGGATTTACCTAGGGGTAAATTTACTAAAGTGAGAGTTTTTAGAAGTGAGTTTTAAAAGTGATGTTGCCCATAGCAACCAATCAGATTCTAGTTATTATCTTCTAGAAGGTGCTAGTTAAATGTTAAGTATAATCTAATTGGTTGCTATGGGCAACATCACTTTTAAAACTCACTTCTAAAAAAACTCTCACTTTAGTACATTTACTGATCACAGCAATATTTATTAACTTAGAAAACAATTGCCATAAAATGCTGCTCCGGAAGCCCATAATGATTGTGATAAAAGTTACTTTATAGTACAAGATATATACGACATAAGACTGAATCACACGCATAATGAGCGCAGCCTTCTATGGATGTCCTGGAAAATTCCCTGAAGATGGCAACAAGAATATAAATGAAACAGGGTCAGTATGACATCGGGATGTAATAATAATATTAGCAGTGAATACTGCAAAGTTCAGAGCGTGCGTCCCGTGTGTATAATGAGCGGATATGGGGTCTGCTTCATTAGCGATTGCAACTGCATCAGCTATTGTTGCGTTCTGCGTACATCACAGTGCGCGTGTGCAAAGACTCCATTGCAATAGGGACCGTGATCACAGTGACTACGCAGACCCATCGCAGAGTGATTGACAGGAAGTACCATTTGGGGGTGGTGACGGGAAGGGGTGGTCGGTGAAACGCAGGTACGCCAGTACGTTTGTACGGCATTACAGAGGCGTGCATAAATTAGCCATTGCGCTGCCATACGCAACTAGGGCTTTTACTGTGTGTGATGAGGTTAGTAATTCCTGAGTTAGGTCAGAGCCTGTGTAAGTGTGTGTGAGGCTGTGAAGGTACTCCATGTTACTGATGGTTTCTCAGTCTTGTGTAGTCACTGTGTGTGATTAGGTTAGTAATTCCTGAGTAAGGTCAGAGCCTGTGTAAGTGTGTGTGAGGCTGTGATGGTACTCCATGTTACTGATGGTATCTCAGTCTTGTGTAATCACTGTGTGTGATGAGGTGAGTAATTCCTGAGTAAGGTCAGAGCCTGTGTAAGTGTGTGGGAGGCTGTGAAGGTACTCCATGTTACTGATGGTATCTCAGTCTTGTGTAATCACTGTGTGTGATGAGGTTAGTAATTCCTGAGTAAGGTCAGAGCCTGTGTAAGTGTGTATGAGGCTGTGATGGTACTCCATGTTACTGATGGTATCTCAGTCTTGTGTAATCACTGTGTGTGATGAGGTTAGTAATTCCTGAGTAAGGTCAGAGCCTGTGTAAGTGTGTGTGAGGCTGTGATGGTACTCCATGTTACTGATGGTCTCTCAGTCTTGTGTAATCACTGCGTGTGATGAGGTTAGTAATTCATGAGTAAGGTCAGAGCCTGTGTAAGTGTGTGTGAGGCTGTGATGGTACTCCATGTTACTGATGGTGTCTCAGTCTTGTGTAATCACTGCGTGTGATGAGGTTAGTAATTCCTGAGTAAGGTCAGAGCCTGTGTAAGTGTGTATGAGGCTGTGATGGTACTCCATGTTACTGATGGTGTCTCAGTCTTGTGTAATCACTGCGTGTGATGAGGTTAGTAATTCCTGAGTAAGGTCAGAGCCTGTGTAAGTGTGTGTGAGGCTGTGATGGTACTCCATGTTACTGATGGTGTCTCAGCCTTGTGTAATCACTGCGTGTGATGAGGTTAGTAATTCCTGAGTAAGGTCTGAGCCTGTGTAAGTGTGTGTGAGGCTGTGATGATACTCCATGTTACTGATGGTTTCTCAGTCTTGTGTAATCACTGTGTGTGATGAGGTTAGTAATTCCTGAGTAAGGTCAGAGCCTGTGTAAGTGTGTGTGAGGCTGTGATGGTACTCCATGTTACTGATGTTATCTCAGTCTTGTGTAGTCACTGTGTGTGATGAGGTTAGTAATTCCTGAGTAAGGTCAGAGCCTGTGTAAGTGTGTGTGAGGCTGTGATGGTACTCCATGTTACCGATGGTCTCTCAGTCTTGTGTAATCACTGTGTGTGATGAGGTTAGTAATTCCTGTGTAAGGTCAGAGCCTGTGTAAGTGTGTGTGAGACTGTGATGGTACTCCATGTTACTGATGGTCTCTCAGTCTTGTGTAATCACTGTGTGTGATGAGGTTAGTAATTCCTGAGTAAGGTCAGAGCCTGTGTAAGTGTGTGTGAGGCTGTGATGGTACTCCATGTTACCGATGGTCTCTCAGTCTTGTGTAATCACTGTGTGTGATGAGGTTAGTAATTCCTGAGTAAGGTCAGAGCCTGTGTAAGTGTGTGTGAGGATGTGATGGTACTCCATGTTACTGATGGTTTCTCAGTCTTGTGTAATTACTGCGTGTGATGAGGTTAGTAATTCCTGAGTAATGTCAGAGCTGTGTAAGTGTGTGTGAGGATGTGATGGTACTCCATGTTACTGATGGTTTCTCAGTCTTGTGTAATCACTGCGTGTGATGAGGTTAGTAATTCCTGAGTAAGGTCAGAGCCTGTGTAAGTGTGTGTGAGGATGTGATGGTACTCCATGTTACTGATGGTTTTGTAGTCTTGCTAAGTATTACGGCTCTGTGTAAGGTAAGGTGGGCTGCGACGACATAGCGATCGCTATCATTAGCATATCACTAGCATTTGCAATAGCGATCCTTACTGAATCAGGCCCATAATCAGTTCTTACGGTGTCCTGGGTGATGTTAGCAAACATGATGGAGGATTCAGTTAAAGACACCAAATGGAGATGGAAGAAATGTCTACAGTAATGTCAGGTGGAGGCAGATGAGCCCAGAGTGCCATGGTCCAAATCTAGTAGTATGTTGGTCCCTGAAACTGCTAGAGTGGATCTCTCTGACGCGTTTTGTTGCATATAAGGAAACTTCATCATCTGTAAATAAGCTTTCACTGTAGCTGACAGCTGCTGGGCATCAAGATGATCTCCGTGGAATCAGGGTAAGGGTGTCAGAATTGGAGTAATCAGGAAAAGCTTTTCATTACTTTTTGTCAGCATCACACTGTGGTACAGCTCAAGATCCTGAGGGTTCTATAAAATAAGAATTACCAGTATAACATTTATGTAGAAATCAAATAACATTCACACCTGCACAGATTACTGAGGCTTGTTACAAGATAGTCTCACATACCTTGTAGAATAACTGTGACACAATGAAACAATGCAGTAAGGAACACAATGCAATAGTTTGTACATGCATGGTAGTACACATTAACATTGATCTGAACAAGACAAATTCCTATCATATTAGAAATTGCTGAACACAAGTCTCTTATACTAGAAGTTGAACGTAGCTTGGATATCTTGAATATAAAAGGCCAAGGGGTCTATGTACTAAGTCTATGCACTAAGCCTTGGAGAGAGCTAAAGTGGATAGAGATAAAATACCAACCAATCAGCTCTTGTCCCTTTACAGGCTGTTTGAAAAATGACAGGAGTTGATTGGTTGGTACTTTATCGCTCTCCACTTTGATGCTTCTCCCCCTTTATCGCTCTTCATTTTATGTCTTCAAGGTTTGATACATCTCAGTGTCCCCAGATCATATTGTGCCACATTACAGTGCCCCTGGTTGTATTATGCCACACTATTGTGCCTCCAGTTCATATTGTGCCATGTTACAGTGCCCCTGGTCATATTATGCCACACTATAGTGCCTCCAGTTCATATTGTGCCACATAACAGTGCCCCTGGTCATATTATGCCACACTATAGTGCCTCCAGTTCATATTGTGCCACATTATAGTGCCCCTGGTCTTATTATGCCACACTATAGTGCCTCCAGTTCATATTGTGCCATATTACAGTGCCCCTGGTCTTATTATACCACACTATAGTGCCTCCAGTTCATATTGTGCCACATTACAGTGCCCCTGGTCATATTATGCCACATTATAGTGCCTCCAGTTCATATTGTGCCACATTACAGTGCCCCTGGTCATATTATGTAACATTATAGCATCCTCCAGTTCATATTATAACAAATTACAATGAGCAGTTTATATTGTGCCACATTACAGTGCCCTGTTCAGATTATGCCACATTACAGTGCCCACTTACCATTATAACATCAACTACACACACCTATAATGTCTTCCAGTACAGGCTGGACAATGGGTTAGACCCAATTGCTTTGCAGGCAAATCTAAAAAAATTGATATACAATTATATAACCTGGATCCAGGGCCACCTAAGCCTCTGTGCCCCATAGCAATGGCAACCCTGCACCACTTGTGGGTACATGTGCAGTAACAGTAACCAGTTATTTATCAGTAATGATTCTATTGTTCTTGCAAATTGAAAAAAAATCATATATTGGGAGCTAAACTGAGACTGAGCATTTTGAATATAGAAGACCTACAATAATGCGGATTTTGCACAAACAAGATAATGGATCTGATAAAACATAATCATAAATTTCAATATAAATAAATTATTATCACACTTAAATCCAGTTATTGCACAGGAACATCAAAGAATCATTCTTTCTGTGTATAAACAACATGCCTGACGCCTTTTGGCAATGGTGGTGTTACTGTGTATAGTAGATGTGAGTTTGTATAAATGAAAACTGTTTTTTGTGCCTCACTCTCTCTCTCTATCATGTGTAATATGTAGCACTTAACCTGATGTGTGAAATCCCTATGTCCCTATAGGGATGCGGTCAGGATACCGGCGGGCGCTCTACCGCCCGCCGATATTCTGACACTTACATCCCGACATGGGACTAAAGATAGGCATATCATTAGCCCCACTGTGGGATCCCGAAACCCGGCATACTGAACTAAGGGCCTGATTCAGAGCCGGATGCTCTGACCAGAGCGCTCGCTCTGAATTAGGGCCCTCCTACCTAAACTTGGAGCGGCCTCTTGGACGCTCGCATAGCTGTGGGTTACCACCCACAGCTTATACGAGCGTCCATGATGATGGTCGCGATGGTCAAGACCATCGGGCTTGCGACAAGACCCTGCGGTAGGGTCTCGGTGACCGCAAGCCCTGGAGTGATTTTGGCTTTATCACTCCCACTGACATCACTAGTGATGTCAGTGGGGCCGAACCCAGACGTTAGGCGTTCCCATGGGAACGCCTGCGTCTTGCAGCCACGCCCCCGGCTCGCCCACCAAAGGAGGCGTGCTGTCAATCAACATCGACAGCACGCCCCCTTTGGTGCGAGACCTGGAGCGACGGCTTCCCCGTCGCTCCCCGGGTCTCGCGCATGCGCACGACGGAGCTCCCTCCGTCGTGTACATGCGCACTAGGGCACCATCGACCCGCTTGTGAGCGCTCAGCACTCGCGAGCGAGTCTGAATCAGGCCCTAAGGTAAGCCGGGTGTCTTAGGATCTAGCTGTGCGCGTGCTAGGGGGTGGGGGAGTAGATTTAGGGACCCCCGGGGGGAGGTTAGGGTTAGGCGCCCCAAAGTGCCAGGCAATTATCTATCTCATGGATCTTTATCATACATACTTTACCTCCATCAGGCCAAATTATTTTAATTTTACATCAACCACATGATTTTTCTCATTTAGGTTTAGTACCTACTGTATACTATAAGTCTCTTTTGAAACCTCACTTTTATGTCCCTAAATAAATATACTATACCTTCTATACAGGTCATAACCTAAAAATACAATTATTATTATTATTATTATTATTATTAAATTATTATTATTAACTGTCATTTAAAAAATGTACTTCTGAAAAACCATAAAACGGGTCATCTAAAAGTCATATAAACCTCCATGTACATATATCACATACAGATAACAATATGAAGTATATAAAATTAACTAACATCTCAGGTTCTGTCTATTCATTAAAATAAAAATAAAAAAACATTTACCAAGGTCATCATTCCGAATCCAGGCCCGATTCTTGAAATCTGTTATTTGTTGTATCTTTTTGTATCTATGCCATAACTTATTACTTTCCAATAGATGAATCCCAAGAGCACTGGAAACAATGTATAAGATTGTACTGAACAGATACTAAATGTAACAAGCGTAACATTCTCTTATATATGCATTGTCTGTAATCCTATACTATAGGGCGCTGTAGCAGATGCAGTATACAGCCTACACAGTACTTCCGATTTAGGTCTAACATTGAGATATACTATATATTAGGCTGGTCCTCTTTAACATTGTCAAAAACAAAGATGCTGTAATCATGCCTCCACATAACAATATTTGTCCATTATAGGCCGGTATTGAATTAGTTTCACACCCGCGATACTTCTTTGCCTGCCGGACTTTTGCCCTACACAAGCAATTCGCGCTATTCAATCCCAAAAGACGTGAAAACGGAGATACGCGATGTCAGAACAGGCGAAAAGTGGTGTCAGAATCAGGGAAATCAGGCTGAACCCCCCAAAATGATACAGAAACTTTGGGGCTCAATGTAGTAGTGCCCGAATAGCCCTAATGAAAGAATTTGGGGTGCTTAAATTCGCACAATTGCCAGATTAAGCGTCTTTGCACCAGTGGGGAAGAATGGCATAAAGCAGTATTTTTAGGAGAAAATAAGTATTCCTGATAAAATTTGGGGTACCTGAAAATGGGTGCTAGCATATTTAAAAGTTGCTAAAGTGAAGTTATAAGAATTGTAAAAAAATGTACCTTCAGCAAACACCTGCAATGAAAAAAACACCGCCTCCATACTTGCAGACCCCCCAAGAGTCTACTTCGCTACTTTTTAAGTTTGTACGCACGCCCACTTTGCACTTTTTCGCCCTCTTTTTCAAAGTGCTTTTTTGGGGTGTTCATCACTTTTTTTTGTTTTTTTTTGGCGCAATTATCCTTTGTCCCAAGGGTGCTGAGTGGTTTCCCCAGCTTTGCACCCCTAAATAGCGATTTTGCACTTTTTTTCTCCACCTTTTTCTTTTTTGCCTATTACATTGGATTGCGTTTTTGTGTACGCGAAAAGCGGATGGAATTGAATAAGGAGATAAGTTTCCGCCTGGCGAAAAGTCTCAATCGGTGATACTTTTTCGCGGATCTCGGCTTTTCGCTTCTAATTGAATACGGGCCATATTGTAGTAACTTGTGTACCAAATTTTAGCTTTGTACGTATAGTTTAGTGGTCGCCCAGAAGTTTACTTTCTGGAAGCTGACACAAATGGAGATTATGCTGTCATGTCTTCTCAAAGATATTCGGCTCTACTGGGGGCCCAGAAGTTGGAATTTTCAACCGCATTCAGAAAGAATGGAGACGTATTGATAAAAACATTTATAGTGCAGTGGATATTGGGTGTGATTCAGACCCGCTCACAAGCGGGTCGATGGCCAGGCAGTGCGCATGTGCAGCATGCACACTGCGTGTCCGCGAGCCCCGGAGCGAGCGAGAGATCACTCACTACGGGGCTCGCAGCAAAATGGGGTGGCTGTCGATGTTCATCGACAGCTCGCCCGGTTTTGTAGGCGGGGAGGGGGGGTGGCTGGCCAAACGGAGGCGTTCCCAAAATAACCTTTGAATGTTTTATTTATTTATTGGACCACCCTAATATATATATATATATATATATATATATAATATATATATATATATATATATATAGAGGAATCCCTATATTCTTCAGGAGCTCCCTGGTAACTTACCAGGACTGAGGGCCAGCTGCGAGCTACGTGTGGTAGCTATGCCCATGCCCAACCAGCGGTAGCTGAAATATAAGATGTAAAATGAGATTACTGAAGCTCACCTTCAGCAACATGTCCAGGGGCGCCTGGAATAAGGATGAGGATCCAGATTCAGTCCCAGCTACACTTTGCCCTGTGTTTTTCCGGGTTTCGGGATTTTTAATATAGCCAACATTCGGCAGATCAGGCTATAAGCTCTGTGAGTCCGCCAGCACAGGAAAGCACCGCTTACTACTTTGTCCCCTTGTCATCGGTAAAGGCGCTTTCATCAGGGTGAACACAGCCGCCGCACCCAATCAGAGGTGACCACCTATATCAGGTAAAGGAGCGTAGCAACACGTTTCAGCAAATCCTGTGGCCTTTTTCTAGCGGTCATGTATCTAGCACAGTCTTTAAATGGACAGTTAGAAGCTGCTTGGTCGTTTTGGGCAACTGTCTCTCTCTCCAAGGCTTGAGACATCTCCCTGCCAATCCTCCGAGCCTTTCTCACAGATGAAAGCCGGAACTGAGAGAGTGAGAGGACGCCCTTGTGTTCTACACATTACCCAGAGGTAACTGTGCTAATGTGTTTGGACGCCACTGACCCATATACTGTAAACAGTCATATACTAGGAAGAGTAACACACGGTTTATGGGTAGGGAATGGTAATAACCATGACTATCCTGCAGAGGGCGCAGCTGGCAAAACATCATGATTAGCCACCTGTGTGTTCCTTCCCCTTGTCCTATGCCTATGGATCAGCTGCTTACTGTATAATTGCCGCCAGACCTACGGTTTCCCACTCCGCCCTGACCACATAACTAGAACCCTGAATGCACCGTATACAATTATTCCCTGGCTTATAGTTATTCCCGGTCCCTTAAGCATGTGAATCCCCCCCACCTGCTCGCTGCCTGTAACGCTGCAAAATGACGTTCCGCAAGCACTGGTCTTTTTTTACAAAAACATAATTTCTTTTGTGTTTGTTTCATTGTAAACCACGTACATCCCTGTTCTACCACCGTGCATTAATATCACTCGTACCTTCGGCAATCTGTACCTGCATAATATAATAGAGCCACATGATAATCCTACATCTTTATCCCCTGGGATTGATTATCCTTCCACACTCCGGTTCTGTCCTTGCATAAATCCTCCAAAGAACATTACACTATTACAGTTGCTTCTCTTCACTTCTACTCTACAAACAAGACTGGCTACTTTTAATTTATAGAGGATAATAGATCCCTTGAAATTCCTTGGTACTCATAAGACATCATAACTCTGCCCTAATCCACTTCATTAACATGTAGCTCCGGCTTTCTGAGAGCCAGCTAATTAATCCGGCATAAATAGATCTGGGTGTCGTTCTCCAGTTGGAAACAAGACAGTTTACTGGGAAGAAAATGACATCTGAAACACAGATAAAACCCTAAATCATTTATTCATTAAGTAATATAAGGCCTGATTCAATGGTGGGCACAATGCCAATGGTTTCGGAGTTGAGCATTTTTTTTTAAACTGTTCAGAACTATGAGTCGCACTGTGCAAGCGCCATGTTTGATTAGTGATGGCAGTCGCAGTGAGGATTCAGGCGCAGAGTGATTGACATCCAGTGACTGTTTATGGGAGGTAATTGGGGGGGGGGTGGCAAGTCAAACACAGGCATGTTACAACCATTTTGAGGGCGTACCCAGCGCCGTCCTGTGTTGCCGCCCTTTTCCTACTCTGCTCCC
This sequence comes from Taudactylus pleione, assembly GCA_031769625.1. Taxonomy (NCBI): domain Eukaryota; kingdom Metazoa; phylum Chordata; class Amphibia; order Anura; family Myobatrachidae; genus Taudactylus; species Taudactylus pleione. The sequence continues at coordinate 3,387,476 of JAUIMM010000424.1, read as the reverse complement.
CCCACATGAGCGTTTATCATCAAAATAGTGGCGGGTGGGAGGGAGGGCTTTTCCTGCGCCTGCTGGATCCCATAGTGCTCCGGGCGACAGACCGGCTTCCCCGTGCCTGGAGCAGCTACTGGGCGTGTCTCATCCTGCAACTGCGTACACAGGCTCCAACAGCTGACTTCCGACAGAAATTCTGAGCAACCATATCCACCGATGTGCAACTGCCGGTGCGCCTTTGTACGGAAATGGCGGATCAGAGATGCAGCCATTGGATGTTTCTATAAAAATCCCAGAACAGCTGCGTAAGTAGACGCAGTCATGGCGAAATTTCCGTCCACCTACTGTATGAATAAGGCCCATATTGATAAAGATGTCTGTGTGCGTGTTCATTTATTTTAAACTCCAAATAATCACAAGGAAATCATAGCCACTAATTGCACTGACAGACAAGACACCCGCCACTGCTTGGCCCAAAAGCTGGAGGTCTAAAATGTCGCAGCTTCCAAAGATTAGGAATGAATCAACCACTAACATATGAGATGGGTCAGTTATATGAGGCAGCAATTTATGGTAAATAATCATCTGTATGCAGCCAACACATTTACTAGGAATTGCTAGAATTTGTGCCTCATGTTAGTGAGCTGCTAGAATTCTCATTCAGAAAATCGGGGCACATTGTGAGATACCCCAAGCTGCCCAAATTAAATGATGATCCAAACCACGCTTATTTCGGGCATACCTCTCTTCTGCCGGGAAACAGGACTGTCCCACTGCGGGTGACACTTATGGTGAGGCCACTGATTCCAAATGGGTGTATGAATTGTCCCTGTTACCTACATAGTGAAGGAAGCAAGCTTGTGAAGCCATAGATCTCAATGTGACTCACCTACACTGTTCGGGACATTGGATGGAAGTTTTGGGTGAGGGTGGGGGGTAGTAGTCCTTACACTTGTTTCATGGTCAAGTAAGAATGTTGTGGCACAGTCGTTCGCTCTGCAGCTTAACAACACTGGGGACTTGGGGCCCGATTCAGACCCGCTCGCTAGATGCGTTCGCACGCAGCCGTCAGCTGCCAAAGTATGCAAATCCGGCGATCGCACGGCTAGACATTAGCACGCCCACTATGTCTTGGCGTGTGATTGTGGTGAGTATTTAGACGCCCACTTTCCCTTAGTAACATACGTCATCTACAGGAAGTATATTCCACAATTGGTAACATCGGATCCATACGCAGCACTTGTGACTGACCATACCCTACCGCAAGCACTGCGAGTGCTGCTGTATGTAATACAGCCATGTGACGTGTATTAATTATGCACTCCTCTGAAACGGCGTTAAGATGCACAGACACGACTGCGTTCGCACCACCACACTCCCGTTTCATGGACCACCCCCTGTCACCAGCCACAAATTGCTCGTCCTGTCACTCATTCTAGCAAGGCGTCTATGCACAGGGTGCAAACGCTTCCCGATTGCATTAAGTAGTTTGCGCACGTGCACTGCGTCTTATATGCATACGCACATTGCAAACATGGGCAGGCTACGTGCGAACGCAGCCTAGTGAGCGGGTCTGAATCGGGTCCTCGGTTCGATTTGTCACCTGCATGGAATTTATATGTTTTCCTTGCACTACGTCTAAGTGTCCCGATTTCCCCCCTTTATATGCTAAGTGTACAATGGCTTCCATTTTCTTTTAAACCGTGTCACAAAACCCTTTAAGTTGTGAACAGAACCAGTCTTGATGAGAGGTGCAGTAGGTATTACCGCCGACAGCGGCAGCCCGACAAGGGTGAAGATCCCGATCGTCCCTAAGGTAAGTATTGCTAACCTAATTCCCCCCCTAACCCTCCCTTAGGGGTGCCTAACCCTAACCTCCCCCCCAAGTGCCTAACCCAAATCCCCCCCCCTTCCCCGCTGTGATAACCCACAGCTTAGCTTGCGACCTGGAGGCAGCACTTCCAAACAAGAAGTGCCCGCCCTCATTCAGAGTGAGCGATCGCTTCTTGCGATCGACTCTGAATGAGGGCCTTAATCTCACGTAGTGATGACCAGTAGTGGCTGGCAAAGAAGTATAGTGGGAAAAATGACACCACTTCCAGGTACCACGACAGCAGGCGAAAGTCCTGCATACTTGTCATGTCTGTTAAGGTGGATACAATAAAAAGTTCCAGACCACGGTAACATGTTTTAAATAGAATGCAGGTTCATATACTGTAGATAAGACTGCAAAGTAATTATTTGGATAAAATGTTACGCTGCTCTAAAAGACGCCTTTTACTGATCACAGTGTAAAAGTGATTCAGCTTTGATACATTAGTTACAGGCACAGGACGAGGGAGAGAAGGAAGATTTAGATGCATCAGTCTCCTCCAATTTTCACTCACTGACTCGCTTAAAGCAGGTTCTATCTGGAAGGAGGGGTGGAAAACTCTAATGGTGCATACACACGGGACAATCGTCAACGATAGCGATATCGTTGAACGATCTCACGGTTGTGCTGGATGATGGATATCAATCATCCAGCACACCACCAACCCACCAACGATATCGACCAGGTTACTATGGTCATCGTTGGTGGGTTCGTGGTGTGCTAGATGATCGATATCCATCATCCAGCACACCCAGGAGATAGTTCAACGATATTGTTATCGTTGACAATCTTCCCGTGTGTATGCGCCATTAAAGTATTGGAAAATACTCCTCACTGATATACAAAGAGAGTGTTCTACAATGTTTGCATATTGGGAGAAGGAATGTGGATGTAGCAGGTCACTGTCCATGAAGAGAAAGCACAATATTTTTTATTACATCTTTTTACCCATATTATTTGACTGAATTCGCATTAAAGCATAAAAATAGATTAAATGCAGCAGTTAAATCCAGCGCAGGAATGTAAACAGTGTCTTAAGTGGTTGGACACATTGAGATGGAGATATCTGAGGACTTGAACGAGACAGGAGTCTCGGTTCGTTATTAGAGACCTGAACATTCAGATCATGAGGTCAAGTAAGCAATGATAGATCAGTGTCTGAAAGAGAAAAAACATCACATTACTGAATTATGCTATTAAATGAATTGTAAAGAGCCGTCTACAAGTGTACAACAGTCTGTGGGAAATATGGCTGGAGAGAAAAAGATTGCTGCAAACTAGGATCTTCTGATCAGCGAATGAAAGATTTTTTCTTTTGCTGTTAACGGTTCTATTGTTCAAGATGTAAAACCCTGGGACTGGGAGTAGGGGGAGAGGCATGGCCAGCTGTGCTACAATGACAGACCTTAGTGTACTCCTTTGTGCTGTTTCCAATGTTAACCCATGAAAAGTCAGTGCCCTCTTTTTCGGAAAGACAGACATCAGTACATGTGCCAGGAAAAGCACGGAGACCCTACCAGAAGCGTTATAGATACAAAGGGGACTGCACACAGTGAATCCAGTGTCAGTGAATTCATTTGCTCCTCTCATGGAAAAAAATCATACAACTGTGGTAGGAATTGATGTCTTCTGTGTCCTGACAATATGAGATTTCACATTCGAGGACTATGGAGTTTTTTTTTATTCACCCACAAGTTGATCCAGCAATATAGGAGTTGTTGATTCATGTACTGTAGCAATGTGTTACGATTAGGGGTGAGCGGGTTCGGATTTCTGAAATCCGAACCCCCCCGAGCCCCCCCGATCCGAGGCAGATTCGAGTCAGGCTCGACTTTTCCCGCCTGACTCGGATCTGAAATCGAGGCAAAACGTCATCATCCCGCCTTCCGAGTCTCGCGGGTTTTGGATCCTATATAAGGTACCCGCGTCGGCGCCATTTTCTCACTCGGCTGTGGACAGTGAAGAGGGAGGGTGGGAGTTAGGGCTGTGTAGTGTAGTGTAGTGTAGTGCTGCTGTTGTCCACTACTTCAAAGTCCATAGGGGCTGGCTGTGTTGTGCTGTGCTGCTGTTGTTAATAGGGGCTGTGTCCACTACTTCAAAGTCCATAGGGGCTGGCTGGACTGTGTTGTGCAGTCAGTTCTCCATAGGGGCTGTGTCCACTCCAAAGTCCTGTGCAGTGTCCCAGTCCTAAAGGGGTGCTGTAGTGTTGTCCAGGGGGTGCTCTGTCCATCAGGGGTGCTCCCCCCAAGTGCTAAAAAAATAATATATTTTCTGTGTTTGTGAATTGTGTGCGCAGTAGCCGCACGTGCATCAACAAAGTAGTGCCAAGCGTGCGCCTGTGTCATAAGTAAAGGGCTGGCTGGCTTGACCGTTAAAGGGTGCTGTAACCCCCGAAAGTACACTCCAATCCAAACCAAAAAAAAATTATTTTCTGTGTTTGTGAATTGTGTGCGCAGTAGCCGCACGTGCATCAACAAAGTAGTGCCAAGCGTGCGCCTGTGTCATAAGTAAAGGGCCGGCTGGCTTGACCGTTAAGGGTGCTGTAACCCCTGAAAGTACACTCCAGTCCAAACCAAAAAAAAAATTATTTTCTGTGTTTGTGAATTGTGTGCGCAGTAGCCGCACGTGCATCAACAAAGTAGTGCCAAGCGTGCGCCTGTGTCATAAGTAAAGGGCCGGCTGGCTTGACCGTTAAGGGTGCTGTAACCCCCGAAAGTACACTCCAGTCCAAACAAAAAAAAAAATTTATTTTCTACGTTTGTGAATTGTGTGCGCAGTAGCCGCACGTGCATCAACAAAGTAGTGCCAAGCGTGCGCCTGTGTCATAAGTAAAGGGCCGGCTGGCTTGACCGTTAAAGGGTGCTGTAACCCCCAAAGTACACTCCAGTCCAAACCAAAAAAAAAATTATTTTCTGTGTTTGTGAATTGTGTGCGCAGTAGCCGCACGTGCATCAACAAAGTAGTGCCAAGCGTGCGCCTGTGTCATAAGTAAAGGGCCGGCTGGCTTGACCGTTAAGGGTGCTGTAACCCCCGAAAGTACACTCCAGTCCAAACCAAAAAAAAATAATTTTCTGTGTTTGTGAATTGTGTGCGCAGTAGCCGCACGTGCAACAACAAAGTAGTGCCAAGCGTGCGCCTGTGTCATAAGTAAAGGCCCGGCTGGCTTGACCGTTAAAGGGTGCTGTAACCCCCAAAGTACACTCCAGTCCAAACCAAAAAAAAAAATATTTTCTGTGTTTGTGAATTGTGTGCGCAGTAGCCGCACGTGCATCAACAAAGTAGTGCCAAGCGTGCGCCTGTGTCATAAGTAAAGGGCCGGCTGGCTTGACCGTTAAAGGGTGCTGTAACCCCCGAAAGTACACTCCAGTCCAAACCAAAAAAAAATTATTTTCTGTGTTTGTGAATTGTGTGCGCAGTAGCCGCACGTGCATCAACAAAGTAGTGCCAAGCGTGCGCCTGTGTCATAAGTAAAGGGCCGGCTGGCTTGACCGTTAAAGGGTGCTGTAACCCCCAAAGTACACTCCAGTCCAAACCAAAAAAAAAAATATTTTCTGTGTTTGTGAATTGTGTGCGCAGTAGCCGCACGTGCATCAACAAAGTAGTGCCAAGCGTGCGCCTGTGTCATAAGTAAAGGGCCGGCTGGCTTGACTGTTAAGGGTGCTGTAACCCCCGAAAGTACACTCCAGTCCAAACCAAAAAAAAAATTATTTTCTGTGTTTGTGAATTGTGTGCGCAGTAGCCGCACGTGCATCAACAAAGTAGTGCCAAGCGTGCGCCTGTGTCATAAGTAAAGGGCCGGCTGGCTTGACCGTTAAGGGTGCTGTAACCCCCGAAAGTACACTCCAGTCCAAACCAAAAAAAAAATTATTTTCTGTGTTTGTGAATTGTGTGCGCAGTAGCCGCACGTGCATCAACAAAGTAGTGCCAAGCGTGCGCCTGTGTCATAAGTAAAGGGCCGGCTGGCTTGACCGTTAAGGGTGCTGTAACCCCCGAAAGTACACTCCAGTCCAAACCAAAAAAAAAATAATTTTCTGTGTTTGTGAATTGTGTGCGCAGTAGCCGCACGTGCATCAACAAAGTAGTGCCAAGCGTGCGCCTGTGTCATAAGTAAAGGGCCGGCTGGCTTGACCGTTAAGGGTGCTGTAACCCCCGAAAGTACACTCCAGTCCAAACCAAAAAAAAAATTATTTTCTGTGTTTAGTCGCACGTATATATCAAATCGATATAACATAAATGGAGGACCAAACTTTCTCCGATAAAAATAAAATAGAGAAAGATCAAGAACCACTTCCTCCTAGTGCTGAAGATGCTGCCACTAGTCATGACATAGACGATAACATGCCATCAACGTCGTCTGCCAAGGCCGATGCCCAATGTCATTGTAGAGGGCACATACAATCCCAAATGGCCAAGTTCAGGAAAATGACCTTGAAAAAGACATTTAAATCAGCTGAAGAGAAACGTAAACTTGCCAATATGCCATTTACGACACGGAGTGGCAAGGAACGGCTAAGGTCGATCCCTAGTATGTTCATGACTAGTGGTTCAGCTTCACATGACGATGGAAGCCCTCCTCCCACTAAAAAAATCAAAAGAGTTAAGCTGGCAAAAGCACAGCGAAGAACTGTGCTTTCTAAGAAGATATCACAAATCCCCAAGGAGAGTCCAAGTGTGGTGGTGGTTGCGATGCCTGACCTTCCCAGCACTGGACGGGAAGAGGTGGCTCTTTCCACCATTTGCACGCCCCCTGCAAGTGCTGAAAGGAGCACCCACAGTCCACTTGCTGATATGCAAATTGAAGATGTCACTGTTGAAGTACAACAGGATGAGGATACTGGTGTAGCTGGCGCTGAGGAGGAAGTTGGCGAGGAGGATTCTGATGGTGATGTGGTTTGTTTAAATCAGGCTCCGGGGGAGACAGTTGTTGTCCGTGGGATGAAAAAGCCCATCACGGTCATGCCTGGGCAGAAGACCAAACATTCCACCTCTTTGGTCTGGCAATATTTCTATCCAAATCCGGACAACAACTGTCTTGCCATATGTACCATATGTAAAGGTGAAATAAGTAGGGGTAGGGACGTCAACCACCTAGGAACATCCTCCCTTATACGGCACCTGCAGCGCGTTCATAAAAAGTTACTGTCAAGTTCAGAAACTTTGGCTAAGACCGTAAGCAGTCCAGGGACACCTAAATCCCGTTGTCCTGTTGTATCCAAGCGCCTGCAAACCACACCGTCAACTCCCTCCTCGTCAATTTCCTCCTTAGTCAGGATCGGAAGTAGTCCTGCAGGCCATGTCACTGGCATGACTGACTCTCCTATCCGGTATTCCTCTGGAGGATCCTGCATTGCTACGCCTACTGCTGCCGCTGCTGCTGTTGCTGCTGCTGGGAGTCGTTCATCATCCCAGAGAGGAAGTAGGAACACCACTACTTTTACTAAACAATTGACCCTCCAACAGTCCTTAGCGAGGAGGATGAAGTACGACAGCAGTCATCCTGAAGCAAAACGTATAACTGAGGCCTTGACTGCTATGTTGGTGTTAGACGTGCGTCCGGTATCCGCCATTAGTGCAGTGGGATTTAGACAATTGATGGAGGTAGTGTGTCCCCGGTTCCAAATCCCGTCTAGATTCCACTTCACTAGGCAGGCGATACCGAGACTGTACAGAAACGTCAGAAAAAGTGTCCTCAGTGTCCTGAAAAATGCCGTTGTACACAATGTCCACTTAACCACGGACATGTGGACAAGTGGAACAGGGCAGACTAAGGACTATATGACTGTGACAGCCCACTGGGTAGATGTATCACCTTACGCAGCAACAGCAGCAGCATCACCAGTAGCAGCATCTCAGAAACGCCAGCTCTTTACAAGGCAGGCTACGCTGTGTATCACCGGTTTCAGTAAGAGGCACACCGCCGACAACCTCTTAGAGAAACTGAGGGAAATCATCGCCCAGTGGCTTACCCCACTTAGACTCTCCTGGGGATTTGTGATATCTGACAACGCCACCAATATTGTGCGGGCATTACATCTGGGCAAATTCCAGCACGTCCCATGTTTTGCTCACACAATAAACTTGGTGGTGCAGAATTTTCTGAAAAGCGACAGGGGCGTGCAGGAGACGCTTTGGGTGGCCCGAAAAATTTCTGGCCACTTTCGCCATTCAGCGACTGCGTGCCGAAGACTGGAGCACCAGCAAACACTCTTGAACCTGCCCCGCCATCACCTGAAGCAAGAGGTTGTGACGCAGTGGAACTCAACCCTCTATATGCTTCAGAGGATGGAGGAGCAGCAAAAGGCCATACAAGCCTATACATCCACCTATGACATAGGCAAAGGAGGGGGTATGCACCTGACTCAAGCGCAGTGGAGAATGATTTCCGTGTTGTGCAAGGTTCTCCAGCCCTTCGAACTTGCCACACGTGAAGTCAGTTCAGACACAGCCAGCTTGAGTCAGGTCATTCCCCTCATCAGGCTTTTGCAGAAGCAGCTGGAGAAAGTGAAGGAGGAGCTAAGACGGAGCGATTCCGCTCGGCATGTGGGACTTGTGGATGAAGCCCTTCATTCGCTTTGCCAGGATTCCAGGGTGGTCAATCTGTTGAAATCAGACCACTACATTAAAGCCACCGTGCTCGATCCTAGGTTTAAAGCCTATGTGGTGTCTCTCTTTCCGGCCGACACAAGCCTGCAGAGGTGCAAAGACCTGCTGGTGAACACACTGTCAGCTGAAGCGGAACGTGACACGTCAACGGCTCCTTCTTCATTTTCTCCCGCAACTGGGGCTGCCAGGAAAAAACTTAGGTATCCTAAGCAACCCGCTGGCGGTGATGCAGGGCAGGCAGGACCAAGTTTGGACATCTGGTCCGGACTGAAGGACCTGGCAACAATTTCTGACATGTCTACTGTCACTGCATATGATACTGTCACCATTGACAGAATGGTGGAGGATTACATCGGTGACAGCATCCAAGTAGGCATGTCAGACAGTCCATACCTGTACTGGCAGGAAAAAGAGGCAATTTGGAGGCCCCTGTACAAGCTGGCTCTATTTTACCTGAGTTGCCCCCCCTCCAGTGTGTACTCCGAAAGAGTGTTTAGTGCAGCCGGGAACCTTGTCAGCGAAAGGCGTAGGAGGTTGCTTCCACAGAATGTGGAGAAGATGATGTTCATCAAAATGAATTATCAGCTCTTCCAGGGAGACCAGCCTCCAGAAGGTACAGAGGGACCTGTGGTGGTGGATTCAAGTGGGGACGAGTTAATACTTTGTGAGGATGAGGATGTACACACTGAAGAGGGTGAGGAATCTGTGGATGAGGAGGATGAGGATGACATCTTGCCTCCGTAGAGCCAGTTTGTGCAGGGACACATTAATTGCCAGCTTGTTTTGTGGGGGCCCAAACTAACCAATCATTTCAGCCACAGTTGTGTGGCAGACCCTGGCGCTGAAATGATTGATTTGTTATAGTGTGCATGTCCTGTTTATACAACATAAGGGTGGGTGGGAGGGCCCAAGGACAATTCCATCTTGCATTTCTTTTTTTTCTTTGCATTATGTACAGTTTGGGGCCTAGTTTTTCTAACTGCCATCCTGTCTGCCACTGCAGTGTCACTCCTAGATGGGTCACGTGTTTGTGCCGCCCACTCGTGTCGCTTAGCATAGTCATCCAGCTACCTCGGTGCAACCTTTTGGACATAAAAACACTATTGTGAGGTGTGAGGTGTTCAGAATAGACTGGAAATGAGTGGAAATTAAGGTTTTTGAGGTTAATAATAGCATAGGAGCAGAAAAATCAACACATTCTGTGATTTTAGCTGTTTTTATGCTTTTTTAAAAAAAAATACAGATCCAAAACACAAAACCCAGAACCCAAAACACCGAAGGGTGGTTTTGGCAAAACCAATCCAGATCCAAAACACGAAGAAAGATCCAGATCCAAAACCAAAACACAAAACACGAAAGTGGCCGGTGCACACCCCTAGTTACGATTATGAAAAGATGAAGATGCGAGTGTACTGTACGGTTGTTTCTATATATTATGACGCCACTGACGGCTACTACAAATCATAAACTCAGATCATGTCTTCAACTTGTGTTTCCTCAAACGTGGGTTAATACAAAATGATTGCTGGTTAGTGTGAATTATGTCATTCCTCCCTGTCCCTCCACCACATTCTTAGGGGCCTATTCATGATGTCAATTATCAGGGTACGAACAGACCCCGATAATTAACATTCCAACTCGTCGCGGCTGCCGGAGCAATTCATCATTGCTCCGGTGCAGCGACAGCTGATGCAAAATCAGCTGCATCTGTGAGCGGCTTCACTGGTCCTTTTCGGAGCAGTCACGGGACTGTAGGTCATGGAGTAGGTCACGCATGCGCACAAGAGCCCTTACGTCCAAAGGAGCCAGACAGTGGTGGAAGGATCCTAAAGGATTCCTCTTCGCAACCTGGACCTGATTCCCATAGAGAAGGAGCGGGTTGCGATGCCGGAGCAGGAGCACTCGCCATCTGAAGATGGCGAATGCTCCCGCAGGCAAGCTCCGAAAATATTATATTTTTGGAGCTTGATGAATTCTGTCCCCATACTAGTGTATGTGAGATATCTGTGATACTAGTGTATGTGAGATATCTGTGATACAGTATCTGTGATATCTCCTGCTTTATCTCCTTGATGAATGACCCGATAACTTAATTTTTACAATTGCAGGTGAAAATGCACATTTTCACCTGCTTTTGTAACAATGAAGTGATGATGAATAGGCCCCTAAATCTTAATGTTCTGACAATGGCACACATACAGTAACATACACAGGAAAAGAAATTCCAGATGCACTAAGCGATCATTACTGTTCAAATTGAATTGTATCTTGTAATTAATTATAATTACAGAGGTAGTTAGCATGTCAGTGGCCAATGATACTGGCCTGCCCACCAGCGTCCAGGTCAACTCATCGAGCATGTCCCTAACACTTTGGGGCTCACATCTGCTATTATTACTCTTTAAGACACATATTAGCTACCGTCCCACACCTGATACTTTATAACACGTCACTGTCACCCTTCTTTTTGTGTGATGCCCTGGGGAGGTCTTTGGCTGGGCTGTCTTTTGGGGTGCCCTGCGCCCCAGATTTGAACCCCAGAGTGTTAGGGACATGCTCGATGAGGTGACCTGGACGCTGGTGGGCAGGCCCGTATCATTGGCCACTGATATTCTGACTACCTCGGAAATTATATTTAATTACAAAATACATTTAAATTTGAACAGTAGTGATCGCATAGTGCATCTGCAATTTCTTTTCCTGTGTATATCACTTTAAAATCTCAGCGTGATAGCACCTTTCATTACTATTAGGGGGTGCAGTCTAGAGCCCCCCTCCCCATACTCATACAGTAGCAATCACAGTGCATATAATTTACAATGCATACATGAGGACGCCTACAAGAGGCATGAGCCAAAGTGTATGCAAACTGTTACTCAATGGTTAAATGTAAAGGAGGATTGAGGAGCCACATCAGAGAGGGTCGGTGTTGGCTCCTGCAATTAGAAGAATCACTTTTATACTTAGGGCCATATTCAATATGGGGAGAAAAGTCCGTTATCGCCTATTTCCTATATCCTGTCATTTTTGCCTATTTCCAATATCCCCGTATTCAATTTCATTGACTTTTCGACTGTGCGTAAAGTCAATGTAAAAAAACGGGGATAATTTTTTGCTTGCCTTTAGCAGGTGTAAAAAAGTGCAGAATTGGGGTTTAGAGGTGCAGGCTTAAAAAAAATAGCCTGCACCCTTGTGAATGGTCCCTAAAAATAAACTATGTTAAAAAAGTTTTTTTTTAAAAATAGGGACACCCCAAAAAATTATTTAACATTTTGTTTTTTTTTAACAAAAATACGCATCACACTTCCAAATTAGCGGAATGGAGTCCAGAGGGGTTCCCTTATATGCGGCAGGTGTTTTCTACATTGCGGGGAGTACCGGCAGGTGCATTTTTGCAGAATTTTAAAAAATCATTTAAGGGATTTACCCCAAATTTTATGGGCGTAGTTATTTTTTCCCCAAAAAACTTCTAAATGCTCTTCTGCATCACCTTCTTCCAAGCCGCATTTATGCACCTGCCGCGGCTATTTAAAAACCCGACTTTCTTCTGCAGGCAATAACGGGTTACCCATAGTGATCCCCCATGTCTGGACATCTTTAGGGGGGTCCTAGGATTATTTCCAAAAATTCCCTTTTTTTTCGTGGATCCAAGTTTTGTTTGTTCCTGATTTTGCCTACTTTGATATTGAACACGAGGAATAGGGGGCACGCGTGCGATACTTTTCCGCCTGGAAAACAGGCGAAGGAAGCGAAAAGTCCAGCAGGCGAAAAGTCTGGACTTTTGGCCTCAAATTGAATACGGGCCTTAATTCAAGATCTAGTCAGTCATTGTAATGTACTGCTTTTGCCAGTAGGACACAATTCAAAGGTTTTTAATTCAAAGAAATATGGAGCATTGTTTTTGTAATATTCTGTCGCAAAAGCATTCCTTTACATTATTCCTTTACATTATTCCTTTACATTATTCCTTTACAATATTCCTTTAGCCTACTGGGGTGGTGGTCAGATAATTTAATGCGTAATCGCTACTGTTTTTCGCCTTTTGGGTTAGAGGTCACAATTGGTATCAGAAGGAATGTGACAGTGACTGTTAGAGGTTAGCAGCGGTATTTAGGTTTCTCACTTCATATGCGCAGTACTGCGACACTCTACACAGTAATGATGGCGCCAGCTGCACCTGATCAGTTGCCCAGCGGTGAAGTCATCAGGACGGAAGTCGTGCTGCCCTCTGTATCTAGGTCCTAGTGCCCAGCATGATTAGCAGATATGATGTCACAGGTCCAACATTGCCGTCTACATATTAGGGGGCATTATTATGGTAAGTACTTGCTAAATTTACATAATATTTAGTATTAGTAATGTTAAGGAACAATCTGATGGGGTTCACTTAGACATGGTGGATGAGGTAACATGTTTGGCTAAATATGCACTAAGAACCTCAATTATACTTCATGTTATTTGCAGAGTTTATTATATCTGTTGTGACTCAGGTCAGGATGCATCAACTGCAAAAATCTGGTCAAACCTCCAAAAATGTCCTTTCCCATATGAACTAAGCTCCGGGAAAGTGAAACTTTCTGGAGCGTGTACTTCAGAGGTTCCCACACACGGTCCTCAAGGCTCCCCAACAGTAAAGGTTTTAGAGATATCCCTGGTTGAGCACAGGTGACTTAATTAGTGCCTCAGTCGATTTCATTTAACCACCTGTGCTCAACTTTGAATATCTCTAAAGCTGCATAAACACACAACGATTTTTTTAATGATTATCATTAAACGATATTGTTTAACGATAATCGTTTGAAAAAATTGTTCACTTTCTGAGTCAAACGATGAACGATTATCATTCATGCGCGTTCACGTTTGTAGTTTGTAGTTCAGTCATGGAGCATACACGCGGTCAGATCTGTCAGATGAACGATTTGAACGATTTGAACGATTTTTTACTTCATTAAAATGAATGGAAATCGTCCAAGTCTGACTGCAAACACATCAGATGTCAGATATCGTTATCTGACCATCAGGAATGCGCATCGTTCAAATCGTTCACCTGACAGATCTGTCAGATATGTCAGATTTTCCTTCAGATATGAACGACTGAACGAATTTTAAATCGTTATCATTCAGATCTGAAGGAAAAATCTGACCGTGTGTATGCACCATTAGACTTGTCAACTCAACGATTTTCATTAAGGGAATATGCCAAAATCGTTTGTAGTTCAAAAAAATCGTTCATTACACTTTAAAAAATCTGACAGATAATCTGACAGCAAATCGTTCATAAATCGTTGGTAACCAAATCGTTGTGTATGTATGCAGCTTAAAACCTGAACTGTTGGGGAGCATTGAGGACCACGTGTGGGAACCTCTGTTGTAGTCGATAGGGAGCGCCATCTATAGAGAGAAAAAAGTGTCTGCGCCAGTATGAACGCTAGAAATTCCCAAAAGCTGTTTGTTAAAATAACAATTTATTAAGCAAATATTAGACTGAACTGCAGTTCTACAAAAACTAATTATCCCAAGGATCAGTAGACTCGCTATACACATCAGATAGCATGTGAACAGCATAAATCCAGGTATCAAATGTATATACTGAATGTCCTTTGTTCAGCTTCCTGTTTTTTCATTCAATAATTACAGCAGGTATGCTGTTCATTCCAGTATACAATCATCAATGTATAAGCATATACAGTATGTTTCCAAATCACCGGAGGTAAAATCACATCACACGGCAATTAAAATAAAGATTGATATTCACCAGACACGCAGACACTTTTTTTCTATGTGTTCTTCTTTTTGAGGGTCTGGACAGGACCCCTCAGCTGCCAGCTGCAATTATTTACACAGGATAGCATTTATTTATATGCGCACCTATATATTTTATTTAACGCCACTTATAGATAGCGTTGCCTAACAGAAGCCTAGGGGCTTTTTTTTCGGAGACTTCCCCAAGAGATGTCCAATAGAGCTGTACATGTGCAGAAGTCCTCACACCGCAAAGGACACCTCTTATTGGGAGAGCTGTCCTTTGCTTAAATATTCATGCTTAGCGCCTGCCATCAGTGGCGGATGCATCACATCCAAAATACCGCGCTACATATATCTCGCCCCCAGTGTTTTTAGTGCTAAGAGTTTGCACCAGTATCTTTTTTTTCCCTTCCTGGCATTAGAAGTCTCAGCATGTTAGCATTTCTTAATATAATTAAATGTAGGGTTTGCGGTCCTATGATGTCACAGCTCAGCAGAGCTCAACGAAGGAGCACCCAAGAGGGAGAGTGACCACGGGGGGGGGGGGGTGAGGTTGGCACCAGCTGTTCCACAATGATCAGACATCAGACATGAGAAAGCTGAATGGTTGTCTAAGGGAGGAAATTAAGGGGAATTCAGAAAAAGATGGCAATGTTCTTGAGGTGCAGTGTTACTTACATTGTTAATAGAGCTTATTAAGAATTACAATATGTGTCTTCTTCTGCAAGGTGATAACGTTGAGGTAAAAGATAATAGGCGCGACTCCGACATATAGTATAAAACAGAGAGATGATGAGATGGACGTGCAAGCAGTGTATGGAAATCACAGTAAATAAACCCCTCCTCCTCCTATTGCTGCATTCGTGCCCAACAGCCCTTCTCGGTGCGCCAGGTCCCGTGAAACTCGGCTTGCGCCAAGCGTCTTTTCTGCATCTTTTTCACTCAAAGTGCTGCGATGCAGCAGCTGCGGGTATTATCATGACAGTAGAAGGTCCTCTGATGAAATTTCACCAACAGAGAAACGCGTTGGGTGTCTTCACTATACTCCATCTTTTCTGCGGTTTTAAAAAATGGGCCTTTGTATCCCTATACAATTCACAACCTGGCGAGCTGACTGATACTCAGCTAGGGCACAGATTCTAAAACTCAGTCCTCAGGACCCCAAACAGTGCATGTTTTCCAGGTCTCCTCAGTGAAATACTTAAGGCCCCCATACATCAGCAATCTGAAAACCACAATTGAACAATTTGAAGATTTATTGCCTGATCTTAGGATTTCCCAATCGAGCAATCTGCGCCCATACACTACAGATCTTTTTCAGTGATTTGCAGATCGATTGCAGCAAACACAGATCTGGCAATCTTGAAAGGCCCATCATTTTGCTAGAAACGGTCTGCAAATCTGCTGATCATGTCCATACACTAGCAATCTACAGCCCCAATCCATCTGTGAAATCCAACATGTTGGACAATCTCATTAAACAATTCCAATCACTTTTTGATTGCAATCTGCGATCTGTGAAGCCCCATACATTGCAGATTTTTATACACAATCGATTGCAAATTGCATGATTGCTGCAATCCATCTCTGATGTATGGGGGCCTTTAGCTCCACCAGTGGAACTTTTAAAATGTGTCAGTGAGTAATGAGTACACCTGTGCACCTCCTGGGTGACCTGGAAATGGGAACTGTGTGTGGTCCTGAGGACCGAGTTTGAGAACCAGTGAGCTACAGCAGGACATCGTCATTGCAAGTGTGTCCGATACCTTCCAGGCTATAGTCTACCCCAAGCAGGGGGCTATGGGTCCGTGCAGCAGCAGAAGTCTCTGATGTCACGCCGACACTGCATATATTTTCAATTAAATGTATTGAACAAATACATATTTATTAATGCACTCACAAGTCTTTATTTCAGTTGGTAATTTAGAGCTGCTACAGTGTGACTTCTTTTCTATTTGTTACTTATTTAAGGAGGTAGCAACCACATTCATTGATCAGCATCTGATATATATATATATATTATATATATATATATATAATATATATATATATATACATATACATGTATATATATCTTGCACACAGATATAGAAGTGTCGCATATCAAATTCATCCGTTCAATCTCGTGAAACTTACTTGTCGCCTCGTGTTGCAACTAAAACACACATTCAAGTGAAAAATACACTACAGCTCACTCGCTCCAGGTGTCTTGCGCTGCATGGCGTATGGAGGCGGGGTGTATGAGGACACATCTATAACCTTATATATTAATTCACCAGATGTCTGTAATGCCCTCATCTATTTGATGCATAAGTCACAGTGCTCTCATTTAGGGCAGGATGTACTAAGCATGAAAATGCAGCCAAAACTCTGAATATGCCGTTTTCCGAGTTTTGCCCACATTGTTTCCATATGTACCAAGCTCCGGAATGTGATACATTCTGGAGCTTGGACCCAGCGGGTAATGCCATCTTTAGATGGCGTTATCCAATAGAAGCCTATGCGCTTCTTATCGGGTTCCTTCTGAGAGGGCTCTCTCCCAGTGTGCCGTTCTGCGCATGGGCGGAGGGACTTCTGGGTAATAAACCTGGAAGTCTGTCTCGCATCTATTTATCGCAAAGGAGAGATCTTATCAGGAGAGCAGTCTCTTGCAATTTTAATCGCATTTCCAAGTACTTACCAGCAAAATTAACGCTGGTATGTACCCGATAAATGGCGGTATATACCGCATCGCAGATGCGAACGCTTAGTACATCCCACCCTCAATGTTGTCTGCATTTTTGTTTATCTGTTTTTGCAACCCATATACTGTACAAATGCTCAGTAGTTCATAGAAGGCATAAGAAAGGCAATTCCGTTTGCTCTTCAGCCTGCAGAACGCGTGGAACCTAAAAGGTGACGTATAAGGGCGCAGTGCAGCGTATAGTAATGGAAGCAGGCAGCACAGCTAAGCTGTACATTGTCAGTGTTACATCGCCCTTCTGCTTGGGGATGTACTGTATGGAATCTGCTTTTCCAGCCTTTTCAGCTAACATATTGTACAGCGTCAGACAGCAATGTACAGTTTACTTTGTGTCAACAGATATTTCAGTTAATAGAGTTAATGTTGCAGTAACTTTCTATGTAACTGAGCGGAAGTTGCCGCCTTATTAAACATTTCACTAAACTGATAAAGAGCTGCATATATAACATAAATCATTCCACTGGGGAGGCAGAACTTGCATCAGATATAGTGCAGATTGTGGGGGAGGCGGCAGATGGGTTTTTTTTTGGGGGGGGGCTGCTGCTAAAAGTAGCATTAATAAACACTGCAGGTCTAGCGCGGATAAATCACCCTCATATACTGTACAGGCGTGGTTTGTTTATCCAGCAATTTCCTCAGCTGTGTGTACGTGAAATCCTCCTAACACATTAGTAACATATGAACCAGTTGATGATTATTAGAACATTTGCAAATTATTATTGTTATTTTGTACTATCAATGATCACATTGTAACAGACTGTAGGGGAGATGTATCAAGCCTTGGAGAGAGATAGGGCCCTTGTTGAGAGGTGGACACGGGAGCAGACGCAGCTGTGTATATTTGCGGTCGTCTGTCTGCAGCTATATGAAAATGCTGCTACAAAGTCCTCCCCTTGTGCATACCTCCCAACATGACCCTGTCCAGGAGGGACACAGGGGGTCAATCAGACCCACTCTTGAGCGGCAGTACGCTCGCAAGCGGGTCGATGTTCCCCCACTGCGTATGCACACGACGGGCTCTCCATCGCTCCGGGTCTCGCACCAAAGGGGGCGTGCTGTCGATGTTGATTGACAGCGCTCCCCCTTTGGTGGGCGTGCCTGCCAGACGGAGGCGTTCCCATGGGAACGCCTTCCGTCTGAAGCCGGCCCCACTGACATCACTAGTGATGTCAGTTGGAGTGATTTTGGCTCTGATAGAACCCAAATCACTCCAGGGCTTGCGGCAGCGAGACCCTTCCGCAGGGTCTCCGTCGCAAGCCCGATGATCGCGATGGTCAAGACCATCGCGACCATCATCATGGACACTCGCTATAGCTGTGGGTGGTAACCCACAGCTATGCGAGCGTCCATGAGGACGCTCCAAAAAAAGGTAGGAGGGCCCTGATTCAGAGCGAGCGCTCTGGTCAGAGCGTTCAGCTCTGAATCAGGCCCACAGTGCTCTGGTCCTGGACTTCCCTGGTAAGAGGTGGGGCCGCAGCGCAGTTCAAAATTCAAATAGGGGAGTCACACCAACTGTCATTTCACACACTGCCAACATCACTGGCTGGGACTCACTGGCAGTTGGTGTGACTCCCCTATTTGAATCTTGGACTGTGCTGCAGCCCCAACCCTGGAGCCATCACCAATCATAAATTACCAGGGAAGTCCAGGACCAGAGCATTGTGATTGCTGTGACAAAAGTCACAACAATCAGGCGGAAGCAGCCATGTACACACATGGCACCTGCAGCTCACACTCACCTTCCGTAGGATATTATAGATGGCTGGGACGGCTCCCTACCACCGGCTGGAATACTGTGTAAGTGACCCTTGGGGCCGGGGAGAACGGAGAAAGATTCCCCCTAGTACTGAGCACAATCACGGTGGTCATTGACCTCCTGGAGATGACAGCTCCCGCAACGCGCCTGCAGTCACATGATCTGACAGCCGGGGCTCTGGGAGCGGGCTCCCCCACCCAACACCTGGCTGCCCCTACAGCAGTATTATGGTGGCAGCGGGCAGGCACCGGGCCCCCTAGGACAAATGGGCTCTGGCACCCACCCACGAGCACTGGTTCAGCTGTGATGGAGTGGCAGCCAGGGGGGGTTCTAGGTACTCAGAAACCCCCCCTGCGTGCGCATATGCACTGCATCACTCAACAGTGACAGCCCCAGCAATTATCAGCAGACTGTGCTGCCAACATCTTATTGCCAGTTTTAAGGACTAGTATACCAGCATACAGGAGTGACCTGTTTACACTGTTTACAGTCGGGATGGCGGCGCTTAGATGCGGGGAAACTCTCCGTACAGGCGAATACCTGCATTTAGTAAATATCATTGCGGCCAACTTGCTCTGAACTCTGCCTTGGCCCTTTAAAGAAGGCGCACTTGTACAGGTCAGGAAGCGATTAGTGTATCGGTGTCATGGAGTCTCTCCGACAGTATAGAGCTGACTGAAGCATCTATAGAAACTTCCTGTAAGTGTTTCAAAACTTTACTGGGCTCCTAAGTCAATTAGACACCATTATATAACAATTGATCTGTTTTAATACCGACGTAATCTGACAGTATAATTGCTGAAGGTGTCCAATTAAAGTGCCAATTAAAACATCATTGCTAAGTGACTCACTTAAACTACTAAAAGCAGATGAGTGCTCTGTTCTAAATTTACACATCTGTAATATGGAAAATACAGTAGAATTAAATATGTTTTGCACTTTTTACGTTGGTTTGGTGACGTCTCAGCACTTGGTGAGGTAAGGGTTACAATCCTAACGAGAACAAGTGATGGGCTCTCTAATGGGTCTTCTATTCCCTTCTTATCAAAACAGGAGACTGAGCTCTGACATTTTGCGCTATTTAATGAACGGGGCTAGTGGAAAGCTAATTAAAAGCTCCAGTCCTTTGGGGTCCGCGTTCTTTAAACTCATTGCTTTACCTACTCCTATACACAGGTTCTGCGCTCTCTGTATCATTTACGTAATTCCAGCTAATTGCTCGCTCCTTCATTTCCTGCAGACAAGGACTCATTTACCAGAGGGTGACATGAAGCGTTAGCACCTGGGGACACAGCGCGAGGAGCCAAGGAAAAGAAAATAACCATGTTTTCATATTCCTAACCCCTGTTTACTGAGCTGCAGACTGAATTATTCTTCAGCGCCGTCTTAAAGAACAGATTGTGCGTCTTGCCTCACGCGCTCCCTTTCCCAATTAACTCCATCCCCCTGTGTTTACAAACATAATTAGTCGATCTTTTATAACTGGATCGGATCCATTTTCTGCAAAATTTTGGGGATATTTAATGAAACCGAAAAAAGTTTTAGAATTTCTAGCAGATTGTGTCTGATACCGCTTTTATACCTAAATTCCGGGTATGACCCGGAGGTTGGAACAGGGTTCCAAACCGGATCAGATGCAGAATTTAGCCGGCGCCGACCCAGGATATTCCAGAGTCGTCGCCGTTCACACCGGAGCCGGGTCTCCAGTGACCCGGCTTTTCCGGCGCTGAAGTGGATGCTTGGAGATGACGTCATCTCCAAGTGCCACTGAAGCCGGCCAATCGGCAGGCATGCGGAGCGATCCAGGTCATCGTGACCCGGATTGCAACGTTTACACTGCAGGGTTTCATGGGTTATTCACATGTTAAACCCTGCAAGTTACATGGGTTTGATTGCCGGGTCACTCGACCTGGGAATCCAACCCAGTCCCCTTTTACACCAAGGAGCTACCAGGGTTACCCATGCAATAACCCGGGTTTTAGCTCTGCTGTAAAAGGGGTATTATTAGTATCTGTATAATCTCCTTACTCCATAGGTAGGGTCCGGGCCCCAAGGAGATTGCAGTAAATGCCAATGATTTTAGGAACATCTTACTGATCATTGAAGAATAATTGGATAACAACTGAAAAACAATACAGTGGGATACTGGAACAAATGTTACATTTAACTGCTTATAAAGTATGGACAATATATTGAGGAGCACCCAGGGCCGAGCAGGACACATACAGTCACTGCGCTTGTCCCAAGGGATCACATTAAGGAGTGTTGCTTCCCAATTGCCCTCTGAGAAACGAATGCAGCTGTGTTTTATACTATCATTTTTTCCACAATCTCAGCCACTTCATATAATCGTATCTCTCAATATATGGCGAGCGCTACTGCTCTGTAATGGTGACTCCTTAGAGAACTTTTATGTTTATCTATTTAAATGTCATGTTATTTCCTACTTAAATGTCTTCACGTAGTTTGTGGAGAGAACGAGCCGTACGCGCATAAAGTTACCAGCATCTCGTTCCTGCACAAAGTACTGTGTCAGAAATCAGGAACAATTTCTAAGTACATGTGAGAGCATTACTGCCTAGGTATATGCACTAAATCCCCAACATCAACTGTATTCTCAGGAGGCAGATTATCCCGTCCTACTGTTATAAGAGGCAATAAAAGCCACAGCTGACCTATTTTCTCCTGATTTTCAAATCGCAGTTAAATTAGTTCATATAGAGCTGTTTCCCTGTTGTAGCAAAAAGGAAACTGCTTCGATGCCAGTCGGCAGTCATTAGTATATCGACAAAGCAAGACTGCACCCCGAGGGGGTTTTAACTGTTGAAAAACAAGTTTATTCGATGCAAGCACAACTTACAATAATAGTGTGACCCACCTGCATGCAACTGAGTGAAAGCTGGGGCCTGTCTGACTGCATGTTTAATACCCCTTTCACATCTGTATAACAGGACGTACCGTGGATTTTGTTCACACGCCCCTATCCCGGGTGCGACCTGGCTGAGACCCCTTTCAGACTGGCTACCTGACCCAGCACTAATGCCAGGTCTATGACGTCACTGCCGTTACTGGCTAGCAGGGCGCTTGGAATGGCACCCTGCAGACATGCAGCCAGCAGCCTGTACGGCACCCTAGGGCATCCTTACAATGCTACGGCCGTGCTATTGTCTTTACTGGTGGTCCAGTCCCCTCGCCATGATGTCATGCAGTTTGGGGCGTGGCCGGTACAGTGCGCTTTGAAGCCCTGTTACGGCTCTGACTAGAGGAGCATAGAGGAAGAGGGACAGGTAGAAAGTAATGGAGACAGGGCCTGCTGTAGTCTTAAAATATTACTAGGCATGCACAGGTCTCTAGGAAAATGGCGCCCATGGTGACTTTACTGCACATCACAAATCTCCAGGAAAATGGCTGCTGCACCATCTTGCCAGTGATTTCTGCTGCTCCACAGCATCGGACAACACCGAACTCCTGAGCGGTAAGTATAATTATGTGGATGTGTGGTATGGGCCCCCCTGAACCCAGGGGTCCGTGTGAACAGCACATCTGATACCTATTATAATTATAATTCCCTTCGGCACCTACAGTATGTAGGGGGCCCTCAATTCTCAAAAACTTCTATTGCATAAACTTCCATCAGTATATAAAATTGTTAATAATTATTTCTTCTTTTATTTTTATTTTTTTATAACTTATGCAGAGCTACGATATATTTTCAAACACAGTCAGGATCCTCGCTAATCGTTTCTATACATGCTGTTGACAAAGGGTGCCATCAGCATCTGTAAAAGATCTGACCAGATCTGGGAGGCACTTCTGTATACATTAGAGATGTTCGCTTTCCCTGAAATACAAACACATCCAAACTTAGGAGTTTCGAGTCCAATTCAGTTCTAGTCTGGAATCACTTTGGGGTTCCGAGTCGAACCGAGTTCCGGTTCGGTTTTGCTGTACTCAAATTTAAAAACCAAACTCAGGTTTTGGATTGCATGTAAACAGATCCAAATTACATCATTTATTGATTTTTTTTAAATTGATTTTTAAAATTTTTTGAATCGATTTTCAACAATATTTTTTAGGAATCCAAAACTGAACCAAAATTTACTCTGAACTAGAGATGAGCCGTTCGGATTCTGTGGAATCTGAACCGCTCCGAACATTGGGGATCCGAGTCCACCCGAACCCTGTTCGGGTGTTCCCCGCCTGACTCGGATCCCCGTTCGGGGCTGAACGGCGGCCGCCTGATGTGAGATTCTCGCTAGAGAATCCGACATCAGGGCTCCTCGAGTGTAGGGCAGTGATAGCGGTCTGCCATACACAGATGAAACACACAGCCGCCAGCGGCAGCTGTGTGTTTGTTACAGCAGCCAATGAGAGTCACACAGACTCTCATTGGCTGCTGCACGGAGGGAGCCGGCTGGAGCTCACTCATGAGCTCCGTCTTCCGGCTCCCTCCTCATCCCGTGGCAGCAGAGCGGACGGCGGCTGGAGCGGGGATACAGGTAAGTTTTTTTTTTTTTCCATGTGTGTATGGGGGCCTACTACTGGAGGGCCCTGCTAATGGGGGGCATACTACTGGAGGGGCCTACTACTGGGGGGGCATACTACTGAGGGCCTGCTAATGGGGAGCATACTACTGGGGGGGCATTCTAGTGGGGGCATACTACTGGGGAGCATACTGCTGGGGGGGCCTGCTAATGGGGGCATACTACTGGGGGCCTGCTAATGGGGGGCATACTACTGGGGGGGCATACTACTGGGGGGCATACTACTGGGGGCCTGCTAATGGGGGGCATACTACTGGGGGCCTGCTAATGGGGGGCATACTACTGGGGGGGCATACTACTGGGGACCTGCTTATGGGGGCATACCACTGGGGGGCATACTACTGGGGGCCTGCTAATGGGGGCCATACTACTGGGGGGGCCTGCTAATGGGGGGCGTACTACTGGGGGGGCATACTACTGGGGGCATACTACTGGGGGGCACTGCAAAGGGGGCCCTACTACTACTAAGGGGACTGCATAGGGGGCACCACTACTGGGGGCATTGTGTAAGGGACACCACTGCTGGGGGCATTGTGTAAGGGACACCACTGCTGCGGGCATTGTATAAGTGGCACTACTACTGTGGGCATTGTATAAGGGGCATTAATACTGTGGGCTTTGTATATAAGGGTCACTACTGTGGGCTTTGTGTATAAGGGTCACTACTGTGGGCATTGTGTAAAAGGGTCACTACTGTGGGCATTGTGTAAAAGGGGCACTACTGTGGGCATTGTGTAAAAGGGGCACTACTGTGGGCATTGTGTAAAAGGGGCACTACTGTGGGCATTGTGTAAAAGGGGAGACTACTGTGGGCATTGTGTAAAAGGGGCACTACTGTGTGTGGTAACATAAATAAGAGACACTACTTTATGGTGTAATGTGAATCAGGGGCACTATGTGCGGTGCACTGTGACTCGTTGGGCCGTAGCCCATTTTGTAAACAAGTACTGTGATTCTGCTGGCCGTACCCCACTGGGTGGGTGCACTACTTTTCATTTCTGCCACTGCTGTGTGGTAATGTGTCATAGATGTTCTTAATACTGTGGTGTCTGTGTCGTTGTGCCGCTGCTTTGTCGCTTAGTAACCAGTCAGCTCACTGCAACCTTTGGCCAATATTGTTGAAAACAACATTATAAGCTGTGAGGTGATGTAAATTGACTATAAATGACTGGAAATTAATGTTATTGAGGTTAATAATACTCTAGGAAGAAAAAAAGACCAAATTATGTAATTTTAACTTTTTTTGTCAATTTTTGACAAAAAAATCCAAATCCAAAGCCGGACAACAAATTAGAACCAAATCCAAATCCGGCAAAAATGGTCCGGCGCACATCCCTACTCTGAACCAAAATACTTAAGGGTGATTTTACCAAAACCAAAACACAATGATGAATTAGTACCAAAACACTGGGGGTCCGCGCACATCTATTGTATAAATACATCGCTTCCAGGGTTGCAGCAGAGCGAAAGTGTACCCTGTGCCGGCCCCATCCACGAACATGTGATGTCATGATTTCACAATGAAGGGGTGGGGCCACCGGTACCAAGGAGAATATGAGCACTTAGACCATCCTAAGAACACTCCGCAACCATAGAGAACAGGAACGTCCAAAGGACACTATGAGCTGTGTTCAATTTGAGCCGAGCTGCGATACTTTTTCGCGGCCCGGATTTTTTGCCTACTTCGCCTGTTTTGCAGGCGGAAAA
Source organism: Taudactylus pleione (assembly GCA_031769625.1). Taxonomy (NCBI): domain Eukaryota; kingdom Metazoa; phylum Chordata; class Amphibia; order Anura; family Myobatrachidae; genus Taudactylus; species Taudactylus pleione. The sequence continues at coordinate 3,362,520 of JAUIMM010000424.1, read as the reverse complement.
GTATCGCGCGCGTGCCCGCGTATCCCCATATTCAATATGAAAGTAGGCGAAAACGGGACCGGCGAAACTTGAACAGGCGGAAAGTACTGTCAGAAATGGGGAAATCAGCCTGACACCCCCAAAAGATGCTCTGACATGGGGGTTCCCTATGATACCCCCCGTTTTGGCTTTCTGAATGTATTTGGTGTTTTTAAACGGGCTCAATAGCTGTAAATAGAGTTTCTCTATATGTGGTGCAGAATAGTATTCTGTAGTATTTTTTCCAGAAAATAACTTATCCCAGCAAATTTGGGGTACATGAAAATGGGGTCAGCATATTTAAAAGTTGCTAAAGTGAAGTTGAAAAAATCGTGAAAAATCCACCTGCTGCAAACACCTGCAATCAAGAAAACACTTGGGGCATACTTGGGGACCCCCCCCAGAGTCAAGTTCACTAGTTTTTAACTTTCTACCCCAACTTTTTTTTTTTCGCCCCCTTTTTCAAAGTAATTTTTTGGTGTGTTCTTAAGTGTTTTTTTTTAATTTTGACACAGATTACCTTTGGGGGACTGTCTGAAGGCTGCAGGGGGGTTCCCGCAACGTTGCACCCCAAAACCCCAATTCTGCACTTTTTTCCTCCTGCTATCCATAGGCTAAACTTTTCTACCTATTACACTGCATTGACTTTCCGCCAAAGGTGGAAAGTCTTTCAAATTGAATACGGGGTAAAAGCAAAACAGGCGAAAATGACGTCATCGGCGAAAAAGTATCACGGATCCAGACTTTTCGCCTCAAATTGAATATGGGCCTGTGTGCAGCTCCCTCAGTGGCTTGTCACTGGGAACAAGGTGAATATTATCACCTGGAGCAATATCAGGTTAGGGTACCATCTCCTGTGGTAAAGAGCAGCACTTCTCATGCAGCAGCCAATCAACAGCACACCAATCCAGTGCCTCGGTACAAGTAGCCATAGCTAGATTTCTTTAGTAGCCGAAAATAAGCAAAAGATAAAAATAGATCCTAGCCTGTCCAGCACTAACTAACATAAAGTTCCCTCTCTATGGGTGGAAGTCTCTAGAGTTCAACTCACAAACAAATCAACCATTGTGCACAGCTCTTACATCAAGCAGAAACAGTGTCCCTCAGCAGGCAGCGAGAGGCTGACTAGAGAACTATATCAGCCTCTCACAGGTGGTCTGGCAATCAAAAATTCTAATTAGCACCAGACAAAAGCTAGGAACCTGGAGCATACATATATCACTTCCCAAGTGCTTCTGTCACTATATATAGTATAACTCTTTAGCAGGTACTTGTAACGTATCGCAGTTACATAAACAAACACATACTTTTACCCCATATTATACCTTAATTATACTGGATAAACTCATACTATATGTAACAAGCTCCCATAATGTTTCCTAATGAGCAGGGTCCTTTGGGAAGCACTGCAGCCTGAATGGTACAGTATTAAGGTTTATGTTGCATGAAAATTAATTAAATTCACTTGTTCATTTGCGCTAAACTTAGAACGTTAGGAGACAGTAGGAGGCAACAGTAGCTACTTTCACAATCAGAATAATACCTAAGGGCTCTGTTCAGGGGACATATTTGTACTGTGAAACAATGTAATTGATCTTAAAGGGAACACAGAGGAGGTAGATCATAGCTTGGGTTGAATAATATCTGATAACTTATTTAAAATAAAAAATCAATAATAATAACCATTAAATAAATAAATGTAGCCACAAATCGAACATGTTTTATTGCAAATACAATAATTATGTCCCTGAGAATCTATGTAACTGTAGATTGTACAGATCTTGAACACAGGTGTGCTACAGTCATTTATTTTGTGAAGATTATTAGTTATACATATGTATCTCACAAATGACTGACTCCCAGTCTCCTGCCCAGTACTGGACAATTCTAGCTCCACCATCTCCCCTTCCCAGGCACCTTGTTATGCTATCTGATATACAGTACTATAATGTACTGTACTGAATGTAATATAATATATGAGCATTTTAATTTCGTATATGGGTTATTTTTGAAAAATGTCATCACACCATGGGGTATATTTACAAAAATTCGATTTTGGATTTGTGGTGTATTTGAATATGATTTTAATTCGATTTTGCACATCAGAGATTTACTAAAGGGAAAATCTAATGTAAAATTGAATATCGGCAAAACTTCGAATATCGGCAACAGAGGAACATAGGATCCCCTGATTTACTAACATTTGAATAGACAACCGAACACAGGGCCTTATTCAGCAAAGTACGCAATAGCGATTACGCACGCAGTTGATCGATTGCTTGCCATTGCGCATGCATTGTGCGTGCGCAGTGATCGCATTGCAATTATGAAGGTACAAAGGGATCCATCACAAAGTGAGTGACAGGCCTGTCAGCGCTTGGGGGTGGTGATGGGGGAGTGGTCGGAGAAACGTAGGCGTGCCTGTCTGTGTGAATGCTGTTTCGTGGGCGTGCATAAATTAGCCACTGCAATTGCATATGAGTGCTCCCAGCATGCGACGAGACTTCAGATTCTGCGGCTTGTCAGACCTTCTGTAAATGTGCGTCACGGGCCGATGTGCGTCAATGGCACCAATGTATACGCAGAAGTGCGAGGCTGAACGGATGTGAGAAAGCAGAAGTGGGCGTCTCTATGCCGGCTGAGCTGTGGCTGGCATTAGCATATACTTGCAGCTGCGTTGCATACGAATTCGCAGCTGTGAATGTAATTGCGATCCGTACTGAATGAGGCCCACAAATCGAACGCAAAATCCCCCAAATAATAGACTAATAGCAGACAGGCGATTTGTGCTTCTAAACAACATTCTGGGGGTCATTCAGACCCACTCGCGAGCGGCTGTCCGCTCGCAAGTGGGTCGATGGTCCCCACTGCGCATGCGCACGACGGAGGGAGCTCCGTCGTGAGCATTGCGCGAGACCCGATGAGCAAAGGACTTTCCTTCGCTCGGAGTGTCTCATCAAAGGGGGCGTGCTGTCGATGGTGACTGACAGCACGCCCCCTTTGGTGGGCATGCCGGCCAGACGGAGGCGCTCCCATGGGAACGCCTACCGTCTGAAGCCGGCCCCACTGACATCACTAGTGATGTCAGTGGGAGTGATTTTAGCTCTGATAGAGCCAAAATCACTCCTGGCCTTGCGGTTGAAAAACCCGACCGCAGACTTTTACTCGCAGTTCCAATGCTGGCGATGGTCAAGACGATCGCGACCATCATTTTGCACGCTCATATATGCTGTGGGTGGTGACCCACAGCTATACGAGCGTCCAGGAGGACGCTCCATATTAATGGAGGTGGGCCCTGATTCATGCATGCGCCAAAGTCTCATAGCGATGCCGCTCCCTGCGCTTACCTTTACGCAGAGTGGATGACAGTCAGGCACCGTTTCTGGCCATTGACGGGTGAGTGGTGGTAAAAACTGCAGACGTGCTGTGGCTGTTTTTGTGGCGTGTCGCTGGGATGCGGCTGCGATTCCGTACACAAGCAGCGTGCTCCCGGCGTCTCTGTTCAGGCTGCCATGCTGCGCGTCCATTGATTTAATTGAGGAGACGATTATGGCAGGATGTGCGTGTGCGCTGGGAATGTGTACGCAGTCGCAGTACCTTTGCTATTGCTCCGCTGGGCGTCTCTGTATTTTTCAGGGCTGCTGTAAAGGCTCCATGTGATAGACACAAATTACATGCAGGGTTGCCGACATTCTGGCTGCCCCTTCCGGGAGGGATGATCGGCATTGCAGGGGGCGTGGCCTGTATAGGGGGCGTGATCGGATAGCTTTGTGGGCGGAGCAGGGCGTGGCCACACAATTGCATCTTTTTGGCCCCGCCCCCGCTACGCAATGCTGAGATTACTGGCATTGGGAAGCAGGGGGCAGGGCCAAAATGACGCGATGCACCGTGAATCGCATCATCGGCCTCCCACGCTTCGGGGGTTTCTCTTATAATCACGAGGGTGGCCAGAGGGGGTGGCACCCAATTTTTAGGAGGCTCCCGGCCGAATCGGGAGGGTAGGCAAGTATGATTATATGATTTTAGATGTTTTTTTATCAATTTTAAAAGAAATCAAGAGACACTTGAGGATTTGCGCACATCTCTAATAAGAAGGGACCCTAACATGTGGTTCACTGTGGCTGTAGGAAGTATGGGCCTCATTCAAAACGAAAATGGAAGCAGCGCACATCGCCCCTGTGTCTTTGGGTTCCCTGTCCCCAAACGGTGACAGGCTGATGCTTAGGGGGTACTGTGTGGTTCAGTGCAGGTCAGGACCCATTCTGCACATGCATAGAATGGATCGTGTGCATGTGCAGGCTCTCAACCATCGGAGATGAACGCAAACCAGAATTTTAGGTACCACAGCAGCTTCTTGCATGTGATATGTTTTGTCCAATAGGAATACAGATGTGTCCTTTTCCGTCTTGGCCGCTTTGAAGGCAAACATACGCATGCATTGTGCCATGTGACTTGCTGCGCATGCGTGCGCCACGGCACGCCAGGACGTGGCAGCATTCTCACCATGCAATCCTATGGATCGTGTGTGCGAATGCAGCGCACGTACCCAGTCGCGGGCAGGAAACTCAAGCCATACGTGCCACAGTTTGCCGCACAAGCTGTAAAGATGCAAGAGGACAGATCTGTACATAAGTAAGTGTTTGTGGATTTTTATTTCAATTTAATTCGATTGTTTTGTATCCGATTTTATTGGCGAGTTTATATTTGATTCTGAAATGGACATTCAAAACCGAACAAGAAACCACTAGTCAAAAATCAAAATCGACCAATATCTAATTCGACACCCCTCCTCCCCTCTGCATGTGACAGCCTCTGCTCTGTTTTCCCTCCTCTGGTCTCGCCTGCATGTGCATGGGATTATTAGGACCTCAGCGCCTGATGCAGAGGTGCTCACTGTTTTCTTTTTTATTTTTTTCGGCCTCCAGGCCACTCGCACAGCTGTGGGTAACCACCCACAGCTTGTGCGAGTGGCCTGGCGATGGTCGTGATTATCGTGACCATCGGCGTTGCGAGGAGACCCTAAGGTAGGGTATCAGCACTTGCAATGCTGAGTGGACTGACGAGTGATGTCAGTAGGGCCACCCACAAATGGCAGGCGTTCCTTCGGGAACGCCTCCGTTTGTGCAGCCACCCCCCCTACTCGCCTACAAAATGGGGCGCGCTGTCGATCAACATCGACAGCCGCCCCGTTTTGATGCGAGCCACGGAGCAAGTGAAGTTCTAACTCGCTACGCCATTTGCGCACGCACACACGTGCCGTGCACTGCATGTGCGCACTGGGCCACCATGGACCCGCTTTCGAGCGCTATGCGCTTGCAAGCTGGTCTGAATCAGGCCCTCAGTTTCCTGGCCCTGTCCATTAGGACCACCAGCACCAATGACATATGTTTTCTATCCTCCGTCCGGGAGGACCCCACTGTGCGGCCGACCCATGATACTATCTGCCATTTCCCGATGCAGCCTTTGCTCTTTCTCTTAAAATTCTACATCCACTCAATATCTTTGATTCTCCAACACAGGAAGAACAGAGTGAAAACGTGTAATTAAAAATGCAGGAAACTTTTATACAGGAGCCGCTTTTAAGCTTTGATGACAACATAGATTCATTTCTATTTTGGGCTCCACTCAAATTACAGCCCAGGTGACTTCTCCCTCCTGCCAGTGTAGATCCTGACTGGGGGGGTCATTCAGACCCACTCGCAAGCGGCAGTACGCTCGCAAGTGGGTCGATGTTCCCCACTGCGCATGCGCACGACGGAGGGAGCTCCGTCGTGCGCATGCACGAGACCCGGACTGCGACAGCCAAGCTGTCGCTCCGGGTCTCGCACCAAAGGGGTCGTGCTGTCGATGGTGACTGACAGCACGCCCCCTTTGGTGGGCGTGCCGGGGGCGTGCCTGCCAGATGGAGGCGTTCCCATGGGAACACCTACCGTCTGAAGCCGGCCCCACTGACATCACTAGTGAAGTCAGTGGGAGTGATTTTGGCTCTGATAGAGCCAAAATCACTCCAGGGCTTGTGGCTGGGAAACCCTACCACCGGGTTTCCGTCGCAAGTCCGATGGTCAAGATGGTCAAGACCATCGCGACCATCTTTTTGGACGCTCGTATATGCTGTGGGTGGTCACCCACAGCTATACGAGCATCCAGGAGGCCGCTCCATTTTAATGGAGGAGGGCCCTGATTCAGAGCGAGCGCTCTGGTCAGAGCGTCCGGCTCTGAATCAGGCCCTGGGTTCTTCCTTGTACAACTACAGTCAAGTGCATAAATATTAGGACATTGATAAAATTTTCATATTTGGGTCTCTATTCACCACCACAATGGCTTTGAAATTAAACAAACAAGATGTGCTTTAACTGCAGACTTTCAGATTTAATTTGAGGGTACTTACATCCAAATCAGGTGAACGGTGTAGGAATTACAACGATTTCTATATGTGCCTCCCACTTTTTAAGGGGCCAAAAGTAATGGGACTATCAACTCAAAAGCTATTTCATGGACAGGTGTGGGCTATTCCCTCGTTATTTCATTATCAATTAAGCAGGTAAAAGGTCTGGAGTTGATTCTAGGTGTGACATTTGCATTTGGAATCAGTTGCTGTCGACTCTCAATATGCGATCCAAAGAGCTGTCACTATCAGTGAAGCAAGCCATCATTAGGCTGAAAAATCAAAACAAACCCATCAGAGAGATAGCAAAAACATTTGGTGTGGCCAAATCAACTGTTTGGAACATTCTTAAAAAGAAAGAACGCACCGGAAAGCTCAGTAACACCAAAAGACCCGGAAGACCACGGAAAACAACTGTGGTGGATGACAGAAGAATTATTTCCCTGGTGAAGAAACACCCCTTCACAACAGTTGGCCAAATCAAGAACACTCTCCAGGAGGTAGGTGTTTATGTGTCAAAGTCAACAATCAAGAGAAGACTTCACAAGAGTGAATATAGAGGGTTCACCACAAGATGTAAACCATTGGTGAGCCACAAAAACAGGAAGACCAGATTAGAGTTTGCCAAACAACATCTAAAAAAGCCATTACAGTTCTGTAACAACATCCTATGGACAGATGAGACAAAAATCTACTTGTACCAGAGTGATGGGAAGAGAAGAGTATGGAGAAGGAAAGAAACTGCTCATGATCCAACACATACCATCTCATCAGTGAAGCATGGTGGTGGTAGTGTCATGGCGTGGGCATGTATGGCTGCCAATGGAACTGGTTCCCTTGTATTTATTGATGATGTGACTGCTGACAAAAGTAGCAGAGTGAATTCTTAAGTGTTTCGGGCAATATTATATGCTCATATTCAGCCAAATGCTTCAGAACTCATTGGACGGCGCTTCACAGTGCAGATGGACAATGACCCGAAGCATACTGCAAAAGCAACCAAAGAGTTTTTTAAGGCCAAAAAGTGGAATGTTATGCAATGACCAAGTCAATCCCCTGACCTGAATCCGACTGAGCATGCATTTCACTTGATGATGACAAAACTGAAGGGAAAATGCCCCAAGAACAAGCAGGAACTGAAGACATTTGCAGTAGAGGCCTGGCAGAGCATCACCAGGGATGAAACCCAGCGTCTGGTGATGTCTATGCGTTCCAGACTTCAGGCTGTAATTGCCTGCAAAGGATTTGCAACAAAGTATTAAAAAGTGAAAGTTAGATTTAGGATTGTTTAGTTTGTCCCATTACTTTTGGCCCCTTAAAAAGTGGGAGGCACACATAGAAACCATTGTAATTCCTACACCGTTCACCTGATTTGGATGTAATTACCCTCAAATTAAATCTGAAAGTCTGCAGTTAAATCACATCTTGTTTGTTTCATTTCAAAGCCATTGTGGTGGTGAATAGAGGACAATATATGAAAATTCTGAAAATGTCCCAATATTTATGCACCTGACTGCTATATCCTCAGTCCAGATGGGATGCATTCCACAGGGGATGCTGGGAGGGATCTGATTGGATCCTTTTCAGGGGGAGTTGCGAATAGAAGTCCTCAGGCTTCTATTGGGCAATGTTATCGCCCGAGAATGTATCATATTCCGGAGCTTGGTGCATATGAGGTGAGTGGCCAAACGTCCGACAAACATTATTTTCTAAAGTTTGACCTCAATACCTGCAATAGTACATCCCACCCTCCTAATGCCTGCCCTATCACAACTCCTCATCTACTCTCTTGCCTCTCTCCTTTCTCAGTCTTCAGCCCTATGCGATGAACTTTTTGCCCTCCCAAACTGTTTTGCATCTCTGATTTATGTAGAAGCATTCGCTAAACCTTTGCAGACTCCCATTATACGTGTTTTAGTTGCTGATATTTCCCTTTGCTTAGGGATCATTAAAACAACAGAGTTTCTAAGTAAAGAAAAAAAGAATCAATTTTTCTGTGTGATCTTGTAGAGCCCTGTAATGTCGTCCTATAACTCCCTCATGGTCACCTTGCTCAGTACAGAGGGACGGGTACTTGCAGCTTTGGTTTTTTATTTGTTTCCTTAAACTTTAAGGTTAATCGAAGGCTTAATTCATGCCGACGTTTAATGCCAGATAAATATTCAGTGAACTCCACCGTATAACCTATGGAGCACGATGCTGATTATACTTATCCAAATACTGTATGGCTTTTCATGCAAATAATTTACATACACCTTATCCATAAAGTCTGCAATAATATGGGGTCACTGGAATGGGGGTGAGCATGTAGGGAGAGGAGGCCCAAGCATTACTCTCTTGCACACATACCCACTATTTTTTTAAAACGCCCCCTACAGACGGGATGCAGTCTGGAAGCCGACGGTCGCAATGCCGACCGCCGGCTTCCCGAATGTCAAATCCCGGCGAGGTACTAATGACAGGCGTCGAAATCCCGACGCCTGTCATTAGACCTACGTCGGCGGTATTACATACTGATTCCCTACAGACTTGTTGCATATCTTTAATGGACCAACTTGTTAAATCCTGGATTTACAATAAGAATATTAAGTAGTGATGCACAGAACATCCATGTACACTATGTGATGCAAAAAGCAAAACACTATCAGAACAAATTACAAAATATAAATGCAGACGTATTTGAAACGCAATTAAAATGTGTTTTTGGTTTTCTTTGCAAAGTTATATTAACACAAAAAAGAGAAATACACAATTACTGTACATGACAAATAGCGTTACACTAAGTAGCAGACCCAGATAGCCACGCAATATGGCGCATGGCCTCTTCTCTCAGGTAGAGTGCCCAGACTGGAGCACGGTCTCTTCTCTCAGGTAAAGTGCCTGGAGTGGCACACGGTCTCTTCTCTCAGGTAATGTGCCTGGAGTGGCGCACGGTCTCTTCTCTCGGGTAATGTGCCTGGAGTGGCACACGGTCTCTTCTCTCGGGTAATGTGCCTGGAGTGGCGCACGGTCTCTTCTCTCGGGTAATGTGCCAGGAGATATTCAGTATATCAAATAGGTGCTCTGTAGGTCAGTCCCACAATATCAGTCAACAGTTGTTCTCCAAACCTATGCCTTGGTGATCGGGCAGCCCTACTGTATGTCAGGACTCAGGACCATTGGGAGATTTCCCCCAGGGGTTGCAGGACTGAAGCCCCCTCCCCCCTTCAGGAAAATCCACTACCCCAGTGTCAGCCCAGTGACTGCCTGGCAGTGGCTTTTCCTGCTGATCACATGCCGCCTGGGAATGCCAGTCTGAACTGCGGAAAGTGACTCTACTGGAAAGCCATTCCTCTGCAATTACTGCAGACCAGTGTGGTCACTGGGGATACCTTGCCTCTGGAGGGTGCGCTCGTAAAAAAGGGACATACAGTAGCCTTGTGTCCGCAAAGAAACACCCCTGTTGAATTACATTTTGGGGGGTGACTGCGTGTGGCGCCCCCGTTCTCCTGAGCTGCTGGGTAGCCCCAAGCCTCTCAGTGAGAATGAAACACACATCATCGCTATTACCGCTGCTTGGTGACACCATCCAAAGGGGTAACGCCAAAATAGCGGAGCAGCTCTGGGGGTCACACAGCACAGCCTGCACCCACCATACCCCCATAGTGATGCCACTGCTGCAGCCCTACATAGCTTATAGGAGCAGCAGCTGATGCAGTCCCTAGTACCCTGCTTCATAATCTTTGATGGTTTATGGCCGATGTCGAGTGCTATAACCATGGAGGCGGGAGAACCAGATGGTTTCCCTCCATCGATTGCACAGCATAACCGAATGTTTTATTTTTCTTCAAGGTGTGGCCCTTGAGTCCCGTGAAGCCCCACTCCCAGGTTCTGATTGGCCCACGGCCAGTCAGTCAAAGAAGAGGGATGACTATTGGTTGGTGAAACCATCGATGGTCATCCAATGCATAGTTTTAACCATCAGTGGTCACTTGCTATATTACCATCCCTGGTAACCATACAGTAGATGCAGCTGCACATTATGATTAAGTGACATAGGCCCGTATTCAATTTGAGGCGAAAATTCCACACTTTTCGCCTCCTTTGTCTGTTTTCCAGGCAGAAAAGTATTGCGAGCGTGCCCGCTATTCCCCGTATTCAATTCCAAAGTAGGCGAAATCGGGAACAGGTGAAACTTGGATCGGCGAAAAAATACGGGAATTTTCGGGAAATAATTGTAGGACCCCCCTAAGGATGTCCGGACCTCGGGGATCACTGTGGGTACCCCCATTTTTGACTGCAGAAGAAAGTTGGCTTATTAAATAGATGCGGCAGGTGGCTATTTTTCCTGACATTGAAGAAGTGATGCAGAAGAGCACTTAGGTTTTTTGTTTTCATTTTTAAAAGTGGTCCCATTAATTTTGGGGTACATGAAAATGGGGGTAAACATATTTTTAAGCCCCTAAAGGTAATTTTAAAAATACTTCAAAAATACAGCTGCCGCTACTCTGCGCAATGAAAACGACACCTGCCAATTTTGAAATTTTTTTTGGGGGTGTCCCGATTTTTTTTTTTTGCACATTTCGTTTTAAGGGGGCATTCCCAAGGGTACAGGTTATTTTTTTTAAGCCTGCATCTCTAAACCCCAAATCTGCACTTTTTTTCACCTGCTATAGGTAATTGAAAAATTATCCCTGTTTTTTTTAAATGACCCTTCACCCCATTTATGAAAAAAAACGGGTATTTTGGGAAATATGCCTGGGACCCCCCTAAAGATGTCCAGATATGGGGGATCACTATGGGTACCACCATTTTTGCCTGCTGAAGGAAATCGGGGTTTGCAATAGCCGCGCAAGGTGCAATTTTGCGGCTATGAAGAATTGGTAAAGAATAGCGCTTAGATTTTTTTTGGGGGGGAAAACAACTATTCCTAGAAGCATTTTTTTAAATTCCTAAAGTTATTTTTAAAAATCTGTAAAATTGCACCTGCCGCTTGTCCCCGCAATGAAGAAAACACGTGCCGCATACATGGGGACCCCACCTGAATTAATTTAGATAGTTTGGCACTTTGTTCCCCTATTACTTTTTTTTTTTACCCCCAAAATTAAACATAATTTTTTTTGGGTGTCCCGAATATTTTAAAACTGTTTTTCATGCAGTTTGCCTTTAGGGGACTGTCTTAAGGCTGCACGAGGGTTCCCCCAATGTTGTACCCCAAAACCGCAATTCTGCACTTTTTTCCACCTGCTATTCCTAGGCGAACCTTTTTCGCCTATTAAATTGCATTGACTTTCCGCCTAGGCGAAAAGTCTTCCAAATTGAATACAGAGGAAACTCAAAACAGGCGAAAATGACGTCATCGGCGAAAAAGTATCGCGGAAACTGACTTTTCGCCTCAAATTGAATACGGGCCATAAAGTTCCAAAAACTATTCCTGTTTCAAATCATTAGTTCTGCCCTCTGTCTTCAACAGCCACACGGAGATGCTGTACAGAGGCCGCGGCATGACGTCAAGCAGTTTCAGCAATTTTTTTGATGCCGAGGTAAAATTTGGGAACAAAGGCTGCTGACATGAGAGCACCTTCTGCTGTCGGCTCTCCGTGCTGACTGTTCATTCCTGTAACTGAATTATTAATCGGAGCAGAATGTGTGACAGAGTGTTGCGCTCGTGTTTCCTAATTCACAAATCTGAAGTGACAAATAGGCGCACTTACAGGGAATGCTACCTCAGCCGGGATCTCGCCGGAGACTAAATATATCTCACAGAATCAGACAACATCAGAAACTCATCTACTTCCTTTGCTGCAGAGTAATCTCTGTGATGCAGGAATTCCCTCAGGGGTGTAGACGAGAGGACCTGGGAGGAAGGGATGAGTCTGTTTTCTATGGGCAAAATAAATGACTGAGCTTCATTGAACGTGCGGCTTACCTGGCCGTAACCTCTTCAGTGCCGCAACGTCTGCTCTTCACAGAGGGAACAGATCCCAAAGACTTTCACTAAATGTGGCCCATCTAAGGGGAATATTCATCATTACTACATAAATATGGAGATAATTAGGATTATAACTCGTATGGATTTCTACCTAATTACCAGGGGAATTCATCATTCCTCCTCTCCATAACTATTCCGAGAAGTCATTTTTGCGATGACAGTTTTTAGGAAAATAGATACTTTTCCCTCTCGGCACTAAGTTACCGCAGCTGGAATCAGTGCTGCACATGCGACTCTAGAATTCAGAGAAACAGCACATGCACAGCACTGATTACAGCTGCTCTAATTGAATATATATATATTATTTTTAGAAATACTTATCTATGTTCTCCCGGCCACTGCATACTGCTACTGTCTGTTCCGTGGTGGCACTTGTAAGTGAACCTTCTATTATTAAGCTTACTTACAAGTGCCACCAGAGAACAGAGGGGAGACGCTTCCCGTCAGCAGCAACATGGGTTGGCGGGAAGAACACACAAGTGCCACCAGAGACGGAGGTACACGGAGGAGGGAGTCGGAGGGAGACGTCGGAGGGAGTCAGAGGGACACGGCGGAGGGAGCCAGAGGGACACGGCGGAGGGAGCCAGAGGGACACGGAGGAGGGAGCCGGAGGGACACGGCGGAGGTAGCCGGAGGGAGCCAAAGGAGAGACCCGGAGTTGGAGCCGGAGGGACCTGGAGGACGGAGCCAATGGAGGAACTCAGAGGAGGGAGCTGACAATGGGAGCCAATGAGGGAGCTGACGGAGGGAGCCAATGAGAATGGAGCCAACGAAGGGACCTGGAGGAGGGAGCAATGGAGGAGGACCTGCTCATGCTGAAGGCAGGTAAGTATGTCCCTTACCTACACAAGCTGCCATGTAGATGGCAGCTTGTGAACAATAATGGAGGCTGTACGCCAACTGAGAATGGCGTACAGTAACACCATCAAATTCCAAAAATACATCATTTTCGGAATTTGATGAATAGCCTAATTTCCATATCCCCATACCAATGTACTAATGTACTAATGTATGGGGAGTATGGAAATTAACGCAGAAGGACTGAATCAAGTGATTTCTCCTTCATTACAGGTTACATGAATTGCAGGGATACTTGAAAGTAACAAAAAATTGTAAAAAGAGGGGTAAAAACATTACTTTTGTTATGATGAATAGGCCCCTAAATGTCTTCTAAGGATTTAAATTACTATTTTTTTTATCCTACATGAGCAAAAGCTTTGGCTTAGCAACTGCTGTGGAGCTGCAAATCCCAGCCTGTCCTGCCAACTATTTCATAAATCATATGTGGAATGGGCAGGTCGGCGAGTAGAGACTGTTTGGTGTTGTGGCTAGGCGTACAAATGTGTCTCCTCATACACCGAGCCTCGATACGTTATGTGGAGTGAGCCGCGTCGAGCGGTGTAGCGTAGCAACTTTATCATTATATTTCCATCTTATTCGCATGGCAGATTCAGCAGAACACCACTCAGTCTGTACCAGAGACGCCGGGCTGCGACTTTAACCGCACAGGAATCTATACTAATATAATAAGAACGCTGGTACATAAACTACAGAATCGATTTTCATGAAAATGGCATCATTGTGTAGTGGAAACTTCTAGAAATAAGCTGCACTTTGTTTCATCTTGATCTGTCAAGTTACAGCTGAGCAATAACAAAAACAAAATTTATTAACATCATCAATACAAGAGACAGGTGTAGCACCATGCGTGTGACTGGTAAGGGGTGGGGGGAGAGGGGCTTTGGGCCTGCGGTCACATGATAGGATAGGCTACATAGCAGTCTGTGCACAGGGCACACAGTGACATTGGTGAGATAGGTGTGGCACCATGCGTGTGACTGGTAAGGGGTGGGGGGAGAGGTGCTTTGGGCCTGCGGTCACATGATAGGATAGGCTACATAGCAGTCTGTGCACAAGGCACACAGTGACATTGGTGAGATAGGTGTGGCACCATGCGTGTGACTGGTAAGGGGTGGGGGGAGAGGTGCTTTGGGCCTGCGGTCACATGATAGGATAGGCTACATAGCAGTCTGTGCACAGGGCACACAGTGACATTGGTGAGATAGGTGTGGCACCATGCGTGTGGCTGATAAGGGGTGGGGGGAGAGGAGCTTTGTGCCCGTGGTCACATGAATAGGATAGGTTATGTCGAAGCTGAATAATTGGCTGAAACAAGTTCAGTTTAAAATTTAATCGCGGCGATGCCATGTTGCGAATGGCCGCAAGACTCCATTTTGGAAATGAGATCGCAAGACACCATTTTTGTGGTCAGCGTCAATTCAAGTTATAACTCAGGAGCTAAGAACAGATGGCAATGTTTTTGTTAACCTACCAAGGGCAACTGGAAAAACAAGCTTTCTGAGTAAAAGTAAATAAGAAGAGACAATGGGTATTTTTACATACAAATTGGGAATCCCTGGATGCAGATAAAGTATAGTTGTGGCAATTGTAATATAATATCTACACAATTGGATTTGTCTGAATCCTAGACAGGATGGCCCCAAATTCCACAGCTTGAGGTGGTAATACATTTGTATTTCACACAAGAGTCTGTGAGAACAAAAGAGGTTTGTTTTCCTTTGAACACACAACAGGTGGGGGCCTGCTGACAGAGGGCATGTAGAACTACAACCCTCAGCCATCCACACTGCTGGATGTTCACTTCGTGTATGAGAAATTATGCACTTAAATCTCACCCATTAATAACTAGCATCCTTATATCAAACCCCGAATACTCACACACTACATATTCGCACACAAGGTTCCATTAGCATCAAATTGTATGATTCAAGTTGGTTAAGTTAGTTTAAATGCTAAGAAATAGAGGTTTTTGATATCTAAGGTATTATACATGATAAGCAAGGTGTGTTTGGTTTCGTTCTGATGCGTACGCTTTTTACAGAATCCCGGTGTTATCGGTGGAGAGATCGCATCATGCAAACTCAAGTTACGGATCGCAGAACTTACAAGCAACAAAATGTTTAGTTGATGGAATGTTACAGGAGGCGTTACCAGAAAGGCTCCAGCTGTTAGAGGCAGGGAAAGTCTATTTGAAACAACCTGTTAAATGTGTCGTTACATATGCTTCTCCTCTGGGAACCAATGAGATCAGCAGGAAGTTCTCCCTTTGTCCTGTTTCAGTCTGGGGGGGGAATAAATACTTGTGTCCAAACACTGGTTTGGCAGTTCATGCTGAATTTTGGGTGAACTGAGGATATCTAGTCAGAAGTCTAATCTCTCGGTCCAGAGGCGCAGCGTATGTATAACCGTACTTGGGTCTGTATTATTTCCTTTTACGCCTAACTTGTGTATGTATGTATAGATTGCGTGTAACTGACTGTACTTTTACCTGAATAATACTTGTGCGTTGGAAACACAGATTCCACTCCTGTCCTTATTTGCGGTTAAACTGCGTACGCAATTAGCGTTCTGTTTAGAGGTTTTAGGCAGGGTTTTGTCTTAGAGGTTCTAGGCAGGTGAATCTTAGAGGTTTATAGGAAGGAATATATTAAAAGGTTTATTGACGAATACAACAGTGGGGGCTCATCGATTTATCACACTATCTGATACACGATAACACTCGGTCAGTCCTCTCTCAGCAAAAGGGTGGAGGCGCCTTTTGGGAGCCGCATTAGTCTTTCATTACCACAGTGTTGCTGAGAGCGTACTGCCGGTTATTGTGTAGAGGAAGCGCTGATCAGAATCCAGGGACAAGAGAGAAAAAAAAAGTTTTTTTTTTCTCTGTTGATAGAACCTTAGCTTTAGAGGGGTGCCGCAGTATTGAGAATGCGGCTGAGACGCGTTTTTGCGTACGCAGTTAAAAATTAATTATACGCTTGTGTGGTAGCCGCATAATTGTGTATGCGGCCGGTCGCACAATAAGCATATACGCATTTCCGGTTCTGCTGCCACGTGTTTGAACAAAGCCATTGAGGTTTACATTTTTTTCTATCTACCAATATCTGGGTTAAATGTTTATTTTCTGCGCAGAGAAAAAGTGTGTAACAGTGTGTGTATTGTTGGTAGGGGTAATTTATTCCCTAAAGTTAAAGGTACCGTATGATCCTTAAGGGCTAGGTGCAAGGGTTAGCCTAGTCGCTCGGTAAGCAGCTTTACCGTTCTATACACAGTAGCATGTGTACATGTTGTCTTTGTTGTAGAGGTGCGTGAGAGTGGCCGACATATAAACTCTCATAGGTTTGGAAGTTACCTTACTAAAGCTTATCCGGGTGTGGAAGTTGCCTGTTTCAAAACTTATCTAGGTGTGGAAGTGGCCTTACGAAATCTTATCCAGGTGTGTGGGCGCCGCCGACTTAAATCGTTCACAGGTAAGTGAAAGTATCTTGATTGTCTTTCACCAGTTTAAATTTTTATTGAAAAGCGTAGGAGTTGTCTCAAAATGGGAGCCACGCAAACGGTAGAAATGTTAAGCAATGATGTGCTGCTAATGGAGGTTCCGATTCTCAGCCCGTCGTATTATGCATACTAAGTACAGTACTTATGCAATAAGGTATTGTGATATATGGTTTAATATGACGAGAAAGAGTGTTAGACCGTTTCCCAGAATTGGTAGTTTTGACAAAAATGTGTTAGATAATGTCCAGGATCACATCAGTATGGTGCGATCCCGAGAGAAAAAGATTAAGTATTTTGAATGTTTAAAAATATGGCAGCATGAAGGGGATGCTTGGCTTAAAAATGTGCAAACGACGCAAACTAGCGTTGCGAACGCATTGCCAGAAAATACATCCGCAACGCAGAGTTGCAATACGGGCGAGCTGCAAATTGGCGCACACGGGCGGCACAGTAGCGTCGTGGAGAGTATTGTCAGCAGTTCACGCTCACCTCCCCCACCTTATGTGGATGGAGGTGCAAGTACAGTTACCAAAAATACCAATAAAAATGTAACAAGTAATTTGTACCCCCTCTTAAGTAACCATAAAGAAAATGTATATGATGTAGAAGATGAGCCTATTGTAATGTCTGCCATTTCCCATGCTGTGCAAATGATAGATGCTGCATCACCACAATCACGGGTGGTGCCGCCATCTCCATCGGTAACAGCAAGGGAAGTGTTAATACACTCGTCACCCATTGAGGAAGTTGTTAATACCATACATAGCAGCAGCAGATTAAACCCCGAGCC